>CM035416.1:24784537-24989537 GCA_020310875.1 Ceratopteris richardii | reverse complement strand
TTTTCTTTTGGCACTTTCACAAATCTCAAACTCCATATAATCTTACGTTTTTGTACACTTTCTACCTTTCTAGAAAGGTAAAACTTTTAGGAGAATGCAATAGAGGTTCTACCTCTTTCTTGAAAGGGACAAAATCTAGATTCATTTTCCACATTCAATAGAAAGGAGAGTAACATTTAGATGCTCTTTTCTTGAATTACTTTTCTATATTCCTTTTCCAAATACAAATATAGTTTATTTGTTTTTTTAGGACTTAGCAAAAGGTATGAAATTTAGCAAAATTAATGTAATTACTCCTTGCCTAGACATGCTTAATACCTTGAGGAGATCTACTTATCTTCTCAACACGTGGTAAGTTAGGTGGACTTATATCAACCAATCAGCATAATGTTTAAGTATTTTGAGTGAAAGATAACTTTTGTTACTAAAGTGGATCCTTGTCTTCATCATCCTTGATTTTCTCTAGATTAACCCTTGAAACACTTCCCTTTTTTTCCCAATTCAATCCTTCTTTAAAATCTTTGATCTTCAAGACTTCGTAGATCCAAAGATTGAATTCACGTCTTTAGGAATTGGAATTACTTGTCTACCCAAGTTCATTGTTCATCTTAGCTTGGTAGGTTCTTCCAAAAAGCATTAGTACTAACTATCTTGAACCAACTATGGTTCATACTATAGATCTGGTATACTAATCTCAAAGGTCACCAATGTTTTGTGGAGAGAAACAAATCATTTCTTACTTAACCAATTCCTTTGAATCTTCATATTAATACTTATCAAGCCATCAAGATAACTTCTTGCTAGATTCCCTATCTCTTGAAAGAATTTAAAATTAAATGATTCAAGTTTACTTTTACTTCAAAGATCTTGCAAGATTAAAAATACCTTTTTCTTGGCATCATATCTCAGACATTTTTGGGAATTTCTTGAACATTTTTTAGTTATTTGTTTAAATTATCCAAAGATTTCGAAGAATGATCTTTTTATACATCATTCTATCCTTCAAGGCTTTATACTTACATAGGCTTTACTTTTTGCAAGCTCCTCACTTTTGGACTTTAACTTGGAAAGGTTTCTTTGATCAAACATTACAATTTCCTTGGCATTATTTATCAAACCATAAAAGGTTTGATTCTTTTGACCCCTCTAGGTCATTTGGCTTTCCCAAATTTCTCTAGCCAAGTTAAGTTTGAGATAAGAACAAGTCTTCTCCTTTGGATCACTTCTTCTTATTTGATACTTACCCATGGGATTTACTTGGGATATTTAACTCATACCTTCATCAGCTACATTTTGCTTAAGTCTTTAACATCTAATTGATGTTTTGAGAACCTCTAACTGTTCCACTTTGAGGGACCAACAACTATATGTCATCCCTTTAACTTAAGCAAAATTTTTGATTAGTCTTTGTTGATTAACCTCATTCATTCTTAAACACATTACTATGGATATGCTACATGCCCTTGTCTAGATTATCTATTGGTTACTAGCAAATGGGAATTCCTTAATGAAATTCCATCCTTGGATATCTAATTCTCAATTTTTTTTGAGTTTCAATCTCAAACACAAGGTACCTTATATCAAATATACTCCTTAACTTTCACGGAAGGTTCAAGGAATAAATCTTTACGTTAGAAGTATCATATTAATGATAACTTTCTTTCTCCCTTGAAGAGTTTTCATCCTTGAACATTGTAAGATTTTACCCAATTTCCTTAACCCAATTGGAACTTTATTAATTCTTATTCTTCTTTTCTTTCAAATTGACTTAACAATTCATTGAATATCTTCGATTCCAAGCTTCCATTATCTTTAAATCAGGTGTCCCATACCATCAAAACCACTTTGGTGATAGTGTAAACCTAGACATCCCATACCATAGTGTTTACACTCTCACCTTCGTGCAAAAAAATTTAGCTTTTACTCAAGGATTTCGCATTGGGAAAGCTTTCTTCCTCTTAGGATAATCAAGTAGCATCAAAATTTTTGTAAATTATATCCTTGATAAGTTTTGATTTATAGTTGAAAAGACTCTGAAGATTGAGATTTCTTTGAGCTATTTCTTCATAGAATGCACAAAGTATCTTTTTTATGACATTTGATAATAGAACTAGTATTCTCACACTAAGTATTATCTCTCGACATAGCTAGGCATCTATCTCAAAGGAAATAGTCATGTGCCCATCATTAAGTTAACCAATTTGGAAAATTTTTGCTTTTTGATAGGGCATATTTTGGAGTAGTGGTTTTTAGAGGATCTCTCAATCCTGTTCTTCTTCTTTAGTTACATCTTTTTACGTTAAAGAGTTATGACTCTTTACCACTGAAGTAACTCTCTTTTGAAGCTCTGAATGGATCATACCTCTTGTCAAAAAGAGAGAACCTTATTGGGTAATATATGAATGTTAAAGAGATGACATGGTTCAACCATGCCATGCCCATCACTCTCACATTCTCTTTCCCCATTAGTTGATGATTATCCTCAATGATCAGTTCATGATCTTCGTAGGGCCTTTAAACTAAGGTTTTCTTCCCTTCACAATCTTTTGAACTTCTTCCACACAACTTTGATATGTTGAACAACCTTCCTATATTGAACTTTGTTGTCACCCATGCTTGGTATCCTGAACCCTCAATCGAGTGCTATGGAAGGTTCACGTGTTGTGTCTTCTTCAATTTCACATTGCGATTTCTTTCAATCCAATTTCTTATTACTACCACTCATGGTTTAATAAGAAGAGAAACTTTGCTTCACATAAGGCTTTAGTCTTTGGCATTACTGATCATGCATGCCATATGTTTTATGGAACTTGAGAATCCATAAAGAGAACTATTAAGAATAATGCTTTTCTATTTGTGTTATAACATATTGGCTTTTGGATTAATCCAAAACATAAAAGCATATAGTGATAATGGTTATTGAAACACTTGACATCAATGTACCATTAGTCTTTTATGCTTTTGACGTTATATAAAGTAGTCATTTCTTATCTTCATATTAAATGTAGTGAACTTAATCTCTCTCTCTCTCTCTCTCTCTCTCTCTCTCTCTCTCTCTCTCTCTCTCTCTCTCTCTCTCTCTCTCTCTCTCTCTCTCTCTCCCCTGTAAACCCATGCATACATGATTCAATTCACTAATATGCATACCTAGTGTATGCCAAGAACACATACATCTTGGCTTAAAGATGTTGCGCGTGCATAATATTTAAAAATTGAACCTCTCTTTAAAGCATGCATGGAATTTACACATAGAATTCCATTTAATACACGAGTGTATTGTCATGGACACAAAGGAAACCATCTTGAACCTTAGATTGTATGTGAGTTTCTATATCTCATGATTGGTTCAAAATTCAGAGAAAGTAATCCTACCATCATGTATGTAATGTGCAAAAACCCTAAGATTAGTACTAACTATCTTGAACCAACTATGGTTCATACTATAGATAGTAAGGTATACTAATCTCAAAGGTCACCAATGTTTTGTGGAGAGAAACAAATCATTTCTTACTTAACCAATTCCTTTGAATCTTTATATTAATACTTATCAAGCCATCAAGATAGCTTCTTGCTAGATTCCCTATCTCTTGAAAGAATTTAAAATTAAATGATTCAAGTTTACTTTTACTTCAAAGGTCTTGCAAGATTAAAAATACCTTTTTCTTGGCATCATATCTCAGACATTTTTGGGAACTTCTTGAACGTTTTTGAATTATTTGTTTAAATTATCCAAAGATTTCGAAGAATGATCTTTTTATACATCATTCTATCCTTCAAGGCTTTATACTTACATGGGCTTGACTTTTTGCAAGCTCCTCACTTTTGGACTTTAACTTGGAAAGGTTTCTTTGATCAAACATTACAATTTCCTTGGCATTATTTATCAAACCATAAAAGGTTTGATTCTTTTGACCCCTCTAGGTCATTTGGCTTTCCCAATTTTCTCTAGCCAAGTTAAGTTTGAGATAAGAACAAGTCTTCTCCTTTGGATCACTTCTTCTTATTTGATACTTACCCATGGGATTTACTTGGGATATTTAACTCATACCTTCATCAACTACATTTTGCTTAAGTCTTTAACATCTAGTTGATGTTTTGAGAACCTCTAACTGTTCCACTTTGAGGGACCAACAACTATATGTCATTCGTTTAACTTAAGCAAAATTTTCGACTAGTCTTTGTTGATTAACCTCGTTCATTCTTAAATACATTACTATGGATATGCTACATGCCCTTGTCTAGATTATCTATTGGTTACTAGCAAATGGGGATTCCTTAATGAAATTCCATCCTTGGATATCTAATTCTCAATTTGTTTTGAGTTTCAATCTCAAACACAAGGTACCTTATATCAAATATACTCCTTAACTTTCACGAAAGGTTCAAGGAATAAATCTTTACGTTAGAAGTATCATATTAATGATAACTTTCTTTCTCCCTTGAAGAGTTTTCATCCTTGAACATTGTAAGCTTTTACCCAATTTCCTAAACCCAATTGGAACTTTATTAATTCTTATTCTTCTTTTCTTTCAAATTGACTAAACAATTCATTGAATATCTTCGATTCCAAGCTTCCATTATCTTTAAATCAGGTGTCCCATACCATCAAAACCACTTTAGTGATAGTGTAAACCTAGACATCCCATACCATAGTGTTTACACTCTCACCTTCGTGCGAAAAAATTTAGCTTTTACTCAAGGATTTCTCATTGGGAAAGCTTTCTTCCTCTTAGGATAATCAAGTAGCATTAAAATGTTTGTAAATTATATCCTTAATAAGTTTTGATTTATAGTTGAAAAGACTCTGAAGATTGAGATTTCTGTGAGCTATTTCTTCATAGAATGCACAAAGTATCTTTTTTATGACATTTGATAATAGAACTAGTATTCTCACACTAAGTATTATCTCTCGACATAGCTAGGCATCTATCTCAAAAAAAATGGTCATGTGCCCATCATTAAGTTAACCAATTTGGAAAATGTTTGCTTTCTAATAGGGCATATTTTGGAGTAGTGGTTTTTAGAGGATCTCTTTATCCTGTTCTTCTTCTTTAGTTACATCCTTTTACATTAAAGAGTTACGACTCTTTACCATTGAAGTAACTCTCTTTTGAAGCTCTGAATGGATGATAGCTCTTGTCAAAAAGAGAGAACCTTATTGGGTAATATATGAATGTTAAAGAGATGACATGGTTCAACCATGCCATGCCCATCACTTTCTCACATTCTCTTTCCCCATTAGTTGATGATTATCCTCAATGATCAGTTCATGATCTTCGTAGGGCCTTTAAACTAAGGTTTTCTTCCCTTCACAATCTTTCGAACTTCTTTCACACAACTTTGGTATGTTGAACAACCTTCCTATATTGAACTTTGTTGTCACCCATGCTTGGTATCCTGAACCCTCAATCGAGTGCTATGGAAGGTTCACGTGTTGTGTCTTCTTCAATTTCACATTGAGATTTCTTTCAATCCAATTTCTTATTACTACCACTCATGGTTTAATAAGAAGAGAAACTTACATAAGGCTTTAGTCTTTGGCATTACTGATCATGCATGCCATATGTTTTATGGAACTTGAGAATCCATAAAGAGAACTATTAAGATTAAGGATTTTCTATTTGTGTTATAACATGTTGGCTTTTGGATTAATCCAAAACATAAAAAGCATATAGTGATAATGGTTATTGAAACACTTGACATCAATGTACCATTAGTCTTTTATGCTTTTGACTTTATATAAAGAATTCATTTCTTATCTTCATATTAAACTTAGTGAACTTAATCTCTCTCTCTCTCTCTCTCTCTCTCTCTGTCTCTCCCCCTATAAACCCATGCATACATGATTCAATTCACTAATATGCATACCTTGTGTATGCCAAGAACACATACATCTTTGCTTAAAGATGTTGAGCGTGCATAATGTTTAAAAATTGAACCTCTCTTTAAAGCATGCATGGAATTTACACATAGAATTCCATTTAATACATGAATGTATTGTCATGGAAACAAAGGAAACCATCTTGAACCTTAGATTGTATGTGAGTTTCTATATCTCATGATTGGTTCAAAATTCAAAGAAAGTAATCCTACCATCATGTATGTAATGTGCAAAAGCCCTAAGATCGATTGTCTACTTCCTTGATTTTGATATCTGAAGGTCATGTTTTGAATCTATGACATCATCAATTCATCATTGCCATTGATGAACCAACCTTGAAAACCTACATAAGGAGGGGTTGACCACATACATACTCAGTGTTGCCTATGCCAATCTTGGGAGCTCATGTAGTCATGATCTCCACGTAAGTACTCTCTAAGTTCCAGTTCCAGTTCTAGTCTTGTTTTTTGTTCTAGTAATGTCTAGTCTATCTTGGACATCATTTCGTGTCATGTTGTAATCTCATAGTATGAGATCTTGTCAGCTTACTCCTTATAAATAGTTCATCTATGTGAAGGGAGTTCTTGTAATCCGTATATATTGCTTCATACCTATGGTCCTAGGTTGTGGGATCTCTTGTATCATCTAGTCAAGTTATCCATACTTATCAGTCCCAGCTTGTGGGAGTTCTTGTATCAATTACATATTCTTGTATTATTTTCCCTACATGGGTGATTTTGTAATCAAAAGTGTAATTCCAAAATCTTCTCTAGTCCAGTAAGAGGGCACAATCTAGTGCTCCCATGACATTTTGGCAAGACTAACTTCATCAAGACCATGAAGCATGGAGATTATTCATGGAGAAAGCTTTTTTGCACTTAAAGTTTTTCAACAAGTCTAGAAGATGCGAGAAAACGAACAAAGGATTCAACAATAGAATATTTAGGATGTAATCACAAAACTTCAAAGGCAAATCCAAGAGGTGTAGATCATTTTAAATCAATATTCTTCAAGTACCCCCCACGAAACTAATATGAAAAAGTCCAAAAGTGAGCATGCTTGAGAAATTTGATGGGACAAGATCAAATTTTAGAGGATTTCTTTCGCAGGTTAAGATCTTCATAAGAATGCAACCTGACAGGTACCCAGATGATGCTTCTCAAGTAGGAATCATATGAACTCTATTATGTGGTCCTACTCTTTCATGGTTTGTTCTTATCTTGGAGAAGGACATGGATATTTTGTATGACTTCAAGGCCTTTGTTCGAGAGTTCACGTATTCTTTTGGAGATACCCATTGTCCACATGTTGTTGAGACAAAGCCAAGGAAGCTACATCAAGGAAATAGGTCTGCTTCTATCCATGCATCATAATTTAGACAAATCATTTATGATCTCACATGGCATGAGGATTATTTTATTAACCAATTTTGATGGGGCTTGCATGATAATGTTAAGGACCTCATGTTAACCATGCCCAAGGTAAATAATTTGAATGACTTCATGAATCAAGCAATTGAATGTGATAATAGATTTTTTGAGATAAAGCAAGAGAAAAAGATTTGTGTTCAAGATTGTTGCTCTAGCACAATGGTGAGAACCACGTTAAGAAGCTCCACCTCCTTAATGTCAATCCGCGGAAGAGATAGGAGTGATATGAAGATCGTGAATGTGAGGTGAAGTGAGAGTGAAGGTGAGAAGCACAAAGATGCACACACATATACACACACACTACGAAGAGACAAGCAAGACACAATGGAAGGTGAGAAATCAACTCTATTACTCAAGAACACTATTACAAGCTCAAAAGAACTCTAACCTCAAACAAGCTAACCTCAAAAATGAGCTCTCTAGCTCTTTTTATAGTTTCTAGACTAGTTTTGATCGGTTTCACATCTAGTGACCGGCATAGTTAAAAATTAGGTCCTAGATGCTATTTGGAAGGGTAAACGATGTCTAAAAATAACGAAAATTGATACGCTTGTTCTACCTAAGCTCCTCAAGCTCGAGGACTCCTCGGCTTGCACAAAATGGAGCGAGAAATTAAGAAAAGGGGTTTTCTATGTTACATATGTTACATTAGTGATAAAAATCACTGTTGGAGGTTTTTTGAAAAGTATTTTTAAAACATGATTCTTTGAAAAAAGATTCCACTGGCTCACTGCTCCGTCGTTACATGCTTCCGTGTTGTCTGTGCCTCGGGCTGCTTCCAACACCCCCCTCCCTCTCGCTTCTGTCGTCCCTGACAGAACCTTGTTGTGAGGTCTGCCGGATATAGTTCTGTAGGAGGTCTTGAGCGAGGGTGTGCTCGGAGATACGAATGCCTCGGGCCAGATCGGCCTCGAGTTTCTCCCAGTCTATTGGTTGCGGTTCTTCCGGTGGCGGGAGCTGATAGTGTGTGGAATAGACCATTCGTTCACAGGCAAATAAGTGTAATAAATGTGTAGGCCTGCTTATGAATACCTCTGAATGGTATTCCCAGAAGCCGGTTGTGAACATCTCTTCGAAAGTCTGCTTGTAGCATGCCGGTAGGTACTTTATTCTGCAATGCCAGGCATAACGCACACTAGTAGCTTTGCTGTCATGGTCACTTCCTTAATGAGGATAGGAAGGTCCACCTCACCCATGCAAGGGGTTTCCATGCCTCCTAGGCCTATGAGGTATGCCTCAATTGGCCGCATTTCTACTCCTGAATCCTTATAGTGGGACCATCTAATCGCACTAGTCGCAGCACCTGAGTCAATAAAAGCCCTGAGCTCTTGGCAACGGTTGTCGTGCTCTAGCCTAACTGTAATGAATGGTCTCCTGTCCACTATGCTAGGATGAGTGGTTGACTTTACTTGACACATGGCCATGGGATATCTGGGTGTAGTTTCCAGATGGTTATAATGTTCTCTCCCTAGTCCTTGTCTTCTTAACTTCATGCGCTTAATGCGTTCTATAGCTTCTGCCTGAGCTTGAGCTCGTATTCTATTTTCTTCCTCCTTACGCTTCTTTGCCAACGTGAGTTGTCTAAGCATATCCTCAGTAAGAGGTTCCTGATATAACTTGACTCTATAGCCACTAATATAGTTAGGCATTACGTCTCCTTCTAAGGTGGCTAACTGTACTGCTCCACTTGTTGAGAGTCTGTTAATGATCATAGGTCCATAACCTCGCTTTTCTAACTTCCGTGCGTGTTGTTTCAGCGTATATACTAGAACTAAATCTCCTTCTTTTAGGCCTTTATCTTTCACATGTGCATCAAAATATGCTTTCTGTCGCTTCTTCGCTGCATATATTCCTGTTGCTACCTTTAGCCTGGTTTCTCCTAATCGTTCCAAGTCCATTATTCTTGCTGATAATTCATGGCCGGTCCACTGATGTTCTTGTGCAACCTTAAGGGTCGGTATCAAGAAGTCCAAAGGAAGCACAACATTCTGACCAAAAACCATCTGAAAGGGAGTTGCATTGAGTACGGTCTTGTAGGCCACTCGATATGCCCAAACAGCATGATGTAACTGTTTGTCCCAATCTGAACGTTTGTTGTTCACGAGTTTCGTCAGTACGTTACAAAGGATCTTATTAGTGCTTTCAGCCTGACCATTGGCCTGAGGATGATATGGTGCGGATTTCTTGTGAATCACCATAAAATCCTGTAACAAATATTCAATGACTTGGTTTAGAAAGTGAGTTCCGCGATCGCTCACTAACTCTATAGGCAATCCATATCTTGTAAAGACATTCTCAAATAAGAATTTTGCAGTTGTGTGTGCATCATTCTTTTTTGTGGCTTTTGCCTCTACCCATTTTGTAAGATAATATGTGGCAACAATAATGTATTCAGCATGTGTACCTTTTGCAGGGGGGTTAATGGGTCCTACAAAGTCTATACCCCACTTTGAAAATGCACGTCCGCCCATCATGGGTTTCAATGGCATTTCATCTCTGCGAGTAGGAAACTGAGTTCTTTGGCACACATCACATCTCTTAACATAGGTATGTGCATCCATGTGAAGAGTGGGCCACCATAATCCTGCAAAGAGGATGGCTTTGATTATCCTTTCAGGTCCAAAATGACCTCCTGCCACACCTTGGTGTGCAGTCTCTAGTATGCTCAGATAATCGCTTTCATGAACACATTGTCTTAGATATCCATCTCGTCCTCTTTTGTATAGATTATCGCCAATAAGTGAATAGTCTTGAGCTTCCTGCTCCAGACTACGTTGTCGAGCTAAGGTCATTCCTTGAGGGAATGTCTTCGTCCTCAAGTATGTCACTAAAGGTTCACTCCAGTCTGGTGTGAGAGGCACGTGATATAATGTAGCATGCTCTACTGATGGTCTTTCACAACAAACATGGAATTCTTTACACAACTTGTAGACATCTGCTTCCATCGAAGGCCAATATACTCCTAGTCTATGCAGAGTCTGTAATGTTCGATGTTTCGAATGATGTTGCTTTAATGCACCTACATGTGCTAATTGCAACCAATTTGCATGTTCTGATTCATCTACACAACAAGCAAGAATCTTTTGATTATCCTTTTTATATATGCTTCCTGCTATGATTTGGTATCTCTGAGATTTGGTGATCTCTCCTTCTTTGATCTTTATCCTAGGATTCTTGGGTCCGTATGTCAGAATAGGGACTATAGGCTTAGCCCATTCTGGTGTTATCTCAAGGTTAAACAAATATGCATCTGGTAATTCATCCGCTACTCCTTGAGGAGCTTCTCCTGAGGTTAATCTTGAAGGGTGGTCAGCTCTAAGATGTGTCTTTCCTTTCCTGACTACTACTTCAAAATCGTACTCCATGAGTAATAGAAACCAACGTATTAGTCGCCCTGTGTTACAGGGTTTGTTGACTAGGTACAATAGGGCTTGATGATCTGTAAAGAACTTGAATTTGTTGGCCAACAAGTAGTGTCTGAACTTCTTTACCGCGTAGATCATCCCTAATCCTTCTCGTTCCGTCGTGGTGTAATTTCTTTCTGCTGCGTTCAATTGTCTGCTCGCGTAAGCTATGGGGAGATCTATGTTACCTTCACTCGTGGGTTGTGCTAACACACATCCTATGGCGTAATTGGATGCATCCACATGTACATGGAATGGCTTACTCCAATCTGGGGTAGTCAATATAGGTGCTGAGCACAAGCGTCGTTTAAGTTCGTTGAATGAATTCTCACATTCTTCTGTCCATTCAAAATTGGTTAAAAGAGAGTACAAAGGCTTGGCTATGATTGCATACATGTGTATGAATCTCTTATAATAGCCACAATGACCCATAAATGCTTGTACCTCCTTGATGTTCGTCGGCCTAGGTAGATCTGCAATCACCTTCACTTTTTCCTCATCCGTAGAGATTCCATTTTTTGACACAATGTGTCCTAGAATTTTGCCTTGTCTGACCATGAAAACGCACTTTTCTGGGTTCAAACAAACCTGATATTCTTGACATTTGTCAAATATTTGCCTTAAGTCTGGGATATGTGTCTGTCTTACATTTGAATGAGCACATATGTCATCGACATATACTTCCAAACTCTTGCGTAAGAATTCCTTAAAAACATGACACATGAGTCGCTGGAAAGTGGCGGGTGCATTTGTGAGCCCAAAAGGCATTACACGAAATGCAAATATGCCCCATTCAGTGGCAAAAGCTGTCTTGTGTTGATCTTCTGGAGCAATGGCTACTTGATTATAGCGTGAAAATCCATCAAGAAAGCTGTAAACTTCCTTGCCCGCAACTCTTTCCAATAGATGTTCTGTGATAGGAAGAGGATAACTGTCTCTAATCGTGGCAGCATTAACTTTTTTAAGGTTAATACACATACGCAATTTTCCATTCTTCTTGGGCACAACCACAATGGGGGATACCCATTCGGTATGCTCAATTTTGTAAATGAATCCTGCTTCTATCAGCCGATCTATCTCCTCTTTAATCTTCGCAGCGTAGTTATCATTGTACGTGTACGGTTTCTGTTTCGTAGGTTTTGCATCTGGAGTCATAGGGATTCTATGAGAACATATATCTGGATCTACTCCTTTCAAATCTTTGTAACTCCAAGCAAACACGTCTCTATATTCGCGCAATAGGGCAACTAGCTCTTCTTCTTCTTCCTTCGTCAAATCATGCCCTATGTATGTACATTTTTCTTCTTCTCCTTCTATGGCTACTATTATTTCCTTGGTTTTCTCTCGGTTATCATATACTTGTCCGTCATTCGCCTTTCTATTAGGCATTCGTACCATGATTCTTCTATCTTCGATTTCATATTTCTTGAAATTCTCCGGTACTTCAAATAAAGATTCTTCTTTTTCTGACATGGTTTCTTTCTTCTTTCTTTTCTTGCCTTCACTTTTGCTAGTCACTTGAGTGGCTATTCTCACATCATTCATAATTTCTTCGTGTCTCTGAGGATGAGTTTCTACTTCGTAGAAATATTCTTCCTCTGATGCAAAGGGTGGGTCCATGATAATTGATTCTAAATCAAAATCACCTACATCCTCAAATGCATCAGTGTTAGGTTCACATTCTTCTAAAATTGCATCGCACATGATTGGCTCTATCGTGAAAACTGAAATGTCATAGCCATCCTCGTCACAGTGGGGTGTCCATTGTTCTTCATTGATGGCTACATCCATGGTTGCTAAGATTTCTGCCCAACCATGGGGTTCGAATTCTTCATCTGGAAATACTACAAGTGCGTAAGCTGGGTCTTGAAGAGTTCGTGGATGTTGTTCTGCACCTAAGGTCCTTGCTTCTAACCTTTCTTCCTCTTGTTTTGCTACCTTACACATCCATAAATGAGTGTCCTCGTGCAACCAAGAAGGATCTGATTCTAATGAGTGCACGGATTCCGTCTCTACCGGTGTCTTATGGATGGTATTCCATTGTATTGGGGGTACATCTCGATGTGAATAGTCTTTAAGATTGACTTTGGTAGTCACTCCTAAATGTTGCAAGTACAAAGAATTAGTTCCCCAATCTTGTACAATTTGCAACTGACGCATGAATGGTCGTCCCAATATCATCTCATAAGCATGATTTTTTGCAAAATCACAAATGGCAAAGGTATGCTCAAATTCTACACCACAAGTGGTGAGAGATATGCCTTCTAGTAAGCCTAATGGTTTTTCTATGTGTCCGTCAGCCATTTGTAGCTTCATCCTGGTAGGTCTTAATGCTGGCTTACCCCAACGTTTCCATAAAGCGGTGGTAGCTATGGCTACTCCGGCTCCTGAATCTAAGATGACTTTCGTGGTGTAGCCCTGATGGGTTACCAGAAGATAAGTGTTACCTTCCTCTCCTTCACTTACATCTCCAATCTTTTCTATGGGTATCTCTGGTACCTTATTTTGTGATCCTATTTGTGAGGAAGTAGTAGCAAGCTCGGGGAATTGATTTGCTACATGTTTCCACAATTCTGGTTTTACCTTTAACAACTCCTCTAGAGTGAGATTACATTGTACTTTAGTGTTCTTGACCACTTCCGTGTTTCTAGGGATTACTGATTCTTCATTCCTCACTATTATCGTGGGTGCTCTCATACTAATAGACTTTGATTCCCAAGGTCCTGTGAACTGAGGTAATTCTTGTAAAGAATTAGATTCAAATCTTGTGTGTTCACTCAGTTGCTCTTCCTCTACATCTTCGTAAATAGAGGGAATATCTTGGGGAAATTGTTCCTGCAAGTCGTCTATTTCTTGAATAGGAGGATGAGTTCCTTGTTCTTTTCTCCATTTCTCTTCTTGGATTTCCCTCAAAAATTCATGTGAGTATTTATGTATGGAAGACAAATTGTCTTGACTTTCTGTATTGGGTACTTGAGACAGGGATGGTGCATTCCTTTCCTGTGTCTCTGGGATGCTAGGATTCCTACACTGATCCTTTTTCTCTTTGCTATCAATCAAATATTCTAGCCTCTCCATCAGTCCTTGAAAGTGTAATTCAGGTTTTGCCATGTTATTCCAATTAAGATATCTAGAGGCTTCGAACAAAGCTTGTGCTAATTCTACCATCTTCATGCAAAGTTTAGTTCTCTCAACTTCTAGATCAGCTCGAGGGTAGTTTTTGCTCATTTCAGCTACCTGAGGTCCTTCTTTTAATCTAGCCTGATATGCACGAAACATCATGTCTAGATTTTCTGGTATGGGTTCCGCTAAAATTGATCCTGATTTTTGAGCTGGATTCTCTTGATTCAATTCCTGCGAAGTCAATTCTAGAATTTTGGCTCTCGACTCTTTCAAACTTCCTTCCAACTCAGTTATCTTTTTACTCCATTTTCTTTTTATCCTTTCTCTAGAATCTTTCCAAGATTTTGTCTTTTTACTGCTAGATTTTGCAACTTCACTAGTGCCAGCTAATTTTTCCTGATTAAGCTGTTGGTTCTGTAAGAGCGCCTGGGCTCTGGTGATAGCTTGGATAGGCACGTATGTAGGGTTGGATCCATCTGCGTTGTTTACAATACCTATCACGTTGATCGGTGTCACATTCAAAGCATTAACAGGGTTCTTAGGACAATCTTTGATTATATGCTCTTTGCCACAATCGGCACAAAAGCCTTGGATGTTATAGTACTGTGATTGTCCTGCTATAGGAGGATGTGGACAATCCTTTATGAAATGATCTCCTTGGCACCTAAAGCATGGTCCTCTAGGGCCCTGTGGTCTCTGTTGTCTTACTTGGGGCCGTGGATTTGGGTTTGTGTACATCACATTAGCATAGTCGGGCTCCCAACTAGGTTCCACTGGTGGACTATCATAATGATATGCCTCCACATGTTCTGGTGACTCCGTGTAATATGCAGGTGGACTATCTACATGCGTAGAGTCAAAACTATTTGAGTTCGGGTCACTCTCCGTGATCAAAGGTGAAGAAGGCACTAAGGCCCTACTTAGGTTCTCTTCTACAGCAGCGTATTTGACTGAGATGACATTCGCTGGTGGGGGTGGCTGCTGAGCTAAGACAGGTTGAGGTCTCTGTTGAGCCTTGTATGGGTAGTTCTGAGGAGGCCTATAGTAATAAGACTGAGCATTGTATTGGCCTTGATACCTACCTGGTTGTGCGTATGCTTGCGGGTAGTTCTGTCTCACGGTCTGTTTGTTGTATGGGCAGTCCTGAGCCGTATGATTCGTGTATCTTCTCTCTATTGTACAGTATTGGCCACTAGGGTTGGCTTGAGGTTGTGGTGCATTGGGACACACATTTGCCAAATGATTTCCACCACAAGTGTAACAATGCTTGTTTGTTAGTACCCTAGGTTTGCTAGAAACTCCTAGTTTCTGGGCCACTTTTTCTGCTAGGTCTTCTATCGAGTTAGGCAATTTTGTGGATGCTAGAGATGAACAGTCTGAGTCCTTATAGACCTTTGAGAGTTCCAACTCGTCTCCTAAGTTGTCCTCAATGTCTATACAAATTCTTATACATTGCTCTAACGTTCTGGGTTCTTTTAGGTACACATAGGAGCGTAGTTTAGAGCTCAACAAGCCATCTAGAAATAATGACACTTGTTTAGCTTGTGAGGGTAGCTCTTGCATTGGACATCGTTCAACATATTGTCTAGACTTACGTCCTGCAAGTCTAACTGTTTCTTAAGGGGTCTGTTTGAAGCTATGAATCAAGGACGACGTTTCATGTCTAATCCCACTTTTAGAGAATTCAGTGATGAATGACTCTAAAAAGTGATGGATGTCCCTAAATTGCCTTTGTTGCAATGGTTGGAACCAAGTTAAAGCGGTATTTTTTAACGTTAGTCCAAATGCGTTGTATTGCGTGAACATGTCTTCGACTTGTTCTGCTCTTAGTACTTGCTTGAATTCTGCGACATGGTCATAGGGATCTCCTATCCCATCAAAATAATTTTTCATGGATTTCACTAACTGAGTGGGTCTCAATATTCTTGCGTGTTCACGTGGTCTAGGTAGAGGAAAATCATCTCTACCACCTGGTATTCCATGATCTCTTTGTCTATCCGCTCTATTAGTGTCCGTGGTTGTTCTATCTCTCCCTATGGGATGAGTGAAGCTTACTTCGGGTCTTTCTTTATTTTTCTCTCTTTGATTTCCATGGGCTGATGATGTTCCTGCCCCTTGTTGACTTGTGTTCATGTTCGTTCTAGATGGAGGGAATACCAATTCACCTCTCCATGTGTATGTGTTTTTAGCATGGTCAGGCACCACAAAGACTCTTTCTGAAGTCTCATCCAGGTATACAACCTTTCCAGGTGTATCCGGGTCCTTGAACTCGTATATCGTGATGATTCCTACCTCACTAAGTAGTTCTGTCTTGTATCTCCAAAAGGCTTCATCAGTTTCTTTATTTACAAATAACTCTATGCTTCTGTTGTCTTGAGGGATCCATTCTGGGATTATTACTCGTGTTAGTACAGATTTCCCTCTAGGTGTTCTAGGCTCTTCTAATGGTTCTTTTCCTTGAGATTTAGTTTCCGTCTCTAGCTGAATCACGCCAAACTCGTTGGTATTGTTTGGCTGCGTACTTAAGATGTACATTGTTCCTTCCTTGTCTATGTACGTGTCTCTCTCAAATTTCACCACTGGACATTCCAATCCAATGGGTTGATCGGGGTTGTGCATTTGCACCACTTGCCTTCGCAAACCATCCTCATAGATGCGAGCACCTAATCGGTTGGTTCGGAGAAACTCTACTTGCGTTCTATAGGGTCCTTCAGGTCTCTCTAAATGCGCTACATTTGACCCTACTTCTGGTCTTTCTGTGCTAAATGCCATTTCTGAATCGCTAGTATCTGAGCTCTCGTAGGGATAACTAGTGTTCAATTGTTGAGCCCACGATCGTGCAGTAGTTCTTACACTTGCCTCTGATGATCTAAGGCTTCGTCGGTCTGACTTACCTATGTGTTTGCCCGATCTAAGGTTCATTAATTTTCGTCCTTGCACACTCAGTACACGCTCAGATCGTCAATGATTCTTTGTTATTACTTTCTTGATTCTTTTTAAATTTCTCTAGATTCTTGTCTTAATGTATGCGTCAGGAATTCGACTTTCTATGGTACTTTGAGTTCTCGTTCCGTCAGACTTATGTTCTTTCCTTTAGGTTTTCGTATCACACACCTTTACTTTAGTCTTGAACTTGGTAAATTTAATTCTCTTGAACTTGAGGCGTTCCTATCGTCTTAAATCCACAATGCTAACGTTTATCCTAAGCTAAGAATTGACTGAGGGGGTTGAGTAATCTTCCAACCTCGAGTCAACTTTTCTGGTTGCTCTGATGCCCAAGAAGCCGCGCTTCCCAAGCTTTATGCCCCTTCTGCCTTGCTTTGGTTGCCTTTGCTTGCCCTTGTTGGACCTGGAAAAATCCAATATTAGACCAATTCACAGTTGGATGATCAAACACTTGAGTATATACACCTTTTAAATCCCTTCCCTTTTGCCCAACTTTTCAATGCTTGTCCCCTGGCTTTCTAGTCCCAAACTAGGTCAACCTCAAAATAGCTTATCTAAAAATAGACGTACTCACGTAGTACTCGTCAAAAGCTTTCTAATGAGCTATTAAGCTCAAAAAACAGACTTCGGATGAAAAAGTTATGACCGTTCAGGCCTTGGGGGGTAAAAACTAACAAACAGGTTTTTCTCCAAATATGAGCTAAGGGGTCTCCTATGAGTCTAATCACCCAAAAATTTTCCAAAAATAGCCCCAAAATTGGCAAAAAAATGAAACCCTAAAATTTGCGATGGGGGTGCACAATCGCGATGGCGTGAGACAATCGTGATGGTCTGGGACCGTCGCGATGGTCCAGGCGAACCGTTGCGATGGCGTGGCACAATAGCGATGGTCCGATGGAGCGAACTGTCGCGATGGCGTGAAATGGATGATCACGATGGCGTGAATGTGAATCGTCGCGATGGCTCGATCAGGCGGACAATCGCGATGGCGTCAGTCAATGGTCAGCGTGAACAATCGCGATGGTCCAAAGTGAACCGTCGCGATGGTCAGAGATGCGATGGCGTGAGCCAATCGCGATGGTCAGGGCGCGATCGCTTGAGCCAATCGCGATGGTCCAAAATTCGAGTTGTCGCGATGGTCTGAGGGTATCGTCGCGATGGTCCAACTTGCCACGTGGCACCGTCGGCGCGATGGCGTGAGCCAATCGTGATGGTGTGGGGTCAACCGAACAGTCGCGATGGTCCGCGAACCGTCGCGATGGTCCAAATGAACCGTCGCGATGGCGTGAGACCGTCGCGATGGTCCGGCCGAGCCGTCGCGATGGTCCGGCCGAGCCGTCGCGATGGCGTGAGCCTATCGCGATGGTGTGACACAATCGCGATGGTCTGAGACCGTCGCGATGGTCCACCAAAATGCAATTTTTTGAGATGAAGCTATGGATTCCTATACACGAAGGGGTCGCCTACATGGTGGTGAACTCGCCTTCTTCAAAATCCGAACTTTGCAGACCATCGTGATGGTCTGACACAGTCGGAAATTTCTGACAGAAACTGAAAATTTTACCTTTTCCAAGCTTTCCTGATGCACTGGAGCTCTGTACCTGCAAGAAAACTCAAGAAAACAAAAGCACATGCAAGCACAAAAGCTCTCTCTCACTCTCTCGCATGCACAAATGAGGGGAAATGAGGAGAATGGGTGGATATGGTGAATTTTCTGATTTTTTTGGAGATGAAGATGATGATGCGGTGATGAAGATGGAGTGTGGGGGAGGTGAAAAACACTAAAAACTAAGTAAAAACAACAACAAAAAGTGAAATTTTTACCTTCCAACGCTACTTCTTGCTATACTCTTATCATCACACATTCGTCCTAGACTCGATCCCCGGCAACGGCGCCAAATTTGGTGTTGCTCTAGAACAATGGTGAGAACCACGTTAAGAAGCTCCACCTCCTTAATGTCAATCCGCGCAAGAGATAGGAGTGATATGAAGATCGTGAATGTGAGGTGAAGTGAGAGTGAAGGTGAGAAGCACAAAGATGCACACACACATACACACACACTACGAAGAGACAAGCAAGACACAATGGAAGGTGAGAAATCAACTCTATTACTCAAGAACACTATTACAAGCTCAAAAGAACTCTAACCTCAAACAAGCTAACCTCAAAAATGAGCTCTCTAGCTCTTTTTATAGTTTCTAGAATAGTTTTGATCAGTTTCACATCTAGTGACCGGCATAATTAAAAATTAGGTCCTAGATGCTATTTGGAAGGGTAAACGATGTCTAAAAATAACGAAAATTGATACGCTTGTTCTACCTAAGCTCCTCAAGCTCGAGGACTCCTCGGCTTGCACAAAATGGAGTGAGAAATTAAGAAAAGGGTTTTTCTATGTTACATATGTTACATTAGTGATAAAAATCACTATTGGAGGTTTTTTGAAAAGTATTTTTAAAACATGATTCTTTGAAAAAAGATTCCACTGGCTCACTGCTCCGTCGTTACATGCTTCCGCGTCGTCTGTGCCTCTGGCTGCTTCCAACAAAGATTGAGAATAGTTTACCTCAGTTCCTCAACAACGTGTTGGGAGAATCTGAACCAGAACCCATGCAGTTGGGTAGCATCAGGGTTAAGCAACTTCAACCAAAGGAAAGAAAACATTGAAAAGACAATGGATTATGATTTTATTGTAGAGATCATGAACACATGGTATTCAAATGTCCTAAGAAGAAGAAGAAGAAGCAAGTTGGGATTAGGACTCTTACAATCACCATCCCACATCAAAAGATCATCATCAGAATCAAAAGAGGAGTACTGCCCATCATGAGAATCATGCCCTTAAGTCTATATCTAGATATACTAAAAACCCTTTCTAGTTTCATCACGGATATCCATCATCATCATGTTCCACCACCACATTTTAAGAACTCTATAAAGACCAAGAGCTATGAAGATTCAAGTTCTAGAAGATCTCAGAGTCACATAACTGCTACTCATGGAACTCATCCCTTGAGGGGGAGGTGATGTCATGGACACAAAAGAAATGATCTACATATTCTTGCATTATTTTCCCTAGATGGGTGATCTTGTAATCAAAATTATAATTCCAAAATCTTGTCTAGTCTAGTCAGAGGGCACAATCTAGTGCTCCTTGACATTTTGGCAATGTAATGGACACAAAGGAAACCATCTTGAACATTAGATTCTACGTGGATTTCTATATCTCATGATTGGTTCAAAATCCAAAGAAATTAATGCTACCATCACATCTGGAACATGTTAAAACCCTAAGATAGATTATCTACTTGATTCTAATATCCATAGGTCATGTTTCGGATTGATTATATCATCATTTCATAACTACCATTGATGAACCACCCTTGAAAAACTATATAAGGAGGGGCTGGCCACATACATACTCAATCTTGCCAATGCCAATCTTGGGAGCTCAAGGAGTCATGATCACAAAGTACTCTTCAAGTTCGAGTTCGAGTTCTAGTCTTGTCCTTTGTTCTAGTCTTGACTAGTGTTGTATCCTCGAAATTCTATCTTGTCCTCTTGTAATCTCATAGTACGAGATCTTTTCGAGTTATTTCTCATATCTAGTTCATCTCCTTGAAGGGATTTCTTGTAATTGATATATCTTGCTTCATACCTACGGTCCTAGGTTGTGGGATGTCCTGTATCATCTCTAGTCTAGTTATCCATACATATCAGTCTCGAGATGTGGTTGGGCAGAAATTTTAGCAACAATGGATGTAGTCATCATGAAGAACAATGGACACCCCACTGTGACGAGGATGGCTATGACATCTCAATCTTCACAATAGAGCCAATCATGTGTGATTTCCTTATAGAAGAATGTGAACCCAGCACTGATGCATTTGAGGATGCAGGTGACTTCGATCTAGAGTCAATCATTATGGATCCACCCTTTGCATCAGATGAAGAATACTTCTATGAAGTAGAAGCTCACCCTCAAAGACATGAAGAAACTATGAATGAGGTGAGGTTAACCACACAAGTGACTGCCAAAAGTGAAGGCAAGAAAAGAAAGAAGAAAGAAACCATGTCAGAGGAAGAAGAATCTTTGTTTGAGGTTCTCTAGAACTTCAAGAAGTATGAAATAAAAGATAGAAGAATCATGGTTAGAATGCCTAACAGAAAAGCTGACGTTGGAGAAGTATATGATAACCGAGAGAAAACCAAAAAAATCATAGTCACCATAGAAGGAGAAGAAGAATAATGTACATACATTGGGCATGATTTGACGAATGAAGAAGAAGAAGAGTTAGTTGCTCTATTGCGTGAATATAGAGATGTGTTCGATTGGAGTTACAAAGATTTGAAAGGAGTAGACCCAGATATATGCTCCCATAGAATCCCTATGACTCCAGATGCAAAACCTACAAAACAGAAACCATACACGTACAATGATAATTATGCTGCTAAGATTAAAGAAGAAATAGATCGTTTGATAGAAGCAAGATTCCTTTACGAGATTGGGCATACTGAATGGGTATCCCCCATTGTGGTAGTGCCCAAAAAGAATGGGAAATTGCGCATGTGTATTAACCTTAAAAAAGTTAATGCAGCCATAATTCGAGACAATTATCCTCTTCCTATCACACAACATTTATTGGAAAGAGTTGAGGGCAAGGAAGTTTATAGCTTTCTTGATGGTTTCTCAGGCTATAATCAAGTAGCCATTGCTCCAGAAGATCAACACAAGACGGATTTTGCCACATATTGGGGCATTTTTGCATTTTGTGTAATGCCATTTGGGCTCACAAATGCACCCGCCACTTTCCAGCGACTTATGTGCCACGTTTTTAAGGAATTCTTACGCAAGAATTTGGAAGTTTATGTCGATGACATATGTGCACATTCGAATATGAGGCAGACTCATATCCCAAAACTAAGGCAAGTATTTTACAAATGTCGAGAATATCAAGTTTGTTTGAACCTAGAAAAATGTGTTTTTATGGTTAGACAAGGCAAAATTCTAGGACACATTGTGTCAAAGAACGGAATCTCTACTGATGAAGAAAAAGTAAAAGTGATTGCAGACCTACCTAGACCAAGTAACGTAAAAGAAGTACAGGCATTTATGGGTCATTGCGATTATTACAGACGATTCATACACATGTATGCAATCATAGCCAAGCCTCTGTACTCTCTTTTGACCAAGTTTGAATGGACAGATGAGTGTGAGAATTCATTCAATGAACTTAAAAGACGTTTGTGCTCTGCACCTATATTAACAAACCCAGATTGGAGCAAACCATTCCATGTACATGTGTATGCATCCAACTATGCCATTGGACGTGTGTTGGCACAACCCACGAATGAAGGTAATATAGATCTTCCTATAGCATACGCGAGTAGACAATTGAATGCAGCAGAAAGAAATTACACCACTACAGAACGAGAAGGATTAGGAATGATCTACGCAGCGAAGAAATTCACTTGTAACACAGGACGATTGATACGTTGGTTTCTATTTCTCATGGAGTATGGCTTTGAAGTAGTAGTCAGGAAGGGAAAGACACATCTCAGAGCTGATCATCTTTCAAGATTAACCACAGGAGAAGCTCCTCAAGGAATAGTGGATGAATTATCGGACGCATATTTGTTTAACCTGGAGGTAGTACTAGAATGGGCTTAGCCAATAGTCCCTATTCTCACATATGGACCCAAGAATCCTAGGATAAGGATCAAAGAAGGAGAGATTACCAAGTCACAAAGATATCAAATAATAGCAGGAAGTATATATAAACAAGATAATCAAAAGATCGTTGCTTGTTGTGTAGATGAATCAGAACATGTAAATTGGTTGCAATTAGCACATGTAGGTGCATTAAAGCAACATCATTCAAAATATCATACATTGCAGACTCTGCAGAGACTAGGAGTATATTGGCCTACGATGGAAGCAGATGTCTACAAGATGTGTAAAGAATGCCCTGATTGTTGTGAAAGACCACCGATAGAACATGCTACATTATATCATGTGTCTCTCACACCAGAATGGAGTGAACCCTTAGTGACCTACTTGAGGACGAAAACATTCCCTCAAGGAATGACCTTAGCATGACAATCCAGTCTAGAGCAGGAAGCTCAAGACTATTCACTTATTGGTGACAATCTATACAAACAAGGACGAGATGGATACTTAAGACAATGTGTTCATGAAAGCAATTATTTGAGCGTACTAGAGACTGCACACCAAGGTGTTGCAGGAGGTCATTTTGGCCCCGATAGAATAATCAAAGCCATATTGTTTGCGGGATTATGGTGGCCCACTCTTCACATGGATGCGCATACCTATGTTAAGAGATGTGATGTGTGCCAGAGAACTCAATTTCCTACTCACAGAGATGAAATGCCATTGAAACCCATGATGGGAGGATGTGCATTTTCTAAGTGGGGTATAGACTTTGTAGGACCAATTAACCCCCCTGCAAAAGGTACACATGCTGATTACATTATTGTTGTGACAGATTATCTTACCAAATGGGTAGAGGCCAAGGCCACAAAAAAGAATGATGCACACACGACTGCAAAATTCTTATTTGAAAATGTCTTTACAAGATATGGACTGCCTATAGAGTTAGTGAGTGATCGAGGAACTCACTTTCTAAACCAAGTCATTGAATATCTGTTACAGGATTTTATGGTGATTCACAAGAAATCTGCACCATATCATCCTTAGGCCAATGGTCACGCAGAAAGCACTAACAAGATCCTTTGTAATGTACTGATGAAACTTGTGAACAACAAACGTTCAGATTGGGACAAAGAGTTACACCATGTTGTTTGGGCATATCGAGTGGCCTACAAGACCGTACTCAATGCAACTCCATTTCATATGGTTTTTGGTCAGAATGTTGTGCTTCCCTTGGACTTCTTGATACCGATCCTTAAGGTTGCACAGGAACATCAGTGGAGCGGCCATGAATTATCATCAAGAATAATGGACTTGGAACGATTAGGAGAAACCAGGCTAAAAGCAGTAACAGGTATATATGCAGCAAAGAAGCGACAGAAAGCCTATATTGATGCACATGTAAAAGATAAAGGCTTAAAAGAAGGAGATTTAGTCCTAGTGTATATGCTGAAACAGCATGCACAGAAGTTAGAAAAGCAAGGTTATGGACCTATGATCATTAACAGACTCTCAACAAGTGGAGCAGTACAATTAGCCACCTTAGAAGGAGATATAATGCCTACTTACATTAGTGGCTGTAGAGTCAAGTTATATCAGGAACCTCTTACTGAGGATATGCTTAGACGACTCACGTTGGCAAAGAAGCGTAAGGAGGAAGAAAATAGAATACGAGCTTAAGCTCAGGCAGAAGCTATAGAACACATTAAGCGCATGAAGTTAAGAAGAAAAGGACTAGGAAGAGAACATTATAACCATATGGAAACAACACCCAGATACCCCATGGCCATGTGTCAGGCAAAGTCGACCACTCATCCTAGCATAGTGGATAGGAGACCATTCATTACAGTCAAGCTAGAGCACGACAACCCTTGCCATGAGCTCAGGGCTTTAATTGATTCAGGTGCTATGACTAGTGCGATTAGATGGTCCCACTATAAGGACTCAGGAATAGAAATGCGGCCAATTGAGGCATACCTCATAGGGCTAGGAGGCATGGAAACCCCTTGCATGGGTGAGGTGGACCTTCCTATCCTCATACAAGATGTGACCATGACAGCAAGGCTACTAGTGTGCCATGATGAGGACCTGATAGAACCCCTAATCCTTGGCCAAGACTGGCTATACGATCACTCAGTGGACCTAAATCTTAGACAAGGCTCCTTACAGATTGGAGCCTTAGATCAACAACGAGTGATACCGTTTGACTTATTTAACAACACTCCGCCTGAGGTATGTAACCCTAGACCATATAAACGGCATGCGACAGAGGACGGGAAGATCTTTGGCCAGATAAGTCATGTTACGTCTAACCCAACCCACGCAGGCTTGGCGATGGACAATTGCCATGCAGAAGAATGTCAACAGATTTTCCCCTGGTCTTCTTGCAAATTAGAAGGGGTCACCACCCAATCGATGGGACAAATGGGGACCATTGGCGGTCAGGTGGGTTACATCAGTGGTCAGGTGGACTGCATCAGTAGCCACATGGGCATGACACCCTACGGTGCCCATCCTTCCACACTTAATGTGGACTGGCCTAGATTTAAGGTACAAAACGAAGCACTTCCTAATGGGCAAGTATCTCAAGTGTTGGACCTCCCTTCTTTTCCAAAGCAGAGTGTCCATCCGACCTCTCAACCCCAACCACGAAGGAGTCAACCACAACGAAGGAACCCAAACCGACGACCCTACCAGAATATGCAGAAAAAGCAACAGTATCAGCATCCCAAAGCAAGCAACATGAAACAAGTATGGGTGCCAAAAGGATAGAAAGTAACGATAGATTTCAACGATGCAGAAAAGGACAAGAAGAAGTAAAAGCAGAAGTGGAGTCAGTATTCGACATCTCCTCAACCTTCTTCTACAAGTACGAAAAGTAGACAGATTTGGATCACCAAGAAGTACCTTACGAATCGACCCACACCCACGCAGATATGGGTACCCAAATAGTGTATTATATATCAACACTCAAGCCATGTAATATATACCCCTCAGAAATCTTTTCACCCCTCAACACCACCACATCCAATATCACCTTTTGTAACCACATTGACAGCCTTGGAGAACAAGGATTTGCCAAGCACATTCATTTTGCCGTCCTTAGTAAATGACCCATCGTTTAAGAAGTTTTATCTTTCTAAAGAATTGATTAGAGCTGCAATCAAGATACATGGAACGCACACGCCGACAGAGCACGAAAGGCTGATTCCAGAGCCTATGAAGCGTGGGGATGTTACCAGATGGGAAGATATTTTGGCCATCAACCTGAGCTATCTAAGCCATTAAGAATATGTATGCAACATTTTGCATTCCCAGCTCAGGATCGATTCACTATGCCTCACAAGCGTATTTGGTTTGGATTGTATTTAGCTTGTATAGGACCCCAAACAGTGGACCTTGCTAGTTGGATTATTGATCAGTTGTATCTAGCATAGCACAGATGGGAAAGGAAAAAAATCATCCATGGATGTTGCGCTTTCATAAGAATTGTGTATATGTGTTTGGCATACGACTTGCCGATCGAGCGTGCAATGACAAGTGAGGAGTTGAAAGCATCTAAAGGGACAGCCAAGAAAGCCAGGAAATCTAGCAAGGGATGAGCAGGCAAGCGCATGAGAGGATCTATCCCATGCCTACAGGTTCCCTGTACACCCTGCCTTGCCCCGACCATCCACATCCTTCGACAGTGCAATCACAGAAGCCTTTGTGGCCTCAATACCTCTAACCCTTTCCGCACCCACACAACCTAGCCTCCCTCCTCGGACTTCTACCCTTCTAACCAGTCTATTTCTCCATTTATTCTTCCCTTCATTTCCCACCCCTCCAAGACCCCTATTCCCATTTCCCCCTCCATTGACCTTCTCCCCCGTCTCACCTCCCCGACCCACAGTATTTCCCCTTTCTCCTCTCCACCAAACAATACAAGAGACCCAATTGTAAATTATTTGGCAACTTTTGTAAATCTTGTATTTACACCCACGCACACACCCACTATCACTCCGCTATTCACAATCACGGCACTCGACACCACGTCCAGTGACATGGATATATCACCTCCCACAGCACCACCACTCACCTCATCCATTTCACCACCATATTTAGGCACATCACAATTCTCCACAATCACCACTGCATCCACTCTCCCATCCCCATTTCCCTTTCCCCTTGCATCGACACACACACCCACACACACAGCATCTGCATTCACCACACCATTAATTTTATCACCCACCATCGACATTGCATTCTATTAGATGTTCGGATGCATGACCTAAGTACAAGATGAGTTTGCATCTCTTGGCACTAGTCACCAGATGCTACAACAGACAATGAACAATTTACAGTCGTATCTAAATTCATTATCAATCGAGAATGCCTCACTTAACATCCGCTACCAAGAGCTACGCCAAGCCTACCACAAACTTGAACTAGAAAGTGAACAAAAGACAAAAGAGGCCATCAATGATATTGAAAACTTGTTGCGGGCTCAGACTATTCACAATGCGACGCTTACTATAAACATAGGCCTGCTCAGACGCCACTTAGCAGAAGCTAAGGAAGAGAACCAACATCTGCAGGAACAAAACAGAGAGAACTTGGAAGCTGCTTTAGATCAGCCAGACCAACCCTTGAGTCCCAGTCGTTTCAAAGCTGTCCCCTCCAAATCTATGAAGATGCTATTGCAAGATCATGTCAGACTACTAGAGGAGTATGATAGTATGAATGAGGACTACCAGAAGCTCAAAGAGGAACACAAGATATTGTAGTTACGAGCACCTGTACAGTAAACACCACTAGCTCCTGTGGCCACATCTCCTGAGATCATAGAGGAACTCAACACTTTACGGGCCCAGGTAGCAACTCTCCAAACACAGATAGCAGCATACGAAGCACCCCCAAGACTAGATTCCCCACCGGAACTACCAGCAGAGGAAGAAACTGTGACTATCTCGGTGGAGGAAACATTTGAAGAAGCCTATGAACCCCAACCCATCCCAGGCGGATGCGTCACGGCCGAAGGCCAGACCACTTTTGAACTCCCTACTCCCGCATGGATGAAGACGGTTGAAGAACTTGGCAGGACCCACTCAACACGGGTGGAAGCACAGCTACATGCAATGGCCATGATAGAAGAATGAATTTTAGAATCCCTGTATTTTTCTCACTTGGCCCCTCGCAGGTACATATTTGGGCATGAGCTGCAATACAAGCCATATTTTATGTTAATGGTAGAATATCAGCTGGCCATTGAAAAAGAAACAGGCAAGAAACCCTCCCACACAACTCAGTTTAAGCCTGAAGACTTACCAACAGATGCGTAGAGAGGCGAGATCTTTCAACCTACTTGGTGCCAGGATTTATTACAAGAATATCCCAAAATGATGAGCACATGGTCCAAGGCACTACTCCACTTGAAGTACAACCCATGTTGGGGACCCATGCCATGATGCCGCTCCCGGAAGGCCTTTGCAATTAAAGTACAAAACAACAAGCAATGCCAGGATTGGCTCAATTACCCATACTTCACTCCACCCATCGGACCACCAATAGTAGGCTACATGATGGTAGGATTCGCCACTGGCTCCCCCGCTTACGACGAATGGATGATGTAGCAGTGCATATGGCTGTCAAAATCTTTGACATGATGCAGATAGTATTCAAAGTCTTCCGTCGCGTCAAGGCACCACATGTGAACACCCCGAGATTCGAGCATGGCAATCAAGATCTAGCGTATGATATGAGTATGAAACCATTGCTCCGGGTGTGTTATGCCTTACACTGTCGAATCAAATATCTACCGGCATGCTATAAGATGACATTCGAAGAAATGTTCACTACCGGTTTTTGGGAATAACATTCGGAGGTGTTCATCAACAGGCCCACACACTTACTCCAGTTATTTTCCTGTGAACAAATGGTGTACTCCACGCACTACAGACTCCCACCACCAGAGGAACCTCAACCCATCGATTGGGAAAAACTTGAAGCTGATCTAGCAAGAGGTATCCGCATTTCGAACACACCCTCGCTCATGACCTACTACAGAATTATATCCGACAGACCCCACAACAAGGTTCTATCAAGGACGATAGAAGTGAGAGGGAGGGGGGTGTTGGCAGTAGCCAGAGGCACGTACATCGTGGAAGCATGTAAAGACAGAGCACAATGAAGTAGCAGGGAGCCAGACGAGTGGTTTTTCAAACAAATATGTTTTATAAATACTTTTCAAAAGCTCCCAATAGTGATTTTCATCACTTTTGTACCATATGTAACATAGAAGAACCCTTTTTGTAATTCGTAGCTCCATTTTGTGCAAGCCGAGGAGTCCTCAAGCTTGACGAGCTTAAGTAGAACGAGCCTACCAATTTTGGTTATTTTTGGACCTCGTTTACCCTTCCAAATAGCACGTAGAACCTATTTTCTAACTATGTTGGTCACTAGATGTGAAACTGGTCAAAACTAGTCTAGAATCTATAAAAAGAGCTAGAGAGCTCATTTTTGAGGTTAGCTAGTGTAGACTTGTACGAGCTAGAGTGAGCTTGAGCTTGTAATTGAGATCTTGAGTGACAGAGACTATTTTCCTACCTTCCATTGTGTCTTACTTGTCTCCTACATGTGTGTGTATGTGTGTGTGCATCTCTATGCTTCTCACCTTCACTCTCACTACATCTCACATTCACGATCTTCATATCACTTCTATCTCTTCCGCGGATTGACATTAAGGAGGTGGAGCTTCTTAACGTGGTACTTATCATTGTGCTAGAGCAACAAGTGATCTGCATCACACATAGAAAATCTAATGGAGGTTAAATAATCTGCAATCCTTGCGTTCAAAGAATGAGGAGCTTATTTAAGCCTATACAAAGTCTTTTTGAACTTGCAAATGTATTTTGGATGCTTTGAATTCTCATATCCTCATGACTGGTCCATTAAATAGATTAATGCAAGGGGTAAAGGATAATTTTGAGGCAAGGGGAGCCAAAGAGGCCATAAAAATTTCTTAAGAAATCATTCAAGTAATGACAATAAGGGATGCTAGAATTTGGTAAACTTGTTCTCTTTGAATGTGATTGTAGGTTGAAGAATCAAAATAGTGGAAAGCAACAAAACAACTATGCACCCACAAGTGTAGATGATTTGGAGAAGCTGTTCATGGTCTAACATCACATAATGACAATGTCTACTGATATTTCAAAATAAAATTGTAATGTCTGGTATGTTTATTTTTGTGCTTCAAATTACATTAACAACCATGCAGAATGGTTTAGTAGTTTGTAAAAATTGCGAGTTCTTGGATTTGTTGAAACATGCGATGATACATCACATCCTATCAAGCATACAGGAAACATAGCACTATCCATGGAGGATGGGAAGGTAAAACATCTATTTGATGTACTACATGTTCCCAATATAACAAAGAACCTAGTTTTTGTTGGACAAATGGTTGACCATGGATTACAAGTCAAGTTCAATGCTGATGGTTTATATGTAGAAGAGTACAAAAAGAATAGAAGGTTCATCACCAAAGGGAACAAAGTGGGTAGGATGTTCACCTTGTTTGTGAAAGTTCTTGAAATGAATGTAGTCATGTTTGTAAAAGGTGCAAGTGTTATTGCAGACATAAAGATTGCTAGCTATGCAATTGCTCTAGATTTCTCCTCGTTTGTGGATATGCCATTCTTTGACACTATGTGTCCTAGAATCTTGCCTTGTCTAACCATAAAAACACACTTTTCTGGGTTCAGGTAGACTTGATATTCTCTACATTTGTCAAAGGTTTGTCTTAGCTCATGTATATATGTTTGTCTAATGTTGGAATGGGCACATAGGTCATCAACATAGACTTCCAAGTTTTTATGCAAGAACTCTTTAAATACATGGCATATCAGCCTTTGAAAAGTAGTGGGTGCATTGGTAAGACCAAATGGTATTACCCAAAAAGCGAATATGCCCCATTCTGTGGCAAACACCATCTTATGCTGGTCTTCTAGGGTGATGGTCACTTGATTGTAGCTAGAGAATCCATCAAGAAAGCTATATACTTCCTTGCCTTCCACTCTTTCTAATAGATGCTCAGCGATAGGAAGCGGATAACTATCTCTAATAGTGGCTACGTTAACCTTCTTCAAGTTAATGCATACACGTAGCTTGCCATTCTTCTTGGGCACCACTAAAATGGGGGAATCCATTCAGTGTCCTCGATTTCATAGAGAAATGTAGCTTTTACCAATCTATTTATCTCCTTCTTGATCTTGGTATCATGATTGTTGTTATATGTGTATGACTTCTGCTTAGAGGGTTTGGCTTCTAAGGTCATGGGAATTGTATGTGAGCATATGTCAAGGTCTTCTCCTTTTAGGTCCTTATAACTCCATGCAAATTCATCTCTATACTCTCTTAATAAATCAATCAACTACTCCTCTTCGTCAATCAAGTTGTTGTTGGGGCTTCACTCACTAATTAGGCATGGACATATGAAGACATATGAAGAAGGAAAGAAGAAGTGAAGAGAAAGCATACAGAAAATTAAGCCTAAGTGAAGGGACAATTTCACTATTGTAAATTAGTGCAAAATTAGAGTCTAGTTTTTTATTTGACCTTCAGAACTTACGAGTTCAAGTTTAGGAGAATGTAAACCATAGGTATATAAGTTAATTTGAGACAAAAACATGTATGAGAGAACTCAATTTTGTAATATGTGTGAGTAGAGAAAAGTCGTGTCTTTTCTGAGAGAGATGTTGAGGAAAAACTTCTGAGTCTGAGAGAGTTTTCCATGGCTATGAGCAAAATTAGGCCAAGCCATTTTGTACACATCTTCTCTGATATACAACATATGTTTGTGTAGAAGGATTGAGTCTAATTCCTCTTGTACATTGAGTTCTAAGTCATTTCATATGACTGTGTAAGGTAGTTGACAGTTACGACTTTTCTGGCGCACATTTGTCTGAACTTCTTAAGGTCAGATCTCAAAGTATACTGTAAAGTTTTCAGTAAGTGATAGCTCGTTTTAAAGCTACTGTCCTCAACTACATTTGGTCAAAAGATCTTTAAGAAACGGGACGCATACTTAGAGAAATCAGCTTAACAGTGAAGGTATGTCAAATCGATGAAGTAAATTTTCAGTTTTCAGACATAGTGAAAAGTTTGGAGCAAAATCAGAAGATTTTGAAGTTATTACTTGAAAGTTTTGCTTGTTACATGTTACTTAACATTAGCAAGAACCTTTCTTAGTAAATGATCAAAAGAATTTGCAAAGATCAAGCTAATACAGGTCAGATTGAAGGTTTGAAGAAAAGGCGCAGATTTCTGTGAAGTGAAATTTTGATTTTCACTAAGTTTAGAGATGAAGACTCACATTTAGAGTTTTGCTAAGCTAATGATGGTTATGGAGGTCTTCTAATACCACATTAGTTTAGTTCTTGTGGTGTTTTACACACCAACAAGTGGCATCAGAGCAGATAAGGTCCTCGAGAGTAAAGGGAGAGCAGATACAAGAAGAGTTGAAGAGTTCTTTATCAAAGAAGGTGGAAGCTGAGGTGTTCAACAAACAAAAGTCATCAGAAGGTTATTTCGAAGTTACTCCCAAGGGTAAAGGTCTACAAAAGGTATCATTCTTTAACTTTATACTTACAGGTTGAAGCAGAAGCAAGGATACTATGGCAGATCATGTGTCCATTGACAAATTGGACAGAGATAACTATCTTGCTTGGGTAATGAGGATGGAAGCCTTACTTATGAGTAAGGATCTAATGGTATATGTGACAGGTGAAGAAGAGAAGCCTAAACTTGAAGATGAAAGTCATTCAAGAAAGGAAGAGCTAGAAGCTTTGAAGCTATGGCAGAAGAGAGATGCAAGTGCAAGAGCTTATATATATAACACTATTACAGATCATTTGTTGCCACATATCAAAGGGTTAGAAACAGCTGAAGACATTTGGAATGCTTTGGAAGATCACTTCCAAAACACTACTAAAGCTAGGAAAGCTAGCTTATGGTTAGAGTTCACCACATTCAAGAAAAAGCAAAATCAGAGCATTAGTGATTATGTCACTAAGATGAAGGACTTGGTAGATAGCTTTGGATCTATTGATGAGGATATTGAAGATCATAGGTTGATAGCATAATTACTTGCAGGGTTAAGAGGTGATGAGAGATGGAAGCCTTTTGTACTTTCAACAGAACTCTCATTAAACCATTATGTGCCAGAATTGAATCAATTACTTGGATTGATGCTCACATTTGAGCAAGAATTGAAGTCAGATGGAGACAAAGGTCAAAGTTCTGCAATGTACATGAAGAACAAGAAGAAAGGAGATAAAGGCAAGGCAAAGGATGAAGAAGAGTCAACAACTCAAGCAAATTATGCAAGAGGAAGAGGTTTTGGCAGAGGTAAAGGTCGAGGAAATGGAAGAGGTAGAGGTAATCAGAACAATAACAAGAAGACATGTTGGATTTGTGGACTGAGCAATCATCTAGCATATGATTGTTGGCATAATCAACAAGGATCAAGCCAAAATCAAAACAACAATGGCAGAGGAAGAGGTGGAAGATTTCAAAATCAATTTCAAAGAGGAAGACAGAATTCAAGAGGAAGTTATGGAAGAGGTGGTGGAAGAAATTGGAATCAAAATCAGTCTTACAATACCACATATTACAATTATGCAAATGATACACAGAATGACACTCATACAACATTGATGATGAATTCAATAAGTTCATCAGAGAAGGAGGATCTCAAGGTATTTTATATTGACTCTGGTTGTTCAAATCATTTGTCAGGTAATATAGAATTATTGTCAGAATTGGAAGAAGGCAATTCAAGTCATACAGTACAAACATGTGATAATACAAAACATAATGTGCATTCAATTGGAAAAGTGAAGTGCAGGAGTGGAGCTGGTTTATTAACAAATGTTTTGTATGTTCCAACAATACCAAAGAATCTGATTAGTGTTGGACAAATAGTGGAAAAAGGGTTTCAAGTCAGATTTACAAATGAAGGGGTATTTGTTGAAGATCCAGAGGATGGATACAATCCCATTGTTTGTGGTAAGAAGGAAGGTAGACTTTTTACTCTCAAAGTACAAGGAAATGTTGGTCAAGCCCTAATCACACATGGTGATGAAGTAATTACAGAATTAGATCTTTGGCATAAGAGATTGGGACATTTCAATGAAAGAGGAATCAAAACTATGGTGGAGAACCAATCTGTATTGGGGCTACCAAATGTGAAGAATCAACATATGATATACAAGTGTGAAGCTTGTCAGATGGGAAAAGCACATAGACTACCATTTCAGAAGAAAGGTTTCAAGCATGATGGTTTGCTTGAACTCATACATACAGATGTATGGGGACCAACAAAAGAAGGTTCAATAAATGGATCTAGGTATTATGTTTTGTTTATTGATGATGCTACAAGGTGGATAACCCTTTATGTTCTAAAAGAAAGATCAGAAGTATTTGGAGCTTTCAAACATTTTCATGCTTATGCAGAAAGAGTTACACGTCAAAAACTCAAGAGGTTAAGGTCTGATGGAGGGGGAGAATACTTCTCCCAAGAGTTTAATGACTATCTTTGGAATGCAGGTATCAAGAGAGAGATAACTTGCAGGTATACACCTCAACATAATGGGGTGGTAGAAAGGAGAAATAGAACATTGGTGGAATTTGCAAGAGCAATGTTAAAGGAAAAGAATTGCCCTAATTATCTTTGGGCTGAGGCTGTAAATACAGCTACATACCTTGTGAATAGGCTACCATGTGGAGCTTTGAATGGTATGACCCCTTATGAAGCTTGGTGGGGTAAGAAACCAACACTTGACCATTGTAAAGTGTTTGGATCAATTGCCTATGCTTATGTGCCATCACAACTCAGACATAAGCTTGAACCAAAGGCAGAGAAATATGTGTTTATTGGGTATGATGAAAAGCAAATGGGTTATAGGCTATGGAGTCCTTTAACTAAACCTTTTATTGTTTCCAGAGATGTGACCTTTGATGAACAGAAGAGTTGGTATGCAGATAAAGATTGTGACCTTGAAACATTTGAAGAAGAGATAAAAAGGAGTGCAAGAGGTAAGTCACATATGCAGATAGATGGAGATGAAGAACATATGCAAGCAAGCACATCAAGAGTTGGATCATATAGAAGGAATGAATATGGACAATATTTGATGAAGAAGTACATCCAGATATACATGAAGAGTGTGAACCAAGAAGATCAACCAGAATGAGGAAGCAACCTACAAGGTATTCATATGATACTTCTTACTTGACTCAGAAAAATTATGCTTATATGGTTAAGGAAGTTGAAGAACCTCAAAGCTATGATGAAGCAAAGGGTATGATACGGCTCTTAACACCCCAGGAAAAAGTGGTTTTACGAGACTTTATTTGATTTAAATTCCTCGGAATCGGTCCAATTGGATTACCTAGAGCCCACAATTATCTCGCAATGGATTTTTCCTATGTCTATACACTAGCTCATATGTTCCCGGCAAACGCACCAAATGAACACTCTTTTGGTCCAAGGGAAAAGATGGATGTACGGGCTTATGCTCTGCTCCAGCTTCCCAAAATTAATTAACTTGCTTTCCTTCAAACCACTAAATTGTATGTGAATGTACTCTCAGGTATCTTCTTGCTCACATGCACCCGTGCCACTTAATTCTCGGTTCCCCTCTTTTCTTTTACTCTTGCCCTTAATATAATTTAATTTAGTTCCTTTTTCGTACTCGTTCCCGCACTCTTATGCTTACGCACGCACATATCCCCTTTTCTTTTTCGTTCCTTCATGCACACACACATACACATCCCCTCTTTTTCACTCTCACTCTCTCTCTTACCTCTTCCTATTTTACTTTCTCCCCCTCAAATTTTCTTGATTCCTCTCTCACTTATACACGTTCCTTATCACATCTCCACACATGCACATGCAATTTGCCATACTCCTTCAAACAAACCCTGTACCCCTATCACTCAATCCCGTATTCTTTTCACACACCTATACACCTACTTTCGCTTTCACTTAAATACCAGCACATCCACATAACTTCACCAATAAATACATAATTGATATAGCTGCACTGACAAACATCAAGTTAGATAACTTCTCGAGAAAATGTATAGCTGATTAAACTATGTTATTCAAACCTGATCAACCTCGGGTTCTATTCAAGCAAGAAGCAACATTCTGCGGAAATGTGTAACATGAAGCTGGGCATGATTATCAACCATGGGAACAATCACTTCAAACAACTCCTCCAGCAACGACTGTGAAGCAGACAAGTTCTCTCTCCGTCCCAGCCTTTCTCTCCTACTTTACATATTCCTCTCCGTCATACCCACATACGCATTCAATTATCACATATGTAAAGCTAGCAATTTTTTCCTCCCATAATTTTTTAGATAACAAGCATTATCGTCAAATTTCAAATCACACCTGCAATTACAAGGATTGAAGAACGAACAACATAGCCTTTCATACGTGGAAGTACAAAACCGAAACCACCTAATTTTAGATGCTTTGGGATTCTGACACTAACATGGGAACATTCTCAGAACTAGGGGGCTTATCCCCACAATCTCTATTGGATCTCGATCAGTCTTCCAGAAATTATGGGGCAATTTCACAGTACATTCAGAAGAATATGCAATTAGTTGTCCAGGAAGTACCTAACATAGACAGCCTCCAAGACGTGCGTACCTCTTCAGATATCGTCAATTATCGCAATGTTACGGATGTCCCTCTCATTTGGCAGATCAGTTCACTTCCCCATGTCTGGCAAGCCTCACTTCTGTTTATCTCATGGGTCCACTTATACCGGGCCTCTCCGGAAGACAAGGTCACCTGGTTCCAATAAAACAGGCGCTTTCTCTTGCTACCCACGAGACTGTTTCTGATTAGTGGCAAAAGTATGTCCTGCTTGATGGTTGTATCGGAATTCTGATTCAAGTATTGAAACGTTGGGCATACTTTGGATGAAATGCATTACACATGTAGACTCCCAAGACAGTATTGCAATACCATCTTCAAAGCGTAGCAGGTCCACATGTGCGCAAATACCTTATTTTAGATTCAGCACTTAGACATAGAGAATCATTCGCAAGTGCATATGAAGAAACAACATCATGTATAACCTATGAGAGCTCGAATGCCCAGTCAGGCGAGTCTTTGAACCTCATTGCCTGGTTATGCTTGCTGTCTATGACCCAACCTTCTGAACCAATAGCAGATACAAGCTCCTCCTGTTGTTGAGCTGATAGAAAACCTTTACATAGCCAAGCCCCCGGTATTCTCTTGACTGCTTCCCATGAACAGTTATGTGGCACCTCCGTTCTGTATCACTTTCTGAATCGGACTCTCCGAAAACGGCTGTCAGCGCCTCCTCCTCCTCAAGCTTCTGTGCTACTAAGGAAAAATGAATGCAAAGAGCTGGGGTGAGAAGTCGCAATCCCCCCCCACAACAGTAGCTAGAAAGGCTATCTCCCTTTCTTCCAAACTTTGGTCATCATCATCTTCCTCTCAGCATACAGAACACAACCATCCCCCCCCGCTTGCAAGAAATAGATGTGATTTTCCCAAATACTGCTCTTCCTTTTGGTAAATATCGTGGTCGTCTTCAGAAGCCCCCTTTTGTTCGTTCGAATCAGCCCTTCATCCCAACTACCACGAACAGAAAAAAAAAAGAGCTGCCGAACAGTGTGCACATGTATTTGTAGCCAATTACAGTGATGTCGGATCTACGCGAAGATAGTAGCAGCTAGAAAATGTGCACATGTATTTCCAAAAAAAAAAAACCCCTCAAGATTGCACCCTCAGACGTTCTAAAGGTTCCCCCCTTTTCTGCGTACCCTCGCCATTCCCCCAAAAGTCTGCTGCCCCCTTTTTCTGGTCTTTTCGTCAGATCCACTCCTCTTCGTCAGAGAAGAAACGGATTTGCCCCACCTTTCTTCTGGCAAAAAAACGGAAAGGGGCTTGGCCTGGCAAGTATTCAGTCGCTGTACATTAGCCTGCAAGCTCCCAGTAGGCATAAAAATATTACCCTGTTTGGCTTTATGCCCTTTCTTAGCATCTTGTTAGTGGAAAGAAAGACCTTGTCACTCTGTCCAAGCTGAGCAAACCATGTCCACTAGCGCAGTCCCTAGCATCATATCCTTATCCACAAGACCCCTCCTTTCAATCTCCATATGGAAGTCATGTCCCAAATCTATGGCTCCAACTTTGCCACAAGCTTTTAAGCTGCACAAATACGTCACACCATCTGGTTTTATGCCCTCCAACTGCATTATATTGTAGCATTCTAATGCATCCTCATCATAATCATGGTTGACATAACCTGCAATCAATGAATTCCATGACACCACATCCCGCACCAAAAGTTGGTCAAAAACTTCTTGTGCTTTGGCAAAGAAGCCATACTTGGAGTAGGCATCCACCACAAAATTACCAATAAATAGATCTTCTTGGACTGAACACTCTTCTGCTATATTGTCTATTACTTTATTAGCTTCTTCTTCTCTTCCAATACTGAGATATGCTTTCAAACAAGACAAAAGAGTGATTGCATTTGGGTTTACCCCTTCTAATTGCATTTGTGATAAACACTTCGATGCCTCATGGCCATAGTCATGATCAGCATAACCTGCAACAAGTGCAGTCCAATTAATAACATTCCGAACTGGAAGCTTGTCAAATAGCTCTTGTGCTTTGGTGAGATCACCACACTTGGAATACATATCAACAAATGCAGTGCCAATCGCAAGGTCTTCTTCAAGGTTGCCTCTGCTTCTCATTTCAGTTCGTATCAGTTCTCCTCTTTCTATATCTCCCAAACAGCCACAAGCCTTTAAAGCCAAGACAAATGTAGCATTGTCTAGATCAATATTGTCAAGTTGCATTTTGGACAGACAATCAAGTGCTTTCTCATTAAGACCATGATTTACATATCCTGAAATCAAAGCATTCCATGCGAAAACACTCTGATCTGGAAGATCATCAAAGACATGTTGTGCTTCAACAAGCATCCCCATACATCTCTGGTGGTATTGAAAAGCTTTTCCTGGAATCCTGCTGACGAAATAGACTACAATTGTGTGAAGAGCAGAGAAAATGCCCCGCAATGCTTTTTCGCGCTGCATAGATGGACATTGAAATGTTGTTTGCCACATCCATGCTCCTCATGTCCCTCCTGAAACAAAGCCGCTTCTAATTTCTTCTGCACGTCAGTATCTCCTATGCTCTTAGGAGGCTTGTCCATGCTCAATCCTTTTTCTCCACATCCCTGCAATCAATATCTCCACATGTTTCTCATCAATCACCAAATCTGCTATGCAAGTACCTGAAATCAAGCAAATTTCCTGCCAAATAGAACCGATTAGTGCATAAAAATCAACCATTTTTGGGGCTAACATACTTCCCTCTTCTTATTTGCGAAGTCGTCCTCGACGAGCCAATATTGCTGCAATCTAATCAAAACAGCCATGAAAACATCAGTGCACAACTAGTTTGCATACCTTCCCATCGAGCCGATACTCCAACTGAACCTGCACTCATTGAAGCTATTAGTGCTCAAAAATCACTGATAAATACATTCAAATCAGTCACTTCCAAAATGATCCAAGAACATGCACATATACGCTATCCCATTTCAGCCAGGCATCAATTCGCTCATGCATTCCATTATGAAAAATGGTCTCAACCAAAATAATACATGCACACCTTTCCATGTTTTACACATGCACCTACCATCGCGGAAAACAGAAAGAAAATACCAAAATAAACAACAACTGAAATGAATCCAATCGGAGATGCAAAAATACCCAAAATGCATACCCCATTATTGACCTACCACTCGCTATGTACACATATTCCATGAACAGACATTCCCGAAGAATCCCCATCGTCGTCCTACAAAAGCCATCGAAACTCGAGTGCAAGTCAAGACATACATCAGAACCCTGGAGTGTCCCACACACTAGAAAAACCCTCAGATAGAGCACACAAGCTGTAAAGCAAGACCGTCGCATTACCTTGCTAAAGCCTCATCCATAAGTACATATAGAGTCTCCGTGCCTTCAAGAATGTTGATTCAAAGTGGGCCGATCTGTCGCGAGCCAACACATACCAATCACACAAGCAACTAACATTCCCTTCCAGGCGATCATCGCCCTCTCCTCTCTCTCTCTCCCCCTCAGGAGTGGGGAATAACTTCATATGAAAATTTTATTTTAATCACACGTTGGCCTACATTGACACTGGATGCGATTCGTGGACCTGACCACCCGATCAGGTTGATTCCACCCATCTACCAACGCAATGCAGCGCACAACACACAAACACAAAATGATCACATAGCAGATATCAGCTAGCCCATAACAAAGCTGGATACGGCTCGTGGTCGTTGCGGAGATGGAAGTTGTCCAATTTTCTCCACTTTGTCCTCGTCAACCGCAATCCCTTTTTCGGAAATGACATGACCCAAAAGCAATCCTCTTCGTACTCCAAATGTACACTTTTCAGGATTCAATGCGATGCCTTTTTCGATGCTTCTTCTTAAAATTGCTTCGATCCTCTCCATCATGTTCTCATCATCGCCTCTGATTGCAAAGTCATCAAGGAATATCTCCATCCAATCCTGCAGGTAGTCTTGATATGCAGCTATCATTGCTCTTTGGAATGTGGCCGGTGCGTTACATAATCCAAATGGCATCACTCGATATGCATACGTACCCCATTCTGTCGTGAAAGTAGTTTTGGATTGATCCTCTTCATGAATTTGGATCTGGTTGTACCCACTGAAACCATCCAAAAATGAGTACAATTTATGGCCAGCCACTCTATCCAAGATTTGATCAGTAAATGGCAAGGGGAAGTGATCTTTCTTCGTGCGCTCGTTCAACTTTCGATAATCTATGCAAATACGGATTTTCTTGTTTTTCTTCGAAACAACTACAATTGGTGATACCCATTCGCTGGATGCGATGGGATATATAAATCCTGCCTCCAATAATTTGGTCAATTCCAGCTTGATCAATTCCGAGTAGACTGGATTCGTTCGCCTGAGTCGTTGGCATATTGGTCGTGTGCCTTCTTCCAAGTCTATATAATGTTGGCAGATTTGGGGATCAATTCCTCTCAGATCACTGTACGACCATGCAAAGGCCTCGCTAAAATTTTTGAGTGTCGTTTTAATGCAGTCTCGTACTCCATCTGGTAGCTCTGACCCTACACTCAAGAACTTTTCTGGAAAGACTTCCCATTTTTCCAACTGATCTTCTCGCGAATAATCCTTATTTCTCGATGACACTGTGATTGGAATGTGCTCTCCGATTATGCGTGCATGATTGGCCAGTAAATCATTGTCTTGTTCTTTTTCAATTGAACCTAATTTCTTTAATGCAACTTTTGCAATGGCTTCCGACACTTTAGTCTTACTCTTCGCCTCTTTTTCCGATTCTCGACTTCTCCTTAGAATCTCTGCTTCTAGCATTCTAACTCTTTCTCTCAACTGTTGCACTTCCATCGCCGGAGCTAGCTCTAGTTTCAACTCTTCTCTTGAAGTTCTCTTCTCCAGGGATTGAGTAGCTTTGTTTTTACTTGTGTCTATACTCAACATGTAGCAATCAAATTTACTTGTATGTGTCAACCATCCCAGCAACTCCTGGTCCGAATCGTCGTTATAGAGCAATGGATTTTGGTACTCTCCCATCTTCGTGTCTTGATTCTTAAAGAGCTGCAAGTTGAACCCGTCTTGAAGCAGATTCTTGTAGGCGCCCGTGTTCAAGGAAAACCTAGCTCGTGCACTCTCGTGCCTTGCTTTCTCCTTTTCTTTCTTTCCCATCTCATCTACTATTATTGTCTTCTTCTTGTTGCTCGAGGGTGGGGATACTTGCAACTGAATCCGATCAGACTTTGGCCCTATTGAGATAAAACCTGTGCGCCAGTCATGCACACATTCGGCTTGCACCAGCCATGGCCGTCCAAGTAGGATCGAGAAGGTATCCTCTGAGGTCCTTGGTCTTACTATCAGATAATCAACTTTAAACTCTAAACCGCCCACAATTGTACTTACATTTTTCAAAAGACCCACAGGCTTCACTTGTGTTTGATCCGCCATTCTCAAAGACATCGGCGTTTCTTCCATGTGGTTGAGGCCCAAAGCTTTCATCATGAACTCTGTCATAAGGTTGACTGCAGCTCCACTATCTAACTGAGCACCAGGGACTGCATATCCTTTAATTTCGACCGTCACAGCTGGAGCATTTGAATCAATTTGCGTCGTAATACTTTGAATGATCCCTTGGACATCTTTATCTTGTCTATTTTTATCTCGAGCTTTCCTCGGCTTCTTAATATATTCGTTATAGAATTGTTTCCTATAAACAGGTGAACATTTCAGCAATGTGCCAATGTCCAGCGTGACTTCAGTGTCAGCGAGTAACTTCACAATATCTACTTCTTCCGAACTTTGTCTTTCCTTTCTAATCTTAGGAGCTTTCAATCTTTCAGGGAATGGTTCTATGCCCGGCACAAACTCCTTGGTCACTGGTGGAAGGATCTCAATCTCTTCCTCATCCTCAAACTCTTGCTGTTCAGCAAGTCCTCTAACTTGATTCTCTACCTCTTCGTGTTCAGCTATCCTCTCTTGACTCCCTTCTTCACCTTCGCCTCCTGGATTCTTCTTCGAGTACTCTTGAGTCCTTGTGAATACTGCCACAGTTGGATCTCTGTGTGGTTTCTTGGCCTCGTAAGCATCCACAAAGTGCATTGACGAGCTAGAGCCTTCTTGAGGGTTCGGTGTCTTGAACACTACTCCGATCGTAGGAACGTGCTCTTGAGCTCTTGATGTGATATGCATCTGAGTATCAACATAGTTCGAGGACCCTACTGGTCCTTTTTCCTTGCCGGCGGCAGCTCTTCGCTTTGGACAATCTTCATCAAAGTGGCCCTCCCCACTACAGTACCTACATAATGGAGTATAATCAATTGGCTTCTTTTCGTTTGGACATCTAGATTGAGTATGGCCAAAGCCATGACATCTCCAGCACTGGATTGGACCATCTCTTCTTTGATCACGCATGGCTCCTCTTGGATAGTCTCCTCCTTGACCCTGAGCACCATATCCATAAGTCGGTCTGTTTTCCCAACGAGATATAGGTGGTACACTTTGAGCGGGCAATCCCGTGTAAGGTCTTTCTCTTGTATCTCCTGATTTCATGGTCCTTTCTTCATAGGCTCTCTTGTTGTAACATCGGTCCTCTGTGTGATTTGTCCTTCCACAAAAAGTACAACGCATCCTAGGTGGCGACCTATCTGTGAATACTCTCGAGAGTGTAGGGCATTCTGAAGCCAAATGGCCGTAACCATGGCACTTTCCACACCATGTATTTGATCGAAACACTTGATTTGGGTTTGTAGTTACCTCTGGTTTTACTGTGTATGTCTCCTGAGTTATTGTGGCAGCTTTTATAGCTTGCGTGACCAACTCCAATATTCGTTCTTCAGTTAGCGCAGGTTTTACCTCGACTGGCGTGCTAGTGGCGGCTACAAAAGCTGGAGTCGTCAATGCGGGACTTCCTTGGCCAGGATCTTTCATCGGTATGTTTCCTGGGCCTCCCATAGGCTCGTATAAGAGCTCCATCTTCCTTTGTTGGCATAATTGTACTTCCTCCCAAAGCCTTGCTTGTTCCTTGGCATCCATTAAGGTTGCAGGTCTTGTCAGGCTGATATGTTGCTGTGCCGTAGGATCTCGCAACCCTGAAATGAATCTACGTTTCAATGTCTCATCATTCGGGGCATTCACGCCCATCTTTCTTACCAACGTTTCCATTCTCTGAATATAGTTGTCGATGCTCTCATTGACTCCTTGTCGCAAGTAATCCATTTGTTGAGCCAATCTGTCTTGGAAGCCTTGTCGTCGAAACTTTGCCAAGAAAGCTTCCTTGAGCATCTGATAAGTTCCACGCTCTTGTGGTGTCAGATTCCCATACAAATTGGCTGCTTCATCACGGAGAATAGCCGGAAAAATTCTCAACCTTTGATCCTGGTCAACTACGTCATTGGCCTCACAAGTAACCTCAAACAACTGGATAAAACTATCCGGATCTTCGTCCCAAGTACCTGAGAACTTGGTGAAGTCCCCCAAGTGAACTGAAATCCGCTGAGCCATTTCGAACAGAGGTGTGATGTCAATATCACTTCGATCCCAAAAATTTAGCACACGTGGCTTCAGGATCCCTCCTTCAATCTTCCGTACTTGATTCGCGACTCTCCTACGGGAGTACACGTTTCTGACTGATTTCTTCGAGCCAATCGAGGTCTACTCACCTGGCGGTTCCCACCTTCTCCTTTCTCTTTCAAGGGCTCTTCTCTGAGCGCGTTCCTCTCTTTGAGTTTGTGTTGCTCCTGACGATGAGCTCCCCTCGCTCATGTACTAGATCGTGGGTCCGCAAGCTCGGCCAACCTGTGGCGCTAGGCGAACCTATGGCACTCTCTTATAGAGACGTACCAAGCTATATTCCCGGCAAACGCACCAAATGATACGGCTCTTAACACCCCAGGAAAAAGTGGTTTTACGAGACTTTATTTGATTTAAATTCCTCGGAATCGGTCCAATTGGATTACCTAGAGCCCACAATTATCTCGCAATGGATTTTTCCTATGTCTATACACTAGCTCATATGTTCCCGGCAAACGCACCAAATGAACACTCTTTTGGTCCAAGGGAAAAGATGGATGTACGGGCTTATGCTCTGCTCCAGCTTCCCAAAATTAATTAACTTGCTTTCCTTCAAACCACTAAATTGTATGTGAATGTACTCTCAGGTATCTTCTTGCTCACATGCACCCGTGCCACTTAATTCTCGGTTCCCCTCTTTTCTTTTACTCTTGCCCTTAATATAATATAATTTAGTTCCTTTTTCGTACTCGTTCCCGCACTCTTATGCTTACGCACGCACATATCCCCTTTTCTTTTTCGTTCCTTCATGCACACACACATACACATCCCCTCTTTTTCACTCTCACTCTCTCTCTTACCTCTTCCTATTTTACTTTCTCCCCCTCAAATTTTCTTGATTCCTCTCTCACTTATACACGTTCCTTATCACATCTCCACACATGCACATGCAATTTGCCATACTCCTTCAAACAAACCCTGTACCCCTATCACTCAATCCCGTATTCTTTTCACACACCTATACACCTACTTTCGCTTTCACTTAAATACCAGCACATCCACATAACTTCACCAATAAATACATAATTGATATAGCTGCACTGACAAACATCAAGTTAGATAACTTCTCGAGAAAATGTATAGTTGGTTAAACTATGTTATTCAAACCTGATCAACCTCGGGTTCTATTCAAGCAAGAAGCAACATTCTGCGGAAATGTGTAACATGAAGCTGGGCATGATTATCAACCATGGGAACAATCACTTCAAACAACTCCTCCAGCAACGACTGTGAAGCAGACAAGTTCTCTCTCCGTCCCAGCCTTTCTCTCCTACTTTACATATTCCTCTCCGTCATACCCACATACGCATTCAATTATCACATATGTAAAGCTAGCAATTTTTTCCTCCCATAATTTTTTAGATAACAAGCATTATCGTCAAATTTCAAATCACACCTGCAATTACAAGGATTGAAGAACGAACGACATAGCCTTTCATACGTGGAAGTACAAAACCGAAACCACCTAATTTTAGATGCTTTGGGATTCTGACACTAACATGGGAACATTCTCAGAACTAGGGGGCTTATCCCCACAATCTCTATTGGATCTCGATCAGTCTTCCAGAAATTATGGGGCAATTTCACAGTACATTCAGAAGAATATGCAATTAGTTGTCCAGGAAGTACCTAACATAGACAGCCTCCAAGACGTGCGTACCTCTTCAGATATCGTCAATTATCGCAATGTTACGGATGTCCCTCTCATTTGGCAGATCAGTTCACTTCCCCATGTCTGGCAAGCCTCACTTCTGTTTATCTCATGGGTCCACTTATACCGGGCCTCTCCGGAAGACAAGGTCACCTGGTTCCAGTAAAACAGGCGCTTTCTCTTGCTACCCACGAGACTGTTTCTGATTAGTGGCAAAAGTATGTCCTGCTTGATGGTTGTATCGGAATTCTGATTCAAGTATTGAAACGTTGGGCATACTTTGGATGAAATGCATTACACATGTAGACTCCCAAGACAGTATTGCAATACCATCTTCAAAGCGTAGCAGGTCCACATGTGCGCAAATACCTTATTTTAGATTCAGCACTTAGACATAGAGAATCATTCACAAGTGCATATGAAGAAACAGCATCATGTATAACCTATGAGAGCTCGAATGCCCAGTCAGGCGAGTCTTTGAACCTCATTGCCTGGTTATGCTTGCTGTCTATGACCCAACCTTCTGAACCAATAGCAGATACAAGCTCCTCCTGTTGTTGAGCTGATAGAAAACCTTTACATAGCCAAGCCCCCGGTATTCTCTTGACTGCTTCCCATGAACAATTATGTGGCACCTCCGTTCTGTATCACTTTCTGAATCGGACTCTCCGAAAACGGCTGTCAGCGCCTCCTCCTCCTCAGGCTGCTGCGCTACTAAGGAAAAATGAATGCAAAGAGCTGGGGCGAGAAGTCGCAATCCCCCCCCACAACAGTAGCTAGAAAGGCTATCTCCCTTTCTTCCAAACTTTGGTCATCATCATCTTCCTCTCAGCATACAGAACACAACCATCCCCCCCGCTTGCAAGCAATAGATGTGATTTTCCCAAATACTGCTCTTCCTTTTGGTAAATATCGTGGTCGTCTTCAGAAGCCCCCTTTTGTTCGTTCGAATCAGCCCTTCATCCCAACTACCACGAACAGAAAAAAAAAAGAGCTGCCGAACAGTGTGCACATGTATTTGTAGCCAATTACAGTGATGTCGGATCTACGCGAAGATAGTAGCAGCTAGAAAATGTGCACATGTATTTCCAAAAAAAAAAAACCCTCAAGATTGCACCCTCAGACGTTCTAAAGGTTCCCCCCTTTTCTGCGTACCCTCGCCATTCCCCCAAAAGTCTGCTGCCCCCTTTTTCTGGTCTTTTCGTCAGATCCACTCCTCTTCGTCAGAGAAGAAACGGATTTGCCCCACCTTTCTTCTGGCAAAAAAACGGAAAGGGGCTTGGCCTGGCAAGTATTCAGTCGCTGTACATTAGCCTGCAAGCTCCCAGTAGGCATAAAAATATTACCCTGTTTGGCTTTATGCCCTTTCTTAGCATCTTGTTAGTGGAAAGAAAGACCTTGTCACTCTGTCCAAGCTGAGCAAACCATGTCCACTAGCGCAGTCCCTAGCATCATATCCTTATCCACAAGACCCCTCCTTTCAATCTCCATATGGAAGTCATGTCCCAAATCTATGGCTCCAACTTTGCCACAAGCTTTTAAGCTGCACAAATACGTCACACCATCTGGTTTTATGCCCTCCAACTGCATTATATTGTAGCATTCTAATGCATCCTCATCATAATCATGGTTGACATAACCTGCAATCAATGAATTCCATGACACCACATCCCGCACCAAAAGTTGGTCAAAAACTTCTTGTGCTTTGGCAAAGAAGCCATACTTGGAGTAGGCATCCACCACAAAATTACCAATAAATAGATCTTCTTGGACTGAACACTCTTCTGCTATATTGTCTATTACTTTATTAGCTTCTTCTTCTCTTCCAATACTGAGATATGCTTTCAAACAAGACAAAAGAGTGATTGCATTTGGGTTTACCCCTTCTAATTGCATTTGTGATAAACACTTCGATGCCTCATGGCCATAGTCATGATCAGCATAACCTGCAACAAGTGCAGTCCAATTAATAACATTCCGAACTGGAAGCTTGTCAAATAGCTCTTGTGCTTTGGTGAGATCACCACACTTGGAATACATATCAACAAATGCAGTGCCAATCGCAAGGTCTTCTTCAAGGTTGCCTCTGCTTCTCATTTCAGTTCGTATCAGTTCTCCTCTTTCTATATCTCCCAAACAGCCACAAGCCTTTAAAGCCAAGACAAATGTAGCATTGTCTAGATCAATATTGTCAAGTTGCATTTTGGACAGACAATCAAGTGCTTTCTCATTAAGACCATGATTTACATATCCTGAAATCAAAGCATTCCATGCGAAAACACTCTGATCTGGAAGATCATCAAAGACATGTTGTGCTTCAACAAGCATCCCCATACATCTCTGGTGGTATTGAAAAGCTTTTCCTGGAATCCTGCTGACGAAATAGACTACAATTGTGTGAAGAGCAGAGAAAATGCCCCGCAATGCTTTTTCGCGCTGCATAGATGGACATTGAAATGTTGTTTGCCACATCCATGCTCCTCATGTCCCTCCTGAAACAAAGCCGCTTCTAATTTCTTCTGCACGTCAGTATCTCCTATGCTCTTAGGAGGCTTGTCCATGCTCAATCCTTTTTCTCCACATCCCTGCAATCAATATCTCCACATGTTTCTCATCAATCACCAAATCTGCTATGCAAGTACCTGAAATCAAGCAAATTTCCTGCCAAATAGAACCGATTAGTGCATAAAAATCAACCATTTTTGGGGCTAACAGGGTAAGAGACAATGGGAAGAAGCAATGAAGGAAGAGTTTGATGCACTTGAAGAAAACAAAACTTGGGAACTTGTTCCAAAACCTAATGGTAAGAAAGTGATTGGAAATAAATGGGTTTACAAAATTAAGAAGCATGCAGATGGAACTATAGCCAGATACAAAGCCAGATTGGTGGTTAAAGGCTATGCTCAAACTTTTGGCATAGATTATGATGAGACATTTAGTCCTGTGGCAAAGATGTCAACCATAAGGACAATCATTGCCATTGCAGCATCAAAAGGATGGACATTGAGTCAATTGGACATTAAGAATGCATTTTTGAATGGATATATATCAGATGAGGTTTACATGGAGCAACCTCAAGGGTTTGTAGATCATAAGTTTCCAAATTATGTTTGCAGGTTGAGAAGAGCTCTTTATGGTTTGAAGCAAGCTCCAAGAGCTTGGAATTATAGACTTGTAAAATATCTTAATGATCTTGGATATCAAAGTTCAAAGGCAGATGCAAGTTTACTTATCAAAAGAACAGATGAAGGTATGATCTACATTTGTATCTATGTAGATGATATTATAATTATAGGTACTTCAAATGAAGGAATCAAGGAGGTGAAGAAGCTACTTGAGAAGGAATTCAAGATAAGTGATCTAGGAAAATTGTCATATTTTCTTGGAATGGAAATCACTTATGCAGAACATGGTATATATGTATCACAAGAAAGGTATCTCTTGAATCTTCTAAAGAAGTTTAACATGGAGAATTGCAGAGAGGCATCTACACCACTAGAGGTCAATCATAAACTCAGTAGATATGATGGTGCAGAGTTCAAAGACATGAGGAAGTATCAATCTTTAGTGGGAAGTTTAATTTATGCAACACTAACAAGGCCTGATCTTAGTTATGCAGTGGGTGTTCTTTCTCAATTCATGCATTGTCCAAAGGATCCACATTGGATTGCAGGTCAAAGAGTTCTTAGATATATCAAAGGAACTTTGAAAGAAGGATTGTATTATCCTTTTACATCAAATATAAGATTGAGAGCCTCTAGTGATTCAGATTGGGCAGGAAGTCAGGATGATAGGAGATCTACTCATGGCTACATGATATATATTGGAGATAAACTTGTGAGTTGGTGTTCAAAGAAACAACATACAGTGGCCTTATCATCAACAGAAGCTGAATACAAAGGACTTGTGGAAGCAGCAAAAGAAGTCATATGGATGCAGAAATTATTCAAAAGCTTGGGAATTGATCAAGGTATACCTATCATTCATGGAGATAACATGAGCTCATTATATCTTGCAGCAAATCCTGTATTTCATGCAAGGACAAAGCACATAGAAATACAGTATCATTTTCTCAGAGAAAAGGTAATGGAGAAAGAGATTGAAGTGGTGTACACTTCTACAAAAGATCAGATTGCAGATATTATGACAAAGAGCTTGGATGGAGTAAAGACAAGTAGGTTCAAGGAGATGGCAGGAATAAAAGAGAAGAAGACTATGTGAAGAAGTCAAAGTATGCTAATTAGTGATTGAGGGGGAGCTGTTGGGGCTTCACTCACTAATTAGGCATGGACATATGAAGACATATGAAGAAGGAAAGAAGAAGTGAAGAGAAAGCATACAGAAAATTAAGCCTAAGTGAAGGGACAATTTCACTATTGTAAATAAGTGCAAAATTAGAGTCTAGTTTTTTATTTGATCTTCAGAACTTACGAGTTCAAGTCTAGGAGAATGTAAACCATAGGTATATAAGTTAATTTGAGACAAAAACATGTATGAGAGAACTCAATTTTGTAATCTGTGTGAGTAGAGAAAAGTCGTGTCTTTTCTGAGAGAGATGTTGAGGAAAAACTTCTGAGTTTGAGAGAGTTTTCCATGGCTATGAGCAAAATTAGGCCAAGCCATTTTGTACACATCTTCTCTGATATACAACATATGTTTGTGTAGAAGGATTGAGTCTAATTCCTCTTGTACATTGAGTTCTAAGTCATTTCATATGACTGTGTAAGGTAGTTGACAGTTACGACTTTTCTGGCGCACATTTGTCTGAACTTCTTAAGGTCAGATCTCAAAGTATACTGTAAAGTTTTCAGTAAGTAATAGCTCGTTTTAAAGCTACTGTCCTCAACTACATTTGGTCAAAAGATCTTTAAGAAACGGGACGCATACTTAGAGAAATCAGCTTAACAGTGAAGGTATGTCAAATCGATGAAGTAAATTTTCAGTTTTCAGACATAGTGAAAAGTTTGGAGCAAAATCAGAAGATTTTGAAGTTATTACTTGAAAGTTTTGCTTGTTACATGTTACTTAACATTAGCAAGAACCTTTCTTAGTAAATGATCAAAAGAATTTGCAAAGATCAAGCTAATACAGGTCAGATTGAAGGTTTGAAGAAAAGGCGCAGATTTCTGTGAAGTGAAATTTTGATTTTCACTAAGTTTAGAGATGAAGACTCACATTTAGAGTTTTGCTAAGCTAATGATGGTTATGGAGGTCTTCTAATACCACATTAGTTTAGTTCTTGTGGTGTTTTACACACCAACAGTTGTGTCCTATGTACATGCATCATTCTTCACCTTCTTCTATGGTCACAATAATTTTTTTTTTGTTTCTTTTTTATCATAGGCCAGTCCTATGAGTGCTTCTCAATTAGGCATTCTTATCATGAATTTTCGATCTTTTACTTCATACTTCTTAAAGTTTTAAGGAACCTCAAATAAAGATTCTTCCTCTTCCTGTGAGAGTTCTCTCTCCTTTCTTTTCTTGCATTCACCCTTCGTGGTTACCTGTGTGGTTAATATCACATCATTCGTAAGCTCTTCTCATCCTTGAGGGTGAGCTTCTACTAAATATAGGTATTCCTCTTTTGATGCACAAAATGGATCCATAATGATTGATTCTAGATCCGAGTCACTTGCTTGGTCAAGTTCACCCATACTAGGCTTGCATTCTTCGATAATCAAATCACAGATGATTGGTTCTATCATGAAGACTGAAAGACCTTGAGTAGCTCCTCTAAAGTGAGATTGCACTATACTTTAGTGTTATTTACTACCTTTGTTATAGGTATGATTGAGTCTTCGTTTCTTACCAGGACTGTGGGTGCTCTTGTGAGGAAAAACTTGAATGATGTGTGTGTGACTCACCTCCCATCCATATATACCTTCCAGAATAGTCTAGTGCCATCATGTGCACATCATGCAACACTTATTCCCATTACTATTGAATACCTTAGGGTATCCCCCGAGCTTGGGACCTTGGCTAGCTAGCCCTTGTCCCTCACACACATAGAGTGATCCCTATGGAGCAATGTCATGATACTTGGGGATCAATGTCTGACACTCTCCCCCTTCTAAAGATCATTGTCCTCAATTATCAATGAGGGAAAGTACTTATGAACCAGAGCTTCTGATTCCCAAGTATAGTTAGTAAGTGGTAATCCTCTATAGGCTGCTAGATACTCTTGGACGACCCGATTCCTCAACCATTTCTATCTCGGATCTGATATCCTATCTGGAGAATGATATGTGCTATCACTTTCTTGCAAAGAAACAATACCCTCTATTAGGTTATCCTCCCTAGAAATATACTTTCAAAGTTTACTGACATGAAACACTGGATAGACTCTGAAATCTGGAGGAAGCTCTAATCTGCATGCAACTTCACTTATCTTTTTAACTATCTTCCAAGGTTCACAAGACCTTGGTGAAAGCTTACTACACTTCCCTGTGGAGAGTGAAGTAGATCTAGTTGGTACCTGAAGAAAGAATCTATCTCCTTCCTCAAAGGATATAGGAGATCAATCTCTTTCTATCAGCATACTCTTTATCCCTATCAACGGCTTGCTGCCTCTTGGCTTTAGCTATTTCTAAATTTTCTTTGAGGTCCGCTAAGAACTCCGAAGCACTAGAACATTTCTTTGGCATTCCTATGGTACTAGGAGCATTGGGATTCATCCCATAGTTCATCTCAAAAGGATACATTCTGATCACCTTGTGAGGCCTATTGTTATAAACAAACTCAACAAGTGGCAAATAATCGTCCCAATCTGTCTGTCTTAAACACATATACCCTCAACATGTCCTCTAAAATTTGGTTGACCCTCTCGGTCTGACCATCTACCTGAGGATGATCAGCACTACTCATCTTTAATGACACTTTTAGTTTGTTAAATAAAAACTTCTAGAAGTGTCCTATGAATTTGACATCCCTATTTGAAACTATGGATTTTGGTAACCCATGCAATCTGAAGACATGCTGGATAAACAACTCCACTACCTATGGAGCTTTTGTCATTTCATGTGTGGGTATGAAATGAGTCATCTTGCTCAATTTGTCTACCACAACTAGGATAGTATCCCACTTCCTTTGTGTCCTCGATAACCTGACTATGAAGTCCATGGATACACTATCCCAGTTATGATATGGAGTCTGTAAAGGATGCGAAAGACCTGGTGTCTTTACCCTTTCTACTTTGTTGACTTGACACATAAAGCATTGTTGAACATAAGTGTGGACATCTTTGGCTAGTCCAAGCCACCAAAATGTTCTTCTAACAAGTTGTATTGTCTTGTCAACACCAGGATGTCCTATGCAAGGCACATCATGGTTATCATGCATGAATTTTCTTCTCAAATCTTGGGAATCTAGTATGCAAACTTTTCCTTTCCATTTGACTATTCCATTCTCTTGTGAGAAATTGGAATATAGAATGGACTTGTTCACTTTGCTAGGTGAAGAAACAGTTGGAACTACCCCGTCTCCTGTGATAGAGCCATCACTGATGGCTCTAATAATCTGTAACAAATGTGGATCTTCCACGTGTGCTTCCTTTATCTCTTGAAGCAATGAGCTTTCTAGAACTATAAAACTCATTTGATACATTATCCATGTTAGTGCATCAATGACTATATTCTCTTTGCCTGTTCTATATAGGATTTCCATGTGAAACTCCTACATGGGCTCAACCCAACAAGCCTGTCTACCTCAAAGATTTGGTTGACTACAAAAGTATTTGAGTGTATGGTGATCTGTGTATACCTTAAAGTATGCACCATAAAGATAGTGTCTCCAGACTTTAAGTGCATGCACCACTACATACAACTCATGTTCATGCACTGGCCAATGGCATTGTGCACTACTCAATTTCTTGCTTTCAAAAGCTATTGGCCTTCCATCTTGGCTCAAAACTGCCCCTATGGCTATGCCATTAGCATCTCTCTCTAACTCAAAGGGTTTCTGTGGATCTACCACTTTGAGTATAGGACCTATGAAACAGCTTGTTTCAGAGTATCAACACAATCTTGCTACTCTTGCTTTGCTTCCATACAAATGGAACTTTGCCTTGAAGCAAGTTTGTCATAGGTGCTGCTATCGACAAATAAGAAGAAATGAATTTCCGATAGAAATGAGCATAACTACCCCTCATCTTGAGGATTAGGCCAAGTCCTAGAAATGATCATAACTACCCCTCATCTTGAGGAGTAGGCCAAGATAATATAACCAAAAACCTTCTTGGGATCCATCTGAACCCCATTGACCGATAACACATGCCTTAGATACTCTATCCTCGAAAGAAACAACTAAGTCTTCTCTGGATTAACATACAACTGATTTTCTTTTAAAACATTTAATACTAATCTCATATGATTTTCATGCACATGCACAGTCCTACTATACACTAACAAATCATCAACAAAATTGACAACACACTTTTCAATGTATGGACGTAAAATATCATTCATTAACATCATAAATGCCATTGGTGCATTAGTCAGACCAAATGGCATGACCAAATTCTCATATCGAACAAAAAGGGTCCTAAAAGTATGTACATCATGATCTCTTACTCTAATCAAATGGTAGCCAATTTTTAGATCTATTTTACTAAATACAATGTCTCCACCTAGAGCATCTAAAAGATCATCAATCCTAGGCATGGGATATCTGTGTCTGATAGTGATCTTATTGAGTGCTCGATAGTTGATGCACATCCTATAAGATCCATCTTTCTTCTTCACAAGAAGAACTGGTGCTACAAAGGGTGAATAGCTAGGTCTAATCAACCCTTTTTGTAGGTACTCGTTCATGACCTTGTAGAGTTCATTCTCCTCTTGGAAACTCATTCGAAATGGTGGCTGAGTAGTCAAAATTGCCCCTAGTACCAATTCGATTCTATGCTCTATGTTCCTACAAGGAGGCAAACCTAAGGTAATTATTTCAAGAACAACTATTGGAATTCTAGTCTCACTTTTGCTAAAACTGCTGGAGCATTCCAACTAGAGTCTCCATTACTGCATGAATCCATCATAATACACGAAGAATGCACAAAATAAGGGAAATATATGTACTTAAAATCAATCTTAAGCAACTTGGTAGCGTTTACTAATCATGTCTCTTGGAGGCCCGACTCTCCACAGATCAATAGTTGCCTCCCCTCATGCTCAAACTGATAAACACGCGAATCAAAGTCAATGATTGGTCTCTTCCTTGCATGCCACTTCTTACGAAGGACTACATCGAAATGTGCTAGTCTTTCTATCTCAAAATCCAATATGTCCTCATAGGACTGGATCTGAATAGGTAGATCAATAACTCATCGATCCCATGTCTTAGTTCCCTTCCCATCGGCTAACTCTACTGTGCAGGCATATGATGACTGCACAGTCTCTAGATGTAACTTCTTGACTAGTTGGGAACTAATGATGTTATGTGTTGACTGAGTGTCAAATAGTACTTTGACAAGTTGTTCTACCACAACTCCTCTCATGACAATGAGTTCTGTGTCAAGAAATTAATATCCTTTCTGTGTCACGGGCAAAAGCACAGCATTTGGCATAGTCGGGACCTTCTTCGTGACCATCATGGCTACTATGGGAATTGATAGCGGTGATGGGGGATCTCCAAATTCCTCATCATCATCATTCCCTGCTTGAGTGGGATTTATGACTATGGTGGCTGCTATCTTCTTTTTCTTAGGACAAGCCTTGAACAGGTGATACCCTAAACATCCATAGCATAATCCTTCTTTCATTGCCTTCTCTTTTTGTTAAGGGGTAAGAATAGAATTATTATAATCTCTCTTAGCCAAAGCATACACTTTTATCTTACTTCCTGCAATTGTCTTGATCACATGCACCCGCTTAGCCTCTCTAGAAGGTTGTACACTGATTGAGCTAGGAATAAGTGTGTGGAAGGATCGACTGACCTTAGGCCATGAGGACCTCTAATCCTAGGAGCATGTGCCCCTATGCCCATCCTCATAGACTAAAGCCATCTATGCGACTTGTGCCAAGGATTGACATCTCTCCTTTTGCACCAAAGGTCTTATAGTTTCTTGAAGTCCCAAGATAAACTTGTGGAATTGAAGAAACTCAAGGATAGTATCAAGCACTTTGAGAAGCACCTCTCTTTACTTATCCGAGTACTCCTGAATGGTCTAATTCTTTTGACTAATGAAGAATCAGATGTCTAGTGCTCTAGACCTCTCATCAGGTGGTACAAAATTGTTATATAACAAGATCTTGAATTGATCACAAGTCTTGGGCTCTTTCTCATCTTGTTCGATCTTGCACCACCACCTATGGGTGGTGTCCATAAGGTTATATGTGGCGTGCTGAATTTTGTGTCTATCATCCATGATATGACACAAGCAAAAGCATTGCTCCCACTTGCTGAGCCATTTCTCAATAGCATTAGCAATCCTAGCACTAGTTGAACCATGATATCTAGGCGGCTTAAGATCCTTAAGCTACCATCTGGCCTCTCTGACTAGGATGCTATCTCTAGGGACTTCTGGAGCTAGAGGCTCATTTGGAGCATCTACATCCATCCCTAGCAAATTAGGCTTTGGCACATCTTCCTCTTTTTTGGAACCATGCACGTGTTCCAAGATGTCATGGAGTGTGCTCTCTAGACTAGTATCCCATTACTCATGGCCTGAATGGGATCTACGGGGTGCTCTTCCATAAGTGTATCTCTCCTAGAAGGGATGATGGTCTTGAATCCATACTAGATGATGGTGATGGTCAATTTATGTTTTTTGTTTTATTTTTTTTTATGGTTTTCAAATACTACACTCCATGTAAACCTAAAGTAACTAAGTGGCAGCGGAAAAGAAACGAATCACAAGCCTTTGCTCAATGGAAATGAAGAAACAAGAAACTTTTAGTATATTTTGTATTCTTTAATGCATATGCCTACTAAATTCTAGAAATTTTGGTAGTATAATGGTGTAATAAAAAAACTAAGTAATCAACAAGAAATTTGTGCAATAACGGTGCCAACAAGCACAATCTAACTACAAATAGACCTAAGGGGATTACACACCCTGACAAATTTCTCTTTCTTTCCTTGCTAGACTTGAAAGAAAATACTTACCTGTCTCTGCAAATAAGAATACATGCACTGCACAATACTAGACCATGTCCTAACTACACGTATACTATAGATGCTATGCAAGATTGCATGTTTTATATGTAGTATGAAGCAAAAAGAAAGAAGAAATGCATAATAATTAACCAAGAACTTATTTGGAGGCCCAAAAGATAATATGCAGGTGTGTGTAGGTGCTAGAGATGGTCCACACTCTGTTCGAATAACTTTCCAAGACTCTCCTGCTAGTTGGTGCTTCAAAACGATGCTCGAAAGAGGGTCGATGATGATGAAAGAACAAAATCCAAGCCTTGAAGATAGCTAAGGCTAAAACCAAAAGGTGGCTTGCAACCACTCTCTAGAAAGAGCTCTCAGAGAGCTACTAACAGTAAAAAAAAAACTCTAAATTTGGAGGTCAGATGCTCAAGATATGGCTAAATATGTGGAGATAGGCAGGTTACATTGGCTAAGTTGGCAAGACTTAGACTATGGAATCAAGATAAGACTTCGAAAAATCATTACTTGAATCTCTGTGTATGCCTTTTCCAAGCCACAAATGCACACATGCATGTATGATTATCCCATATGCATGGTGAGGGAGCGTTGAAGGCAAGTAGATAAATAGTGGAGCCTTCGTTGATCCTTCAACACAAAGAGGAAGAGTAAGGAAAGAACCTCTTCTCTCTCCTCTATGCATGGGCAGTTCTCTCTCATCTATGCATGGATAGTGTCTGTGCTCGCATGGGTAGAGTTTCACCTCCGGGTAGATGTGATGTGCATGGGCATGCACTCACGGGCTCACAACATTCTCTAGCAGGACTCTTTGTCGGTTCACTTGAGAGGGGGGTTCCTATGGACCCTCGCTCCTCTTGACCTCTCATTCTAGATGAAAACACGATGGTGATGGCAAAAAACCTCTTGAAATCTCCATGAAGACAATGAATGCAAATGCTTCATGAATCTCGATGATGACAATGGTGGCCTGAAAAAACAAGAGGATCTTTCATACTCACTCTTAATGTTTCTATCAAGTCTCTATATGCAAACATTCAAAGAAGCATTTTTTACCAGATTTTTTGAAATGGACTCAGAAATTTTTATCAAAATGACTTCCAATTTAAATGCTTGATTGGTAGCCTACAAATTGAGCTTCTTTGCCAATCATCGACAGGCACCAAATGATGGAGTAAAATCAATCCAATGGAAGGAAATCATGATATATGAAGCCAATTTGCTGAATCAAAGAGAGCAAACTGCCATTCACACATACTCACATTGCCAGGCAAAGCCTGTCAGGGACGATAGAGTTCAAGAGGAGGGACGTGTGGAGGGAGAATCAAGCAAAAAACAAAGAAGAAGAATTTAATCAAAAAGAAAAAATTTTCAATAAAGATAACTCACTCTCTACCCAAAGCCCTGCAGATGCACACATCAGGCTGCAACACGAAAGAAGGAGGTCCCGAAGTTTGTGAACAAAGATTAAACACAGGACCTTTGAAGCATCAACCAAAAGACAACAATAGATGCAGTGCTTACTAAATGGTGTGTGCAGTGAAAAGGCAATACAACAAGGCCACATGTGTGAGGACAAAGATTTATCCGAAGGCCAAAAGTTAGAAAGAGGTAGAGGCTGAAAAGCGAAAAAGAGTGACTAAGATAGTCACATTCTTAGCCACTAGGTGCATGCATGGAAACCCGAATTATCACAACAACCCAGATGTATGAATGTAAGGAATACCAAGGGGACGATGGAAGCATTGGACTTAAGATCGGATAAAGTAACAAATTGTCTAAAGGTCTAAACTGTCTCCTTGATCGCTCGGTGTGCGTATTAACAAGATAATAAACAAGCCTCAGGCAAGAAGCAAAGCCTGTCAAGGGACGACAGAGGCAAAGAGGGGGAGAGTGTTGCAGAGAAAAGGAGAATAGAAAAGGGAGCCCCAAAAATTTTCAAATTATGGGCATAAATTTTCTTCTTCAAGTTCCTATGAGAACCTCATGAAGCCATGTAAATGCACTAGAGGAGTCCCCTAGATGCACAAACCCCAATTATTGTAACATAATCCTTGTAGCATAGTAGGAAGATAGTGTTTTTCAATAAAAGTGCGGGTCTCTTGTGTGAAAGTATCAATTTAGGGAACATGTATATAAGTCACTTGGTGACTCTTGTAGAGGACTTTTTGTCATTGGGAGAACCAAAGCTGATTTTCAAATTTGCCTCTTTCCAGCTAATTATCTTCTTCTCCAAGAGCTTTTGTGTGATTCTTGCTTGAATTGTGTGTGTAGGTCTGTTGTCTACTTCTCCCCTTCACGTTTGAACTACTGTAGTGCGTGTCTGAGGCTTGAGGAGTTGTGGAGCAAGTGTTGGTGTCTCCTACCATTCACTATTCTAGTCTTAACTTGAAGCACATTTGTCAAATTCAATTGAAGGTACTACAATTAGATGTGTCTTGTCGAGAGCTTCAAAATGAACTTGATATTGACCATATTTAGAGTTCAAAGCTAAGAGAAAAGTTTGAATTTGTGCTTACTACTGTAAGAGGTATCAGGACGTGCATTTTCAGAGGATTAGTGAATAGGAGAGGTAGCTGAGACAATTCACATGCATTGTAGCATAGGCCCTTCACTTTGTGACCCTAAGTCATAAAGCCTTAGGGACTTCTGTCGATTGAGGTAGGTACAATCTCAGTCGACACAAGTCCCTAAGGCTTTATGACTTAGGTACACAGAAGTTTATCTCATAGGATTGGGAGGTATGAAAACCCTTTGCATGGGCAAGGTAAAGCTTCCCATCAACCTTCAAGATGTCTCAATGACATTTAAAGTGCTAGTGTGTCAAGATGGGTACCTCACAAAACCTCTTGTCTTGGATCAAGATTGGATCTATGACCATGTGGTAAACCTAAACCTAAGAAGTGGACTCCTTTAGTTCTGGGTGAACCAGCAATGCATCACGACTGAACTGGTGACTCAAATACTCAAAGAATTAGGAAAGGCACCAATTCTTGGTCCTTGTAGGAGCACACATGAAGATAATGATGTTGCTCTTGTCCAAAACTTTGTGATGTAGAAGGATGCAGATCTCGATAAAAGAGTCGAAGACAAGGTGGAACTCCCTTCTTTTCCAAAGGTGATCAAGATGAAGCACGTAAAGGAAACCATGAAACAGAGAAAGTAGATAGTCAACTCTCTTAACCAAAGGATATCCTGAGACAAGATGATTCAGACAGTGAAGAAGATCTAGATATGCAAGAGTGAGCAATCCTCTAGTTCTGTAATAGGACCCCAAAGACACACCCAATGAACAACTCAATCAAAGATTACAACAAAGGAATACTTTAGGAATTAGCCATGGAAAACTATTTCTATTTGGATAGCATAGCACTCAATGAAAACTGACCCCAGTGCATGACAAATTTGGGTGCCTAAGACTGCGTACATGCTCAAGTACTCACATAATCTCATAGGATTGAATCACTACTCACAAGCACTCACTTCATGATGGGCATTTGTTATCACCACGTCAACACATCAAATTACACCTAGGATTACTTATAAATGGGTACCTAAAAATCCCAAAATCTAGGTAGAACTATCTCAACCACCTTTAAAGGTCACCAATGGTAAGATTTGTAATTCCATAAGGGCAGTTTGGCAAGCCAAACCTTGTACTAAACACCCTGAACCACCATGTAGAATCCTTTATAGTAGAATAGATGCATTTTGAGTGCATTTCATATCCCTAGTATGCATCTAGAAATGTCTATCAAATTTCTATAACCACCAACTTTCACATGACACACCTCTGTGACTAACCGCTAACTAACATGCAAATCATATTGGTATTGCAAGGGGAATATGGTCTCACCTCTTCTCTAATGCAATACTAACATGATTTTATCCTTGTAGCAAATAGCTTCAGTATCAGTACTGCTAATGGTATAGATAGCAGGCATGAGCTCTCAAGCAAGGACCAATCAATAGACTGTCGACACAAAAAGCTCACCTATTCTGCCTCAATCAACGGAGCAACCAGAGGATATGTAGGTAGTGCAAATTATCCATATACATGATCCACCCATGGACCACACAACAAGAGTTAGTAAGAACTCACATTGATTCTGTGAGATGGTAGGACCTCTAGGAGACGGTGCATACATGTGGGAAGCCAAGATTAAGTACAACAAAACATGGGGAAAATACAATTTCCTTACTAGAGAATTTGAGAATCTACAAAACTCAACAAAGTTAAGGCCTATGTGGAAAAAAGCAGATTCGATAGAGTACTTTGCTGCCAGATTACCAAAGCCAAATTTCATGCAATTTTTTATCTCATCAACTCACGAAATCCCCACCATGACTCCAAATCTTCAATCATATTTTTGGTTCCATCGTTAACCCATGGAATGAGTTAAAATGATTATGTCTTACCAGTAATCTAGTTTGAGAGGCCCTAGATATGAGAGGCATGCACATCCCACAAAAAAAGAAAGTTTAGTCCCTGATGGTATGAAGAATCGAAACTTAACAAAGCTCAAAGACATGGTGGCCATGACACCTAGTACAGTTGTGCATCTTAGGATGTGCATGCAGCATTTTGCACTTCCATGGCAAGACCTATTCACAATGCCACACAAAAATGTTTGGTTCAGCTTGTATTTAGTTGAAACGTAGAACTTGACAATCAATCTTCCACACTGGATTATTGATTAGATTCATCAAGCACGCAAGAGGTGGCCATGTAAGCCAGTGTTACATGGTTTTTGTGCTCTCACGAGAATCATCTATCGATGCCTTGTGTATGATGTTCCTATTCAGAGGGTTCTTTCTTAGAATAGAGTGTAGCAGTTTAAGAGCAGGAAATCTTTGGCTCCACCGTCCAAGAGAATGAGGGGATCGACACCATGTGCTCAACTCAAAGGTACCACTTTGACACCAAATACATCTATTGCACCACTAAGGGTAGTCATACCATTCACACTTAGAATACTGAGGCAAAGTATGGATGGATCCACTTTAATCTTTCTCCCAGTGCCATCTGATCTAGAGTTCCTTAGAGGAGTTCTCTTGGAAGAGCTCGGTAATGCAAATTTTGAACGAATCCTTCAGGAGGTAAATCTAAATTTGGAAGAAGAACAAGAAGGTGAGCAACATTGATAACACAATGAAGGGCAACAAGAGTAGGCTAGAGAAGTTGAAGAAGAACAAGAAGATGAGGAAGATGAAGATGACAAGGAAGAACGGCATGATGAAGGCATGATGAATAGCAAGGAGAATCTACAAGATCCCCTCCCTACATTGCACAATTACAAAGATTCTATGACACAATTGTGAGTGTGCAAGAAGGACACCGTCTCTCCTTTAGTACAGGAAAATCATTTATTTAGACTCTAAGTGAGGATATAGTGGACCCACATTTCATCAAGACTCTCCAGCTTCTGATAGAGAATTTAGGAGTGATTGAGGTTATCCACAATGGTATACAACTGACAACTTGTTATGATCAATGGTGTGTTGACACATGATCACACACTGATAATAACATAAGAATACCCTTGATGAAACACGAAGCAATTATAGGACATGAAGCCACTTCAATGGCAACCATCAATCTCAAGACGAAAACATTTGTAAAAACCTCACCAATCTCACCCCAGCACCCTCCATCCCCCCAATTGACACCGAGGTATAGGCAACCATGAAAACCACTACAACCGCTCACCCCACTGTGTACCTAAGAACCAACTTAGGGACTTGCGGAGAAAGAGACTGTACCTCAATCCCCCTCAAGTGCATATAGTGGGGATTTACGCTTTAATTATCAATCCGATGAGTATACAAACCTAGCCGAGTGTATGAAGACGTGCATTCAAATGATGATCAATGCAAAAGAGTTACTCAAAGAGTGCAAAACAAGGCAATGACTTATCCAAACAAGCTCCAACTGACAGTCATGGTGTCACGATATCTTGGTGCAGCAGCCAACAGTAAATCGAGTTTTTCTCTCAGCTTCGAACTCCAAATATAGCGAATAGCATATGCATTTCGAAGCTCTCGAGAAGATGCATCCAATGGTGGTATTTTCACTTGATTCTGATGCTTCTGCTTCAAGTTATGAGCAAAATACTGAGTCACGGGAATGACATTCCTACACTTCAGCACTTCCTACACTTCACACACACCTCAACTACAGCAAACAAACACTTTCATGGATAGAAAACACTTCTTAACACTCTTTCCATGCAACACACATGCATACAAGCTCACAAAGAAGATGATACAGAGAGGAGAAGATACAAATTCGAATTTCTGTGCTCTTGATTCTCACAATGGCAAAAAGTCTTTACAAAGAGTCACAAATTGACTTATATACTTGTGCCCTAAAAATGGTTCTTTCACACAAGAGACCGGCACTTTATTCACTAAAAGACTAATTTCCTACTAATTTACATGGGTAAGCTTCTAATCTTCTGTGGAGATTCATCTAGAGGACTCCTCTAGTGCATTTACATCAGAAAATATATTACAAGAATGGTTATAATACAAAAATTGGGTGTCCAAATCGAAAAAATTTTGGGGCCCTTCTTTTTCTCTGCCTTGTGCTCTCTTTAGCTCTACAACACTCTCCCCCTCTTTGTCTCTGTCGTCCCTTGACAGGCTTTACTTCTTGTTTGTCTCTCTCATCGCACGCATCCCTTGGTCAGTTCTACCTACTGGTTAGATTGGCATTACGTTTTAGGGGTCCTCTGATTTGTCCTGGTTGCACACATCGGACCATGCTGTTTTACTTAAGCCTGTTCACCTTCTTTTCCCTGCGCGCAACCCTTGGTCAGTTTTGCCTGTCGATCAGACTGGCGTTCCATTTTAAAGGCCCTGTTCGATATTTGTCTTGACATCCTCTAGGCCTGCTGCATTTGGTTTGCCTGTTAATTCGGGTTGCCACGCATGCCATTTGTAGACATATGAGGATGTAGCTCTTCAGCCTTGATCTGAACCTTCTGTTGGTCAAGAGGTTGAAGCAGCCTCATGTGGCTATGGAACCGCTGGATCTCTTCTTGCACTTCTTCATGGATACTTGTTGGCCCTGGTTCCTCCTTCCACCTACGTGCTTTTTCCTTGATCTGTGCCCCTGCGGGGCTCTGTGCAGAGATGGGCGTTGCGCCCCTATGGGCTACTTGCACAAATATGTCTTCAGATATTACCTTTTTAGTGAAGCTTCTTTCGTTGTCTTCTTCTTTTCTTCTTTTTGCTTGATTCTCCCTGAACACTGCCCCCCTCTTGGACTCTGTCGTCCCCGACAGGCTTTGACAAGCGACGGGCGTATGTTCTATATATTTTTTGCTCTGTGTCATTAAGCAGATTGGCTTCACGTACCATTAATTGTTTCCACTATTCTGCCTTTACGCCATCGTTAGGTGGCTGTCTGTGGTCGGCGAAGAAGCTCAGTTCATATGCCACTAATCTGGCATTCAAATTAGATGACATCTTTAGAAACATTTCGGAATCTATCTCAAAAAATCCTGTAAAAAATGCTTCCTCGAATGTTTGCATATATGTACTTGGCAAGAACATGAGCCTGTAATAATAAGCCATTATTGTTGGTCGGCTAGGCATAACAGACAGATAAAAAATGAGGATCTCTGTTCCCTGATGAATACCAATGAAATTCAAAAATGTATAGGCCGCATGTTTGAAAACCTTCAAGACTGTAAGTATCATACTGAGTATTTTATTTGTCATCTTCATAGTTAAGTCTGGTACTCTTGCTTAGTTTTGTAGCCAAAATTTGATGGTCTTGACCATATAATCTTCCGTTGGTAGATAATTATGTGGCGGGCTTGGCAACAGAGGATAATTCAGCCGCTGTTTATTTATGGCACCATTTCTTTGCATATCCAAAAAGTCCCTGATTTCTCTTCGACGTGGTATAGGACAAAATGAAGGGTTTACCTGTAGGAAATATGGTGCTGCTTGCCAATGCACTCGTAGTTTAGGATGTTTTTCCAAAAACTTTCTCCTTCAAACAGGTTGCGCAGCTTCAAATTCTTCTTGAAGTGTAAGCGAATGCGTCATGTTTGAAGTTTAGCTGCTCATCTGGACTTTTCTTTGTAATCTTCTTTATATATTGTCTTGTTTTCTCTTTCAATAATCCGTACGGAATGTTGAAAGGGTTCATGATCTTTTCCAAGTCCTTACCCTTGATCTTTGCTTCTTTCATTACTTTGATTACTTCATTTTCGGGACACCACTAGTGCCCGTTCCTTCTGACTTATGTCTGCAGTATATGGCATTGGATGATCATCATGTATGTCCGCCATCTGCTCGTGTATTGGAGAATTATAAATCGGGGCAGATAGAGGACGTACCTCTACCTCGTCAGTAGGATTCTCCTTTGTTGGCTCTACTGGTGTCCCGATTGGTGCTTTTTGCTTTACTTGGATCTCTAACTGTTCTATGCGCTCAGTCTTTTCATTTAATTCTTGCATTGCTGCCCTGAGTACTTCTTTGGCTGCAAGCAGTTCATTGCCAATTTCGGCTACCTGATCCATGTTCTCACTATAACTCAAGGCAAGTTTTCCATTGGCCATATTCAATTGTTTTTGGAGCTCCGTGGTGTCTTGAATATACTTCTGCTCCCATTCGGTTCTTAACGCTTGTTCTTGTTGTAGCAATTCTGTATATTTTGCAATCTGGTCTCTTAACTCTTTCTGATCAACATCTGTTGTTTCTTGTTGTTCGAGAGGTTGATCGTATAGCAATGACTTCATGAGTTCTTTATTTCTATTTCGTAAACTGTCATTTTCTTCCATGTACACCTTTAATTGTGTCTCGAGCAAGGTGCTTCTAGCTTTCATTCTTTCTTTGTCGGCCTCGTTGGCTTCATGTACCCTTTGTAGGTCTACGAGCTGTGCCTGGAGTTGGTGATGCTGGGTCATCAATGTGTTACATTGCGTTTTTACCTCTAGTAATTCCGTGCTTTTGGCTGCTATCTCTTTTTGGGCCTGGATTAGTTGTGCAGACAATCGTTCACTCATAATTTGAAAATGACTCTTTTCCCTCATGGCTTTGTCGTAGTCTGCATCAATATCCATCATCTGTTGTTGTGTATCCATGGCCGTTTGTATCATCTGCTTGACCACAGGTTTCAATTGTGTTACATCCACATTTAACCATGTTTTCAGAATATTCGGTTCTGCTCCTGTTTCACATCTTTTCCTTGTGCTATGTGTAATGTAGTGTCATGGGGCTGCCTAATGTGGAGTTGTATGCTTGGCTCAGCCTCCATGTGGTTGATTTTTCATTGAGGTGTATCATCTGACACCTCGATTACAATTGGCTCTTTGTTTTGTAATATGTCTGAGTCCGCGTTCACTGGAGTTTGTATCTCCTCTTTGATAGGTGGCCTGGAGGCTTCATTATTCACGGGGACTTCTTTCACACTTATCTTTGATTGGTCATTTAGTTGAATTAGGTGCACCTTATCCACATGTTGTTCGATGTTCTTCGCTTGCAACTGTTGATTGTCAGGTGTGACTTCAACTTGATTAATTTCTGTCCATTCTTCCTCGTGAGTTTTTGTTCTTATATCAGTATCCAATGTATCTTTCTCAGGACTAGATTCTTCGTTGGAGCTTGAATCATCTAAGCCCAGTGCTTTGTATCTGGCAGCTTGTTCTGGGGTCCTATCTTTACTCCATTGTTGCTTTTCCTGACTTGCTTGTGTGTAGTGATGACCTTGAACATTTAGATTCACTTGCCCTTGCATGTACTGATGTGTCTCTTCTAGAGCTGCGGAGAGATCTCTTTTAGTAATTGGTTGTTGGGTCCCAAGAATCTTTGGCAAAGTATGTGTCCTCTTTGAAGTGGGTGTAGCCTGGGCTTCTTCCTCTCTAAGACGTTTTGTACCCCTCATGGGTTTCTGAGAACTGGTTCCCACTTCTTCAACAACAATGACTGTTTTCTTTTTCTTTGGGACCGTAACTGATTTGGCGTATCTAGCTAACTCTACTGAGGTTGGCATTTCACGCAAGAAATTTTTCATCTCAAGTGCCTCATAGATAAGTAAGGTCAAAGCAGAGCTGCCTTTAGAAATTTTTTCTGACCCCACTTCTTCTTTGCTTCAAATAATCTATCTTGGACATAAGGAGTCAGATTCACTTTATTGCCAATTTGCCTCATCGCATGTGACAGTAGTTGTACAACAATCTTTTGCGGTGCGGTGTATCTATGCATACTTGGGAAACAAAAGTGCTGGTGCACTAGGCGGACGACATCTTCAATATCTGTTCTGTTAATATCCAAAAAGGATCTCTTTTTTGGGTCATGACATTCCTCCTTGACATTAGTGATTCCTTCTTGATTCCATCCAAAAGCTTTGTTGATTAACTCATGAGTGAATTGAATGGTTCTCCAAGTACCCACTTTGTCCAGTACTCTTGCTTCAGGAACTGATATCTTCGTCGCTGCGGGCTGCAGTGTGTTCATCACTTGCGTGCACCTTTGAAAATCTGGTAGATAGATAGGTACTCTCAGAAATGCGTCTATCCGTGCTTGTGTCCAGACATCCACCATGCGAGGTAATCCTTGTATAATAGTCTTGAAGTCTTGCGACATAATAGGGAAGTAGTGATCCCTATCCATGATCTTTATGGTTGCCATGAAAATAAGGTCTGACACTGGTTGGTCATCAAGAAACCAATGGCCTCTTGCTTTCGTTATTGATTCCAATGGAAGAAGTTGCACCTCTTCCTCTTGCGTAGCTTCAGAATTGAAAGATGCCATCTGCACTCAATTGATGGCAGTAATTAGTCACCGAATAATATTTAGAATCATCCTTCATTTATCCTTTATTAGATTGGCAATTCTCCGCGTGAATGGTGTCGTCCCTCTCCCGTGGGTGTGAGAAAGGTAATACCTAGATTTTTCATATTTCTAGATATTTTCATGTTTTTGTCTTAAAGGAAAACAGAAAAGTTAGTTCTTAGCTGAAGCGGTTATTACTTTTTGAGTGATTTTCTTAATGTATGTACAAGTGCTCTCCTATTCCCGAGAGGAAAATGTGCTTACTATCCTGAAATAGAAGAATATTGTGCCGAATGTGTGGCCTTGTAATGTGGCCCTATCATGCATAGTTTTGATTTGGGTAACTCCAAATGTGTGCAACGTGAAGTAGTTGGATGATGCATGCAGCTTGTCTTGTCTGTCGGCATCCAAATCTGCTTTACTTTGTTGGGACGTATTGTATCCCAAACATTCCTGATGAATGTGGTGCTTCTCATGTTGTGCGTCTGCTTTATCTGCTTTTTGAATCTTGGACTGACTTGTGTTGCATCTGCAGACTCCTTCTCTTTCCTGTGGCTATTCTTCTTTGGCTGTTTTGCCCTTAGACCATATTGGTTCTCCTTGTGCAGTGGTTCATCGTTTCGGTTGAGCGTCTTTGGAGCACATGATTTTGGAATCCATATTTGCACTCGATCCGGTTGGGTGGCTACTACTTTCTTTGGAATCCATATTCTAGCAATTCGTCGTTGACCTTGGTGTTCAAAATGATTTGCCTTCTTGTTTGATTGGTTGTTCTGATGTCGAAGATGTTTCTGTTGTTGAAGATATGCATCCGTTTGATCCTTCCTTATCCAAGCTTGTTTAGTGTGAGGAATGGGGTATGTTCTAGCATGTGCAGGCTTGGGATTACTCGGAGGACTAGTCTCTCTTGTGCATGGTTCTTCGCTACGGCTGTTTTCAGATAGAATGACACTCTTGTGACTTGCTAGATTAGAAGATGGTATGAAAGCAGGATTCAGTGTGTCCTCACATGAAGTACTTGATGAAGGGGTTTCCATAGTGCTAGTGAACATACATTCATGATTGTGTTCATTAGAGTGAATTTTTGGCTCTATGCTTGCGGCTTTGATTGGGCGTTCGTCTAGCAAACTGAATACTTCACGATGTCCTATCTTGGCTGAGATGTATCCTAAAGCCAATTGAATAGTCACCTCATATTCGTATATCCAGTCTTGACCTAGCACTAATTCTTCCAATAAGTCCTTATCGTGGCATACTAAGAGTTTTTGTTCCATAGTGTTGTTGCCAAGGTGTAGAGGTAAGGTAATCTCTCCTATACACGTGGTGATTTTTCCTCCTATTCCAACCAGCTGTGCCTTAGATGGACGTAATTCTTCCTTGAGTTGCTGAGTCAATGAAAATTTGATACAGCTTATGGTGGCTCCTGTGTCAATGAGAGCATCCACTAAGTGGTACTCCGTTTCACCCGCTCCCAAATTCAAATATGGTTGTGTTCTCTGTTGACCTAGGTTTTCAGTGGCTCTAAAATTAGCCATTGGGATGAGTTCTTCTCCTAGTCGATATCTCTCATCTCTCTCTCTCTCTCTCATCCACTCTTTCCGTTTCTTAATTCGTTCTAGTGCTTCCTGTCTCGCTTCTTCTCGTATCCTTTCCTCCTCGATGCGTCTATTCTTGCCCTCGATTAATCGTGACATTGTTTCTTTAGTCAATGGTTCTAGATATTTTTTCACTCGACACCCATTGATATAGTTTGGTAATACTTCTCCATCTAGGGTTGCTAAGCTGATGGCTCCGCTAGTGGATATGCGATTGATGATTAATGGGCCATATCCTCTCTTCTGCAACTTCTTAGCGTGTTGTTTCAAGGTATATACCAAAACTAAATCTCCTTCCTTCAATTTTTTGTCTTTAATGTGAGCATCAGAGTATGCTTTTTGTCGCCTTTTAGCAGCATAAATCCCTGCTACTGCTTGTAACCTAGTTTCATGAAGCTTCTCTATTTGATCCAATTGAGCTGATAGTTCATGTCCCGTCCACTCGTAAGTTGTTGCTACTGTGAGAGTGGGAATTAAGAAATCAATTGGCAGAATAGCATTCTGTTCGTACACTAGGTTAAAAGGCGTAGTTCCTATGGCTGTTTTGTAGGCAACTCGAAATGCCTATAAAGCATGATGTAATTGCCTATCCCAATCAGATCTACCATTGTTCACAATTTTTGTGAGAACGGTGCATAAGATTTTATTGGAACTTTCAGCTTGTCCATTGGCTTGTGGGTGATAAGGAGCTGATTTCTTATGAATTACCAAGAATTCATTCAGTAAGGCTTCCATAGCTTCATTCACAAAGTGCGTACCTCTATCACTCACAATTTCTATCGGTAGTCCAAATCTAGTGAAAACGTTCTCAAAGAGAAACTTGGCCGTAGTTCTTGCGTCATTTTTCTTGGTTGCTTTGGCTTCAACCCATTTGGTCAAATAGTCTGTGGCTACAATTATATATTCGGCATGGGATCCTTTAGCTGGGGGGCTAATAGGTCCTATGAAGCCTATTCCCCATTTACTAAAAGCTCTGGCACTCATCATGGGTCTCAGTGGCATCTCATCTCTTCTAATTGGATATTTCGTTCGTTGACAAGTATCACATCGTTGCACATATGTTACGGCATCTTGATGTAGAGTTGGCCACCACATTCCAGCAAAGAGAATCATTTTTGCTGTCTTATCTGCAGAGAAATGTCCTCCTGCAGCTCCGGTATGTGCCATCTCTAAAACAGCAAGATACTCGTCTTCATGGATGCACATTCGCAAGTGATTATCTCTTCCTCTTTTGAAGAGTTGTTTTCCAATAAGAGCATAGTCCTTACTTTGTTCTACAAGTGCTCATTTTCTTGCTAGAGTTGCTCCTTCTGGGTACTCTTGGGTCTTTAAGAACTTCACGAGAGGCATGCTCCATCTTGGTGCTACAGTGGAGTAGCATAGAGTGGAGTTCTCTTCTGGATTCGTTCTTGACAGGTTGGGCAAGCTGATACATAGTTATGCGCATCCCTCTACATGGTTGGCCAATATATGCCCAATCTCCTAAGTGTTTGCCATGTTTCGTTCGCATTTAGATGAGTTTTCCATTGATTTACATGTGCTTTTTGAAGCCACATTTCCTGTTCCTCTTCTTCTACACATCTCATGAGTAATCCATTTGAGTCTTGGTGATACAAACTTCCAGCAATGATATGAAGGTTTTTAATCTTCCATAGGTCTTGAGTTCGGTTTGGTGTGATTCCATTTTTAGGTCCATGTGTGAGTATAGGGATCAACTTTTCTACCCATTGGGGACATACTTCGAGATTAAAAAGGTATGTATCTGGCAGATCATCAGGTACTCCTATGGGTGGCTCCCCATGTATCATTCTTGATAGGTGATCCGCTATTATGTGGGTATTTCCTTTTTTGACTACTACTTCAAAATCAAATTCCATCAACAATAGAAAACATCGTACAAGTCGTCCTGTATTACAAGGCTTATTGACTAAGTACAGTAGGGCTTGATGATCAATGAAGAATTTGAATTTGTTTGCCAATAAGTAGTGTCAAAACTTCTTTACTGCGTACACCATCCCTAGGCCTTCTCTCTCGGTTGTGGTATAATTACGCTCTGCTTGATTTAATTGTCTACTGGCATAGGCTATAGGGTGGTCTAGCTTTCCTGTATCTGCAGGTTGAGCTAAGATGCAACCAATCGCAAATTTGGATGCATCCACATGAATGTGAAATGGCTTATTCCAATTGGGTACTCGAAGGATTGGGGCTGAACTCAATCGACTCTTTAGTTCATTAAAGGCTTTCTCACCAGTTAAACTGAGTCAATAATGCATAAAGATGTCTAGCAATTATGGCATACATATGTATAAATCTTCGGTAATATCCGCAATGTTCCATAAATGCTTGGACTTCTTTAGCAGTCTTTGGTCTCGGTAAATCTAGAATTACTTTGATTTTGTCTTCATCTATTGAGATTCCATTCTTAGAGACAATATGTCCTAATATCTTTCCTTGTCGAACCATGAAGACACATTTTTCTGGGTTGAGGCATACTCTATATTGTTGAAATTTGGCAAAGATCTTTTCTAGTTCAGGGATATGCTCTGATCGTACAGCTGAATAAGTGCATAAATCGTCCACGTATACCTCCATACTCTTTCTCAGGAACTCTTTGAATACATGGCACATCAATCTTTGGAAGGTGGCTGGGGCATTAGTTAGGCCGAAAGGCATAACCCTAAAGGCGTATACTCCCCATTCAGTTGCAAAGGCTATTTTATGTTGGACTTCAGGAGCAATGGCTACTTGATTATAGCCTGAAAACCATCGAGAAAACTATACACTTCCTTCCCTACCACTCTTTCCAACAGATGATCAGTAATAGGTAATGGGTAACTATCCCTTATGGTAGCGGCATTTACTTTTTTCAGATTTATGCATACTCTTAACTTCCTATTCTTTTTTGGTACAACCACCAAAGGTGACACCCATTCCGTGTGCTCAATCTCATATATGAATCCAACATCTAGCAACTGATGGAGAGTGTTAATCTCCAAAAGAACAACTTATTCTTGTGATTAGAGCACCTCTATACCAAGAATAAGTCAAAACCTTTCACACATTTAGAAGATCAATTACTAGCTATCAAAAGATTAACAATTCTGTGAAGAGGATGAAACACAGAAAAGTCTGCTGCAGAATTTCTTCACATTGACTTATCAAATGTGTAAAGTTTTTGATGAAACTTTGTACAAATCATCTCCTAGAGATTGCGCATCACCTCCAAGTTGAATTACTTCATAAGCTTTAGTATAACTTGAGAAATTGTCTTCACAAGTTACCTATGTCTGAATCTGCACTTCTGAGAAGTCGATTTAGACACCCCTAACTTCTTAACTTTGGTTCTCACAATATCTAACCCGTTTTGCCAAATGCTTTTAGCCACGAGTAGATCACCTTCCAACTTAAAGATTAAGTGCTTGCTTGCACAAAACTTTAAACTATGGAGTGAACACTGACCAAAAGATTAAACTCGAAATTTGCGCCTGTTTCAGAGAACTGTAGACACTCAACACATATGAATGTTCCTACTCACAATTCTCCTAGCCTGTTTACAATTGGACTCTGAAATTCAGGTCACAGGCTCATTAACTAACAACTTGGATATCCTCAAAAGGATTTCACAATTGATCAAACACAGAAGGAGCAGACACGAAAAGATCGGACGCAATATTTCTTCATTAACTCAGAAAATTACAACTGAGTGATGAGAGCTAACTCAACTAACTTTTCTCTATCTCTTGACTCCTAACTTCCTCAATCTTGGTTTGTACATATGCTCTCATTACATGCCCCGACTTTTCTCAAAGTATTTATAGATAATTTGTACATGATTCTTACTGAACAAAAGATCTAAGTCATCTATGCTAATGTACATATATGTACACTTCTCTTGTCCTCTGAATGTAATCTTCTTCCACACTTTAGGAATTGATTCTTCCTTCATCATTTGATCTCCCAAGCCTTCAATTGGTGATTGGTCTGCACCAACAGCAACTTATCTATCTCTTCCTTTATCTTTGCTGAGTACACAGCATTGTATGTATACGGTCTTTGTTTAGAAGGTTTGGCTTCGGATGTCATGGGGATTCTATGAGCACATATAGATGGATCTACTCCTTTCAAGTCCTTATAGGTCCAAGCAAAGACATCTCGGTATTCCCTTATGAATTCTTCCTCCACTGAGACATCCTGTCCTATGAAGGTACATCGCTCCTCTCCTTCTTCTAACGTTACTACTATCTTCTTGGTTTGCTCTTTGTTGTCGTATGCTATTCTCGGCTGTGCTTCTCGTTTTGGCATTCGAATAGCAATTCTTCTCTCTTCTACTTCATATTTTTTGAAGTGTGCAGGCACTTCAAATTGGTCTTGAGGCTTGTTTTCTTCATCAATTTTTGCTTTTTCTAATCCAAGCTCCTCTTCTTGTGTTGGTTCTTGATTCATTTCATGAGCTATGACACTTATTTCTTGAGTTTCATTTTCTGTTTCCATGTGTTCTTGCTCCATTTCAATGCTCTCATAGTCTTCCTTCCATTCCTTTTCTATGACTTCTCCTTCTTCAACCTCTTGAAGGACTACCACATATAGACTAACATCATATCCTTCCTCATCAATACATTCATTCATAGTTATTACTTCTTCGTTCACAAATACATCAAGGGTCGCTAAAATCTCCATCCAACCGTGAGGTTCAAACTCTTCATCCAAAAAGACTTGAGGCATGTAAACTGGATCTTGTACAGACCTAGCTACTCCTTGCCTTTGCTGCCATCCCTTTCTCCTATCTTCTTCCTTTTTTGCAGTTTGGCATATCCATAGATGAGTGTCCTCGTTCATCCAAGATTGGTCACTAGAACCTATGCTGTGAATTGACTGATCGTCTTCCTCCTTATGAATTTGATTCCATTGTAAGGGGGGAACATCTTGATACATATATGTGTGGAGATTTATTCTGGTGGTGGTTCCTTCATGCTGTAGGTATACAACGTCTTTTCCCCAATCTTGCACTACCTTTAGTTGTCTCATGAAAGGTCTTCCAAGTATCATTTCATAATTGCTAGGTCTTTCAAATTGACAAATTGCTAAGGTGTGCTCGAATTCAACTCCACAAGTGATAAAAACTACTCGTTCCAATAATCCCAAGGGTCTTTCAGTATGTCCATCGGCCATTTGTATCTTCATGCGTGTTGGTCTTAGAGCTGGTTTTCCCCATTTCTCCCAAATTTCTTTAGTTGCTATTCCTACTCCTGCTCTTGTATCTAAAATGGCTTTAGTGGTATAACCCCTATAGGTAATTGGAAGGAAAGTGTTTCCTTCATCTCCCTCACTAAAATCTCCAACCTTATCGACTGGGATTTTTACTGTGTTTACTTCATCAGATATCTCTTTTTCTTCCGTCTTGATCTCCAATTGATTGGTCAGTTTTTCCTTCAAATGTGGTTTGACCTTCAATAGTTCTTCTAATGTTAGGGTACAAGGGATTTTTACTTTTCTAAGGTGTTGTATGATATCCGAGGTTTGGACTGATGGGTTAGGTTCTTTTTTCCTCATTGAGGGAATGCAATACAATTCTGAATTATGTTCGTACTCTCCTGTGTAATTTGGCGAAACCTTTACACTATCATTTTCTTCATTACTTGGATCATTTGGTAATATTTCTTCAGAATTCAACTCAGGTATTGATTCCTCTATTCCATCTTGTGCTTCTAGCTCCTCGAAGGGTGGTTCTATTCCTTCCACTTTCTTCCATCTGTCTTCTTGTACTCTTGCCCACAACTCTTTAGGCCATTCTCCTTCTACTTCGGGAACAATGGAACCTTCCCTTTTATCCTCACAATAGTTTCCATTATGTGTCTTACCTGCTTCGGGTTTCTCGTGATCTTTAGCAATGACACACTCTTGGAATTCTCTTTCGGAAATTCGAGTATTGGGTAATGGCAATGCAAGTTTTTCTAAGGTCTGTTGAGCAACTTCTATTAATTTTTTGCAGATCTCCAACCTCTCTTTCTCTAGGTCACCTCTAGGATATTCTCTTTCATGTTGTTCTATGGTAGGTCCTGCTCTTATTCGTGCCTTGTATGCCTGAATCCACATGGCTAATTCTTCAGGCATGGGATCTGCTAAAACTGATCCTACCTCTTCTTTTTTATACTTTCCATTTTTATTTTCTTCTTCAAATTTTGATTCCTCTTTTAGATTTTGTTCGCTCTTCTCATTTTCCTTCTTCTGCAGTAACGTCTTTTCTTTTATCCTATCTCTACGGTTCTTCCATCTTTGTGTCCATTTACTTACAATACTTTTCTCAGGCTCTTCCAAGTCTTCAACTCTCTGAGGTGTGGGTGTGTTCACCTCTCTATCGCTTTGATTGTTTTCCTCAGTTTTGTCTGGGGTCTCTCTAGCTTTGGCTCTAGTTATTGCTTTCAACGGTACAGTGTATTCCTTATCGCTCCCTGATGATTCGATTACTTCTATCACATTGATTTGCACATTGGATGTAACCTTGTTGGGGTTCTTGGGGCAATCTTTGAAAAGGTGTTCCTTACCATAATCACCACAGTATCCTTCCCAGACTTGCTGTGGTGGTGGTGGGTTTGGCAGTGTACACTCTCTGATATAATGATCACCTCCGCATCTATAACATGGTCCTCTAGGTACAGGCGGTCTGTTCATAAGTCGGGGGGGTATGGGTGCTCTAGGGGCTGTGTACATCAATGACACATAGTCCTGCTCATATCCGTAGGAACTATCTGGTACTTCCATGCCATAGGCATATGGTTCGTACAGTTGTCCATATTCTATCATAGAGCTTTCATAAGTGGAATATGCTCTTTGACTATGGTCGTAGGATGGGTCATATGATTCACTACTAGTCAATGGTGCAGTTGGGACTATCGCTCTCTCTAAGTTTTCTTCAGGTTGAGCTATTTTCATTGGGATAACATTTTGAGGATGGGGCGGTTGTTGTCCTAACACTGGTTGTGGTTGAGTGTATCCTTGATAAGCATACGGTCGTGGTACTGGTGCTTGCTGCTGATATGTGGGATATCTAAAGGCTTCACCCCCTTGATCTCTCTGAGGGTATCCGTAAGGTCTCATGACAGGTTGCATGGGTCTTGATTGCCTATTGTAAGGAATTTTCTTTGTTGTGATTTGTATATTTTTGCTCAATACTGCAATACTACAGAGGTCCCGGGATAGGTGGTATATTGTACGCATAAGCAGGTGGAGGGACTACTCGCCTAGTACACAAATGAGAAGGATGATCTCCTCCACAGTGCATACATCTCCTAAGCATGGGCACTCTCATTGGGTTGTTGGGGTAGTTCGTCTGTCCTTGAACATTCAACTTTTTTGCTACCAAGTCGGCTATTTCCTCTACATTGTTCTTAGGGTTTGATGTGCTGCTGGCTGAATCTTCACTTTTGACACTGCCTTGAGGTATCTTCAAATCCTCTGCAAGATTGTCTTCTAAATCAATACATTCCTTCATGCATTCTTGCAAAGTTTGAACTCTCTTTACATACACCAGAGATCTTAATGATCCGTTCAATAATCCTTCCAAAAATAATGACACCATTTTATTTTGGATAGGTCTCTCTTCCACTGGGCATCTGTCCACATACTGCTTGAATCTTCTTGCTTCCAATCTCACTGATTCTGTAGGGGCTTGCTTAAAGCTATGGATCAATGATGACGAGTTGTTTTTAATTCCAGACTTAGTGAATTCTTCAATCATTTCTTGATAGACTTGTTCCATGTTCTGAAAATCATTTGGATTTAATGGCTGGAACCAAGCTAAAGTTGTGTCCGTCAAGGTTAGAACAAAAGATTCATATTGGATCAAGAAGTCTTCTACTTGTTTCGCTCTGATTACTTGCTTAAATTCTGATATATGATTGTAAGGTTCACTAGAACCATCATAGTGATTTCTCATGCATTTGGCCACTTGAATTGGCCTTAATCTTCTTCCTATTTCATGCGGTCTAGGCATCACTAGAAAAATTGGTCTCCCTATGGGTATACCAGGTCCTCTTGCTACAGGTGGTCTGACTGGGGCAGGAATTCCATTCCATGGATCAACAGGTGGCTGAGGCCGATAATTAGGGTTATTTGCAGGCATAGCAAACTGCACATGTGGTCTAACCGGGACTTGAGTTTGTTGTGTTTGTCCTGACTGTTGAAATGAATTATTCTGAGAGGTTCCATGTGGGTTTTGTGAAGTAGTGGCTTGATCCCTTGGGGGAAACACTGGAATGTTCTGATATTTCAACCCGGCTCTCTCTGAATCTGTTAGGGGCCAATACCTCCTCTGGTTTTTGTCCAAATATGTGATGATGGTGGGGAAGTCAGGATCTTGTAACTCATAGATAGTCACTGGGTTGGGGGCTTCTTCCCATATTGAAGAGTGGGCTCTAAGGAGATGCTCCATTCCATTAATCAAATACACATCCATTATGGATTCATCTTGGGGAATCGGGTCTCCTCTCCAAATCCTAACAACAGTAGATCTCCCTCTAGGTGTGATCACTTGCTCTTCATTTCCTTCTTCATTAGGGTTATGAGCATTGTTTTCTTCCCCAAGTTCATTAATGTTTTCAGGGTGTTCGGTAACCACATAATGGATGTCCCTTTTATCCATATAAAATCCTCCGGTATACTTGACTGCTAGCCTAGGCACTATGTAAGCCTCTGAAGCTTTCTTCAGTCTGGACACAGATCGGTTTAGACCATCTAAGTAGATAGGTATCTCATTCTGGTTGGTGTTCACATATTCTAAAGATGTCCGATATTCACCCTCAATGATTGACATCATGCCAATCATTGGCACAGTATTTTGCATGTCCTTTGAAGCCATAGGAATTTCTTCTTCTGACTCACTAGAGGTCTCAGAATAATGTGAGCGACTACTTGGTTCAGCTACACTTCCTACAGAAGAGATCACACTCCTTCGGCTTCCTAGGGTTCTTCCAGATCTCAGGTTCATCCACTTAAAAACTCTGATCAGCCCTTGCTAACCTCTAGCTTCTAAAACTCTTCACCATGGGTCAGAATTTGGCTGGAAAATGACTGAAAAAGAAAATCTCTAGTCACGATACTTGACTCCAAAGCCTCACGATACTTGACCTCCTAACGAGACGATACACGATACCCGAATAGGACGATACTCGATACTTGCAGAACACGATACACGATAATTGGTCAGGAATCACAATACACGATATCTGAATTCTCACGATACTCGATACCTGAGTGAAACGATACTCGATACACAATACTTGATAAGTATCACGATCGGGAACCATATGATACACGATACTTGATCCAGGAACACGATACATGATACCTGAGTACGCGATACTCGATATCTGGACATAGATGATACTCGATACCTCAGAAATCACGATACACAATACACGATACTCGATACTCGATACTTGGTGGAGTATCGCGATCGATAGAACATGATACACGATATACGATCTCTAGCAAGTATCGCGATCGATAGAACACGATACACGATATATGATCTCTAGCAAGTATCGCGATCGATAGAACACGATACACGATATACGATCTCTAGGAAGTATCGCGATCGATAGAACACGATACATGATACTCGGAGACACACGATACTCGATACACGATACTTGGTGAAGTATCGCGTGTTAGACGGCCACCGAAAAAGGACAAATGTACTAGGACAGGCGTCTTAAATGTAAAAGAACCTTTCGGGAAATGCGCAGGTAACTAAAGATTCGCGCACCCTTGTAAAAAAATCTTCTATATAAGGCAATGAGAAAAGAGTGGCCGAGAGCCTGTTTTTTTGAGGAATTATAAGCGTACTGTTTGAAGTGTGTAGGTCGTTGAGAGATTGAACTCTACTCTGTTCTGTTCTGTTCTGTGCTTCGTCTAGTCGTTTATTCGCACCGTAGTGCAGAGTTACGAATCGGTTGTATTGCGTTACGAACCTGTTCGGTAATGGTTGAGTGTGTCTCTGAGTGTTATCAAGTTGCAGTGTGTTGTTTGTCAGTTCTTCGGCGGAACAAGGGAATGTGAAAGGTAGTCCCGAACTGTTTGCTTGTTAACGTTTTCTGTAAGTGACCGAATTCGATACAGTAGTCTACGTTCACTGTTGATTCCGATCGCAGGAATACTAGTATCTGTAATGCTCTGAAGGTGAGTAGGACACTGATAAGTCTGTGACTAGTCGATTGTTATTAGGAGATTTGTTGTTCGAGTTTAGCATACGGTGAGTTCTCATAACTTCAAGGTATAGATGTCTGTTTGGTATACCTGTCTGTTTTGAAGAAGTGCGTATTAGGTGATCTACGTTTACTGAAGTATATTATTCTATTGGATACAAGTAACCGGACTACTGCTCAGATCGCTATAGCAGGATTAGTTCGGAAGTTCTAAGTCCAGTACACCGAACAATTATCAGTTGTTCAGAATTGAGTACTGAGAAAAAGAGAGAGAGAGAGAGAGAGAGAGAGAGAGAGAGAGAGAGAGAGAGAGAGAGAGAGAGAGAGAGAGAGAGAGAGAGAGAGAGAGAGAGAGAGAGAGAGAGAGCATTTATGCTTGTGTACGAAGCTGGGAAAATAGTACAGGGCCTCTGTCTAACAGACCCCTACCACTCCCAAGAACCCACGTGGCTAAGAGTTAAGGTACTTTTAATTATCACGGTAGTATTGATCGGATCAATCAGTTAACCTGTACACGGAAGAATAGAGAGTCGGGTATGCCCAACATTCTAAAGTATTCGAAGTCTGAAATCAGAGTCTGTAGCCTCTAACGGCTAACACGCGACCGGGCAACCATGATACACGATCTCAGGGAAGTGTCGCGATACTCAACCACAGGAGATCACGATACTTGTGAGGTGTCGCAATACTCGACCGCGGGAGAACATGATACTTGACCCCTTTTTCAAATTTTTTGCTACATTTTTTGGGTTTTGAATGAATACATATGTTTTCCAGGTTCTTCTACCCTCTCCTCACTCTCTGTATCACCCAAAACACACTTTCTACCCCCTGTAAGTCCTCCACGATACCTAACGCAGATTGTTTTTTTCCAAACTAGTGAATTTAAGTGGTAAGCATGAGTGTAGATGAGTGTGCTCACCTCCAGTCCTCGCTCTCAACCCTTTAATCACACCACACTTGCTCTGCGCAGCTCCCACGACCCGGACTGTAGCTCGCGATACTCAACAGCTCCTCTCACGATACTTGTTTGAGGACTAATACTTAGATCTAATACTCCTTAAGCTTGAGGACTCCTCTTTTTGCACAAAATGGAGTGAGAATTACCAAAAATGGTATTTACAATGGTGTGTAGTGGTTAAATCACTATTGTGAAAGTGTTGACAATTGAAAAATTAAGTGGGCCTAATTGCCAAATCTTCGTTGACTTCTCTGCTTGCTTGGTCTTGCTTGACTCTTCCTCTATTCTAATTCTCTTCAACGACTTCCCTGTCTTGTACCACCTTGACTGCCTTGGCTACTACCAATAATATTCTTGGGTGCTCTTTGGGTCTAGCTAGAGGAAAGTCATCTCTATCCCTTTGGGGTCCTAGTCTCTCAGTCTCTCCATCCTATCTATTTCTACTATTGATCGGTCTCTCCCTATCATGTGAGCAATGCTCACTTCAGGTCTCTCCTTGGCTTTTTCTCTTTGGGAACCATGATCCATGGATGTTCTTGCCCCTTGGTGTCCAAAGGTAGCCTTAGCTTGAAGTGGGGGAAAAACCAATTCACCCCTCTATGTATAGGAATATCTCCCATGTTTAGACACCACAAACACTGGTTTTAAAGTGTTGACTAAATACACCACTTTTCCCAATGTCTTTGGGTTCTTGAACTCATAGATCATGATTGTTCCTATTTCACTTGGTTGCTCAGACCTATATCTCTAGAATGCCTCATCAGTATCCCTATTTATAAATAACTCAATACTTTTGTTATCTTGAGGGATCCATTTTGGGTTGAGCATCCGTGTCAAAACTGATTTTCCTCTTTCTGTTCTAAGTTCATCATCTAACTATTCCTGTTCTAAATCACTCCTTTCTACATTGAGAATTACTATTTCGAATTCATTGGTATGGTTAGGTTGATTGGTAATTATGTACATTGTTCCCTCCTTATCAATATATGTATCTCTCTCAAATTTAACCACAGGATGTTCCAATCCAATGGGTTGATCAGGGTTTTTCACTTGAACTATCGATCTTCTCAAACCCTCCTCATAGATGCGAGCACTTAATTGGTTGGTTTGAATGTACTCTAGTTGAGTTCTGTATGGTCCCTCGAGTCTTTTTAAGTAGGCTGACCTTGAACCACCATCTGGTTTCTCCATGCTATAAGGCATTTCTGACTCGCTTGTTTTTTATCTTATTTTGTAAGGGTAACCACTTAGTTGTTGTGCCCAAGATTGTGTTGTGGTTCTAACACTACCTTCAGTTGACCTAACACTATGTCAATCGGCCTTTCCTATGCGCTTTCCTGATCTGAGGTTCATGAATTTGTTTCCCTCAAGCACTTGATGTGATTATTCATCACACAGATTCTTTGTTTCACTGTTGCTTGATTCATTTTTACTCTCTTTAATCTGTTATCTTATCAATTTATGTATGTTCAATATCGTTTTTTTCATTGTGTGTTTAAGTTATTCCACCGTTGAAATTAAGTTCTTCTTCTCTTTAAGGTTTGTCACAAAAATATCTTAATTTGAGCTTGAATTTGAGTGATTAAGGTTTCTTGCACTTGTATCGTTCCTAATGTGACCCTAATTAATCAATGATACTAATCGTGCTTAGCCTAAACTAACAATTGAATGAGGGGGTTGAGAGTTCTTCCAACCTCAAGTCTGATGCTTTGTTGATTGCTCTTATGCCCTAGAAGACATGCTTCCCAAGCCTTGCTTTGCTATGTGCCTCACCTTTCTCTAGATGCCATTAATTGACCTAAAAAAGTCATAAATTTAGATCACTCTCTAATTGACAGGCAAACATGATCTCTTTAACATATGCCAGAGGGCCTCTAAGATGCACCAATTCCTTAAAAAGTCACCCAAAATTGGCCTCAAAATTGCGAAAAAAGCAAACCCTGATTTTTATGTTTTAGTCGAACCGTCACGATGGTCTGGCAAGATTGCGATGGTGATGAACCATCACAATGGTCTTGCCCAATCACAATGGTGTGGTACAATCATGATGGCATGATGTGTCATCACGATGGTGTGCAACGAATGCGATGTGATGGCCTAGTCTCATCATGATGGCTTGAGCCCGTCGCGATGATGTGAAATAGTCATCACGATGGCTTGAGCCAATCACGATGGTCGATGGTTGGGTGAGCCCGTCGCGATGGTCTGCAATGGCACGATGGCCTATGGTCATTGTGACGGGTTGAGCCAATTGTCATGGTCAATGGTCGGGCAAGTCATCGTGTTGGTGTGTGCCCATTGTGATGGTCAACAGACACGATAATATTGAGGTGTCAAGATGGTATGGACCAATTCGGATGGCGTGGTCAGGGTGATCATCGTGATGGCACGTGTGATTCATCATGATGGCTTCGAGCATGTTGCAATGGTCATGAACTATCATGATGGAGTGAGGCAATCGTGATGGTTTAGTCTCATCGTGATGGCATGAGCCAATCACGATGGTGATGCCTCATCGCGATGGTGTTGAACTATCACGATGGTCCAAAAAATGACAAATTTTCAAGATGAAGCTATGGATTCCTTTAAGCGCTAAGATGCTCTACACTATGCATATGATGCATTCATAAAAATGTGAACTTCTCAAACCATCGCAATGGTCCGAGGCCTTCGATAGAAATGGACAAATCTTACAAATTGTACTTGTGGATTTAGTCTTGTTCTAAAGCAACTTCCTGCAAAGAAAACTCAATAACACATGCAAATTCACTCACTCACTTGCTCCCTCTCTTTCTCTCATGCTCTCTTGCAAATGAGGGAAATGAGGAGAGAAAGGTGGATGTGGTGAATTTTTTGTGTTTTTTTGCACTAAAAGTATATGATGATATGGGGATGAAAGAAGAGTGTAAGGGGGTAAAAGAAGATGAAAATATCATTAAAAAAAAAAAAAAAAGAACTCAAATTAATTACCTTCCAACACTAATCTCCAAACACTCTTATCATCACATGTTCGTCCTAGAGCTCATCCCCGACACAGTGCCAAAGTTGGTGTTGTTCTAGACAAGCGTAAGAACCACATCAAGAAGCTCTACCTCCTTAATTGTCAATCCACAAAAGAGGTAGGATGATGTGAAGATCGTGAACGAGTGATATGCATGAAGGTGAAGGTGAGAAGAACACATGTGCACACACACATACACACACAAGGTAGAGACAAGAGGAGTCACAATGGAAGGCGAGAATCACACTTATATTACTCAAAATAGCTCTTATAAATCTTAATCACACTAGCTAGCTCCAAAAATGAGATCTCTATCTCTTCTTATAGTTTTGTAACTAGTTTTGACCGGTTTCAAACCTAATGTCTAGCCTAGTTAAAAAATATGTTCTAAGGGTTATTTGGAGGTCCAAATGAAGTCCAAAAATTACAAAATTTGGTATGAGCATTCTATCTAAGCTCCTCAAGCTCAAGGACTCCAGGCTTGCACAAAATGGAGTGGCTTGCAACAAAATTGGGTTTCTCTTATATTACATATGTTACATGAGTGATTAAAATCACTATTAATGATTTGATTAAATTATAATGAAAACATATTTCTTTGAAAAATAAAGGGTCTAGTCCCCTGTACTTCATGCATTACATTTTACATGATTCCTCTGCACCGATGTCTGTAATTACTATTGCTTGCACTGCCAACACTTCCCCATTACATTCAAGATGTTCCAGTGATAGTTAGTGCTAGTGTTTCAAGACAAGGATCTCATTGAACCTCTTGTCTTGGGTCAGGATTGGATTTATGATCATGCGGTCAACCTGAACTTAAGAAGTGGAGTTCTTTTGGTCTAGGTAAATCACAATCACATCATAGTTGATTTAGAAAATCAATCATTTAAGGAACTAGGAAAGGCACCCACACCTGGTCCTTCCAAGAACACACATGAAGATAACAGTGCTACTCTTTATCCAAAGTTCTATGGTGCAAAAAGAGGTCACTTATGAAGGAGCTGCAAAAGCCAACATGGAAATCCCTTCTTTTCCAAAGACAGTCCTAAAAAACAAGCAAGGCAAACAAAGAAGTAGATAAAACAGATAACCAAGATGCATACTCAATGATCGGTGCAAAACAAAACACCTCATGGAGTGAGGTAGTTCTAGATAAGTAAAGGCGAACAACCCTCTAATCCGATGATAGAAGCCCAAAGATGCAACAGACAAACTACTAAGTCAAAGACTAAAATGAAGGAGTATTCCAAGAATCAACTAAGCCATACTATTTCTATTTGGATTCCAAAGTGATCGATGAAGGCTGACCCCAATGCACGACAAATTTGGGTGCCGAAGACCATCATAAAAGCTCAAGTAGCTACACATAAGCTCATAAGCTTGAATCACCAATCACAGCCACTCACGTCATGAAGCTCATGGCGAACATCTAAAATCACCATTTGCACACCTCAAATCACACCTAGGTTTATCTGGAAATGGGTACCCAAAAAGTCCTAAATCTAGGAAGACCTATCTAAGCAACATTTTAAAAGTCACCACTACCAAAATTTGTAATCCCATGCTAAAATTTTGGAGAGTTTTGTATCAAACCCTTGACCCAAATTTGTGATTTGTCTTGCACCAGAGTAGATGCATTATGAGTACAGTGCGCACCCAGAGTATGTATCTAGGAAAATCACTGACCTCCTAACCAACACTCACAGATGTAGAAAGGTCTCACTCACTAAGTCACTAACCACTATGGGTATCATGTTAGTATTGTAAAGGGTACAAGGTATCATCATGTTTTCAATACAATGCTAATATGATCTCCTCTTCTAGCAGATTCAAAGAAAAACACTACAACTAGCATCATGGCTGAAGTAACTGGCACTAGTTCGGAAGTAGAGATAAATCAATCAGCAGTCCACATGGAAAGTTTACCTAATGAAGTGACACTGAGTGAGTCGTTGATAGAATTACATCATCTACATCAAATACCCATCCAAGATCCTCCAACAGGATTGACAGAAAGAGTTAGTGCAAACTAACATTTGTTCAATGGCATGTTAGGGCCGTTATCTTGCAACAATGAATTCCATCTTTATCTTGCAACACCGAATTGAAAAAGTTCAAACACACCTTGGAATTACTGAGAGATGCACTCAACATGCACAACACACATGTAACCTCAGAGAAAGATGCTTTGATACCTGACAACATGAAGAATAGGAAGCTTTTGAAGTTAAAAGATATGGTGGTGCTTACACCGAATATTTCCATCCCTCTCCGACTATGCATGCACCATTTTGCTTTCCCAAGTCAAGATCACTTCATGCAACCACACAAAAGAATATGGTTCAGTCTATATCTGGTTGAAACAAGGTTGCTGACTATCAAGCTTCCCGTGTGGATTATCGAACAACTGTATGAAGCTAATAAGAGGTGGTCCAAGAAGCCAGTGGTGAATGGATGTTGTGCCATTATGGATGTTTATCATATGGCATGCCCATCAAGCACATGCTAACTTGGTCACAACTACAACTTTTTAAAGGACGCCAAACTTCCACCCACCAATCTAAAAGAATGAGAGGCATGATCCCATGTGTCCAACCAAGAGAAGCTTTCAAGACCCCGCTGGTCTCACCAAGAGGAGAAGGCACAATGCCTCCCTTTACAATTAGAATCCCTCAATCTGAGTCTAGAGGCACATCACAAGCTACTCCCCCTGTACCATTAGAGTTTGAATTCAGTACCACTGGAGACATTGAAGGGATGAGCACATTTGATTTTGAATCTTTTTTACAAGCCACTCAACTATCAGATGTTGAGTTCTTTTCCAACACAGAAGGTTCGGGCACCTCCACACAAGGGGAAGATCAACAGAAAGACGTCGTGTATAGTGGGAAGATGAAGAATAGAGGACCCTCTCTCAATAATTAGAACAACTAGAGGGTGAAGAAGAAGAAGAAGAAGAAGAAGAAGAAGAAGAAGAAGAAGAAGAAGAAGAAGAAGAAGAAGAATCTATTAGAGCTCTGGCCTATACTAAACAGATCCATAGATTATACCAGACCATGAAGAGAGTCCGAGCACAACAAGTGCTTTCTGAACAGAGCAGTAGAGTGCTCATGGCCCAACTTTTGGAGGAGGCCGAAGTCAACTCACAATTCAACGAATCTCTGTTATTGCTATCAGATACATGTGGTGTGGTGGAAGTGATCAAATACACACTGCAAAGGCCTCATGCCACATATGATCCCCATCGATTACAAACTAGATCAAGGCCAAGAAAAAGCATTCAAATTCCCATTATGGCTATGTCAATGATTACTACGGCACCAACACCAAAAGAAACGATGACCATGATAGCTCCCAGAGCCCAAGTATAAACAAGCTCCCAAGCAGACAATACTGCCATGCCCAGTCCACCGATACCCCCGCTGGGAACTCCTGGCCATGAAGCGACCATTTTCCATGAAGATAAAACTAAGCCACTTCATCCAACACCCCCACCATCACTTCTTAGAACATAAGTTGTAAATATCATACCTACTACTACCCCTATAGAACATGCCTTCACCTTCCATAGCCTGACCTCTATGTCATCCCTTTTTTCTTAATTGAACAATCCATTGTATTATACCAACACCCAACCAACCAGTTCTTTCATCAACCTTGCTTTGGGACATCCAACTTCCACAACCTCTATGATCGGCCACCCCAATTTTAGATCAACTTTTCTAGGTTTCCCTATATCCAGAGCCTTTTCCATGGTGGTTCCACCTACAACCTCTCAAATTTCAACCTTCATCCCACTAGTTCTCCAAGCCCCCCTTTTGTTTTTGTCTAGCATGTTCCAACTCTCCACCCAACACCATGTGCCCTTCCTGCTTTCCACACCCACATCACAATTATTCACCAACACCTCACACACACACCACCTACCATACCACTATACATGGTAGACACGACTCACACTTCCATGTCCGATTGCATGGACATCTCACCACCCATACCACCTCCCCTCCTCCTCCCACAATTCCTCCATCTCCCATCCCCCTACCACCAACTTCACCTGCACACACTACTTTGCTAGACACAGATTTCACTCTCTCCGCTCCCCACTCCCTGTCCCTTGCATCAAAAATTGTACAAAGTATACACTCAAGATTCAAGAGGAGAAACGGGACAAAGAGGGCAAGAACCCTCCTATTGGGATAGTGGAAAATCATCATGATCAATTCCCTCAGGACATTCCAACTATCTATGGGAAGCAAGAGGATATGCAGTCAAGTGAGCGATTAGACTTTGAATCCAAGTCGTTGTAGGAATTGACTCGCTTCACATGGCCATGGGAGTCTAAGTCTACTCAGGTGAGAGCCCCCATAGTAATGGTAAGACATGATGAATCAGTTCTACCAAGGAACACAAAAGGAGTGAAGAACACTAAAGTTTAGTGCCATCTCACTTTAGAGGGCTACTTAAACTATGGAAGCATATCGTTAACCAAATTCCAGAAATTGTTTAGTCACAATCTTTAGGACGATCATGCAAAAGTAGTGCCAGAAATATCCTTGGATAAGATAAGAGATATGATCAAAGGAGAGGAAGGAAACACATATCTACCTATCACTTATCAAGGCTACACAACAAAAACTATTATGGATCCTCATGGATGCATGAAGACACCCACTTATGGATGTGTAAAGTTGTAGTGGACTGAAGAGAAAAGGTTAACCTCTAAATACATAGATGCTAATGAGAACCCTAGATCAGTTCAAGACTCAGCCTATGCACCTATGGTGTTTCTAGATGAAGAATTTGAACCCCATGGTTGGGTAGAGATTCAAGCCATGATGGACATAGTTGTCAACAAAGAGTAGTGGACCCCCCATTGCGATGAACATGGCTATGACATCTCTGTTTTCACCATAGAACCACTCATCTTTAACTCAGTTATAGAGGAATGTGAGCCTAGCAGGACCACACTCAAGGAAGTTAGTGATGAAGATGAGGAGTCCATCATCATGGAACCATTTTGCACTTCAAAAAGAAGAGAACCTTCACTCAATAGAGGCTAGGAATTAGGAATAGGAACGATGTAAACCAGAACAAGAGTTGACTACAACATAAGAAGATCAAAGTAAGAAAAATAAAGGAAAAGAACTAGTCCCCATGCAAGAAGAAGAAGAAGCATTGTTTGAAGTTCTAGAGAGCTTCAAGAAATACAAGATAAAAGATAGGAAGATCATGATAAGAATGCCTAAATGAGAAGCACTCCCAGGAGAACCTTATGACAATAAAGAGAAGACAAAAAAAAATTGTACTAACCACAGAAGATGGTGAAGATAAATGTACATACATAGGACATGATTTAAGGGAAGAAGAATGTGAGTTGATAGATTTGTTGAGAGAATATAGAGATGTCTTCGCTTGGAGTTACAAAGATTTGAAAGGAGTGGAGCCAGATATCTATTCTAACTGAATCTTGATGTCTTTGGAAGCCAAGCCTACCAAGTACAAACATTACAACTACAATGATAATTACAGAGCCAAAATAAAAAAAGAGATTGATCATTTGATAGAAGCAAGTTTTTTCTATGAAATCAAGTATACCGAATGGGTATCACCCATTGCGGTTGTACAAAAAAAGAATGGGAAGTTACATGTGTGCATTTACTTGAAATAATTTAACTCAACCACCATAAGGGATAGTTATCCTCTTCCTATCGCCGATCATATCTTAGAACGTGTACAGGCAAGGAAGTGTATAACTTTTTTGATGGATTCTTAGGCTATAATCAAGTGGCCATTGCCCTAGAAGACCAACATAAGATGGCTTTTTCCACAAAGTGGGGTATCTTTACATTTTGTGCGATGCCATTTGGGTTCTTACTACACTCCAAAGATTGATATGTCACGTGTTCAAGGAATTCGTGCAAAAGAATTTAAAGGTCTATGAAGATGACCTGTATGCTCACTCCAACATCAGATAAACCCACATCCTTGAACTTAAACAATTCTTTGATAAATGTAGAGAATATCAGGTCTGTTTGAATCTAGAGAATTGCATCTTCATGGTCAGGGAAGGCAAGATTCTAGGACACATAGTGTCAAAGAATGGGGTATCAATAGATGAAGATAAAGTTAGATCCATTGCATAAATCCCTAGACCAACGAATGTCAAGGAAGTACAAGCTTTGATGGGTCATCGTGGATATTATAGACACCTTATCCACATATATCCTATAATTTCAAAGACCTTATACAACCTTCTGACTAGCTTTGAGTGGAATGAAGAGTGTGAAACCTCTTTCACAGAGTTCAAATGACAATTGTTTTCAGCACCAATTTTTACCACACCAGACTAGACCAAGACATCCATGTTCATGTGGATGCTTCTAATTTTGTTATTTCATGTGTGCTAGCAAAACCCACGTGTGAAGGAAACATTGATCTTCCAAATGCAAATGCCAACAGACCATTGAATGCAGTAGAGAGAAATTAAACAACTATAGGAAGGAAAGGATCATGCATAGTGTATGCAGTCAAGAAGTTTGGACATATATTTGCTTGCAAATAAGTTTAAGTTCTTTACGGATCATCAAGATAGTATATCTACTATACCTAGTCAAGAAACCTTACAACACATGCTGATTAGTAAGATTGTTTCTCTTACTAATGGAATACACATTTTAAGTAATGGTTAGGAAAGGCAAGACTCACCTCTGAGCGAATCACCTCTGTAGGCTAACTTCACTAGAATCACCACAAGGAGTATCGGATGAACTTCATGCTTACTTGTTCAACTTGGAATTAGTACTTGGTTGAGCTAAAGCTATTGTGCCTATTCTCACTTTTGGACCCAAAAATCCTATAATGGGAACAAAGGATAATGAGGTGGTTAAATCTCAAAAGTATCATATAATGGTAGGACGTATATACGAACACACTCGTCAAGGAATCCTATCTTATCATATGGAAGAAACGATTATGATAAATGGATGCAATTAAAACATGTAAGTTCATTAGAGACCCTACAAACTTTGAATTGATTTGGTGTGTATTAGAAAACTATGAAAGCAGATGTCTATATGATGTGTAAGGATTGTTCAATGTATATTACTAGACCTCCGATGGAGCATGCTACTTTTTATCATGTCTTTAATATTGGAATGGAGCAATCCATTAGTTGACTTTCTGAGGATGAAAACATTCCCTCAAGACATAACATTAGCAAGGTGTCTAGAGCAGGAGGCTCAAGATTACATGTTTATTAGAGATAATCTATCCAATGAGCTTGAACATCTCAAGATCATGGAACTTAGAGGGATAGGAGTAGAGATAAGCCTAAAGTAAGCTTCACTAACCCACTAGGAAGAGAAAGAACAATATCAAAGACGGATAGAATGGAAAATGAGAGACATAGGGACCCAAGGAATCAAAGAAATCGAGATGAATTCCCTCTGGCAAGGCCTAGAGAACACATTAGGACCTTGAGGCCTACACAATTGGTTAACTCCATGAAGAACTGCTTCGATGGCACTAGAGACTCATATGATCATGTGGCAGAATTTAGACAAGTCTTGAAAGCTGAGCAAGTTGATGATCTATTCACGCAATACAACGCTTTTGGTCTAAACCTAAAGTACACAGCCCTTACGTGGTTTCAACCACTAAATGATCAGAGTTTTGACTCGACTCATGTTGAAAGCCCAGAGGCTTACTATATGCAGTCACCTGAGCATAATGAAACATACTATTATGAAGACCCTAGTGAATCTAGTGGAGAGCCAGAATACACTAATGTCATGTACGCGAATCCTAATTCTCAACCCCAACCTAGACAGATCAGACCCCAAGCACCTAGAGGACCATGCTAGAGATGCCAAGGTGATCACTTCATTCGTGATTGCCCTATACTTGCACCCATGCAACCCCAATCAATGACAATTCAAGGTTTTTGTCAAGATTGTGGGAAAGAGCACCTCTTAGAGACTGCCAAAAGAACCCACACAATGCACCAAAGATCACTCCCATTAATGTGATTGGGTTAGTGGTAGATTCTACTGGAAGTGTAGCTTCCACTGCCCTTGTGCAACTAGTCACAAGAGCTCAAGCATTACAACAAAACCAAGGCTTAGTTCAAGAAAAGGGTTCTAACATCAATGAGACTGAGGATATAACTAAGAAAAGGACAAGAGCATGGAAAGATAGCCAAGAGAGGATGAAAAGACAATGGTCGAGGAAGATGAGTGAGCTTGAGGAAATCCTAAGAGAAAAAAAGGCCAAGATAGTTGAACTCACCTCGCAAATGCACTCTCACACATCACCACCACCACCACTACCATCCCCATCACCTTCCAATTCACCACCCTCTAATCCACCACATGTAACCCCACCACCACCTAGGGTACAATCAGTCCTCGTTGATCCCACTCTAGAAGACTTAGACATGATGCTTAAAGATTATCAGGTCAGAATCCAAGAAGGGCCAAATGTGATAGATCATGAAAAATATTACCCCAGAGTTGATCTAAAGATTGAATGAACTAAGCTTTGCACGAAGATGGTAGAATTGGGTTAAACCATGTTAATTGCGCGAAGATGGTAGAATTGGCTCAAACCATGTTAAGGCCACAACAAAGAATGACGCTCAAACGATAGCTAAGTTCTTATTTGAGAATGTGTTCACTAGATATGGTTTGCCTATAGAATTGGTGAGTGATCATGGAACCCACTTTCCCAATGAGGTCATTGAGTATTTGCTACAAGAGTTCATGGTGGTTCACAAGAAGTCGGCTCCATGTCGCCCATAGGCAAATGGCCAAGCCGAAAGCACGAACAAGATTCTTTGTAATGTTCTCACTAAATTAATGAATAATAAATGCTCTAATTGGGACAAACAACTACACCATGCTATTTGGGCATATCGAGTCACCTATAAAACGGTACTCCAAGCCACACCCTTTCAGATGGTGTTTGGCCAAAATGCAGTGCCTCCATTAGATTTCCTGATACCCACACTGAGAGTAGCACAAGAGCATCAATGGACCGGCCATGAGCTTTCATCTAGAATCTTTGATCTAGAACGCTTAGGTGAAACAAGATTGAGAGCAGCCGCATGTATTTATGCAGCTAAGAAAAGACAAAAGGCATATTTTGATGCCCACATAAAGGATAAAGGCCTGAAAGCAAGAGACTTATTTTTGGTGTACACCCTGAAGCAACATGCATGAAAGTTGGAGAAGCATGGCTATGGACCTATGATCATCAATAGAATCTCTACAAGTGGAGCAGTCCAATTAGCCACCCCAGAAGGTGACATCGTGCCAGTTACATCAGTGGATGCAGAATCAAACTATATGAAGAACCCGATAAGTGCACAAACCTAAATCGACACTCACACTCACTCACATCATACTCTTGAGGGCACATATCTATAATCAAGATCTCCACACATGAGATCACACCTAAGACTATCTGGAAATGGGTACCCAAAAAGTCCCAAATCCAAGAAGACACATGCCAGAAACATGTAAAGGTCATCACACTCGAAACCTATAATAACACACAAAAAGTTTGGAGAATAAAACCTTGTATCAAACCACCAGACCCAAGTTTGTAAATCTGTTCACACTAGAATATATGCATTCTGCGTACATTGCACATCTAGAATATGCATCTAGGGATAAACCACTAACCTACTAGCCAACACTCACAATCACACGAAACATCTCACTTACTAACTCCCTAACGACATCGGTAGCATGTTGCTATTGTAGAGGGAACACACCATTATCATGTTTCTGAAGCAATTATGATTGTCTTCTTCTAGCAAATAGCATCATATACTTCAAGCAATATCATGGCTAACATAGTAGGAACCAGCTTTCAGGTAGGGACCAGTCAACAGGTGGTTGATCTAGAGAGCTTGCCAATCATGCCGGGACCAAATGAAAGACCAAAATTGTTGCAGGCCATACAAATCATACCAATATTGGACCCCCCAAGCAGCCATACCATGCCTATCAGCAAAGCTTCCCATTGTTTTAGTGAAGTCGTAGGACCTTTGGGAGAAGGATCGTACCTCTGGGAGTAAGAGTTAGAATTCAATGGCAAGCAAGGCAAGTATCATTGAAAAGTTACAAAATGCAGAGGCATTACACCATGTATGGGAGAAAGGAGGATTGGACGCATACGTCATTGCTCACCTCCCAAAGCCCAACTTCATGAGATGTCACTATCTTATCAACACCTTGACTCTGAGCAAGCACCCCAAAGGTTCAAGGACATTTGTGCTCCCATCTCTAACAAAGGGAAATGAGCTGAAGAGGTTTAAGTTAACCAAGAACTTAGTGTGAGAGGCCCTAGATATGCAAGGAATGCATATACCCCTAGAGAAGGAAGTCCTGGTGCCTGATAACATGAAAAATAGGAACCCCACCAAGCTTAAGGACATGGTGGCTACACCTTTGGATGTGCATGCAGCACTTTGCTTTTCCCACCCACGAAGATATGGTTCAGTTTGTATCTTGCAAAGACACAGAACCTCACCATCAACCTACCCCACTAGATCATCAATCAAATATACTTGGCTCACAAGAGATGGCCATGTAAATTAGTGTTGTATGGTTATTGCACTTTGACAAGAATCATTTACAAATGTTTAGCTTACGACATTCCTATTCAAAGGGCCCTAATGTGGAATAGAGTGCAGCAATTCAAAGGCCGAACATCAATGAGACCTCCTTCTAAGACGAAGAGAGGAACTGTACAAGTACCCTGTGCTCAACCCCGTGGAGCAACACTAACCCCCGACATCACCCCCCCCTCCTTGAAGGATCAGGCCATTCACATTACACAAAAAAGCTCTAAAGGTTCCAGTCTGATATTTTTGCCCGTTCTAACATACTTGGAATTCCCCGGAGGAACACCCTTGGAAGAACTCACCAATGAAGACTTTGAGCAGATTTTAAAAGAAGCAAATCTTGAAGCAAAAGAAGAACAATAATTGGAAGGAGTTCAACTGCAAGGAACAACATCACAAGTACCCATTACCACTGTTGATGTGGATGAAGAAGAGGATGAAGATGACATAGAAGATGAAGAATCCGAAGAAGGAAAGGAAAGGCATGAAAAAAGATATCAAGATGAGCAGCAAGGAGTACCAGAACTCGTAGGTGCTCCTCCATACACAACCCAATTACAAAGATTATATGAAACGATCAGAGCAGTGCAAGAAAGGCCTCGAATTTCATTCGCATTAGACCAAGCCCTGATAGAGCAGATGTTAGCACAAGAATGTGTGGACCAACATTTCATCACTTCCCTCAAATTATTTTCAGAATCCTTGGGAGTTCAGGAGGCTATGTATAGATTAGTTTGACAATCCATCCAATACGACCAGTGTAGAGTGGATACATGACCAAGGGCAGGAAAGAACGTACTAATATTGGTCTCCAAACCAAAGGCAACCATAGAACCAACAATCACCCCAACCCTCACCATCGACCTTATAGCAGAAAATTTTGTACAAACATCCCCGATTTCACCCCAATGACCCCCATCTCCTCCCTCTCCTCCCTCACCCCCACCTCCACTACCAATCACTACTAAAACCTCTGTATTAATAACAACCATGGCCCAAACCCTAGCCTGTTCATCCTCGTTTTCCTTTCATGAACCAACATCACAAGCCACCCTTTTTTCTTCCATTACCAACCCTTTTATCACTTCACCATTTTTGCCTTTCGAACCCATCATTGGACACCCATTCATACCTAGTATAGAGGGACACCCACGACCCACAGAAGGTAGTCGAGGTTTCCCTACTTACCCATATTCACACCTTCCCCTTTCCAGGGATCCATACTTCCCATCTGCCTTATCCATGTTCCCCCACACCTCACTCGCCACAATCGCCCCACCTCATTACATATCCTTCATGGAACAATTCATTCATGCTCCTGCTCCTCATATGCTAGGTTCACAAACACTCACAACCACATCACTATACATTGATGCCACACTCACTTCACCTACCATACCCACATACATGGTAGCACCTGCACGCACCACACTGTCTGATCCTATGGACATTTCACCACCCACAACACCTCCCCCTCCCCCCACAATTCCACCATCACCCACTCCCCTACCCCCACCTCTCTAATCACTACCTCGTTGGTAGACATGACATCCACAACTCCCATTCCCTCTGCATTCCAAACTCCCCCCCTTGCATCTCATAATGTAAATAATTCATTCAATATGTAAATTCAGTGCGCATGTCAATTACAACAAGAGTATCAACTATTGGAAGAGCGCAGTGCTGCCTTCCAGGTAGAGTCACAGAGGCTACAAGTAAGAGTCACTCCAGTGGAAGCCGACCATCAAACACTTTTGGTAGAGTACACCACCTTAAAATAGGATCATACCGAATTGGAGTCCAAAATATCCACTGTAGATGATGAAGCAGTCAAAGACTTGGAAAATGTGCTCTAGATGCTCACCAATGCTAAACTAAGATGCAATCTAGGTCTACTACGGAAGCATATGGCTGCGACATTAGAAGAGCCTTACCAAGTATCGCGCAGTCCCCTTACAAGACATACGAATCTTACTTGAGGAGCATGCCAACTTTTTGGAGTCCTATTAAAAGATGGAATTAGAATGTGCAGATCTCTAGAAGTAGTTGGCCAATGTCAGCTCATCTCAACTTGAGCCTTTCATCCCTTAATAGTCCACTAAAGAACTAGAGGCCTTAAGAAACTAGGTCGAAGAACTAAAATCCAGATGCCTACCATATGAGAGGCCATCCTCTCCTATTGAAGAATCGGAATCCGAAACTGTGGTGGAGATCTCGATCGAAGAGAGTTTTGAAAAGCCTTATGACCCGATGCCAGTACCCAATGGGCATCTCACTAAAGAGGGGCGAGACACCTTTGAGATAGAAGTCCTAGATTGGCTCAAGAGAGTAGAACAAATAGGACAAACCCACGATGATAGAGTGACCGTGCAAATCAGGTCCCCTTCATATCTAGAAGAAAAAATTCTTAGGTCCACTTACTTTCATAATCTCTCACCTCAACGCCTAATTACCACATCACAAATGCAGTATAAGCCCTACTTTGTATTATTGGGTGACTATAATGTAGAGATTAAAAGCAATACAGGAAAAGAGCTTACATTCGCCACCCAGTTTGAGCCCGGTGATCTACTAGTAGATGCACTTGCAGGCTCGATTTATTCAACCCAACTGGCATGAGTGACTACTCATAGACTATCCAAAAATGATGCGCACATGGGCTACAATGCCATTCTAAATTAAATATAACCCATGTTATTGTCTAGTAGTCCGTCGCAGATCATGGAAAGCTTTTGCCATCAAAGTCCGCAATAACAAAGGATGCTCGGATTGGGTTAGTTATCCATATTTTGCTCCACCTAGAGCACTACCCACCGTAGCATACATGATCTCTATAATACTTCATTGGTCCACACGCTTAAAGAACGTACCAGACATCACTGCCACGATGTATATGAAAATCTTTGAGCTTATGATGGTCGTATTCAAGACCTTCCACAAGGTACAAGCACCCTATATTTCGGCACCCGGCTTTTCTAAAGGTAACAGAGATTTGGTCTATGACATGAGCCAAACCCCTCCATCAACAGAATCTATGCCTAGCATGGACGCATAAAGTATTTACCTGCTCGCTACAAGCAGACCTTTGAAGAAATGTTCTCTACCAGGTTCTGGGAATGTCATTATAACATTTTCATTCCCAAACCAACACATTTGTTACATCTCTTTGCGTGGAGCAAGCCATCCATGGCCATCCATGCAGATCAATTACACTTGCCACATACGGACACTCGCGCTCTAGTAGATTGGGATAAGCTCATGATAGATTTGGCTCAAGGATTGCGCATTCAAGAACATCACCTAGTCATAGACGTCGTCGAATATTACATCAAGCACTCCCACCAACAAGGGTCTATCAGGGATGACAGACGCGAGAGAGGGGGTGTTGGCAGTAGTCAAGGCAGTCAAGGCATTACAGAATAGGGGAGCTGACATAAAGAGTTAGAGCAAAGAGAAGGACCAAGTAGGCAAAGCAATCAAAGAAGATCCGGCAATTAGGCCATACAATTTTTCCAAGACAAATCCTTTCTAATAGTGATTTTCATCACTACATGAATATTGTAAAATACCTTTTTTGGTAGATTAAACTCCATTTTGTTCAATTCAAGGAGTCCTCAAGCTTGAGGAGTACTAGAAGTAGCTACATACCAATTTTCATAATTTTTAGACTTCGTTTGAGCCCTCAAATAAGCCCTAGAACCTAATTTTGAACTAGGCTAGACACTAGGTCTGGATAGGGCCAAAAGCTAGTAAAAAAACTATAAAAAGAGCTAGAGAACTCATTTTTGAGCTTAGCTTGTTAGAGTTTTGAGCTATTGTAAGAGACTTTTTGAGTAATACAAAGAACTCCATTGTTCCTCTCTTTGTTCTTGCCTTGTGTGCGCGCGTGTGTGTATGTGTGTGCATGATTGTGTGCTTCTCATTCATGCACTTGTGTCATAACTTGCTCATAGTCGTCATACTAGTCCTCATGTCTCCATGGATTGACAATTATGAGGTGGATCTCCTCACATTGGTATTTTCCATTGTGTTAGAGTGACAAAGTTGTAGGCACTAGTTCCCAAGTAGGCGCTAGCCACCAATTGATGGATATTGATACCTTGCCTATTGTTGAAATACCTTAGGAGAGACTGGAGGCACTGATACATGTGTAGACAATAGCCATTCAGGATCCACCTATGGGGCACACAATGAAAGTCAATCCCCATTCATTGGTTCAACACAATGGGGAAAGTAGCTTACATTTGGGAAGCAAAATGTCAATTTAACAACACATGGGGAAAGTAACACTTCTTTACATGAGAATTTGAGCAGCTACACAATGTGGAGGAACTCCAAACTATATGGTGCAAGGTAGGCTTATCTGACTACTTTAGTGTAAGGCTACCGAAACTAGATTTTATGCATTGCTACTACCTTATCGATACTCTGCAACCTAAGAAGGATGAAAGGATTGCCAGTACCTTTTTCATTCCCTCTCTAACACATGGAAATTAATCAAAAATATTCAAACTCACCCTTAACTTAGTTTGGGAAGTCTTGGACATGTAGGATATGCATATTACCATATAAAAGGAGATGCTAATACCAGATAGCATGAAAATAGAAATCTCACCAAACTTAAAGATATGGTAGACTTTGCTGAAGGTTAGGTTTATTGTCCCTATCGAGCATGCGGATTGGATTTCCCCCATTGTCATAGTCCCTAAGAAGAATAAGCAATTACGAATATGTGTGGACTACCAGAAATTAAATGCAGCAACAGTACCTGATCCTTTCCCGCTGTCGTTTCTGGACACAATGTTAGATGATATGGTAGGCCGTGAGATGTACTCCTTTTTGGACAGATATAGTGGTTATAACCAAGTACGTATGGCGGAGCAGGACATTCCAAACACAACATTTATAACCAATTGGGGCGTTTATGCATGTACAGTGATGTGGTTTGGTCTTCGAAATGCTCCAAGTACGTTTTAGCACTGTATGCAGGAAGTTTTCTCTCCCTATCTAACTACATTCATGAGAGTTTACTTGGATGATTTCTCGTTATCCGGCGATACTTCGGTGCATCTGCCTCATTTACGGTGCTATTTCTTAAAATGTCGAGAATACCATTTGTGCTTAAACCCCAATAAATCAATATTCTCGGTATCTTACGGAAAGTTGTTAGGGCACATCATTTCAAAACAGGGGATCCAAGTTGATCTAGATAAAGTAAAGGTGGTACTGGAGGCACGTGCTCCCAAGACACCCAAAGAAGTGATGCGCTTCTTGGGCCAAATCTGGTGGCATGGGCGACATTTGCGGTGGCTTGCTCATCTGGCCACACCACTCAATTGACTGATAGCCAGTACTTCTCGCTAGTTTGAATGGACTGAAGCATGTTAGCTATCTTTCGATCGATTGAAATCACTGTTAACACAGGCACCTATTTTACAAGCACCAAACTGGGAACTCCCATTCCACGTGTTTGTGGATGCATCCGACATTGCCATTGGCAGCGTGCTGATGTAGCAAATGGAGAAATGTTTCCATCCAGTGTATTATGTGAGTCGCAGATTAGCTCCGACAGAGCGCAATTATTTAGTCACCGAACGTGAATATCTCGGGTTAGTATATGCAGTGAAGAAATTCTGGCATTATTTACTGGGACGTCCCTTCACCTCTGCTTCGTCAGCTTAGATTCCTTCTCCCCCATTATCCCCTCCACATAAAGCTCTTTCTGATACCATTATTGAGGAAGTTCAACCTGCTGATATGGTTGTGTCTCTCGAGTCCCATCCACAGGCGTCCACGCTCGATACGGCCACAGAAACTGCACAGCCTGTCGATAATCCCCAATCTGAGGATGAGACTACACAGCCGGATGATTCGGCTCTCATGGTAACAACCCTTGCTCTGCTCTCTACCTCTCAAAATCCACCTCTACCTCTGTCTCCCTCCAAGGTGCCATTGCCGCCTAGCCTTCCTTCTTCCCCATGTCAGTCGACAGCCCAACCTCTTCCCTCCTCACTGGATTATTCCCCTCCCTCATCGTCTACCACTGTTTCCGTTAACCCTTCTCAGCCCATCTCCAACTCGCTCATCCCTGACTCATTAGCTCAATTAGCTCAGATTGGCAATTACCTCATTCATCTCTCCACCCATCTTCCCCATCACCTCCAAGTGGCCAACACTCCCTTCGGCAGCAGTACCAAGCCAAAGTGGATATGCTAGAAGTTGACATCGCGCCACTTCAGGAAGAAGTGCTTACAACCAAAGCTGAAGCCAGTTCCTTAGAGGAACAGATTCGCCATCTGCAAGCAGAATTGAAAGAGAAAGATGCCATCATTGCCGTACGTGATGATGAGATTAGTAGATTGAAGTAGACTGTATTTGACAAAGAAGATGCCAGGGTAGCTTTGGGCAACCTTCTCGAGACAACATGCGCAGATCTGGCTCTGGTGGAGCAAAAAGGTCAAGAAATGGCGGACCTAGCTATGCAAGTCACAACTGACTTAAAGACAGTTTCTGAAGAATTATTCCAAAAAAGTCGCTCTTTGGATGAAGAAATTGCCTGAAATATTCAATTGAAGAAGGACATTGAAGCTATTTCAAAAGGAAAGACAGGATTTTTATAAAACGATGCAGTTCGAGTCTCAAGAACTCGAGCAAAGAGAAAAGTAGTTAAGAATCCAGGCTAAGCATTTATCGAGGATTGATGCAAAAATTGCAAAAATGAGATAACGTATTCATGCGATATGGATTTCCAATCAAACTAGTAAGTGATCGTGGAACCCATTTCTTGAATGAGTTCATTGAATATTTTCTACAATATTTCAAGGTCATTCACAAGGATTCAACTCCTTAGCAGCCATAGGCAAATGCACAGGTAGAAAGTATGAATAAGATCCTTTGCAATGTATTGGCTAAGCTTGTAAACAACAAATGCTCGGATTGGTATAAATAGAGTCATCCTGTTGTTTGGGCATATCGAGTTGTTTAAAAAACCATACTCAATGACACTCCTTTTCATATGGTTTCTGTCCAAAATGTTGTTCTTCCTTTAGATTTATTGATACCCACACCTAAGGTTTCAAAAGAGCATCAATGGATAGGCCATGAGCTCTCATCCAAAATCTTTGATTTAGAATAATTAGGTGAAAATAGACTAAGAGTAGTATCCAACATAGACACAGGGGAAAAAAGACAAAAGATTTATTTTAATGCCCATGTGAAGGATAAAGGTCCAAAAATGAAGATTTAGTTTTGGTGTATGCATTGAAGCAAGATGCACGAAAATTAGAGAAATGTGGCTATGGACCCAAGATTATCAATAGGATATCAACTAGTGGACCTATCCAATTAGCCACCTTAGAAGGAGATGTGTTGCCAAACTACATTAGTGGATGTCGAGAAAAGCTCTGTCAAGATCCTTTGATAAAAGATATGTTGAGATGAGTCAATGTAGCTAAGAAATACAAGGAAGAAGAGAGAAGGATACAAGAAGAAGCACATGCAAAAAGGCCTTAGAACACATTAAGAAGATGAAGTTGAGAAGACAAGGCATAGACCTACATAGGAATGAAAATCATCATCCTTACCCTGAAGCCCATATATACCACATGGCTATGTTCCAAGCTAAGAGAAATCCCTCTTGTAGCATCATTGATCGACAACCATTTATTTCACTTTGGCTAGGAAAAGGCACACCAAGAAAGATACTTGGTTGAGAGTGGGACTAAGAAGAAGAAGAAGAGGAAGGAGCATTCACCTACACTGTTGAACTCAAATGATTATGATAAACAATGGAGAGCATTCATGCCTAAGGCAGACTTTTAGTATGAAGAAGTCACATACTCATGGAACAAATCCTCAAAGAAGAAGACATATTTCAACAATTTATCGATTTATTAAGAGATTTAATAGAGACATGTGGTATCATAGAACCAATTGACTATACAAACTACATCACCATTTTTCCCACAAATGACACATACTCTGATTCTTGTGTTCAATATATCTACATCATAGACCTATTGATATTTCCCCACCATTAATGGCTCCCCCTCCCCTCTACCCCATTCCCCCTCTCCCCACTTCCATCCCACCCCCCTTCCCCATTTCCCCTTCACCGCCACGCACAAGCATACACACATACCTGAAGCCCTTTCTTGGTCCCTCAACACTTCGAGACCAAATATCTACATTTGTACATATACGTCCTATATTTATTGCAAGAGGCATTGAAACTTCCTTTTCCTAGATGTTCACTTATATGAATCAAATCAATGAAGAAGATGTCGCTCTTGGCCACCTCAATGAAAACCTACATGCCCAAGCTGCTTCATTGCAAATGCAAGTCAACATTCTCATGGTCAAGAATGCATCACTCAACATGAGATACATGACACAAGCTTGAAGCATAGTTAGAACAATAGGATAAAGAAGTGGTGCAGTAGCTTGAAGACAACTTGCACATACTAATGGAGACAAATACCAAACTAAGTGATAATATGGGGCTTTTAAGAAGTCACCCCACTCTTGTGTGTGTAGAGAGCACAACATTACAAAAGAAAAATGAAGGAAATTTAGAAAGGACTATGGAGATGACCGGTATGGTACTCGTTAGTCCATCATGCCTTCAAGCAATCCCACTAGACTAAATTAAGATTATTATGGAGGACTACAAAAATCTATTAACAAAACACGATAAGCTAATTGTGTAGCTAATAACCCTCAAAGCTTCCACATGCTCCCAAGCAACCATAGTCATACCGATAGACAACACTTCCATCACTGCTCTATAAGAGACCCAAAAGCAGTTAGAAGAATTGAGAAGACAAGTAGCAGAAATGTCTACACAACTATAGCAGTATGAAATGACACTAAAAATGGAAAGCGATGAAAGACCCACCTCACCCTTCGTCTTACAAGAAGAGGACAAAATGATTCAAATATCAATGAACCCATTCTATGAAGAAGAATATAAGCCATAACGGGCTATTGGTGGCCGAATTATAGATTAAGCATAAGGGCTGTTTGAGCTACAATAGGATTAATGGGTGTGTACCTAAGTCACAACTTATTGAGCAGTTTTTATTTTTTATTTTCTTGATTCTCCTGTCTCTCCTTCCGAAGGCCCCTCTCCTGAACTCTATCATCCCCTATAGGATTTGGAAGTCGACAGGAATACATTTTGTATACCTTTTGCTCTGTATTATTTAGCAAATCTACTTCATGTATCATTAACTGTTTCCATTGTTCTGATTTAACTCTATCGTGGGGTGCTTGTCTGTGGTCGGCAAAAAAACTTAATTCATATGCTACTTGAAGTGTGTTTAGGTTAGTCGACATCTTGAGGAATATTTTTGAATCAATTTCAAAGAAGCTTGTGAAGAATGCTTCTTCAAAAGTCTGCATATAAGTGCTGGGCAAAAACATTAGTCTTGAATAGTAGGCCATGATACTGAGTCAGCTTGGCATGATAGAAAGGTTGAAAATTAAGATATCTATTCCTTGATTGATGCCAATGAAGTTCAAAAATGTGTATTTTGCATGCTTGAAGACTTTCAATACTATTAGTATCATGCTAAGTATTTTATTTGTTAATTTGATAGTGAGATCGGGGACCTTGACATACCGAGATAACCAAAGTTCGATTGTTCTCACCATGTACTCTTCAGTGGGGAGGTAGTTATGTGGTGGGCTCAGTAGTAAAGGAAAATGGAGCCATTGTTTATTTATTTTACCTTGAATTTACAAGTCCCCAAATTTTGGCCAGTATCATCGACGTGGCATAGGACAAAAAGCTGGATTGACTTGGAGTAAATATGGTGCCTCTTGCCAGTGCACCCGTAAGGTCAGATTTTTCTCCTAAATTTTTCTTCTCCAAATAGGATCGGTGGCTTCAAACTCCTGTTGAGTATAATTAAAAGTGTTTTTGTAAGAAATTGCTTGAATGAAGTGTGTGACTCTCCTCCCATCCATATATACCCTCTTGTACTCTAAAAATAGCAACGGTATACTCTATAAATAGTAATGATATGGAATAGTCTAGTGTGAACATGTGGCCATCATGCAACACTTATTCCCATTACTACCAAAGCAGTTCCCATTACTACCAAAGAACCTTAGGGTATCCCCCGAGCTTGGGACCTTGGCTAGCTGGCCCTTGTCCCTCACACACATGGATTGATCCCTATGGATCAATGTGAATTGATCCCTGTGGACCAATGATCCCTGTGGATCAATGTCTGACACTCGCTCCCCCTTCTAAAGATCATTATCCCCAATGATCAATGAGGGAAAGTACTTGCGAACCCGAGCTTCTGATTCCCAAGTAGAGTCAGTAAGTGGTAATCCTCTCCAAGCTACTAGATACTCTTGGATGACACGATTCCTCAATCGTTTCTGTCTCCAATCTAATATCCTGTCTGGAGAATGATCTGTGCTATTACTTTCTTGCAAAGAAACAATACCTTCTATTACATTATCCTCCCTAGAAATATAATTCCGAAGTTTAGTGACATGAAACACGAGATGTACTCTACAATCTAGAGGAGGCTCTAATCGGTATGCAACTTCACTTAGCTTTTTAACTATCTTCCAAGGTCCACAAAACCTTGGGGATAGTTTACTACACTTCCCTGTGGAAAGTGAAGTAGATCTAGCTGGTACTTGAAGAAAGACTCTGTCTCCCTCCTCAAAGGATCTAGGAGATCTCTTTCTATCAGCATACTGTTTCACCCTATCATCTGCTTGCTGCATCTTGGCTTTAGCTATTTCTAAGTTTGCTTGGAGGTTTGCTAAGAATTCTGAAGCACTAGGACATTTCTTTGGCATTCCCATGGTACTGGGAGCATTGGGATTGATTCCATAGTTCATCTCAAAAGGAGACATACCAGTCACCTTGTGAGGTCTATTGTTATAAGAAAACTCAGCTAGTGGCAAATAACTATCCCAATCTGTCTGTCTCTCAGACACATATGCCCGCAACATGTCCTCTAAAATCTGGTTGACCTGCTCGGTCTGACCATCTGTCTGAGGATGATCACCACTACTCATCTTTAATGACACCTTCAATTTGTCAAATACAAACTTCTAGAAGTGTCTTGTGAATCTGACATCCCTATCTGAAACGATGGATGTCGGTAACCCATGCAATCTGAAGACATGCTGAAAAACAACTCTGCTACCTATGGAGCTTCTATCGTCTCCTGCGTGGGTATGAAATGAGCCATCTTGCTCAATCGATCTACCACAAATAGGATTGTATCCCGCTTCCTTGGGTCCACGGTAACCCGACTATGAAGTCCATGGATATACTATCCTAGTTATGATCTGGAACCTGCAAAGGATGCAAAAGACCTAGTGTCTTGCTCCTTTCTGCTTTGTTGACTTGACACATAAAGCATTGTTGAACATATTTGTGGACATCTCTGGCTAACCCAGACCACCAAAATGTTCTTCTAACAAGCTGTATTGTCTTGTCAACACCTGGATGTCCTGCACAAGGCACATCATGATTATCATGCATGACTTTTCTTCTTAAATCCCGAGAATCTGGTATGCAAACCTTTCCTTTCTGTTTAACTATTCCATTCTCCTGTGAGAAATTGGAATACGGAATGGACTTGTTTGCTCTGCTAGGGGAATTAATAGTGGGAACTGTTCCATCTCCTATAATAGAGTCATCATTGATGGCTCGACTGATCTGTAACAAATATGGATCTTCCACCTGTGCTTCCTTTATCTCTTGAAGCAATGAGCTTAGAATGGTAAAGCTCATTTGATACATTATACGTGATAATGCATCAGCAACTATATTTTTTTTACCTCGTCTATACAGGATTTCCATGTGAAACTCCTGCATGAACTCAACCCAACGAGCCTGTTTGCCTCGAAGATCTGGCTGGCTACAAAAATACTTAAGTGTATGGTGATCTGTGTATACCTTAAAGTCTGCACCATAAAGATAGTGTCGCCAGACTTTAAGTGCATGCACCACCACATACAACTCCTGTTCATGCGTTGGCCAGTTGCGCTATGCACTGGTCAATTTCTTACTTTCAAAAGCTATTGGTCTGTCATCTTGTCTCAAAACTGCCCCTATGGCTATGCCACTAGCATCTGTCTCTAACTCAAAGGGTTTCTGTGGATCAACCACGTTGAGTATAGGAGCGTCTAAAACAACTTGTTTCAGAGTATCAAAACTATCTTGTTGCTCTTGCTTCCATACAAAAGGAACATTGCCTTGAAGCAAGTTCGTCATAGGTGCTGCTATCGACAAATACGAAGAGATGAATTTTCGATAGAAACCGGAAAGTCCTAAAAATGACCGTAATTGCCCCTCATCTTGAGGAGTAGGCCAAGATAAAATAACTGAAAACTTTTTGGGATCCATATGAACCCCATCGACCGATATCATATGCCCTAGATACTCTATCTTTGGAAGAAATAACTGAGTCTTCTCTGGATTAACATACAAGTTATTTTCTTTTAACACATGCAATACTAATCTCAAATGATTTTCATGCTCAAGCACATTCCTACTATATACTAACAAATCATCAACAAAATCAACAACACATTTGCCAATGAATAGTCGTAAAATATCATTCATTAACATCATAAATGTGGCTGGTGCATTAGTCAAACCAAATGGCATGAACAAATACTCATAATGTCCAAAATGTGTTCGGAAAGCTGTTTTATGTACATCATGATCTTTTACTCTAATCTGATGGTAGCCACTTTTTAAATCAATTTTACTGAATACAACGGCTCCACCTAGAGCATCTAAAAGATCGTCAATCATGGGCATAGGATATCTATGTCTGTTAGTGATCTTATTGAGTGCTCTGTAATCGATGCACATCCTATAAGATCCGTCTTTCTTCTTCACTAGAAGAACTAGTGCTGCAAAGGGTGAATAGCTGGGTCTAATCAACCCTTTCTGAAGATATTCATCCACCACCTTGCAGACTTCATTTTCCTCCTGTAAACTCATTCGAAATGGGGGTTGAGCAGTTGGACTCGCTCCCGGTACCAATTCGATTCTATGCTCTATGTTCGTGCAAGGAGGCAAACCAGAAGGTACTTTTGTCAAGAACAACTCTTGGAATTCTGCTCTCACTTTCGCTGAAAGTGCTGAAGCATTCCAACTAGAGTTTTCAGACTTATGTGAATCCATCATAGTACAAGATGAATGCACTAAATAAAGAAAATAAATGTACTTATAGTCAATCTTGAGCAACTTCATAGCGGTTATCAATCGCGTATCTTGAAGATCTGGTTCTCCACGGATGAGTAGTCGCTTCCCTTCATGCTCAAACTAATAAACATGCGAAGCAAAGTCAATGACTGGTCTCTTCCTCGCATGCCACTTCTTACTAAGGACTACATCGAAACGTGCTAGTCTCGCCTCATAGGTCTGGATCTAAATAGGTAAATCAACAACTCGTCGATCCTATGTCTCTATTCCCGTCCCATCAGCTAACTCTATTGTATAGGTATACTCGGATGGCACAATCGCTAGATTTAGCCTCTTGACTAGACGGGAACTTATAACATTATGTGTGGATCCAATGTCAAAGAGTACCTTGACAGGCTGTCCTGCCACAACTCCCCTCATGACAATGAGTTCTGTATCAGGAAACTGATATCCTTTCTGTGCCACTGGAGAAAGTACAACATTTGGCACAGTCGGGACCTTCTTTGTGACTATCATAGCTACTATGGGAGATGATAGCGGGGATGGAGGATCTCCAAACTTATCTTCTTCATCACTTCCTTCATGTGTAGGATCTATGACTATGGTGGCAGCAATCTTCTTTTTCTTAGGACAATCCTTGAATAAATGAGGTCCAAGACATCCATAGCATAACCCTTCTTTCAGTGCCTTTTCTTTTTGCTGAGGGGTAAGTATAGACTTATTATAAGCTCTCTCAGCCAAAGCAGACACTTTTCACTTACCTCCTATAACTGTTTTGATCATATGCACCTGCTTAGCCTCTCGTGAAGGTTGTGCACTAATCAAGCCAGGAGCTGGTGTGTGAAAGGATCAAATGATCTTAGGCCATGAGGACCTCTGACCCTGGAAGCCTGTGCCCCTATGTCCATCCTCATAAACTAAAGCCGTCTCCGTGGCCTGTGCCAAGGACTGACATCGCTCCTTCCTCACCAAAGGTCTGATAGTTTCTTTAAGTCCTAAAATGAACTTGTGGACCTGAAGAAACTCTGGGATGGTATCAGACACTTTAAGAAGCACCTCTCTATATCTATCAGCGTACTCCTGAACGGTTTGATTTTTTTGACTAATGAAAAACCAGGTGTTTAATGCTCTAGACCTTTCATTAGGTGGTACAAACTTATTGTAGAATAGGATTTTAAATTGATCCCAAGTCGCGGGCTCTTTCTGATCTTGTTCTATCTTACGCCATCACCTATGGACAACTTCCATAAGATTATACATAGCCTGCTGAATCTTATGCTTATCATCCACAATATGACACAAACGAAAGCACTGCTCCCATTTGCTAATCCACTGCTCAACAACATCAATAGTCCTAGCATTAGTCGAACCATGACATCTAGGTGGCTTAAGATCCTTAAGCTGCCATCTGGCCTCTCTGACTAGAATGCTATCTCTAGGAATTTCTGGAGTTTGATGCTCATCTGGAACATCTACATCCATCCCTGGTAATTCCAGATTAGGCACCTCTTCCTCTTTTTGGGACCCACTGACGTGTGCCAAGATATCACGAAGAGTGCTTTTTAAACTGGAAATCCGATTATTCATGAGCTGCATGTTATCTACAGGATGCTCCTCCATAGGTGTATCTTGCCTAGAAGGGGATGATGGTGCTGTGTCCATTCTAGATGATAAATATGTTTTTTTTTTGTGAAGTTTTAGAATAGAACATTTTATGTAAACCTCATTAAATCAGTGGCAACGGAAAAGAAACTAATCACAAGCCTTTGCTTAGATAACAAGAAAATTTTAGTATGTTATGAATGCATGAATGCATATGTATACTAAATTTCTAAAAATTTCGGCAGCATAATGGCATAATTTTAAAAAATAAAAAAAAATATACCAAACAATTTTCGTCATAACAGTGTTGACAGGCACAAGCTAACTACAAGTAGACCGAAAGGGGATTACACACCCTGACAATTTTACATTTTTCTCCTCGCTAACCTGCAAAAAAAAATACTTACCTTGCCCTGCAAGAAGAATACATGCACCGCACAATACAAATCCATGTTGCAACTACGTGTCTAGTCTAAGTAATATGCGAAATTGCATGCCTATATGCAATATGATGCAAAAAGAGAGCAACAATGCATATAAATTGACAAGAAACTTATCTAGAGGCTCAAGAATAACGTGCAGGTGTGTACAAGTGCGGAAGATGGTCCACCCTTTGTCGAAGTAGCTTGTGAATACGCCTCCAAGAATCGATGCTTCAAAATATAACTCGAAAGAGAATTGTTGAAGAGGTATGGAAAATTCTACAATCCTGAAGATGGCAGGGACTGAATCCAAACTATGGCTTTTAGCCACTCATTGGAAAGGCCTTTGAAAGAGCTTTCTAGAGCAAGAAAAATCGTGGTAATCGGATATATAATGACCAAGTTATGGTCAAAATAGTGAAAAAGGGATAGTACAATTAAAAGTGCTCTTTATTCAAAACTCCAAGCTGAAATCGAATTTTTGGCTACCGGTGCTTCAGAGATGAACGCGCGCAGAAAGAGGATAGAAATCCCACAGACAATGGTATGCTGCTCATAACTATATAAGAATGCGCAGTCTACGTCGTTTTTAAATTCTAATCGCACAAACTGCTGCTATGTATACACGCAGCACATGTGTAATCAAACTTCAAACAAAAATCTTATTCACAATATGTGCGTCGTCGTCCCCCTCCTTTGCTTGAGATCAGCCTACTGACCTTGCGAAAATCATGAGCCACACTGCACACGGGCAGATGCTCGCACCCGGTCTGGGCTGAACAGGTGAGATGGTGTGCTCTGCATGAAGATCGTTCTCGCGTTGAAAGCGCACCTCGGTCCCCGTTATCTGTGCTTCAGAGGGGGTTCTATGAGAACCATGACCCTCCTTATATCACCTACATCCTCTGGCAAAAGCAAACAGACGGCCACCTGATAAACGTCTGCAGAATGCAAACGCCAAACGATGTCAAACGTCCGCAGAACGCAAGCGCCAAATGCAAATGCCAAATGCTGTCAAACGTTCGTAGAATGATGAAACTGTTGCGCGAGAAAAACATACGTCCCCCAAGAAATTATTGCTCTGATACCAATTGTAAGAATTACTTGAATGATGTGTGACTCTCCTCACATCCATATATACCCTCTTGTACTCTAAAAATAGCAACGGTATACTCTATAAATAGTAATGATCTAGAATATTCTAGTGTGAACATGTGGCCATCATGCAACACTTATTCCCATTACTACCAAAGCAGTTCCCATTACTACCAAAGCACCTTAGGGTATCCCCCGAGCTTGGGACCTTGGCTAGCTGGCCCTTGTCCCTCACATGTTGGTGCATTTTACCCAAGCCTACATGCTTGATATATTTGATATCATCCTCATTTGTAAGTCACATGAGTAGTCATGTGAACACCTCTTGTAAAAGAGTTCATTTTTATCTCTTGTAATTGAAAAAAGAAAAAGGAAAAGGATGGCTTACCTCATGCATGATGTAAAAGCAATTTCGTGGCTCTAACTACCAAAACCCATGACTTTTTGAGCTGAGGGAATATCTCCTAACTTTGGGGATCACTTTTAGGTGGAGCCATTCGAATTCGAATTCAAAACTCCCTCCAAGAATAGCTATAAAAAGAGCAAGAAGGAAGAGGCGATTAACAAGCCTTGTACGTGAACACTTCATGTCATTTTGTAGAGATTGAAGAGCTTACTCCATAGCTCTATCATTCTACTCCCATTGTGCAAAGATTCATTGCCAATGTGGTTGTAATCATATATGAATTTATACATTTATCATCATTCACTTCTCTGTTTTGTTCTCTGCTATACTCACTCAGAGCAGTATCTTCAGAATGTCATATCTCAAGTTTTACTAAATCTTTTTCAGTGATTTAACGTGTGTTGGATAGCTCGTACTGTCTAGTTGCTGCATATAAATTTTCAAGGTCATTAGATTTATAGTTTTGGAGATATCTGCATTTTACTGCTCACTAGTCTATCTCTGCAGAGCCCCGAGAATGGTGGGCATGTTCCAGAAATTGATAAATCTTGTTCTCAGTGCTCAGTCCATCATTTGAAGTGTTTTAACTTGGATTGGGAAGATTGCTAAGTCTATTTGCTATGCCCAAAAGGAATTTTTCAAATTCCTACCAGGTTGAGAGCATTGTTCATTTTTTCCAGCAGGTGTATGTCCAAAAATAGCAATTTTTGGGAGCTAGTCATTTCGCAACTTGTCTGTCTTCACTTAAACTTTTGGGATACATGTTCCAAAGTACTTGGCTGATATTTTTGTGGATTTAGAAAGCTCAAAGGGTCTACTAATCAACTCTGAAGTCTCAGTTGGCTGGTGTGAAGCTGGTTGTAGCGGCACCTACTCATCTTTGGATTGCATCCACCATCTCTCTTCACAGTGGTATCAGAGCATAGTCAAGCAACATAGGAGATGGATTTCCATCAACAATTGACAAATTGGATCGAAACAACTACCCGGCATGGTCTCTAAGGATGGAGGCTTACCTTCAAGGGAGGAATCTATATGGATTCATATCCGGAGATGAAGCAATGCCAACCATGAGGAACAAAGGGCAACCATCACATGAAGAAGTGGAAGGACTTTCGAATTGGTGTTCGAAGGATGCACTTGCAAGGTCCTATATTCTAAACTCAATCTCTGATTTTCTTTTACCTCATGTCAAGGGATGCAAAAAATCAAGAGAGACCTAGAATGCACTTGCTTCTTTCTTCTCTTCCAACACTCGAGCAAGGAAGAACCAATTGTGGATGGAGTTCACAACAATGAAGAAAAGCCCGAAGCAAAATGTGACTGATTATGTCACAAAGATGAAGGAGATTTCCGACCAACTTGGAAGCATTGGAGAGGTAATTGAAGAGGAGCAAATCATAAGACAAATCATGAATGGAATCAAAGCAGACGACAAGTGGGAGTCATTCACAACAGCCATGGATTTATACATGGATATGCATGTACCCGACCTCAACACACTCATGGGCCAACTCTTCACTCATGAAGCAAAGATTAGCAAAGGTGGTGAGTCCTCAAGAGGTAATCAAACTTCTGCCTTATATTCTGATAAAGCTAAGGTCAAGGACAAGTCAAAGAATAAGAAGAATGAAGATGAAGGAAGCTCTTTCCAAGCAAACTTTGCAGGTAGAGGAAGAGCTAGAGGAAGAGGCAAAGGTGGAAAGCAAGGCAGGGGGAGATTCCAATCATCTCAACCTTGCAACATATGTGGCTTATCTAACCATACTACTGAAGAATGTTTCAGGAACCCGAGGAACTCAAGAGGAAGAGGATTCAATAGAGGTGGCTATGGATCAAATAGAGGTAGATACAATGGAGGCTACAACAACAACAAATACTACAACAACAATTACAACAACAACAACAACAACTATCAAAGTGGCCATAGAGGGAGAAGAGATTACAATAACTATGCAGAGGACCAAAGTCAAGAAGATTCATTATTGATTATGAATCTATCAGCGAAGAAGGGTAAGGATGATGATCACATATTTTACATTGATTCGGGATGCTCGAACCATGTAGTAGGAAATGTGGCTTTACTTTCTGATTTGTAAGATCCTCATAACAAGCATGAAGTGCAGACAGGAGATGACACAAAGCACTCAGTGGAGAAGATAGGTAATGTGAAGACATCAGATGGGAATATGAACCTCTTAAGAAAAGTCTTGTATGTCCCTACAATTACCAAAAATTTAATAAGTGTTGGACAGATTGTTGAAAAAGGATTGCAGGTTAGATTCAATCGATTTGGAGCATATGTTGAAGACCCAAGGCAAGGCTTTCGAAAGATTGCCAAAGGAGAAAAGACAGGAAGGCTTTTCACTTTTGAAGTGGAAGATACAAAGAACATAGCTTTGTTTAACTATGGATCTCAAACTCTTACAGAGTTGGAGATATGGCACAAAAGGCTTGCTCACATTGGTGAGAGGACACTCAAACAGATTTGCAGGGACCAAAGTGTACTTGGTTTGCCTAATATCACAAGGCAACACATGATTTATAAGTGTGAAGCTTGTCAATTCGGCAAGGCTCATAGACAACCTTTCAATAAGAAAGGATATATGTATCAAAATCCTTTGGATCTAGTGCACACGGATGTGTGGGGTCCAAGTAAGGAGCCATCTATATCAGGCTCAAGATATTATGTGTCTTTCATAGATGATTATAGCAGGTGGACCATTCTATTTTTCATGAAGCACAAGGATGAAGTGTTTAATTGCTTTAAGAAGTATATTGCTCTTGTTGAAAACCAAACAGGTAGGACTTTGAAACGACTCAGATCAGATGGTGGAGGAGAATACTTCTCTTCTGAATTTGATGCCTTCTTGCATGAAAGAGGCATTAAAAGGGAAGTCACTACAAGGTATACACCCGAACTCAATGGTGTAGCAGAGAGGAGGACCAGAGCTATTGTCGAAGCAGCAAGGTTCATGCTCAACGAAAAGGGATTGCCGAACTACCTATGGGCAGAGGCTGTGTCGACAGCCACATATCTCATAAATAGACTTCCATCTAAGTCACTAGATGGAACCACTCCATATGAAGTGTGGAATGGAAGAAGACCTAGTCTAGAGCATTGTAAAATCTTTGGATGCTTAGCCTATGCTCACATTCCTTCCCAAGTAAGAGGGAAATTGGATCCCAAGGCAGAGAAGTGTGTATTCATTGGTTATGATCAAAACCAAAAAGGATATAGATTGTACAATCCAACCAATAAAGGATTTTCTGTGAGTAGAGATGTAATTTTTGATGAAAACAAATCATGGTTTGATGATGACAGGAAAGTGAAGCTGCCTTATGACTTGGATGAAGATTTTCCATCACTTCAACCAAAGGAGCTGAAGCAGATTGAAGAAAGTGATTCAGAGATTGACCTAGAAGACTTGGAAAGACTAAAGCTATGGAAGAACAAAGGTAAAGCAAAGATGCAGGATGCTACATATGGACCGGAGAGCTCACATCAACCACTTAGAAGGTCTTCGAGGGAGAAGAAGAAACCAGAGAGGTTTGGTTATGATACTTCTTTGGTCACCAAGCACTCAATCTACATTGCAAAGGATTCAACCAATGAAGAACCTACCACATTTGAAGAAGCACAAAGCAAGAAAGCTTGGAGAGATGCAATGGATGAAGAAATGGAAGCCTTGAAGGAGAATGACACTTGGGAGCTTGTACCTAACAAGCCATCTATGAAGGTAATTGGATCTCGATGGATATACAAAATTAAGAGGAATCCAGATGGAAGTATAAATAGACATAAAGCAAGGTTAGTTGCTAAAGGGTTTGCTGAAACCCATGGTATTGATTATGAGGAGACTTTCTCTCCTGTTGCAAAAATGCCTACAATTAGGGTTCTCATTAGTCTTGCTGCATCTAGAAATTGGAATCTCTATCAACTTGATGTAAAGAATGCTTTCTTGAATGGATGGATTTCTGAGGAAGTGTATATGGCACAACCTCCTGGATATGAGGATGCACATCATCCTAACTATGTATGCAAACTAAAGAAAGCTTTGTATGGATTGAAGCAAGCTCCAAGAGCTTGGAATTTCAGATTGGTGACTTATTTGCAGGACCAAGGATTCAAAGCTAGCAAGGTGGATACCTCTTTGTTCATAAAGAGGAATGGATCTGAAGTGATCTATTTATGTGTGTATGTTGATGATATTATTATCATAGGCAATGATCTTGAAGGAATCAAACAGGTAAAGAGTCAAATGAAGGAGGAGTTCAAAATAAGTGACCTCGGACCACTCACTTATTTTCTTGGATTGGAGTTGATCTACACAGATTCAGGTATATACATCACACAAAGGAAGTATGTCCATGACATGCTCGTCAAGTTCAAGATGGAAAATACCAAGTGTGCAGGTACACCTATGGAGCAAAATCATAAGCTTAGTGCTTATGAAGGAGAGCCAATTGAAGACATCACAAGCTATCAAAGCTTGGTTGGAAGTTTGAACTATGCAACACTCACAAGGGTGGATATATGCTATAGTGTTAGCATATTGAGTCAGTTTATGCATAAGCCGAAAAGACCACATATGGAAGCAGCCAAGAGAGTCCTCAAGTACCTAAAGGGGACCATGAATGAAGGTTTGTTCTATTCATATACTTCAGATATTGAGCTAAAGGTCTACTCAGATGCAGATTGGGCCGGATCTAAAGATGATAGAAGAAGCACATCAGGGTATATATCATTTGTAGGTTCAAAAATCATTTCTTGGTCATCAAAGAAGAAACCAACCGTGGCATTATCTTCTACTGAAGCAGAATATAGAGGTTTGGCTAATGCAACTCAAGAAATCATGTGGTTAAAGTCTTTGTACACAGATCTTGGACTTCATTCTTCAACACCTCATATTTTTGGTGACAACACAAGCTCACTACATCTAGCAGCTAATCCGGTATTCCATGCTAGAACCAAGCATATTGACGTCCACTACCATTACGTAAGGGAGAAGCTAATGAGCAAGGATATTCAACTATCCTATGTCTCTACAGATATGCAATGTGCAGACATGTTGACTAAAGCTCTTGATGGTATGAAGTTAAGTAGATTCAAGTTGATGATTGGCTTGCAGGAAATCAAGGACAATTGAAGACTTATTTGGAGGCCAAGCATGTTAGGCTTGAGGGGGAGCTGTTGGTGCATTTTACCCAAGCCTACATGCTTGATATATTTGATATCATCCTCATTTGTAAGTCACATGAGTAGTCATGTGAACACCTCTTGTAAAAGAGTTCATTTTTATCTCTTGTAATTGAAAAAAGAAAAAGGAAAAGGATGGCTTACCTCATGCATGATGTAAAAGCAATTTCGTGGCTCTAACTACCAAAACCCACGACTTTTTGAGCTGAGGGAATATCTCCTAACTTTGGGGATCACTTTTAGGTGGAGCCATTCAAATTCGAATTCAAAACTCCCTCCAAGAATAGCTATAAAAAGAGCAAGAAGGAAGAGGCGATTAACAAGCCTTGTACGTGAACACTTCATGTTATTTTGTAGAGATTGAAGAGCTTACTCCATAGCTCTATCATTATACTCCCATTGTGCAAAGATTCATTGCCAATGTGGTTGTAATCATATATGAATTTATACATTTATCATCATTCACTTCTCTGTTTTGTTCTCTGCTATACTCACTCAGAGCAGTATCTTCAGAAGGTCATATCTCGAGTTTTACTGAACCTTTTTCAATGATTTAACGTGTGTTGGATAGCTCGTACTGTCTAGTTGCTGCATATAAATTTTCAAGGTCATTAAATTTATAGTTTTGGAGATATCTGCATTTTACTTCTCACTAGTCTATCTCTGCAGAGCCCCGAGAATGATGGGCATGTTCCAGAAATTGATAAATCTTCTTCTCAGTGCTCAGTCCATCATTTGAAGTGTTTTAACTTGGATTGGGAAGCTTGCTAAGTCTATTTGCTATGCCCAAAAGGAATTTTTCAAATTCCTACCAGGTTGAGAGCACTATTCATTTTTTCCAGCAGGTGTAGTCCAAAAATAGCAATTTTTGGGAGCTAGTCATTTCGCAACTTGTCTGTCTTCACTTAAACTTTTGGGATACATGTTCAAAAGTACTTGGCTGATATTTTGGTGGATTTAGGAAGCTCAAAGGGTCTACTAATCAACTCTGAAGTCTCAGTTGGCTGGTGTGAAGCTGGTTGTAGCGGCACCTACTCATCTTTGGATTGCATCCACCATCTCTCTTCACATCACACACATGGATTGATCCCTATGGATCAATGTGAACTGATCCTTGTGGACCAATGATCCCTGTGGATCAATGTCTGACAATTTTCCTTGAAGTTGAGTTGCATGTTCGGATCCTTCCCCATGGTCTTCTTGATGTATCTTTAGGTCTGCTCTTTCATGATGCCATAAGGGAGGTTGAAGGGCTTCATTATCTCATCTAAATCTTTGCTTTTGATCTGAGCCTCTTTCATGACTTTCACTATCTCATTTTCAAAATTTTTTGTGAGACGAGACACCAGTAGTGCCCTTTCTTTTTGACTTAGTTTTGCAAGATATGGCATTGGATGGTCATCATATTCGTCTATAGCTGATTTCCTTATTGGTGAATGAACTATTGGGGGAGAAAGAGGGCATATCTCAGTCTCGTCAGTAGCCATCTTGGATGGTTGCACTACTGGTGTCCCTAAGCTCTTTGCCTGTTCTAACTGTGCTCTGAGCTCCCCTATGATTTGATCTTTCTCTTCATGTTGTACTTTACTAGCCTTGAGCTCGTCTTTGACTATTGCCTTAGCTTCACAAATGATTCACACTTGATCAACTTTGACTATTGCCTTAGCTTCGCAAATGATTCATTGTTCTATGTATTTTTGCACTGCTTGTTCCCACTTGAGTTCCAGTGTTTTGTTGTCCGCTGTATATTTTGCTTCTAATTCAATCTGTTTCCTTTGCTCTTATTTTAGCTAATCTTCCATTTCTAAAAATTTTGCCTTCAGTTCCTGTATTCCTTCTCCTTCTGTGATAGTGCTTTCAAAGGGTTGATTTAATAGAATGGAGTTCATTAGTTCTTTGTTCTTGGTATGCAAATTGTTCGCTTCGTCCATGTATACTTTAATTTGATTGTCTAATATCTTGTGTCAGTTTGTTATTGTGTGCTATTGTATAACTTAAAAATATTTCTTTTCAAACTATTCCCTTCCCAAGTTTGTGTAACATATGTATAGTTGGCAAAGAACTATTTTATTTTTTAGAAGAACCCCATTAGAACTTATTTATACATCTCAAAAACATTCAAAAAAACACACAAAACCAAAACAAATCCTAAAAGCATTCAAAATTACCAAGAAACTTGCTTCATTTAAGATGGGAAAAAAGAAATCTGAAAAGAAAATGAAAGGGGAAAAGAACAACACAAAGGTGGAAGAAAAAGTGAACTTGGAATTTAATAGAGAAACAGAAACAACAACTTCACCCAAATAAAAATCAAATGAAATTGAAATTGAGAAGTCTCAACTTATCTTTGTGGATGCACAATTGGGGAATTGTTCTAAGATGTTTTATGATGCAATTAATCCAAAATTTGAATGGAACTTTGTGAGTATTGATGTGGTGCCATTTATTAGTGAACAAATTCTTCCTACAAAGTGTGATTTTTTGCATTGTTTGGGCCTGATTGAAACAAGTATGGCCTGTGAATGAAGTATGCTCTAGAGAAATGTTCTATGTTTTGGATTGTATGAATGAAGATGTCATGTTAGGTTCCCCATGGCTTACAAAATATAGGGAAGAGGAAAGAGCCTTCATTTATGGAAACTCTAAAACCCTTCTTACTCATGATGTATTTGATGATCCTAATATGCATCCTCATTGTAATCAATGTGGTCATGAGAATTTGTTTGTTGATTGTCCATATCATCACATATAACTCTCCCACATAAGCAAAAGCAACATCCATAATGATTCACATGTTGAATTAAAAGAAAATCGCTCACCTCACTATGATTTACTTGAGTCACAAGAATCTTTGAAGAATGAAGCAATGGAGGACTTCAAATGTTTGGAGGATGTGGAAGGGCCCGTCCCTCCTCTCAGTTTGGATTTCTCTCATGAATCCATGAGCAAGGATGTGTCTATACTTTGATCATCAAGAGGAGATAAGAAATTACTTTGTACCAATACTATGGAAGAAAATATGGCTTCTATGTTCAATCATGAAGATCCATTCCCCATTTTTAACTCTAGTGGTTCTACGTGTAATAAGGAAGAATGTATTGATGAATCTCTAGGTCAATCCCAAACCACATATCCTAGTGATTAAATGAATAACAATGTTATATGTGTAGAAGATCACTTAGACCTTACCTCCACCATAATTGATCCCTTTAACAATAGTAATATATCCTTTGATGAACAAATCAATCCAAAGGATAGGAACACTTTGTTGAATTCCCCATGTAAGAATGAGACTTCCCTAGAAACTCCCATAAAAGACCAAAAAGACCCTCACATCAAGAAGAAGAAATCCAATTTCCCTTGTAATGTCAAGAAAATTTGGGTGGCCAAGCAATTACCTAGAGCCCAACCAAATTGCACTATGATATGGGTACCAAAAAAATCCCTTGTACAAAATCAACCCATTCCCAAAGAAATCCATAATCCATGGTCTAAACCCATCATGCCTTATCTTCAAGAAAGAATTCCTCCAACCAAAGGATCTAAAATAATTAAGCCAAAATTCAAAAGACATCCTGAGAAGAACTTCAAGGCTCAGACAAGCAAAGCAAATACATATTGGTGGCCTAAAACTTCTTCTTGCGACATCCATGGGTGTCGAACCCGACCTTGCCCAATGCAGAGCATATGTTCAAGATGCACATAAAGTATGCACATGACTAGGGCCTCATCCAAAGGCCAAGCATTCAACACCTTAAGTTTAACCCAAGCACAAAGAGGGCACATGTACATCAAATCCTTATAGCTCCAAGTGAATACATCTCTGTATTCTCTTAGCAAGGCTATTAGCTCATGCTCTTCTTCCTTCGTCAGGTCATGGCCTATGTATGTGCATCTTTCTTCTCCTTCTTCTATGGATACAACTACTTTCTTGGTGGTTTCTTTGTTATCATAGGCCTCTCCTGATTGCGCCTTACATTTAGGCATTCTTACCATGACTCTCTTATCGTCTATCTCATACTTTTTGAAATTATCGGGGACCTCAAACAAAGATTCCTCTACTTCTTGTGTGACTTCTCTCTTCTTTCTTTTCTTTCCTTCATTTTTAGCGGTCACTTGCATGGTTAACCTTACATCATTTGTAGGCTCTTCATGTCTCCGAGGGTGAGATTCTACCCCATAGAAATATTCTTCTTCTGATGCAAAGGGTGAATCCATGATAATCGACTCTAGATTGAAGTCACTTGCATCCTCGAATGCATCAGTGCTAGGTTCACATTCTTGAAGAATCGAATCACACATGATTGGCTCTATTGAGAAGACTGAAATGTCATAACCGTCCTCGTCACAATGGGGTGTCCATTGTTCTTCATTGATGGCTACATCCATTGTTGCGAAAATTTCTGCCCAACCATGAGGTTCGAATTCTTCGTCAAGAAATACTACAGGTGCATAGGCTAGGTCTTGAACTGATCATGGGTTTCTTTCACACCTACCTCTCTGGCTTTTTCCCTCTTCTCTTCTTCTATTGCTACTTTACACATCCATAAGTGCGTGTCTTCATGCATCCATGAGGATCCTGATCCTATGGAATGCACAGATTCAGTATCATCTTTAGCTCTATGGATGGGATTCCATTGGATGGGAGGTACATCTCTATGAGACTAATCCTTGAGATTGACTTTGGTTGTAACACCTAAGTATTGCAAATACAAGGAATTGGTTCCCCAATCCTATACCACTTGCAACTGTCGCATAAATGGCCTTCCCAAAATCATCTCATAGGCCTGGGTTTTGCTAAAGTCACATATAGCAAAAGTATGCTCAAACGCTACACCACATGTAGTGAGAGTTATTCCTTCTGGCAGTCCCAAGGGTCTTTCAATGTGACCATCGGCCATCTGCAATCTCATTCTCATTGGCTTGAGTGTTGTCTTGCCCCAATGCTTCCATAGAGAGGTGGTAGCAATTGCCACTCCTGCACCTGAGTCCAGAATTGCCTTTGTGGTGTACCCTTGATGGGTAATGGGAAGATAGGTGTTCCCTCCTTCTCCTTCACTCATGTCTCCTATTTTGTCCAAGGGTATTTCTGGCACTGTTCTATGAGATCCCACCTAGGAACGAGGCTTTGCTACTTCTGGCACTTGATTTGCTACATGTTTCCATAATTTGGGCCTAACTTTGAGTAGCTCTTCTAAAGTGAGGTTGCACTGCACTTTAGTATTTTTCACTACCTCTGTGTTCCTAGGTATGACTGAGTCTTCGTTTCTTACCATGACCGTGGGTGTTCTCATACAAGTAGATTTAGCCTCCCATGGGCCTGTGAAATGGGGTAGTTCCTATAAGGAATTAGACTCGAAGTCTAATCTCTCATGAGATTGGGCACTCTCTTGCTCCCCATAAATGGAAGGAATGTCTTGTGGGAATTGATCATGCGCATCATCTACAAGTTCAATGGAAGGAGACACTTCACTCTCTTTAGCCCATTTCTCTTCCTGAATCTCTCGTAGGAATTCTGGTGTTATCGATTCATAGAAGAAGATGTGTCTAGTTCTGTGGAGTTTGGCACATAAGCTTCTTGGGCAAGAAGGCTTATCCTTTCACTTGCCTTGTCCTTATTTTGAGAGGCGGGATCCTTTTCTGACCGTGCAATTAGCCTCTCCAATCTTTGTAACAGTCCAGCAAAGTGTAACTGTGTCTTAGCTGAACTAGAGAAGTTAAAGAGGCGACTGGCTTCAAACATGGTTTGAGCCAATTCCACCATCTTAGCACAAATTTTAGTTCCTTCAAGCTCTAGTTCTGCTCTAGGGTAACACTTTTCATGATCCGTTATGTTTGGCCCTTCTTGGATTCTGGCCTGATATGCCTTAAGCATCATGTTTAGGTCCTCAGGAGTGGGATCTGCGAAGATTGATCCTACTCTAGGTGGTGGTGGGATTGTGTGAGGTGGGTCGGAAGGTGGTGGATTGGATGGAGATGGGAGTGGTGGTGGTGGGGTAGTGTGAGAGGGAGTTTGAGATGTATGTTCAAGTATCTTGGCTTTCGTTTCTCTTAGGCTTTCTTTGAGCTCACTCATCTTCTTTGCCCTTGCCTTTTCATTCTCTCTCGACTATCCTTCTAGGCTCTAGTCCTCTTCTTGGTTATGCTCTCGGTTTCGCTAACCTCGAAACTCTTTTCTTGGCCTAATCCTTGGTTTTGCTGCGCAACTTGAGCTCTAGTGACCACTTGCACTGGTGTAGTGGAAGTTACACTCCCTGAAGAGTCTACGACTAACCCAATAACGTTAATAGGAGTGATTTTTGGCATGTTATTGGGGTTCTTTGGGTAGTCTCACTAATAATTCATCACCAGCATGTAATGAAGTAATTGCATTGACAACTCATGTATGGTGATTCATTACTATTTTCACGCTCCTCAAATGTGCAGTTAGTCCTTGAACTATTATGTAACCCTGTAGGTGTAGGCATAGGGCAATCACGAATGAGGTGATCTCCCTGACATTGATAGCATAGTCCTCTAGGGAATGGGGGTCTTACTTGCGTAGGTTGAGGTCTAGAGTTGGGGTTTGCGTACATGACATTTGCATACTCTGGCTCCCAACTAGGTTCACTCGGATCTTCAGAGTAATATGACTCATTATGCTCAGGTGAATGCATGTAGTAAGCCTGTGGACTATCCATGTGAGTAGAGTCAAAACTATGATCACTCGGGTCATTTTCTGAAAGCAATGGTGTTACTGGGACTATGGCTTTATTCAGTTTCTCTTCTGCAGCTGCATACTTTACTGGAATCACGTTGGCTGGGGTTGGAGACTGCTGAGCTAACACAGGCTGAGGCCTTTGCTGGGTTTGGTAGGGTTGCTGATAAGGTTGCTGTGGTCTGCCATATTGTTGGGGTGGGTACTGATTTTGGTATCTTCCCTGTTGAGGGTATGGTTGTGGGTATGTTTGCCTAACTACTTGCTTATTGTAGGGGCAATCTTGCGCGGTGTGATTAGTGTATCTCCGTTCTATGGTGCAGTATTGGCTACTAGGATTCACTTGAGGTTGAGCCATAATGGGACACACATTTGCCATATGGTAACCTCCACAAGTGTAGCATCTTTTTATTGGGGCAAACCTTGGGATTTGTTTACTTGAGACTCCTAGCTTCTGAGCTATCTTCTCAGTGAGTTCCTCAATAGATGTGGATTGCGTGGAAGAGAGGCTAGTAGAACTATCTGAATCTTTGTAGATTTTTGAAAGTTCTAATTCCTCCCCTAGGTTATCTTCAATGTCAATGCACATGCATACACACTCTTCTATGGTCCTAGGGTCCTTCAAGTACACGTATGATCTCAATTTGGTACTCAGTAATCCATCTAAGAATAGAGCCACTGGTTTGGCTGGTGTGGGTAAGTCAGGAACCGGACATCTCTCTAGGTATTGCCTAAATCTTCTTCTTGCAAGCCTAACAGTCTCTTGAGGTGTTTGCTCTGTGAATAAGTGAGGATGTATTATGCCTTATGCCACTCTTAGAGAATTCGGTAATGAATGCCTATAGGAATTGGTCTATATTCTTGAGCTGTCTCTCACTTAGTGGTTGAAACCATGTAAGGGCTGTGTTCCTAGGGGTTAGACCAAAGGCATTGTATTGCGTGAATAGGTCCTCAACTTGTTTAGCTCTCAAGACTTGCCTAAACTCGGCCACATGATCGTAGGGGTCTCCAGTGCCATCGAAGTAGTTCTTCATGGACTTAACCAGCTGGGTTGGCCTCAAGGTTCTAGTGTGTTCCCTAGGCCTTGGCAAAGGAAAATCATCAGCATTTTGTTGGTTTCTTGGGGCTCTAGGTCTCTTAGTTTCTTCTCTATCTGTCTCTGTTCTCATCCTTTCTCTTCTCAAGGGATTGGCAAAGCTTACTTCTGGTCTATCTCTACTTCTGTCCCTATGAGCTCCATGAGCTTGGGATGTTCTAGCTCCTTGGTTGCCATAAGAGACATTAGGGCTTGGTTGGGGAAAAATAAATTCACCCTTCCAAGTGTAGGCATGCCTACCATGTTCTGTGACCACAAAGATCCTCTTTGAAGTATTGTCTAAATAGGTCACTTTGCTTGGGCTATCAGGATCTTTGAACTCATAAATCGTGATTGTTCCTACCTCATTTGATTGATCAGGCTTATACCTCCAAAAGGCTTCATCGGTCTCTCGGTTCAAGAGCATATCTATGCTCTTATTGTCCTGGGGAATCCACTCTGGTGTGATAATTCTAGTGAGAATTGATTTGCCTTGAGGGGTTTTAGGCTCTCCACCTAAGTTCCCTTGCTCTAGGTCACCTATGTCCATCTCTGGGATCACATTCCTGAATTTTTCTGTCCTATCTAGGTGACTGGTGACTACGTATATGGTTCCTTCTTTGTCCAGGTGTGCACCATTTTCAAACTTGACTGCTGGATGTTCGAGTCCAATTGGTTGGTCAGGGTTTTTAATATGGACCATAGATCTTCCTAGGCCATCCTCATAGATGCAGGCACCTAATCTGTTGGTCCTAAAGTATTCTCGCTGAGTCTTGTAAGGGCCTTCAACCCTTTGTAAGTATGGCATGCCTGAACTTCTTGTGGGTCTCTCCATACCATGAGACATCTCGGACTCGCTAGTTTCAGAGCTAGGGTAGTGCGAATAATGGCTCAACTGTTGAGCCCAAGACCTAGCAGTATGATTGACACTAGCCTCTGAAGACCTAAGACTTTGTCTATCTCTCCCTAGGTGTCGTCTTGATCTAAGGTTCATATGCCTAATTGAATAGCCCCAATTTTCCCAAGTACAACCTCGTTGTTGAGTTCTTTTGTATCAGTTACTTGGTTCTTTTTTAGTTGATTATCGTGTTTATGATCTTGTCTGATATCACGTCATCAGGGATACTTGAGTTAATTTTTGCACCTTAAGTTGATCGTACCACGTTAACTTCTTTCCTTTACAGTTATCGATCGCACACAGGGATTATGTTTCAGCTTGGACTTGAGTATTTAGGTAGTCTTCAACTTGATAGATGCCTTTCGTTACTCTGACTTACTTCTAGCCCTACTCGCACTTAGCCTAAGCTAGGAATTGACAAAGGAAGTTGAGAATGATCCAACCTCACTTGCTGATCCCTCGCTCTTTAGTGCTCAATAACTCCATTCTTAAGCTTGCAGAATGCCCTTGCTTTGGATGCCCTCTAGTGCTCTCAATAGACCTGTAAAAGTCCCAAAGTTAGCTCAAGACTTAGAATCAAATGACATAACAAATCACTTCCATTCATGTAATTTAGATATCAATTTGCCCTTTATCTTTATGGAAGACAATTCTAGGGATCCCTTAGTTTCTTGCCCAGGGGTGTGGTCTACTTCAAAATACCCTATCTAATAATCCACGTATTATTAGTGCTCCCCACGAGCTTTCCAACGAGCCTAAGATCACCCCGAACAGATTTCGTATGAGGAAGTTATGACTGTTCAGGGTTCTGGGGTTAAAACAGGGTCCAAACAAGCTAACAGGCAAACAGGGTATTCTCAAACTATTTGCTTATGGCCTCCCTATGTGCCTCATAGCCCAATATTCATGCCCAAAATTAGCCCAAAATCTTCAAATAAAAACCCTAAAAATTTGACCGAAAATGGCTGCCAATCGCAATCGACAGGTCTGTCAATCGCGATTGACAAAGGTGTCTGTCGGGGCCTATCAGTCGTGATCGACACGTCAGTCGTGATTGACGGTGTCAATCGTGATCGACAGAGTCGGTCGTGGGTCTTGTCAATCGCGATTGATGGTGTCAATCGCGATCGACACTTTTTGCACGAATTTCGGCATAATTTCAGTCGATCGTGGGTCTGTCCATTGCGATGGAGACGTGGGCACGCGATTTTATGTGTCAATCGTCAAAATTCAGTCAGTTGCGAGGTGTCGGTCGTGGCTGTCAATCGCGATCGATGGTGTCGATTGCGATTGGTAGGGTCTGTCGATCGTGGCTGTCGGTCGTGATCGACAGAGGTTGTCGATCGTGGCTATCAATCGCGATCAATAGTGTCGATCACAATTGACAGAAAAACACGGAATTTTTTAGTTTTAAAAAGTGATTTGGAATGTGCTCAAGATGTGTGTCATAGTGGTGCACTTTGTTATACCAAAGGAGCAATTTTTCTGTCAATCGCGATTGACAGAGGTCAATGCCCTGGAGACTGTGTAGAGCTTTTTCGTACCTGCACAGCCTACTAGAGATGATGATTCAGCCAAAACCTGCAAGAACACTCAAGAAACATGCAAAAACAGCACACGCAATTCACTCTCTCTCACAAGTGAAATGAGAGAAATGGAAGGGGGAAGGTGATATGACCAAAAAATTGAAATTTTTGCGATGATGGAGATGGAGGTGGGAGATGGTGAGGATGATAATGGTGACGATGATGGTAAAGTAAGAAAGAGAAAAATAAGGGAAAGTAAAGAAATTACCTACAACATCAACGTCACAACTCTACGTCTTACCATCACACGCTCGTCCTCAAAGCTCGATTCCCAGCAACGGCGCCAAAATTTGGTGTAGCTCAGTGATGAGTAGCACCTCCTTTAATTTCAATCCGGGAAGACGTGAGAATGGTATGAAGACCTCGAACAAGTGATGGCACAAGTGTGTGAGTGAGAAGTACACTAACATGCACACACATACACACACAAGCGCACACAAGGCACGAACAAAGAGAGAGACAATAGAGTTCTTTAGATTACTCAAGAGTGCTCTTACAAGTTCAATTCTAAAACAAGCTAGCCTCAAAAATGAGCTCTCTAGCTCTTTTTATAGTTTTTGACTAGCTTTGGCCCTGTCCAGACCTAGTGTCTGGCCTAGTTAAAAATTAGGTTCTATGGCCTATTTGAGGGCTCAAACGGAGTCTAAAAAATATGAAAATTGGTAGGTAAGTACTTCTAATGCTCCTCAAGCTCAAGGACTCCTTGGCTTGCACAAAATGGAGCTACAAAAATATGAAATGGTATTTACAATGGCTTTTAGTGATGAAAATTACTATTTTTGTAGGGATTTCTTCTGAAAATTTGACATACACTTCCTGGAGCTCCCTACTTGCTCCTTCTTCTTGCGTGTCCACCTCTTTGATGTGCTCCTGTGCTTTGTCCTTGACCTTTAGCTTCATGAAAAATGATAGGCCTATTTCCCAGATCTAGGCCTATTTGCCAGATCTCTGTTGACTGCTTTGCCTACTTGGCCCTTCTCGTTGGCTTCCTTGTCTCGTAAGTCTTTGACTACCCTGAACACTACCAACATGCGCTAACTCATATTGAAGTATGGAACAGAAATGCATGTTTACAAATAGTAATATTCGTGAATCCCCGTTCCCTAACCTACTACTTGGGTGCTGTTAATATTACGGCGAGCAGTGTCCAAGCAGGGCACATATGCCAAACCGATCTCTCCAACACATAACCTCTCCTTGACATAATGATAGTGCAGATCAATGTGCTTATTGGGAGCATGGAACATACAGTTCCTCACAACTGCCAATGCGCTTTGATTGTTAGTGAAGATGGTGGTGGCAAAATATTGGCCAACACCCAAATTAGCCAAAAGGCATCTGAGCCACACACACTCGACAATCACTGTGAAAGCTACCCTATGCTTAGCCTTACAACTAGAAGTGGCCATAGTAGGTTGTTTCTTGCTCAACCAAGATATGCATGAGCTACTAAGTATGATTTAAAAATCACTAGTGGATTGAGTGTCATAGCAACCAGCCCAATCAGGGTAAAAAAAAGCATGTAAATCTCGTAGTATTAATCCCCCTTGGGGTTAAACAATCCAAGTAGTCGGGTACCAGTCAAGTAGCAAAAGATGCACCTAACCACCTACCAATGCTTGACACCTAGGCAATGCATAAACCTACTCATTTGTGAGACAACAAACTCAATATCAGGCCAAGTTATGCATAACTAAATCAAGCATCCAACAACCTGCTAGTAGGGAACAACATCAAATGCAAATCCAACATCAGGAAGACTCAACTGTAAACCTATTTTCATAGGAGTGGAAATAGATTTGGAGTCTTCAAGGCCAAAAAGTTGTAATAATGTTTCAATATATTTTGTTTGACATAGAGCTATTCCACCATCAACTTGCATAAATGGAATGCATAAATAATGATGTTGTTGTTGTAGTATGCCCTTAGGAAGCCTAGACCCACACCAATTTTCATGGAAGCAAGAGAAGGACTCAAGAATGACTCTCCTTTCATCCAACCCAACCTCCAACATGTTCAAGCCATTGACCATCAGCTCGTAGCTATGCCACATGCTTGAGAACATGGAGAGAAGGGTGTCAAGGATCCTAGTCACATATGTAAAATACAAGAAAATGCAACCTTCTACTTACACACATAGGAAATACAAGCATGCACACACACCTCACTCTCTCACACTCTAAGACTAAATACACATATGCAGAAAGCCTTAAGAGAAAAGAGAGTTCTTCCATTAAAAAATATACACATGAGAGCATGTCGAACCAAAAGCTCCCCTCCTTACAAAAATCAACCTCTATATGTAGGCTAAGCACATTTCCCCATGTGCTCCTTTTGACTAGCCAAAAAGGGAGCACATGCTCATATCTTTCTATATCTTGCAAAATATTCCTTCTAACCACCCACTTCAAGAGAAATAAAGGTGTGGGATTTCTTACGTGAGATATCCCATATATGTGCAAAAAAGTAGTTTATTTAGGAGGATTCCATACTATAGCCTAAGGGAAATATTAAAAAGCGCTTTATGAGAGTTTTCACATGAGCACATCTCCAATACACAGAAAAAGGGTATCTTTATGAGTAGTAGAGGGTGCCTTTACCTAAGAGAAATTGTAAGGAACCCTCATAACCCAGCACTCTCCTCCCCCTAGACTTTGTCGTCCTCAACAAAGCTAAGATAGGAGAATTATACATTGCTGAACTCATCCGAGTTTGATTCTTCAAATCTCTCCAACTCTTCCATATTATCCCCAAGGAGAAGAGGCACAAATATTCGAGTATCCTACTTCCCTACAACTATCATGTGTCACCCTCCGTGGTGGGTCATTTCCAAGTTTGGATATCATACCAAAAGGGTAATCACAGAATATCCACCCAACCAAGGGCATCAAAACCTGCAATTCCAAGAATTATCAAAGATCCTATATGGTATTTGAAACCAAAAGAGCAAGGAAGTCATTAAGAAAATATAGCATCATGAAGCTTGTAATATGCAATTTGTTTTAACCTTTTCATACAAAACAACATAAGGAAGGTCACAATTTTCTAGTATTGATGAGGTCTATGGACATAATCTCCCTAGTCAGGCCAATCAAAAAACCATGAGTCCACAACCTTCAAAAGACCTCAAGGGAATGTGGTGTATGCTCTTTAAAGAACGCCCACCTAGCACCACAACAAGGGATAATAAGAAACATATTTAAAAAGAAACATGAATACCACTCAAGGAGATCAAACATCAAAAGAGTATGGGATGAAAGTGGACCAAAGGGGATCACCCTCCAAGTCCAAGGTGTACCAAGGGTGGCCTTACAACACCACCTTGATCACATGTGTCCCATAGCCTTACACCACTATGGACACCATATGACATCCCAAGAGTGATGGGGATCTCTAAGTGGGTAGTTGCTTGATCCCTTAATGCCATGAAGTGGATCATCCATAGACCCAAGGTTTCTTAGATGTGATCCCATCTTATGGGCATACATAATATTTTGTCCTTGAGGTAGCTCCTAAAAAAAGCTTCAAAAGCATAGTCAAGAAAAACTTTTATTTCCCAAAAATGAGCATACATCATGCTCTAATGTTGGTAGCCCAAGAGAAGGCATTGTGAACTAGCCCCAAATTATGAAGCTGCAACAGGTATGACTAGTTGCAATGTGAAATGTAAGGTCGAAGTGCATCATAAGTGTGTTACAGTATCTCATGTTGTTCACGTGATTACAGAGTGAGTTCAACATGTGATTGTGTCCTTCACACGTAATTGTGATGTATGCAAAATAAAGAAGCACATGTTTGCTTAGAAACCACCATTCCTCGAGTCAACACCTGTATCAAACAAAATAGAGAAGGAACTTATGATGTATGTTATTTCAACGTGAACGTGACTAAAATCCTATTGCACAAGATGGCGAGCAGATGCATGATCATTTCGAGGATCAATAGTCACAAATAACTTCAACATGTTGGCATAGTACCAATGATTGCAATTGGAGCAAATAAATCAACACAATACTATGATAGAGAGATCTACGAATAGTCATATTTAATCATCATTTGTATGTTCCTTACGTTCATATGCACATTAAATTCCTTAGGGAATGTCACTATTCCCTCTTGAACCTTTTGCAAGCTTTTTGAGTGATGATCCAAGAAAACAATAATTCCCCCCGACTCAAAATTGTGCAAGTAAGCAAGACTTTGTGCCATTGGGATCAACAGTCATAACACACATGTACTTATAAATCATGCACACCCTGATAGTGAAATCACACAACGAATGAGACCTCCAATTTTCCCTGCATTCATTCATATCAAAACCATCCATGAATTTTTCCCACTAAAATACGAAGGAAATAGGTAGGATCTTGGATTCTCCAATGGTTCATTATAGAGATATAAGTCAGTAATTTTGTTGATGTACATTTACTACTATGATGCTGAGGAGAAATACGTGACCTGTCACAAGTGCCAATGTGTCACTAGATTATAAGCCACGTTGTCTTTGAGCATCCAACTTCACAACAAAAATTCAAAAATGGAAATCTTTTTCGACAGTAGTTTGCACATATCCTTGTAGCCTAAAAGCATATTCATAGAGAAACGAAGCACTTAGACCACTTGAGCATAGACAATCAGAGGATAGAGCTTGACCCAAGAGTGTGAACGACAAGTCGAGCAAAGGGAAGCTAAGTTCAACCCTTGACACCTAAAAGCATATAGGAGTAGAACCCCTTCAATCACACAAAGATTCCTGCAGCCCCCAAGGTAGAACACATAATAGAAGAAAAGGCCTAATATCGCAATGTCCTTCAGCCCAGCATGCCGCTTTGTGTGAGGTTGGATAAGGGAAAAGAATGGGAGCGGGTGATTCATTATGGCTCCAGTATTCATTGCTTGCAATCCAAACCCATTCATTATCACACTCTAGACTAAGGCAAGCACATGATGACAACACAAATTTAGACACATAGTGTTTCAACGCGTGAGATGTTAAATAGGGAAAAGAAGCCCTTGAGCCCTTCCAAAAAAAAAAACATGCATAACCTTTGCAAGAGTGTTACAACACCTTGCCATAGCCTTGATCAGAGTGGTCAAAACCAAGCCTAAAAACATACTTTGCAAGAATGGAACCATATACAAGGTCTGGGAGCGTGACAACTGAGATGAACACCTTGTTGCAGTGTTGCAAGGTACCCTACCCTTTCTTGGTAGAATAGTGGAAAATCTTGGGCCACAGCAGCCTCATTTGTCACATGAATAAGTCAAAGCGGAAGAGTTGAGATATGTCAATCGAAGGCTAGTCTTCAAGCTTTATCAATGTGTAATCTCTCAGCACATAGCCTTGTGTAGTCTGTAGTAATTCGAGTGTCTATAGATGAGGAATTATGAAGACAGAAATGTAGATTATGCACACCAATCCAAAAAGAAGCATAGTGGGTACTGATCTGTGACCCAAGTCCTTTTAACCACGTTTAAAGGTGAGGATGGGAAGTACTAGCAGAACCACAAGCTTTGGAGAGCTCGTGGGTAGATGGAGAGTGAGCCACCAAGTACCACCAATTGAAGCGAGAGGAGGCAATAGGTGGGCGTATCCTAGATACAGAGCAGTCAGTGTTTAGTCTGCGTGCACCACCGATGAAGAGGAAGAGCTCTCAAGCATCTACCACCAGGTTGAGGAGAAGAGGGAGCAAATGCAAGGCATGATCACCAAACAGTGACATGAGATTAGAGGGGAGCACCATAGGGGCTCAATCCTCCAGCATACACACAAAGGGAAGGTGCCCAAGCATGCCCACACCAAGCAGCCAATGACGAAGAAGAAGAAAAGTAGGCACGATTTGATGAACCCTCTAATACTAGTCCATCTATAAGGACGAACTAAGAGGAGCAGACATTGCTAAGACCCACCCGAAACATAGGTAGCTTGAGTATCTTAAGGAGAAAAGAAGGTTTGGTGGGAGCAAGCTCAACCCCACCATGGAGGCACTGCACAAATGGGGGAGCTCACACGGAGCTCCACCCCACTATCATGAGGAGAAAAATGCGCACTCCAGAAAGGTGGATATGAGATAGGATGAGGGAGAGAGAGGATGAGCCTCCCCCCAACAACCCGCTCATGTGAATTAAATGTTAAGGAGAGGGAAGATGAATTAAGTTCCCCCCCATGTCAAGGTCTGACAAGAAGAAAAGCTAGTCCTAGCAATAAATGATCAGAGAGAAGGACAATGCTTATCTCCACCCAATTTCGAAATACACCAAAATGCATTATAAGATGTTTAAAGCTCTTCTATGTGGAGTGAAGAGGATTTTATTATAATATATTTGAAACAACAATCGGGGTTTCAACGCATTTGAACTTCTTTTTTTTTATTTCCTTGAAAAGAGGGAAGGCTTAGATAGACGACTACCCTTCCTCCAAATCCAAGCCACACACCCTCATTTAGAGATGGCAGGGATGGGGGATGCCACAATGAGTGTGTGGGAGAGTGCATATGTGTGGCAGTGAGTGAGAGAGAGAGAAGGGGGGTTAAGGGGTGTTCTTCTACCCAACCAAAATGAACTAAAACTATCCTACAGAAAAAAGAAGATGGGGAGCTAAAGGTCCAATGGAAGGGTGAAAATTTCATGCCAACACACATTACCTAGACGTATACGCAAAAAAAATTGCAAATCAATATCTTACCACATGCTCTTGATCTCTTCAATTGATGAAAGGCCATTCTCCCTAGCAACGACGCCAAATTTATTGTTGTAGTATGCCTTTGGGAAGCCTCGACCCACACCACTTTGCATTGAAGCAAGAGGATGACTCAAGAATGACTCTCCTTTCATCCAACCCAACCTCCAACATGTTCAATCCATTCACCATCAGCCCATAGCTATGCCACATGCTTGAGAACATGGAGAGAAGGGTGTCAAGGATCCTAGTCACATATGTAAAATAGAAAATGCAACCAATCCTAAGGGAAATATTAAAAAGGGCTTTAGGAGAGTGTTCACATGAGCACATCTCCAATACATAGAAAACGGGTATTTTTATGAGTACTAGAGGGTGCCTTTACCTAAGAGAAATTGTGAGCAACCCTCATAAACCAACATATGCAAATACCCCAAATATGACATCTCAAATAAGGCATGCAAGTGATCCTTAAATTCAACAATATGCTTCTCATTAGGACTAGTGAGCAGCATGTCATCAACATAGGCAACAATGATCAAAATCACATCATTTGCATGCTTAGCACATAAGGTGCTTTCAGTTGAACTCTTCTCAAAACCATGTGCAATCAAGTAGGGAGGTATCTTGTCATACCAAGCACGAAGTGCTTGCTTCAAACCATAAAAATTCCCTTTTTAACTTACACACTTTGTTTTCATTTCCATTTTGCACAAAACCAGTGGTCTTAATATTGACGTTGCCGCATCAAAACTCATATTTCTCAAACCAAGGAGCATCTCACAAGACCTAAATGTTGCACATAATCATTTAGTAGATGTAATGGTGCTTCATTAGCAAGATATTAAAAACAAACGACATGTGAAATAAGAGGAAAGCATCATTAATGACACACACAACCTTAAACACATGCATAATCACATCACTCATCAACAAACTAACTTGTCACAAGAGGCAAGAAAGGAACAAGTACACAAGCACATTAAGAAGATGGCAAGATCTCTTCAAACATTCCACAAACTAGCATGATCTCATTGTCTCCAAGAATGCTCTCAAAATGAGAGGTAGTGACATCTTTATATACAAAATGGGCAAAATCCATGCTTTGTTGGATTTCTCAATTAAAAGGAGAATGAATCTTACTTAATGACTAGTGTGGCATTCAAACACACACACACACATACAAGAGTTCTTATTAAACTCAATAAAAGTATAAAAACATACAAATGGTGATGAATAAGAGTATGATACAAGAAGTATACTTGTGTTGCCAACACTGCCCCCTCCACTTTGTCACCCTCGACAACGCCTTTGAAAGTGTGGAGCTTTTTGTGGAAGAGCATGTGGGATTCCCTTTCAGTGCATGATCATGTGTCATTGGAGTGCATCACTTTATTACTTTTTCTTCATCTTGTTTTTCGCATATTTTTTGGAGTTTTTTTCTTTTTATCTTTGGTAGTTTTTGTCGTGTAGGTGAAAAGAATGTGCTAGAATGATTTTCTTTTATTATTTTCTCTTTTTTTTTCACAATGGGAATGTAAACAATGAAATATGGATTATGTATGAGGATGTAATGATGGAATGTAGATGATAAATACATATAGATGAAATCAATTAATCTCTTCTTAGCCTTGTGCATGAGTGGGGACTAAGAGTGCATGGGTGGTAAATGAAAAAGTGCCTATGCATGGTCTTATGATGAGACCTTATCTTATGCATGCTCTAAAAATGTATACAAAAAACAATGATTCAAAATAACATGGATCTTGAGCAAAGTTCTCAAGGATAAGGCAATGATGAGGCTTTCTCCAATTGTGCAACTTCAAGAGTCTTCTCCTTCACATCAACCATTGTAAATGGATGATACCTTTGTCCACCAACTTGAAAAGAGAAAAATGAAAAGCAATGTTTAGCACATATGGGTGCATTAGAGCAACACTACTCGAGGCAAAGAACCCTACAGACACTAAGGAGACTCACAGTGCATTGGCCAATTATGGAAGCAGATGTCCATAAATTGTGCAACGAATGCTCAGTCTGTCGTATTAGACCACCTGTGGAGCACGCTACACTGTACCAAGTGTCTTTAGTGCCAGATTGGAGTGAACCATTAGTAGCCTTTCTGAGGATGAAAACATTCCCTCAAGAAATGACTTTGGCTAGAAAAAGGAGCCTCGAACAAGAGGCACTAGACTATGCTCTCATTGGAAATAGTCTATACAAATGTGGTAAAGATGGTTACCTCAGATTATGTGTCCATGAGAGTGAATATCTTAAGATCTTGGAAACTGCTCACCAAGGTGTAGCAAGAGGACACTTTGGGCCAGATCGCGTAATCAAGGCAATACTATTTGCAGGACTTTGGTGGCCGACCCTTCACATGGATGCACATACCTATGTGAAGAGGTGTGATGTGTGCCAGCAAACTCAGTATCCTATACGCAAAGATGAGATGCCTCTGAAACCTATGATGGGTGGACGTGCATTCTCTAAGTGGGGAATAGACTTTGTAGGTCATATTAATGCCCCAACTAAGAGTTCACATGCTGAATACATCATTGTAGCCACAGACTATCTAACCAAGTGGGTAGAATTAAAAGCCACCATGAAGAACGATGCTCAAACGACAGCTAAGTTCTTATTTGAGAATGTGTTCACAAGATACCGGCTACCAATAGAGCTAGTAAGTGATAGGGGTACCCACTTCTTGAATGAAGTCATTGAAAATCTTCTTCAAGAGTTCTTGGTGATACACAAGAAGTCTGCCCCCTATCATCCACAAGCTCATGGGCAAGCTGAGAGCACAAATAAGATTCTATGTAATGTGCTGACCAAGCTAGTGAATAATAAACGCTCTGATTGGGACAAACAACTACACCATGCTGTTTGGGCATACAGAGTTGCCTATAAAACGGTACTCGAAGCCACACCCTTTCAGATGGTATTTGGTCAAAATGCAGTACTACCATTGGACTTCTTGATACCTACATTGAGAGTAGCACAAGAACACGAGTGGACAGGCCATGAGCTCTCATCTAGAATCTTTGATATGGAACGATTAGGTGAAACAAGATTAAGAGTGGCAGCAGGAATTTACGCAGCCAAGAAAAGGCAAAAAGCATATTTTGATGCACATGTGAAGGATAAGGGCTTGAAAGTAGGAGACCTAGTCCTAGTCTACACTTTGAAGCAACATGCATGCAAATTAGAGAAGAGAGGCTATGGACCAATGATTATCAATAGGATCTCCACAAGTGGAGCAATTCAACTAGCCACTCTAGAAGGCGACATTCTACCAAGTTACATCAGTGGATGCAGAGTCAAGTTATATCATGAACCCCTCACAGAGGAGATGTTAAATCGACTCAATACGGCCAAGAAATGCAAAGAAGAGGAAAAATGAATTCGAGAAGAAGCACAAGCAGAAGCCTTGGAATGCATCCAAAGAATGAAGTTTGGAAGACAGGGCAGAGATCAGCTTAGGATAGATGCCTATGCTGCTCAAGGATATCATATGGCTATGTGTGAAGTTTCAGGTATTAGCTCTCATAGAATAATTGATTGACGTCCTTTTGTAACCTTAGAGATAGGACAAGGAAAGAGTGCAAGGACTGTACATGCCTTGATTGACTCAGGTGCAGCCACTAGTGCTGTTAAACTCTCTTACTGTCAAGAGTCAAAATTAAGTGTCAATCCTATAGAAGCATACCTTATAGGATTGGGAGGTGTGGAAACTCCTTGCATGGGCGAGGTGGAACTTCCCCTCTACATCGAAGATGTTCTTATGATAGTTAAGGTGTGAGTGTGCGAAGATGAGGACCTCACTGAGCCTCTTGTCTTGGGTCAAGACTAGATCTATGATCATGCAGTCAACCTAAACCTAAGAAGTGGACTTCTTCAGGTCTGGGTAGATCAGAACTGCATTACACTTGAATTAGAGAATGAAGAACTCAAGGAACTAGGAAAGGCACACACTCCTGGTCCTTCTAGGAGTATTCATGAAGATGACGATGCTATTGTTGTCCAAAAATATGTGATGCAGAGGGATGGTTGTCTCAACAAAGAAGTCAAAGATACGATGGAACTCCCTTCTTTTCCAAAAGCCAGAGGGATACGACAAGCAAAGGCAGATCAAATGCAGAAGAAGCAGATGACCTATGCTCGAAGCCAAAGGAAAGGACAAAGCAAGGTGTCGCAGTCACCAAAACAAGTATGGGTACGGAAAGGAGAGCATCCTGTTGTGGGCAAGTTACGACCATTGACGAAACATCATGCTAGTGATCAACGACAAGATACTCCCAAGAAATCTTGCAAAAATTCTTCTATGAAAGTAAAGTCTATCTGGGTGCCCAAGAAGTCAATGAAGGCTGACCCACACTCAAGACAAATTCGGGTGCCTAAGGCTTGCTTGCAGGCTCAAACAACCACATATAAACCACATCATCTACAACATCATTCACTCACTCGAACAGTTCACGCCCACTCTTATTTGACACACACCAACACATGCTCATCCATGAGCATGGGTAGAATCACTTGTAAATGGGTCCCTAAAAAGTCTCATTTCCAAGTAGACGTTTTGATAAAGCCCTCTAGAGTCTCCACAAAATCAAAAGAGAAAGCCATCCACTGTGTTTGGCGGCCCAAACCTTGTAACAAACCACTTGATCCCATTGTAAAGTCACCTCCACTTACTAACTGTATCAACACTGCACCCCACTACTCCGATTAGCACATAGGAACTTGGCATCTTCTAACCACACTTCACAATCGCAACCACACGAGCACTAACTAAGTAACTAACTATCTCATAGTTCATCATGTTAATGTTGATTAGGACACATGACCACTTTGTGTCCGTTTGCAATGTTAACATTCATTTGTATATTCTCACAGAACCGACGACCATTTCCTCAATATGGCCAAGGCTACGGGAACGAGCTCCTAGGCAGCAGCGGTCCTCAGATAGTGGATATTGAAAGTCTCCCTATTGAGGAGGAGTTGAAGGAAAGACCAAAGGTGTTGAGGGCATTACATGCCATACCTATTTAGAATCCCCCCCAAGGGCACACATCGCCAATAAGCAAGACCTCCCATTGGTTCAGTGAAGTCGTAGGACCCCTTGGAGAAGGTACCTATTTGTGGGAGGCTGAGATAGAGTTCAACGGACGCTGGGGCCGGTATCACTTCGTTACACGAGAGTTTGAGAGGCTTCAAAACAGTGAAGGGTTGCAACCAATATGGAAGAAGGCTGGATTATATGATTACTTCAAAGCTCAGTTACCCAAGCCGGACTTCCTAAGGTGTTCATACTTGATTAGCACCCTCACTCCCAGTAAAGAGAAAAAGGGGTATAGCACCTTTGTACTACCGTCTCTTACAAGAGGTAATGAACTAAAACGCTTCAAATTGACAAACAATTTGGTAAGGGAAGCTCTAGAAATGAAAGGTATGCACATCCCCATAGAGAAAGAGACAATGATCCCAAACAACATGAAGAACAGGAACTTGACTAAACTAAAGGATATGGTGGCAATGACACCATCTATTGCCATTCACCTCCGAATGTGCATGCAACACTTTGCGTTCCCTGCTCAAGAAAGATTCACGATGCCACCCAAGAAAATTTGGTTCAGTTTATACCTAGCAGATGCCTTCAATCTAACAATCAACATGCTGCATTGGATCATTTACCAAATACATCTGGCACATCAACGTTGGTACAAGAAGCAAAAGTCAGTGCTCTATGGATGTTGTGCACTTACAAGAATCATTTATCGATGTTTGGCATACAATGTGCCAATTCAAAGGGCACTTGTTTGGACTAAGGTGCAAGAATTTCAATGAAGACTATCAACCGCAGGGCCTCCATCCAAGAAAATGAGGGGAACTGTTCAAATGCCCTGTGCACAGCCTCGAGGTGCTACACTGACACCGGACACAACTGCATGACTCCCAAGGTGAGTGCAACCCTTCACCATCAGATTACCAAGGCACGAAAGGACCGAATCTGGTGTTCCCACCGATACCCACTGATTTAGAGTTCCCTCATGGCTTCACGCTAGAGGATTTAACTGATGAAGAGGTAGCACGGATAATTAATGCAATGAATTTGGAAGTTGAAGCAGAGCAATCAAGTGGGCAACAAACGATCACGGACCAGCCTCATCCAACTCAACCAGAAGTCGTCGAAGTAGATGAAGATGAAGAGGAGACTGCAGAAGAGGATCAAGAGGATGAACAAGAAGGACCATCTAACGAAGGGGAGCAAGAATATGAGCAACTCAATATCCCAAAACTTGCAGGAGCACCAGCTTATACGAGGCAACTAAAAAGACTATATGATACTATCAACCTGTTTCAGGAACAACACAGACTCTCTTTGGCAACAGGAAAGGCCTTGATGAACCAGATACCTGAAGACGAAGGTGTAGATGATCAATAGAGGGCTACCCTCGACATGCTAGCTGATGCACTAGGAGGACCAGAGACTGTGCACACCACCCTTGCACACTCACGAAGAGTTGAGCGATGACACGGGAGACGTCCCCCCAGACCAGGGAACATATAAATATCTTGGTATTAGAACCACAGGGCACCTCCACAACGACTGGCACAGCTTACACCACGCATCACATTGATGAAGCCCATAACTCAAGCGCACCCCCATCACCACCTTTACCACCCTCCCCTCCAAATCCACCACCTTCACCTCCTACCACCACTGTCACCACCACGGTCATAGCCACAGACTCCACTTCCCATAGCGAAGCACAAACTGTGAGTCAACCTTCACAATCCGCACAACCTGACACCGCCCCTATTGTAAATGCCACCACTGACACTGTAACTCTAACAATAGTCACTGAAATCCCCATCCTCCCTATCACACTTCTCAGTGGTTCATATTCACAACTGCACACACCACTATACACCTTCACGACCATCACCACACCTACCATTCCCATGTACACAATAACTCCCATGACCGCATCCACATATCACTTCATGGACATATCACCCACTTCCGCACCTCTCCCTCCCCCCATATTCCCACAGTCTCCCATTCCCCCACCACCCACTTCACCATTCTCAAGCACAACATACACCCTCCCTTTCGCTTTTTCCTACCCTCCTGCATATTACAACAGTAGTATGACACCTTGCAGGCACAACATGATCAGTTAGTGGCCAATCCCCCCCAACTAGATACCGAGGAAAAAAAACAACTCGATGAAATGTTACACGCCCAAATAACATACAATCTCAAGCTTCGACATAACCTCGCATTACTGCAAAAACACATGTCCACAGCACTTGAAGAAAATAAAAGACCGCAGAAACAGAATGAAGAAAACCTAGAAGCAGCAATGGAGGGATCACCACAGGAAATCAACCCGGAGCGCTTCAAGGCCATCCCATTGACAAATATGCAAATTGTGTTGGACACACATGCCAACCTCCTAGAAGCACATGCTGCCTTAGAAAAAGAGCGAGATGACCTACGAAAGCAACTGGCCGCTCAACGAGAGTCACCAAAAGAAAACACAGCCGTAGCTGACAGCTCTGTATATTCCACTTTCTTCACTACTCTACGTATCAACGTTTTCGTAATCATCAAGTCCGGAATCCAGAAGAACCCGTAGAAAAACCCGTCTCCGCAGGTCGTAAGAAAGGAGTAAGGATGAACGTCACACCGTTCCAAACCTCCGTTATTCCAAAAACTCTTGACATCTCCATTATTACAAAAGTGGAATTTACAAAGAATAACCCGACCACACCGGCTACTAACAATGGCATGCACGGTGGATCCAAACCCACTAAGTACAAAATTACACAGAATTTATAGATCATCATCTTGATTTTGTAATTCCGGAAACATTATTCTTTCTATATCATAGCGCAATTCATTGAACATTTCCCTAAGATTCTCTTCGGCTTAGAGCATTTCTGCTTCAAAAAACTTCTTAGAGTCTAAGGCTTGTTGACTAAGGCTTTTATAACTAACCACAAAAACTTCTAATTTGGGAATTTTCCGTTGAAATCCTTCTATCAGTTTATCAAAAGCTAATGTAGCCTCAGTTAGTTTAGTCTGAATATTCGCAGCATTTGTCGTTACTTCTTCTACTCTAGCCTGGCAAGAGATTTCCAAAATTGTTGCCTCCTTCTGGAGCTTTTCCACCTCGGCTTCTTTATTTGCCAACACGAGGTTGGCGTCCGCACAGTGCTGCTTCCATTGTGCTACTTGCTTTTCTAACTCGGTAATTCCCGCAACTTGGGCATGTACAGTATCCAGAGTCTCTTGAACCATTTGTAATCTTTCTTCCAAGGCTATAAACTCTGAATTCATGACCGCCAATCTTTCCTACACTTCCACAGTCGAAATACTCTATCTTTTCATTTCACCACTCTGATCTTTAACCTTGATTTTTAACCTTTGTACTTCTTGCTCAGCTTTCTGCAACTTCATATTTAACTCTTTATTACCTCTCTTTAACTTCTGATTTGCTTTCTGTACTTGATTGGTCTATGCTTGTAATTGAGCTACGATTTTGGACTTTTCCTCCACAGTAACTTTCAGAGTATTATTTTCTGTCAAAGCCTCATTTAACTCTTCAACAAGTTGTTCATTAACATGACTATCACGACCTCTATTCTCAGCTCTTACTGCTTCTATCTCTTCTTACAACTGAGTGATCTGAGCTGTCATCTGCTTCTTTTGTGCAACCCAGTTATCTTTTTCCAATATCATGGCGTTATAATTATTCTGGAAATATTCCAGTTTCACCAAACTCCAGGCTAACCCACGAGCTAAATCTCCAAGTAGTTCTAGTCGAATAGTCTCCTTACTATACATCCATGGATATATCACATCTATGGATCTGAGTGGGGGTAAGTTCACTCTACCCTCAAAAGTTTTCCATTTATCGACTAGGCCATATTCCTAAAATGTATGTAACACGGGTATTCTGTGCGAGCTCTCACCAGAACGTCCACCTTGATCCTGTTATTGCTTCCAGGACCACTCTTCTTCAGCATCCTTTCGTGCTGCCTCTTCCTCTTCTTCCCTAGCCTTCCTCTCTGCTTCTTCCCTGGCCTTCCTCTCGACTTCTTCCCTGGCCGTCCTCTCAACTTCTTCCTTGGCTCTCCTCTCTTCCACATGGGACCTTCTAGATTCCTCCTCTTTGTCAAGCTTAGTATCAATCTGATCCTGAGAAGTGTTACCTCCCGACCTCCGCTCTGTTGCTCGTTTTTTCAGAAGTTGTAAAACCAATTTACTCGAGCATACTGTGTATTCTTGAGGTAAATACACTGGGGTGAAAACAAGTAACAAGAAGATCACTCCCATTTTGGAGTCCAGTATTGCGTTGAGTGCCCGTCCGGTCCATTGAAATAATCTCCGGGCTTCTTTCTTTAATTTCCAAAAAATAATTTTCGCCTAGTTTACCTGGGTCTTCATCGGTTCCTTCACCAGCACAAAGAGCTGTTGGGATACTCCATAGTGTTTAGCCTGAAAATTAATCACCATGGTCATTAGTAAGATACCCCACTTCAGTGGGTTGTCGTCCGATAGCTGTGCGAAGCGGTATTCACTTGAGCAGGGTTTGTCGAGCAATGCACAAATTTCTACAGCATCCATAGCCTCTGTGCTCACTGTGATACCCTCCTTGGCCACATGGAATCGTTCTACGATCAAGTCCACTTTTAAATGTACTTCTTCCTGTCCTATTTGGATACTAATATCTTGAATATTGATGTCGTTTCTCTCTGTCTGTCGGACGATCTCCATCGCTACCTCTGGTGCTTGAGGATGAGGCTTAATGTTTCGCCAATCTATCATGGCACACTGCAGGAGTCCTCTGCATTTAAACCACTCCTTCTGCTCCTGTGAGATCTTCTCTAGGATGTACAGAAGGTGGTAGTCAGAGAAAGACACTGCCATCTTGCTATGACCTGCCTGTTTCATTGCTCTAGTGCACGAAACTCAAAGTATGCGCTCTGCTCGCTGTATTCTCTCTACTCCCAAATTCCTCAAATAAGTCGGATTCGGTAGAGTTCGCAACCTTTTATGCCCAACCTTCCTGTGTAACAAATTGCGAGTCTGCGTCATGATGGGTGATCAAGGGATCATAACTCCTGAATCTGCACTGATTACTAGCTCTCAAAATAAGAAACACATCCTGATTTGAAACATTGCCTCCACCGCCCTTATAATTGTTGTACATTTTTCATGCAAAATAGCTACAGCGCATCCTGCATGAGATCTTGATCCCGCGGATTTTTTTTTTCAATCGTCATGAGCATTGATAGGGCCGGAGCTTAGACCCATTGACGACTGTCGACAAAACTTCTCCTGTGAGTGTAGAAACTCAGAATGTACTTGGTCCGCTCATTTCATGAATCCAAAACAGACTAGTCCACCGTAATTTCAACTTGCCCATCTTTCGTTTCATCTTAGAATGAAAATATAGAACTAAATCTCCGAGGTGAAAAATCCGAGTCTGCAAATTCCAGTCATGCCAACACTTTTGCCGCTGTTGTACTTCCTGAAGCAAGAGAAAATTTGATAGCGAACTTCATCCAACTAGCGTAGCTGATCCATGCGATACGTAAAAGATTTGTCCAAGATTAAAGGCTTTTGTACTGCAATCCGAAAACTTTGGACCACAAGTTCAAATGGAAGAATAGCCTCCTGCCCCTGCAACAACTTAAAGGGTGTGCTTCCCACTGAAACTTTGTAAGAGATGCGATAGGCCCATAGCACTGTGGGAAGAATAATCTCCCATTGATCAGTATTATCTAGGAGCATTTTCTGGAGCATCTAGCAGCACCTTGTTAGTACTTTCGGCTAAACCATTAGCTCGAAAGTAATATGGGGAGCTAAACCGATGTTTAATATGAAATCTTGTTGTGAGCTCCACAATCAATTGATTCAGAAAATGCGTGCCTCGGTCTAAACTAATTCCAAACGGAAGACCATATCGAGGAAATATGTCATTTTGGAGCTTCTTAGCCACAACGGATGTAGTGGCTTGTTTAGTTGCCCATGCTTCTGCCCATATAGTGCAGTAGTCAGTACAGGTAAGTATATAAAGTGCACCTGTGCTCGCCGCTGAGGTTTAATTAGGCCAATGAAGTCCAGTCCCCACTTCTGAAAAGGTTCCAATGGTAAAAATAGGCTAGAGAGGAAAGTGATGAGCGTCGCTAGGTTCACCGGTTCACTGACAAGGATCACAATTCCGAACCGTCACTTGTACATCAGCATACATAGTGGGCCACCAGAGTCCAGACTGTTGAATTTTTCGGATCATAATAAGATGACCAAAATGACCACCAGCATCACTTGCATGTGCTTCCAAAATGATAGCCTATACTTCGTGTGGGGATACACAATGAAGCCAAACTCCCATCGGGTCTTTATGATAAAGTTGCCCCATGATCATAGTAAAGCATCGATTGCGTAATCCAAGTTTCTTCCGGGCTACCGATCGTAAATGAGATGATGTAATGCCATTGGTGAGAAAGCTCACCATTTCTTTGTACCAGGTTGGAGAAGTCTGTGGAACATCTTCCGATTTGGCCACCGTAAAAACTTCAGCATTTGGAAGAGAATCATCGATGCCCTTTGGAGGTTCACCATGATCTATTTTGGATAGAAAATTTGCAATCACATGACTAGCCCTAGGGCGATGGACTACATCATATTCAAATTCATGTAATAGCAACACCCATTGAGCGAGACAACCAACTAAATTTTGTTGCTTAACCAGATAAAACAAAGCACTGTGGTCCACATGAAATGTGAACGATCGACCGAGGAGATAGTGTCAAAACTTTTTAATAGAATAAATGAGACCCAGGCACTCATGCTCAGTAGTCGAATAGTCGTGCTCAGCCGTTGTGAGTCTTCTACTAGCATAGTACACCAGTCGAAACCACTTCCGATCTTCCTTCTGCATGAGAACGCTGCCGATTGCGCAATCTGAGGCATCCACAAAAACATGAAAGGGCAAATTCCAGTCTGGAGCTTTCAATACTGGAGCACTTGTGAGAATTTTTCAAAGTCGCTCAAACGCCATTTTTGCTTCATCAGTGCAGAGAAAATCCTTCGGTGGTACATGTGCTAACTTATTGAGCGGGATAGCAATATGTGCGAGTCCTCTTAAATGTCTGCCATGCCAACAGATTTTCCCGAGAAACCTGAGCACTTCTTTTGGATTCTTTGGAGCTGGTGTATTGCGAATAGCTTTAACCTTATCTGGATCAACCACAATTCCTTTTTTCGAAATAATGTGTCCAAGCAATTTACCACATTTGACCGTGAATGTTGACTTTAAAGGATTTAAGCATAGCCGTACCTTTCGGCAGGATTCGAGACATAAACGTGAATGTTCCAAATGCGACACCATCCTGAAAAAGACAGAGAAATAATCCAAAAATATACACATAAAAGATGTTATGGCATGAAGATTTGTTGTATACAACACTAAAAGGTACTTGGAGCATTCTGGAGTCCGAACCACATGATTGTACAGGCAAAGATGCCCCAATTGGTAATAAATGTTGTTTTATGTATATCTACCTCAACCATGTGCACCTGATTATAGCCACTGAACCCATCCAAAAAAGAATACATTTCCCACCCTGTGACTTTCTCCAGCATACTGTCCAGAAAGGGTAATGGAAATGGATCTGGAATTGTAGCAGCATTCAATTTTCAGTAATTTACGTAGATTCCCAATTGTTTGTTTTTCGTCGGGACAATCACTATTGGTGATACCCATTCTAGATTTTTGATTGGAACAATATAACCAACCTTAAGTAGATGATCCAATTCGAGTTTAACCTATTCTACAAAGTGGGGATTCATCCGATATCGCTGCTACATTACAGGAGTGGCATCCGGTTTGAGTAAAATACGGTGATGATATAATTTCGGATCCAGTCCCTGCATATCTGAATATGACTAGGCAAACACATCACTATACTGCTTTAACAGTGCAATCAGAACTAACCAAAATTATGGAGCTAGTTTCGAACATATTCGAATTGGCTTTGGGTCCTCCTCGCTTCCCAAGTTGATCACTTCCAGAGCATCTTCCTCAATGCGGACGCTGCTCATCTCCATAGGGTCCTTTAGAGAAAATTCTAGTAATTGAGTCTCGGTATTGTCAAACACTTTGGGGTCTACTGTAGTTGTCAAATTATCTACATCCATGCAAAAATCTGAGTTAACATCGACCACTCCCACGGACAGTAAGTCTTTATTAGCCTCGAGAAATCTAGTTTCCTCATCCTCTTCTAAGCCTTTTAGCATATGTGGTGGTTCCACCCAAATTGGTTTCTGCTGTGGGAGGAAGTACTGTTCATCATCCAACAAAACCATAAATTTGGAATGTCCCTTCCAAAAAGTGATAGTCTTCTCATCCTAGTTCTATCGAACTTTGGCATTCCGGAGCCATGGTCATCCCAGAAGTAGATTGTAATCTAAATTCTGCCCCTTTAATTCCAGGATGATAAAGGTAATTTTAAATAATACCTACACCATTCGGATCGGAATATCCTTAATCAGACCCACCGGTTGAACACTAGATTGATCCGCCATTCAGACAAAAAATGGGGCTGGCTCGAACTGATGCCACCCCATTTGCCTGCATGTTGCTGTAGAAGCTATGTTGGTACTCGATCCTCCATCGATTAATACCTTTGGAATGGCGCAATTGCGATGGTAACTTGTAATGGTAGGTACGACATGATCTACAAACTTTTCTTTTCTGGAGTGTCCTTTACCATTGAGACTATTGGTTCTGGAGTTTCTGCTGTACGGTGTGTCGACTGTAGTTGTTGTAATAATTGTTTCTGAAAAGTGGGTGCTAGCTCCAGCAAAGCTCTTAATGATAATTTCATATGCAAGTCCTGCAATAATCCACCAGTCTTTGCCTGAGGCATTTCGTCGTTATCTATCCTTATATCAGAGTTGAACTGCATTCCATTTCTGTTCTGACTGTTTATCCCTTCTTGAAAATCTGCAATTCCAGAGTCCACAACTTACGAAAAATTGGCAGAGGACTCCGCAATAGGAGTGCCTGAAGGCTCCACCGCTCGATGTCCCCGAGACTACTGAATTCGATCATCTACTACAGAAGGAATTGTTTTTGGATTAACAAAATGGGGCGGATACTCCTGAGCCCATCGTACAACTGTTTTTAGATGTTGCTTCTGTTTTTCCAAAATCGGTATACAGGGTTCCGGTATGGTGGAATATTCATTCTACGAGTGAGTGACGACTGCAATCTCTGGTTCAGCGTATTCTGTGGAGACCATGCTAGCCATTGGGGCTTTTAGTTTCGCCTCTTGCTTCCTTTGATCATATTCTTTGGCTTCTTCGCATTCCCACCTACGGTGTCCAAACTATAAACAGAAATGACACTGGATGGGCCGATTATCAGAATTGTTCAAACCAGGCTGATGGAATCGTCGTCCTCTATTGAAATCATTAAAATTCTATGTGTAACGTCTTCTAGAGTCCATATTCTTTTGTAATTCTGAGTACGGTGAGGCTCTTGTATTGCATACATCTTGGCTATCTTGCCACGGTCTGGGCTGAAGAGAGTGTTTAAAATCTCTTACATCCCCTTTCCACTTCTGGGTCTCGACTTGTGCAAAAGCTACCAATGTGCTCTTTGAATTGAATCTGCAATTATCCAAACTGTGATTATGCATGTTCTAGATTGGACAATATACCTGATTTAGGGCACAATCTGCTGTGATATGTCTTGGGTTTCAACAGCGCAAGCAGTACAACTGTTGAATCGAGTTTAGGGGTTGTTTCCCTTTGATTTCACTTCTGACCATCCCCATGTTTGCTAGTCATATTTTTCTATCCATACGAGTGGCTAATTCAATAACCTCGTCCAACATATGGCTCTGATCCAGTGTAAAGACATAAATCTTTTCCTTTATCAGTGGTTGTAAGCCATCCACAAAAAACTCGAGAAGTAATTCTTCCGAGGGACAGCTGTCATCCGAAAACTGCCTCATAATAGATCGAAATTCTTCTGCGTAGAGGTCTACCGAACTCTTCTGGACCATATATTGCAAAGTGGTGTATAATTTTGAAATACTTTTGGCCGTCCGAAACTGTGCTAAGAATGCTTCTTTCAATGCATCGTATGTAATAAAATGATCGGAAGGGAACTCAATGAACCATTTAACTGCATTTCCAGCCAAGGTGGCCTGAAATACCTGTAATTTATGATCTTCATCCTGCAAATGCTTGTGGTTGCAATTGTACTTGTTTTCAAACGTTCGTATATGCACATCGGGATCTTCCCCTGGTTTATCGTAAAAGTGTGTGTAATTCAATCTTGGCACTTGATATCGCTATGCCATCAAATCCCACAATTCAGATTGCGGTACCTAAATGAGAGCTAGATCCAAGTTGGGGGTGCGAATGACTTTCGCCACTGGAACCTTCTTCCTCAGGGTATTTTTCTTCCTATGGGAGGTTTTGCTGGTTAGGTTTTTCACCTTCCCTGTGCCCCGCTGTTTTCGCTAGCTTCTCCTCCTTCCACTCAACTACCCAATCCGTTAGTAATCGAGGGGGGATGTCAATTCCTCTAGGATGTTCACTGCCTCCGAAAGAGGAAGATCCTTTAAACCTTCTACAATCTATTGAAAAAATTCCTCTAAATGTTCATGATGATAATTTGTTGCGTGATACTCCTTTCTGCTCCGCAATGGCATGAAACTTGTGATAGCACTTCCTTAGCTAGAACCCCATCCCATCGTGGTCGCCAAATGTTTGGACACTGCTCGCCATAATACTAACAACACCCAAGTAGTAGGTTCGGGAACGGGGATTCACGAATATTACTATTCGTAAACATGCGTTTTTGTTCCATACTTCAATATGAGCTAGCACAGATAGACAATTTGGAATCTTAACTACACATAACAATAGGTATCCCACTTCCTTCACTACTCTACGCATCAACGTTTCTGTAATCGTCGAATCCGAAATCCGAAAGAACCCGTAGAAAAAACCCGTCTCCATAGGTCGTAAGAAAGGAGTAATGATGAACATCACACCGTTCCAAACCTCCGTCTCTAATGGTACTAGTGGCTTCTGTTGAATCAATCAAGACTCTGATCATCTTGATTGTAGTGCCTTGTCCTAGCTCAACCGAAATGAATGGTCATTTATCCACTATGCTAGGAGAGGTATTCCTCTTTTTTTGGTGCATCATCTAGTTGGGAATTCTCCAATGATGATGCTCTTAAACTTAGCAACTTCTTGGGAATTCTTCTTCTTGTATGCAACCAAATCTGATTTCCACTTTGCTTCATGTTGAGCACCAAGCTTAACATGATGACTCTAATGACCTTTAAAATCCTCAGGAACATGTCACCAAGCATTCTGTGTATATCACTAAAGACTCTATGACAAAAGAGCCTTCTTCATTTGAAGAGGCTAGGAAGAAGAAAGAATGGAGAGAAGCCATGCAAGAAGAAATAGAAGCACTTCAGGAAAATCATACTTGGGATCTAGTTTTCAAGAAGCCAGACATGAAGGTAATTGGATCCAAGTGGATATACAAAATAAAAAAGAACTCAGATGGCTCTATAAATAGGTACAACACAAGGTTGGTGGCAAAAGGATTTGCCCAAACTCATGGAGTGGACTATGAAGAAACCTTTTCACCTATGGCAAAGATGCCAACAATTAGGGTTTTGGTTAGTATTGTTGCTTCTAAAAATTGGAATCTATATCAGTTAGATGTCAAGAATGCATTCTTAAATGGATGGATATAAGAAGAATTGTATATGGCACAACCACCAGGTTTTGAAGATGAAGATAAAACAGGTTATGTATGCAAGGTAAAGAAGGCACTCTATGGTCTCAAACAAGCTCCTAGAGCTTGGAACCATAGGCTTGTTACTTATTTGTAGGACCAAGGTTTTGTGGCTAGCAAGGCATATTCTTCGTTATTTCTTAAGAAGAACAAATCAGAAGTTATCTACTTATGTGTCTATGTAGATGACATCATCATTATAGGGAATGATGTTAATGACATCAAGCAGGTTAAGGCTCAACTAATGGAAGAATTCAAAATCAGTGATCTTGGTTTATTAACCTACTTTCTTGGCTTAGAGCTTGTGTACACAGACTCTGGTATATTTATCACTCGAAGGAAGTACATACATGATATGTTGGTAAATTTCAAGATGGAGAACACTAAAATTTTAGGTACTCCTATGGAACTCAAACATAAGTTGAGTTCTCATGAAGGAGAATTACTTGATGATGTTACAAGTTATCAACAACTCGTGGGAAGTCTCAATTATGCTACTCTAACAAGAGTAGACATTGCCTATGGAGTAATTACATTGAGTCAATTTATGCATGCACCAAGAAAGCCTCATATGGAAGATGCAAAAAGGATGCTTAAGTATCTAAAGGGTACAATGAATCAAGGGTTGTCCTATCCCTTCACTTCTGACATAGATATAAAGATGTATTTTGATGCAGATTGGGCTACTCCAAGGATGATAGGAGGAGCACTTTAGGGTACCTATCTTTTGCAGGTTCAAAGCTCATCTCATGGTCATCTAAGAAGCAACCAACTGTGGCCTTATCTTCCACAGAAGCATAATATAGAGGTTTGGCAAATACAAGTCAAGTAGCTATGTGTCTTAAGCAACTATATGCAGACTTGGAGATACACTCTTACACTCCCATAATGTTTGAAGACAACACTAGCTCACTTCATTTGGCTACTAATCATGTACATCATGCAAGGACTAACACATTGAAGTGCACTATCATTATGTAAGGGAGAAATTGCATAGCAATTATATTCAATTATCCTATGTATGAACTCATTTACAATGTGCAGATGCACTCACAAAGTCATTAGATGGAACAAAGTTGAACATATTCAAATTGATGACTGGGTTGCAGGAAATCAAGGAGGAACAAAGACCAAGCATGTTAGGCTTGAGGGGGATTTGTTGCTGCAATTAAAGCCAAGCCCACATACTTGGTTAATTAGCTCATACATTATCTATTATGCAAAGCTTCATATGATCAACCTCTTGTAAAAAGTTCTTCACATTTTCCTTTGTAAAAGTGGTACACATTCTCATGGAGTTAGGAAGCTCAAAAATCACGAATAATTTGGTTGTTGAATGATGAGGGAATCTATCCTATACTTTAGGATTCACCTTTTAGGCAGATGTTTGAATTTCAATTCAAACTTTGGATCCAAGTACGACTATAAGAAGAGGACCAAAAAGACCCACATGTATCTCGGCCCATGAGATCATTTTGAAAAGATTCATTGTGAAGTGAGAGCTTATCTCATAGCTCATTCACCTCTCACACATTGAACAATGTATGATTGTCAATGACATTGTATTTGTATATGATTTAGTACATATATGATCATTACATTCTCATTTCACTTCTCTATTATAACTCCATCTGAACAATGATCTTCTTAGAGCTTGTTCTCAGTGCATAGTTGATCATTTGTCATGATTTAAAGCATGGTATATTCAGCATACTATCTAGTACATGCCTACAAAGTTTCATTAGCATTATCTTTCGAGATCCTGAGATATAAACACTTATTTTCTTATTGGTATGTTGACAGTTGCACCCAATAAATGTCGGGATGGTGCCGTGATTTGCTAAACATCTTTCTTTGTGTGTAGTCCATTATTTTTTATGACATCACTCATGATTGATAGCTTACTAAGTTAATCAGAGTTCCCCAAAAGGAATTAAGCCAATTGATGTTGTGCTCAGAGAACTGTTCAAAACACTGAACATGTGTAAGAACAAAAATAGCAAGTTTTTGCTCTTGGATCAAACTCCTACCTATTTGTTTTGATCCATTGATTAGTGAATCATGTTCCAAGCAATGTATATGATTATTAATGATCATTAACTAGTTAAAGAGGCCCACTACACTCTCCAGCAATCACTCTTAGCAGGTGTGAAGCAGGATCTAGCAACACCACTTCATCTCTTGTGACTATCCACCATCTCCTCTAACATGTACACTTATGTTTTATCCCACATTCATCCATAAATGCATTAAAATCAGAAGACATGTATTCCCCCCTTGATCAGAATGGAGGGTGCTCATTTAACATGCTGGCAAATTTTCAACCAAAACCAAAAACTATTTGAAGCACATAAACACTTAGAACTTTTCTTTCAATGGATACACCCATGCATTCCCAATAAAATCATCAATAAAAGTCACGAGGTAAAGGTGGTTTCCAAAAGAGGGTGTCTGCATAAGACCACAGACATCACAATAAACAAGCTGCAATTTTTGAGTAGCTTGAATTGAACCATCTTTTGGGAAGGAGGAACATTGCAATTTTCCCAAAATACAGCCTTCATAGACATGTTTACAAGGTGCCTCAAGTTTGAGCAGAGAGGACACCATTTTAGGTTTTTGCAAGTGTAGAAAACCAGCATAATTTAGATGACCAAAGCATGCATGCCAAAGCTTTGCATCTAACATAGCCTGAGAATCTTGAATCATTCATAGATTTTCACATTGCACATGCTAAATCATTCATAGATTTTGCATAATCTATGAGCTTATAAAGCCCACAACATAAAATTTTAGAAGCAATAATACCATCACCATTTGAAAAATCATGAACTATACATTTTTTATCAACAAATTTCACAACCAGGTCTTGGCTAATGTTGAAACCGATAACAATTTTTTCTTTATCCTTGGCATAAACAAAGCATCTAGCAATGTGAAACAACTACCATCAACAATAGTTTGAATGATCTTATAAACTCCCATTATAAGATAAGAGGAGTTATTAGCACATGTGATAGTATTCCCTATTGGGCCAGGCTCAAGTGAATTGAAGAAACTACACTATGAGGTAATATGTTTGGTTGCCCCATTATCAAAGTACCAAACATTTGAGTCTGCTGTAGACATACACTATTCATGAGAAGATGGGTCATAACCACAAATAGTAGTAAACACCCATTCTTCATTTTGCACAAGATTAGCAAACTTTGTTTTAGGTGTAGAGGCCTTTGCAACAACCATTCCAACCTCTTTTTTCTTTGCCTCTTTTGCACCTAGTTTTGAACAACCCATTATGACATTATCATTTTCTTTATAGTATTTGCAAAACGATTTCTACTTTTTTTTTTCTTCTCGTCTTTCTCTTCCTTTTTTGACTATACGAAATTAGTAGATTTCTACTTACTAGTAAATGAGCTCCATTTACCTTTGCCTTTTAGACTAGCTAAGAAATCTTGATCTGCTACACGCATGATGGACCTATTTTGTCTGGACTAATCTTCTTACAACAAAACAGAGACTTAATCCTCAAATGTTAAAGCATTTGGATTGCCTTCCATCATCAATCAAAGAGTAGAAGCAAAATTTTTATATAAATCTAGAAGACCATTCAGAACAATCTACACAAACAAGCTGTCTAGCAAGACTTCATCGGCACAAATCAATTGCTCCTTCAAATCTTTGATGTTTGTAAAACAACTATCCATAGAACCTCCTTCATTCATATGCTCACTCTCAAATTGCTTTCAAAGGTAAGCAACACAAACCTCATTTCTTGCATAGTAAAAAGTGGTAAGTTTATCCCAATCATCCTTTGTTGTTTTGAAAGAGTGAATATAAGGGATAATGGCATGTTTGACATACATGGATATGAATGCATGTGCCTGATAATCTCTACCATCCCAACAAAGTTGGTTTGTAGTAAGTGTCACAAGAACCGCAACACGAATAGGAACCTGAAGATAATCATCTTCAACATCATTTGCATCACCTTCAATAGTTGCATTTGCAAGTGTAATATGTCATCTTTGAACACCTTGCACAATATTCCACAGTCCCTTTGCAACCAATAAATGGTGCATCATATATGCCCATAATGGGTAATTGGTACCATCCAACTTATCCTCGATAGCCAACATATAGTTTACATCATTGCTTTTAGCCATCTAAAATACCTTGATGCAAAAAAATGATTGCCATTGCTTATTGAGCTTACTAGTTCTTTGTAAATCCAAAAATTCTTGTACATCACATCGAGGTGGCGTCGGACAAAAAGAAGGATTCACCTGAAATAAATATGATGCGGCTTGCCAATGCACTCGTAATGTTGGATTCTTTTCCAAAAACTTTCTTCTCCATAATGGTTGTGTCGCTTCAAATTCTTCTTGAGTGTAAGTGAATGTATTTGTCTTGAAGTTCAGCTGGTCATCTCGATCTTTTTGTGTAATCTAGTTTATATAACAATGTGTTTACTCTTTCATAAGGTATGTTGAATGGCTTAATGATCTGTTCCAAGTCTCTACCTTTGATTTTTGCTTCTTTCATTACTTTGACTACTTCCTTTTCAAAAGTTTCCATCACCTGGGACACCAATAGTGCCCGTTCCTTTTGACCTATTGTTGCAGTATACGGCATTGGATGATCATCACTAGGTTCCATCATCTGCTCTCTTATTGGTGAATGAGAGATCAGGGGAGATAGACGACGTACCTCTACCTCGTCAGTAGGATTCCCTTGTTGTGGCTCTACTCGTGTCCCGATTGTTGCTGGTTGTTTTATTTGAGCTTCTAATTGTGCAATGAGTTCATCCTTTGCTTTGATTTCATTGGTAGCCCTTGTTAGCTCTTCTTTGGCAGTCAAAAGTTCATTTTTGATGGTAGCTATTTGATCGGTGTCTTCATTATAGACTATAAGAAGTTTTTCTTCAGTCGATTTCCATTGCTTTCTGAGTTCGTTAGTATCATGCATATACTTTCTTTCCCATTCTTCTCTGATGGTTTGCTCTTGTTTCAGCTAATTTTCATACTTTGCAATTTGGTCTTCCAATGCTTTTGTGTCGCTTGCGGTTGTTTCTCGAGCTTCTATAGGTTGGTTGCACAATATGGCATTCATAAGTTCTTTATTTCTATTTCGTAAATTGTCTATTTCTTCCATGTATACCTTGATCTGAGTTTCAAGAAGCTTACTTCTAGCATTCATCTTGTCTTTTCCACTTCACTAGCTTCATATTTTCTTTGTAGCTCTGTGAGTTGATTTTGGATCTTTTGGTTCTCCTGTGTTAGAGTGGTGCATTGTTCCATGGCTTCTTTATCTTCTGATTCCTTGGCTAAGAGTGCCTGTTGAACTTGAATTAATTGTGCAGACAGGTTTTCACTCATAACCTGGAATTGGCTTCTCTCTCTCATAGGCTTGTCATAGTCTGCATCTGTTTCGATCATTTGTTGTTGCATGCCCATAGCCGTTTGTATCATTTGCTTTACTATCGACTTTAATTGAGCTACATCCACATTTAACCATGTTTTGGGGATACTAGGTTCTTCACCTGTGGTAATGTCTTTTCCTTGTGCCACATGTAGTGTTGTTTGGTGGGGTTGCTGAATATGTAGTTGTATCGTTGGCTCAGCCTCTTTAGCTACTCCCTTCCCTCGTGGCGTATCATCGAGAATTTCAATCATAGTTTTGGCTAGAGTTTGTTGTTATAGTCCTTCTTTTTCTAGGTTCATTTGCAATTCATCTTTGATGGGTGATATCACAACTGTTTTTGGTGGAGATGCTTCTTTCACACTGATCTTGGATTGTGTATTCAACTTGATGTTGTGCCTTTCTTTAGGTGGTGCAGCCTGATTTTGTACTTGTGGGTTTTGATTGTCGTGGGGGAGGGGGGTTTGGATTTGATGAATCTCCATCCATTCTTCATCGTTCATCTCTGTCCTTATATCTGTGTCCAATGTGTCATGTTCACGAATAAATTCCTCATCAGAACTTGAGTCATTAGGCCCCAATTCCTTGTATCTAGTGGCTTGTGATGGGCTATGTTCTTTTTGACCCTTTTTCTGCAAATGTCTAGACTATTTGTATTGATGTCCTTGAACGATAAGATTTATTTGACCTCGCATGTAAGTATGTGTTTCTTCTAAAGCCGCTGATAGATCCCTTTGTGTTATAGGAGGTTGAGTTAATGAGACCCTTGGTAATAGATGTGTTCGCTTCGATTGTGGGGTTTCCTGTGCTTCTTCTTCTCTAGCCCGCTTGCCTCCACGCATCGTAGTTTTTGAACTTGTTCCCACTTCCTCTCTAGATATGGATGCTTTCTTCTTCTTCTTTGGAATTGTTGCAGAATTCACACATCTTGCCATTTCAATAGAGATCGGCATTAATCGCAGGCATTCCTTCATTTCTGGTGCTTCATAGATCAATAGCATCAAGGCAGAGCTTCCATTCAAAAATTTCTTATGGTCCCATTTCTTCTTTGCTTCAAATAAATGTTTCTGTATGTATGGCGTAAAGTTAGCTTGGTTCCCGATTCGCCTCATAGCATGAGATAGCAATTGAACTACAATCTTTTGAGGTGTTGTATATCTGTTCATTCTTGGGAAATAGAAATGTTGATGCGCCACATGGACTGATTCTTCAATATCCATCCTGTTGATTTCCATAAAAGCCTTCTTTTTAGCGTCGTGACATTCATGTTTGAGATTTGTCAGCCCGTCTTGATTCCATCCAAAAGCTTTGTTGATGAGCTCATGCGTAAATCGAACATGTTTCCATTCTCCAGTTTTATTAAGAACTGTAGCTTCTACTACTGAGGGCATATCCACTGCTGCTTGTAGCGTATTCATCATGTGTGTACATCGTTGGAAATCTGGTAGATAAATAGGAAGCCATAAAAATGCATCAATTCCTGCCCTTGTCCATACTTCCGTGATGCTTGGCAATCCTTGTAGTATAGTTTGGAAATCCTGCGACATCAATTGAAACTGATGGTTGATGGTGGCCAAAAAGATGAGGTCTGCCACTAGTTGGTCTTTGTGGAACCAATGACCTCTTGCTTTCGTAATTGATTCCAAAGGAAGAAGTAGGACCTCTTCCTCTGGCGTAACTTCTGAATCAAGTGATGCCATCTTAAAGCACACCACAATCAGTGTAAAAGTGGTTGCATGAGTTATTTCCAACTAATCTCCATGAATCGAAAAATCCTATGAGTGACTTGTGTTGTCTTTCCCCCGTGGATGTGAGCAAGGCAGTACCTGGGATTTTTTCATTTATATTTTTTCTCTTATTTTCTACTCAAAGAAAACAAAAATGTCAAGTGAGTAGCTGAAGCTTTATTTTATTTTGAATTATTTTCCTTGAGGTTAACGTACAAGTGCTCTCCTATTCCCGTGGAGGGAAATGTGCATTAGTGATAAGTAGAAGAAAAGTTATGTGCCCAATGCATGGCCTCATAATGTGGCCCTATTATGCACGTTCGAGGTGTATGGAACTCAAGATGTGTGCAAGAAGAAGTTGCTGGTGGTTTTGTAGATGATGATCGAGATTTGGGTATCCAAATCAGCTTTATTTTGTTGTTCTTGACTGCAACTTTGTCTCCTATTGTGCTTTGTGTAGCTGTCATTTTGTGATTCTTCTTTGGTAGCCATTCATATCTTTGAGATGCTTTCATTGAGTACTTCCATTTCTCCACTTTTGGGTTATTGCCTCTTTCTTGCTCCTTTGACTTTAGTTTGGAGGCCTCCTTCCTTTATGCTGTTGTCTTTGGTTTAGTTTTCTTCATTGGCATAGTTGATTTGGGAATCCATATCTACGTTCTTGAAGGTTGAGCAGCCATTAGTTTCTTTGGGATCCATAATTGAATAATCTTTTGTAGACCTAGTGATCCAGCTTGGCTTGTAGTCTTATCCTGTTGTCAGTTCCTTTGGAGGTGATGGTTTTGTTGTTGATGATATGCTGCTACTTGATCTTTTCGAATCCACGCCTGGTTGGTTCCTTGAATGGGATATACTCTAATGTGGGAAGTTTTGGGTTGAACACTCTAATTGGTTGCTCTCGAGCTCACTTCCTTTCTAGGGTTCTCAATGGAAATTATGTTAGTTGAAAGGTCCAAAGGATGATGAGGGGGTGTGAGATTAAGAATTGGTGTAAACACACGTGAAGTGCTTGGAGGTGGGGGTTCCACAGTAGAGGTAGATGTACAATCATTGTCATGCATGATTAATTGATCTCTCGAAGCTAGACAAGTGGCTTCACGATGCCCTATCTTGGCTGATATGTAGCCCAAGGCTAGTTGGATAGTTACCTCATATTCATATATCCAATATTGGCCTAACACCAGTTCTTCTAATAAATCTTGATCATGGCACACTAATAAGTTTTGTTGCATCGTATTATTTCCTAGGTGCAATGATAAGGTAATCTCCCCTATGCATTTAGTAAGCTTATCTCCTATTCCAATTAGGTGTGCTTTGGTTGGATGTAATCGGGCTTTGAGCTGATGAGTCAAAGAGGATCTGATACAGCTAGTTGCTCCTGTGTCAATGAGGGCATCCACCAAGTGGTACTCCTTTGTTCACACTTCTAGGTTCAAATATGGTTGCCTCACTTGATGTCCTAGGTTTTTGGAGACTCTAAAATTAGCCATTGGGATGGGCTCCTCTCCTAGCCGATAACTTTCATCCCTTTCTCTCATCCACTCCTTCGGTCTTCTTATTCTTCCTAGAGCTTCCTGTCGTGCCTCTTCATGTATTTTTTCATCTTCCTCTCGTCAACTCTTTGCTGCTAGAAGCCTTGACAGCATCTCCTCCGCTAATGGCTCTAAATAATTCTTCACTCAACAACCACTTATATAGTTTGGTGGTACGTCTCATCTAGGGTTTCTAGATTGATGGCTCTGCTAGTTGATATGCGATTGATCACCAAGGGACCATATCCTCTTTTTTGCAAGTTCTTTGTATATTGCTTTAAAGTATATACAAGGACTAAATCTCCTTCCTTCAAACCTTTGTCCCTAATATGAGCATCAAAGTATGCTTTTTGTCGCCTTTTTGCAGCATAAATGTCTGCTACCGCTTGTACTCTAGTTTCATGTAGCTTGTCAATTTGGTTCAATTGATTAGATAACTCATGTCAAGTCCATTCGTAGTTCGAGGATACTCTAAGAGTATGAACTAGGAAATCAATCGATAAGATGGCATTCTGGCTGTACACTAGATTAAAAAGGGTGGTTCCTATAGCAGTCTTGTATGCTACTTTGAATGCCCATAAAGCATGATGTAACTGCTTGTCCCAATCGAACCTTCCATTATTAACAATCTTCGTAAGCATTGTACACAAGATCTTGTTTGAACTTTCAGCTTGTCCATTGGCTTGTGGGTGATAGGGAGTTGATTTCTTGCGAATCACTAGGAATTCATTCATCAAGGCTTCTATCACTTCATTGACAAAGTGTGTGCCTCTATCACTCACTATTTCTATCGGCAATCCAAATCTAGTGAATATGTTCTCAAAGAGAAACTTAGCCATGGTCTTTGCATTATTTTTATTAGTTGCCTTGGCTTCTACCCATTTGTTCAAATAATACGTTGCTACAATTATGTATTCTGCATGAGAACCTTTTGCTGATGGGCTAAGAGGTCTTACAAAATCTATTCCCCATTTGGTAAATGCTCTGGCACTTATCATAGGTCTTAATGGCATTTCATCTCATCTAATAGGATACTTTGTTCATTGACAAGTATCACACCTTTGGACATATATGGTTGCATCTTGATATAGATTTGGCCACCACATTCCAGCAAAGAGAATCATTTTTGCAGTTTTATCTGCAGAAAAATGTCCTCCTCTGGCTCTCGTATGAGCCATTTCCAAAACTGACACATACTCGTCTTTATGGATGCACATTCTTAAGTGGTCATCCCTCCCTCTCTTGAAATTTTTTTTGCCTATGAGTACATAATCTTTGCGTTGCTCCTCAAGGGCTCGCTTCCTTGCCAAACTAGCTCCTTCTGGGTACTCTTGTGTTTTCAAGAATTTCACTAGAGGCATACTCCACCTAGGTGCTACTGTAGAGTAACATAGAGTAGAGTTCTCTTCAGGTGCTCTTTCTTGACAAATGGAGCATGTAGAGACATAATTATGTGTATCCCTCTGCATGGTTGGCCAATATATGCCTAATCGCTTAAGCGCTTGCTAGGCTCCATTAACACTTCGATGGGTTTTCCATTGATTCACGTGTGCTTTTTGAAGCCACATCTCTTGCTCCTCTTCTTCTACACATCTCATAAGTAATCCACTTGGTTCGTGATGGTATAAGCTTCCAGGTATGATATGGAGATTTTTAGTTTACCATAACTCTTGGCTCTTGTCTAAATTGATCCTATGTTGAGGCCCATGTGTGAGTATGGGAATCAAATTTTCAGTCCATCATGGACATACTTCCAGGTTGAAAAGATAAGTATTCGGCAAATCATCTAGCACTCCTGTGGGAGGTTCTCCATGTATCTACATACATGTGTATGTGTGTGTGTAAATGTGCATGTATGTGTGCGTGTATGTGTGTGTGTATGCATGTACGTGTGTACCTCTAGCTGCACTCCTTTCTCTCTCTCTCTCTCATATACATACATACATGTGATCAATGTGGATGTGCGTGTTTCCTTTTTTGACTACTACTTCAAAATCAAATTACATTAACAATAGAAACCATCGTACTAGTCGTCCGGTATTACATGGCTTATTGACTAGATACAATAGAGCCTGATGATCGATGAAAAATTTGAATTTGTTTGCCAATAAGTAGTGTCTAAATTTCTTCACTGTGTATACCATTCCGAAGCCTTCTCATTCTGTGGTGGTATAATTACGCTCTGCTTGATTTAATTGTCTATTAGCATAGGCTATAGGGTGGTCTAATGTTTTGGTATCTATTGGCTCGGCTAAGATGCAACCAATGGAAAACTCGGAGGCATCCACATGAATATGAAATGGTTTATTCCAATCTCGTACTTTTAAAATTGGAGCTGAGCTCAAGCGACTCTTTGATTCATTGAACGCCTGTTCACATTCTTCTATCCAAGTAAACTCAGTCAGCAATCCATAAAGAATTCTCGCAATTATGGCATGCATGTGAATGAATACACGATAATATCCACAATGTCCCATAAACTCTTGCACTTCTTTAGCGGTCTTTGGTCTTGGAAAATCTAGAATTACTTTGACTTTATTTTTTATGAAGACACATTTTTTCGGATTAAGGCATACTCTATACTGACGACATTTGGCAAATATTTTTCTTAGTTTGGGGATGTGCTCCGATCTTATAGCTGAATAGGTACATAAATCATCCACGTATACTTCCATAATTTTTCTCAAGAATTTTTTGAACATGTGGCACATCAATCTTTGGAAAGTGGCTAGGGCATTAGTTAGACCAAAAGTTATAACCCTAAATGCATAGACTCCCCATTTGGTTGCAAAGGTTGTCTTATGTTGGTCTTTAGGAGCAATGGCTACCTGATTATATCCTGAGAAGCCGTCAAGAAAGCTATATACTTCCTTACCTGCAACCCTTTCCAATAGATGGTTTGTGATGGGTAATGGGTAACTATAACGTATGGTGGCTACGTTTACCTTTTTAAGATTAATGCACACCCTTAATTTGCCATTCTTTTTTGGCACTACCACCAATGGCGATACCCATTCCGTGTGTTCAATTTCATAAATGAAGCCCGCATCCAACAATTTATCTATCTCCTCCTTAATTTTTGCCAAATAAACATCATTATAGGTATATGGTCTTTGTTTGGAGGCCTTGGCTTCTATTGTCATAGGGATTCTATGAGCACAAATAGAAGTATCTACTCCTTTTAAGTCCTTATAAGTCCATGCAACGACATCTCAATACTCTCTTATAAGTTGTATTAATTCTTGTTCTTCCTCCGGCGATACTTCTTGTCCTATGAAAGTGCAGCTCTCTTCTCCTTCTTCAATAGCTACTACAATCTTCTTGGTCTACTCTTTATTGTCATATGCTATCCCTAGTTGCGCTTCTCATTTTGGCATCTGAATAGCAATCTTTCTCTCCTCTACATCATATTTCTTGAAATGCTCAGGTACCTCTAATTGGTCTTGAGGTGTGCTATCTTCTTTCTCTTTTTCCATGTTTGGTTTGTCTATTACTGATTGTAGTGCGTCTTGAGTCACATCTAGACTAGGTTCAATCTCTTCCTTCCTTTTCCTTTCTTCCTCAATAGGTTCCAGTTCCATTTCTATGCTCTCGTAATATTCATTCCATTCTTTTTCAATTACTTCTCCTTCATCCGCTTCTTGGAGAATGTCCATGTATAGATTTACATCATATCCTTTGCAACAACCTATGAATTATGACCACCACATGCTAGAGAGATTCCTCTCCTCCCAACCAAATGCCTCTATAGATAGCTCTTTCCAGGGGACTGCCTTCTTGGGTAGGTGGATACTACCCAGCCGTGTGTCGGCCATGTAACTACATGTGCGCCAAGTGTCCCAGTCAACTCAAGTTAACTCAAGTGGATGCTTCTAGAAGGCTCTAGATCTCTTTGGGCAAATACTCTCCCCATGTCCCCCATGGGGATTGAACCCAGACCTCCTCCTTCACATCCTTGAGACTTAACCACTAAGCTAAGAGGATCACTTGTTCACAATAGCACAAGACCTCCTAGTAAGTCTAAACACGAGATCTTTGGTCATACACACGGATGACCAAACGGTGTCTGATTTTAGATCTATCTAAACTGGCAGAACCCCTAGATCATAAACTTATTTTTATTACATCCTTCCTCATCTATGCATTCATTCATAGTCATTACTTCTTCATTTACGCATACGTCCAGAGTGCTAAAATCTCCATCCAACCATGGGGTTCGAATTCTTCATCTAAGAATATTTGAGGCATGTAGGTGGGATCTTCTACAGGTCTAGATGTTCCTTGTCCTGGCTACCATCTTTGTCTCCTTTCTTCTTCCCTTTTAGCTGCCTTACACATCCATAGGTGAGTGTCTTTGTTCATCCATGTCTGGCTACTTGTCCCTACACTATGAATGGATAAATCATCATCTTCCTTGTGTATTGGGTTCGATTGTAGAGGAGGGACATCTTGATAAGTATAAGTATGGATGTTTATCCTAGTTGTCATTCCTCCATGCTGCAAATACATCGCATCTTTTCCCTAGTCTTGCACTACCTTGAGCTCTCTCATGAAAGGCCTTCCAAGTACCATCTCATAATTTCTAGCCTTTTCGAATTGACATATTGCTAAGATGTGCTCAAATTCGACTTCACAAGTGGTAAATACTACATTTTCCAATAATCCTAAGAGTCTCTCCATGTGTCCATCTGCCATTTGGATCTTCATCCTAGTGGGTCGAAGGGCTGGCTTTCCCCATTTCTACCATATTTCTTTGGTAGCAATTCCTACTGTAGCTCCCGAATCTAATATGGCTTTAGTGGTATAACCTCTATAAGTGATAGGGACGCATGTGTTTCCTTCATCTCCCTCACCAAAATCTCTAACCTTGTCAATTTGGATTTTGATTGTGGCTCCTTCATCTCGCATCTCGCTCTTGTCTGACTTTGTCTCTAACTGGCTGGTGAGTTTCTCTCTTAATTGAGGGTTTGCTTTCAAGAGTTCTTCCAGAGTTAGAGTACATGTGATTTTTACTTTTTTAAGATGTTGTACTATCTCAGAGGTTTGGACTGATGGGTTTTGCTCCTTTCTCCTCACTAAGGGAACATGATATAATTCATAGTTATGTTCATACTCCCCCATATAGTGTGGTAATACATTTGAAACTATGGATTAATGATGAAGAGTTGTTTTTTATTCCAATCTTGGTGAATTCCTCAATCAATTCCCGATATACTTGTTCCATGTTTTGAAAATTATTAGGATCTAAGGGTTGGAACCATGCTAAGGCCGTGTCTGTAAGGGTTAGGCCAAATGATTCATATTGAATCAAGAAGTCTTCCACCTGTTTCGCTCTTATCACTTGCTTGAATTCTGCAATGTGATTGTATGGCTCACTAGAACCATGATAGTGGCTTCTCATGCATTTGGAAACTTGAATTGGTCTTAGTCTTCTTCCAGGTTCAGGAGGTCTTGGCAGTATAGGGAAAACGCGAAGCCCTACCGGTATACTTGCATCTCTTCCTACTGATGGTCTCTCAAGAACATGATTCCTAATTCTTGGTTCTGCATTTGTAGGAGGTCGATAGTTGGGATTATCACCTGGTGTAGCAAACTAAACTTGGGGTCTAACTGGAATGCTCTGTTGTTGTGTCTGCCTTGAATGCTGATAAGATGAATGTTGCTGAGTTCCTTGGGGATTTTGCGAAGTAGTGGCTTGATCCCTAGGTGGGAATACAGAAATGTTCTGATATCTTAGCCTTGCTCTCTCTAATTTAGTCATGGGCCAATATCTTCTCTGATTCTTGTCTAGGTAAGTAATGTGAGAGGGGTTTTCAGGATCTTGTAACTCATAGATGGTGGCTGGATTTGACACTTCTTCCCACAACGAAGAATTGGTTTTAAGTAAATGATTCATTCCATTCACCATGTAGACATCCATTAAGGATTCGTCTTGGGGAATTAGGTCTCCTCTGCAAACCCTAACTACAATGGACTTCCCTCTAGCGGTTGACACAAATTCTTCTTGTTCTTCTCCATTAAGGTTTTGGGCATTATCTTCTTCCCTTAGCTCGTTAATGCTCTCTAGATGCTCCCTAACTGCATACATAATCCCTCTTTTATCCCTATAGAATCCTCCCACGTACTTGACTGTTGGTCTAGGCACTATGTGAGCATCTCTGGCTTTCTTCAGCCTAGCCACTCGTCTATTCAATCCATCTATTTAGATGGGTAGGTCATGATTGGTGTTCACATATTCTAAGGAGGTTTTGTACTCTCCCTCAATGATAGACATTAGGCCTGCTATTGGTACAAAGTTGTGCATGTCCTCTGAGGCCATAATGGTTTCTTCTTCAAACTCACTCGAGGTTTCAGAATAATGGAAATGAATACTAGGCTCGGTTACACTTCCTACAGATGATACCACACTCCTTCGGCTTCCTATGAATCTTCCTAATCTCAAGTTCATTGACCAATAGCTCTATCTGAGTCTAGACAGACCTTGGCTCCAAGTACTCTCCTCAAAATCTATAGATCTATATGTATTTTTTTCTTAATTTAGAGTCTCTTGGATGAGATATCACTTAAATTCACTAGCACAACACTCGACACTTGCTACACACGACACTCGACACTTGAGGAATATCGCGACACTTGTTGTTCAAACAATACTCGACACTTGCTGAGTATCATGACACTTGGTCAGTGAAAGATATCGTGACACTTGATCAGCGATAGATATCGTGGCACTTGGTGAGCGATAGATATCGCGAGACTTGGTCAGCGACAGATATCATGACACTTGGTCAGCGACAGATATCGCGACACTTGGTCAGCGACAGATATCGCGACACTTGGTCAGCGACAGATATCGCGTCACTCGATCAGCGACAGATATCACGACACTTGACCTTGGGAAGTCACAAATTTAAATGGAAATTTTAGCACAAAGACTTGATCAGCTCACCTCACCAAGCTGCCCTCAAGCTCCCTTGAACCAACACCTACTATTTCTAACTCCAAAAGCCTTGATATCAGCTCCGTGACACTTGCCATCTGTGCACTCATGATACTTGCTAAGAAACAAGTAATTTCAAAATGGCTTCCTTTTGGCTTTTAAGCCGTTGTAGGGTACAAAAGCTGAAAAGGGCTAAAAGAAAGAGAACTTGAAAATTGTACCTACCTACCTACCTACCTATCCTAACTCTCTTCCTTCCTTCTACCTACTCTAACACTCACTTCCTTGTGAATTTCTCTTCTTTGGTAAGTCACTTTCATCCACTAGCACAACACTCGACACTTGCTACACACTCAAGGGTGGCAAAAAATGATTACACATGTAGGGGGAAAAAAGGGTAGAGCTTTGACCCATTGACCAAATTTTTATTCTATTCTCTGATGAGATTCTACAACAAAAAGTTGTCAAACCTAGTTGCACCAAAATCAAGTAGGGACCAAACCACCAGACTTGGAATTTACTAGTAGTCCGATCCGATTTCGAATTGGAAAATAGTACCAATTTTCCTTCCCTAAAAACAAGGTTTCTAAGAAACCGATCATGTGTTCGAGCTTGCTAAATCTGCACTTCTTGCATCAAAAGAAAGATTTCAAAGCTTTGCTCATCTAAAGAATGAAGTTCATCCAAATGCGAATACAGGGATTGACCACCTATAAGCTAGGAATAACAATCTCGATAGAGGCATTAGCCTCTATCCCATAAGCCAGTTTGAAAGGTGTAGAACCAATAGCAACTTTATAAATAGTGGGGTAAGCCCATAATACAATAGGTAATAACTGGTCCCAATGATTTAGACAATCCGGAATCAATTTTTTTAACATAGTGAATAGTGTTTTATTAGCGCTCTATGCTAATCCATTCGCTCGAGAGTAATAAGGTGTACTGAATTTATGTGTGGTATGAAAAGGACTATGTAAGAGCCTGAATGAGATCATTAGCAGAATGTGTTATTTTATAAGATACAAGTTCTAATGGGAGACCAAAATGTGGGAAAAGATCTCTGGTCAAGAATTTGGCAATCATAAAAGCCATGGTAGACTTAACAACCCAAGCTTGGGCCTAGCGAGTTGCGTAGTCTGTACAAGTGAGAATGTACCGATTATTTTTAAGGATGAGAGGTGGAGTGATGGGACCAATAAAATAAAATCCGCACTTTTGGAAGGGTTCAAAAGGGAGGATGGGTTGAAGAGGAATATGGTGACGAGTTAAGGGCTATTCAGTGTGCTGGCATGGATCACAAGCCCAAATGTATGCATGAGTATCTCGTTGCATCATAGGCCACCATAGTACACTTTGCAATAATTTTTTATATGTCAATTCAACCAAGAAATGTTGGAGCCAAATGTGCTAGGGTTAATATAGAAGGGAATTCATGAATAGGACAGAGTAGAGCCAAGCTCCCAAAGGATCCGAATAGTACAACTGGTCGATAATGATGCAGAAAGGTTGGCTATACAAGGCTGATTTCTGATGAGCAGCAGTGGGGAGGGAGTCGGGGGGATAACTAGTGGTCAAGAAAGTCAAGAATGTATCACAATAAGATTTGGCTAAATCCCAAGTAACAAGAGAAGCACTAGGTTATGTACGATAGATGGTATGTGAGGAATCATCCATGCCAACCAGAGCTTCATCGGAATCCAATCCGGAGAGGAAATCAGATATGGCGTGAAATGATTTGGGTCAATGAATAACATCATAATCAAATTCTTGAAGTAAGAAAACCCATTATGCTAGTTGACCACCCAAATTTTGTTATCATGTGAGATAATTCAAGGAAAAATGTTCCACATTGAAGGTGAATTTATAGCCTAGAAGATAATGGCAAAACTTCTTAATGGAATAAATAAGACCGGGACACTCGTGTTTGGTCATTGAATAATTCCTTTTTCTAGGGGATAGTCTCCAGCTAGCATAATAGACCAAATGGTACCATTTCTCATGGAGCTGCATTAGGACACTACCAATAGCAATATAAGAAGCATGACAAACACATAAAACGTTAAGTCCCATTGGGGGGCTTGCAGAATAGGAGCCTACGTTAAAAACTGCTTAAGATGGAGCAAACTAGTTTGTCACTCATCAATCCACTGGAACTTGCAGGAAGCTATTGTAGTTAGGCGAGTAAGAGGAATAGTTAAATGGGCGAGCCAACAAAGGTGATGAACATGCCAGGGAATCTGTCCTAGAAACCAGAGGACTTCCTTCCAAGATTTTGGTGGTGGGGCTTGAAGTATAGCCTGGAATTTATCAGGTTCCACTTGAATACCCTGGCAAGAAATAATATGCCCTAACAATTTACCACATGAAATCCCAAAATGGATTTTCTAGGGTTAAGCCATAGTCAGTATTCTTGCCACTTTAGAAAACATAAGCAAAGGTGTTGCAAATGATCCATCTTGGCACCCGAAACCAAAAAAACATCTAGAAACACCTGCATGAAACTTGTCAAATATAGGTAAAAGATATTTTGCATACATCATTGAAAAGTACTAGGAGCATTACGAAAACCAAACCACATGATTGTAGAATCATAAACTCCCCAGTTTTTCATAAACGTTGTTTTGAAAATATCTTCTTCAACCATACACACTTGATTATGACCACTATACCCATCCAGAAAAGAATATATTTCTCATCCAACTACTTCATGAAGCATGCTATCCAAAAATGGTAATGGAAAGGGGTTAGGAATAGTTGCTGCATTGCGTTTCTGGTAATTCACACATATTCGAAGTCGTTTTTTTCTTAGGTACAATCACTATTGGCCAGATCCATTTTGCGTGTTCAATAGGAACAATAAAACAACTTGAAGGAGTCGATCCACTTCCTCTTTTACTTGTTTGGCATAATTAGGGTTCATTATATAACTCTATTGTTTGGCAGGATAAATGTCCGGTTTAAGTACCACCCCTTAAACTACCCAGTGTTGCCAAATTCTAGGATCTAGCCCTTTCATATCTTTAGAATTCCATGTAAACACATCAATGAATTTGGTTAATAAGGAGAGCAACTCTCATTTGAAGGAGTCATCCAAGTCAGCTTTAATTTTAACTTGTCTGGGATTACTATCATCTTTGAGATAACATATGATAAACTGATCCTCAAACATGTAAGATTGGTGCACGAGATGATCAGTAATGGTGCTAATTACTTTATGGTGAAACTCTATTAATTATAGTACTTCCTCAAGGCCTTCTCTGGTTTCAACAGCACTTGGTTGTACTGTACAAGATGCAAAAGACCATTGATCCGATACATGTTGTAAGTCCACATTGCCTAGTGATAAAAAATCTTGGTTAGTTGAGAGGAAAGTGGTTTCCTCATCATCGGACAAACCATCCAACATATGCACATGCTCCATCATGTAAGGGAAAGAATGTATCTCTCAAGGTTTAAATTCATCGAAGGGAAAAATATATTTCATGTGATGACATTTAAAATTAGCTCATGGGATGAACAATCCTGCAACACTTTGGCTTGTTTAAACCAAGGTCTGCCAAATAGTAGGTTATAATCTAGACTAGACTCTAGATGTCCAAGCACTACAAAGCTCATATGGAAAATTTCACCTTACAAGGTAATTAGAATACTACAAGCCAAGCCAACAGTGTGTACTCAGGATCGATCAGCCATTTGTACAAAAACATTCATCGATTCAATATGACTCCATCCTAGTTTCTTACACATGGCTACAATAGCTATGTTGACTCCTGAACCACCATCAATTAGGACCTTCATAATTCTATGGATTTTGTACCACATGGTGATCAATGGAACCACATGTTCGATAGTCATGTCCAGTTCTAGGTGTACAGTGGCTGTAGCTGTTGGTGCAAGACAATCAACAATTGAAGGTCTTTAAGTCCGCAGAAATTTCATCAAAAATTTTCTTTAAAAAGTCACCGGAAGGTCACCGGAACAGTACCGGAACAGTACCGGAAACTCACAGTAAAGTCACCGGAATGTTACCGGAAATGATCACTCTTATAGTTTTCTGTTTATGAAGAGTTGAAAGATGAAAGAATGAAGAAAAGACAAATTCTTGGAACTTGGAAGAAGAACCGGAAAAAGATGTACACATATGTACAGTAGTATAGTCATCTTCATAAGGTTGTACAAATTTATCTATAAATACCTTAGAAACTGTCGGGGCAAAAGAGGAGAGGCATATATGAGAAGAATGAGAAGTTAGATGTCATGAGACATATGAAAAAGTTAGTTGAGTTTTCCTCTCATCACTCAACTGTAACTTTCTGAGTAATCGAAGAAATATTGCGCCGAAATTTCTGTGTGTTCTTCATCTGTGATAGATGATTTGTGAAATCCTTTTGAGGATATCTAAGTCTATAGTTAATCAATCTATAGCTTAAGTTTCAGAGTTTAATTGTAAACAGAAAACGAGAATTGTCAGAAGGAACATTCATGTGTGTTGAGTGTTCAAAGTTTACTGAAACAGGCGCATTACCAGTGATCAATGTTTTGATCATTTCTCAGTGCATACTTTAAAGTTTTGCATGAGTGAGGGCTTAATATTTAAGTTAGAAGATAAGCTACTCGTAACTAGAAGCATTTGCTTAAACGGGTTCTATTCAAGGAGAACCAAGTCTTAGAAGTTGTAGGTGTAAAATAGACTGTTCAGAATGACAGTTTCAGACATAGGTAACTTGTGAAGTTGATTTCTCAAGTTATACTAAAGCTTTTAGAGTAATCTCACTTGAAAGAGGTGCGCAATCTCTAGGCAACACTTCATACAAAGTTTCATAAAAACTTTACATGTTTGATAGATTAATTTGAAGAAATTGTGCAGCAGACTTTCTATGTTGAAGTTTTTGACTTACTCTTGGTATAGAGGTGCTCTAATCACAAGAGTAGGTTATTCTTTTGGAGATTAACACTCTCCATCAGTGGTATCAGAGCAGGAAACATCAAATTAAGAAAAGGAGGATCCCGATTGCTGCGGTTACAAAGAATTCAACAACTGAAGAACTAAAAGGTGAAAGCTTGAAGGCAAAATCTGAGGAAGAGATCATACGACATCAGGAAAGACAAACGGAGTCTAATTTGAAGCAAAGGTACATATATTATTCATAAAGGTTGAAGATTTCAATACACAGGTGGACACAAGATGGGAGATTCTCTACAGATAGAGAAACTGGATAGGGAAAACTATCCTGCGTGGTCAATGAGGATGGAAGCTCATCTTATGAGCAAAGATTTGATAGCTTATATCACAGGAGAAGAAGAAAAGCCACAGTTCAGAGATTCTAGTGTTCCGACTAGGGAAGAGTTAGCAGATTTGAAAAACTGGATGAAGAAAGATGCTCAAGCTAGGAGCATTATCTATATGGCAGTCAATGATTACTTGTTACCTCATATTCGAGGTCTTGAAAGTGCAACTGACATTTGGAATGCTTTGGAGGAGCATTTCCAGAATACTACTAAGTCAAGGAAGGCATCCTTATGGGCAGAATTTACCACCTTTAAGAAGAAGGCTTCTCAGTCCATTTCAGACTATGTGACAAGAATGAAAGACATTGCAGATGCATTAGGAGCTGTTGATGAAGACATTGAGGAGGATAAATTGGTAAGGCAAATTCTTACAGGTTTAAGAGGTGATGACAAATGGAAGCCATTCATTTTGTCTACAGAGTTATCACTTGACTATTTCATTCCTGATTTAAATCAGTTGCTAGGTCATATGCTAACGTTTGAGCAGGATGTTAAAGGAGATGGTGACAAGAGTGCAGGTCATGCAATGTATTCAAAAGACAAAAAGAAGAATAGCAAAGGAAAGCAACAAGCAAATGAAGATGAAGGAACAACTAGCCAAGCCAACCTCCTAAGAGGAAGAGGAGGTGGCAAAGGTAGAGGAAGAGGCAGAAACAACAAGGATGGAGGCAAAGCTTGCTGGATTTGTGGTAAGACAAATCACTTAGCTAATGATTGTTGGCACAATACTCAAAGTATTAATGGATATAGTCAAAGTTATAATGCAAGAGGAAGAGGTGGCAGAAATCAAAGAGGAAATTTCAGAGGCAGAGGTGGTAGGAGTTACTTTGGAAGAAATGCAGGTAGAGGATTCCAAAGTCAACAATATAACAATACCTACTACAATTACGCTTCAGAACAGAAGGAGGATTCAACATTGATATTGAATGCTACTTGTGAAAGGCAGAGTGAAGATCAAAGAGTCTTCTACATTGACTCAGGGTGTAGCAATCACCTGAGTGGTAACATATCATTGATGACTGATTTGGAGAATAAAGTTTCTAATCATGTTGTTCAAACAGGTGACAACACAAAGCATAAAGTGAAGTCGATTGGATCAGTGAAAGCTAAAGACGGTAGTACCTTATTGGGTAAGGTTCTGTATGTTCCTACAATTCCTAAGAATTTGATAAGTGTAGGACAAATTGTTGAAAAGGGATATGAAGTAAGGTTCACTAATGAAGGAGTATACGTGGAAGATCCCAGTCAAGGGTATAAACAGATTGTTTCAGGAAAGAAAGAAGGAAGACTGTTTACACTGAAGATTCAAGGCAACATTGGTCAGGCCATGTTTACATATGCAGGACATAAGATTTCTGAGTTAGATCTTTGGCACAAGAGGCTTGGACATTTCAATGAAAGAGGTATTAAAGATATGGTTAACAATGGGTCAGTGCTTGGATTGCCTAATGTTGCAGATCAACATATGACATACAAATGTGAGGCATGTCAATTAGGTAAGGCTCATAAGCATTCCTATTCCAAGCATGGTTTTATGTACTCAGAGAAGCTTGAGTTGGTACACACAGATGTGTGGGGACCATCAAAGGATTTCAGTATAAATGGGTCAAGATATTATGTGATTTATGTTGATGATGCTACTAGATGGATCACTATCTATGTGATCAAGGATAAGTCAGAAGTATTCAATACATTCAAACATTATCATGCATATGCAGAAAGAACTACAGGTCATAAGTTGAAGAGACTAAGATCAGATGGAGGGGGAGAGTATTTCTCCGACGAATTCAGTGACTACTTATGGAATGCAGGTATAAAAAGGGAAGTTACTTGCAGGTACTCTCCTCAACAAAATGGTGTAGCAGAAAGGAGGAATAGGACTCTTGTTGAGTTTGCAAGGTCCATGATGAATGAGAAAAATTGCCCTAATTATTTGTGGGCTGAAGCTGTAAATACAGCTACTTATTTGGTTAATAGGTTACCATGTAAAGCCTTGCAAGGTATGACACCATATGAGGCTTGGTGGGGTAAGAGACCTACCCTGGATCATTGTAGAGTATTTGGATGTGTGGCATATGCATATGTGCCATCACAATTAAGACACAAATTGGAACCTAAAGCTGAAAAATATGTTTTCATTGGTTATGATGACAAACAGATGGGATACAAGTTGTGGAATCCATCCACAAAACATTTTCTGGTTTCGAAAGATGTTAGGTTTGATGAGCAAAGTTCTTGGTATGCAGGAACAGTTAATAGCAATACATGTGATGAAGAAGAAGTGAGTCAGAAGAAAGGTAAATCAAAGGTTCAAATAATTGATGAAGAAGAAAAGTATGAAGTGCAGGAAGAAGTTGAAGAAAGGTCAAGATTTGATCTTGAGTGTGAAGAACCAGAAACCTCAAGGAGTGGAGAACTCAGGAGGTCTACAAGGAATAAATGGCAACCTACAAGGTACAGTTATGATACTTCATTTTTGGCTACGAAAGATTATGCTTACATAATGAAAGGAGATGAAGACCCTTCTACATATGAAGAGGCAAAAGGTAAGGAAAAATGGGAGAAAGCTATGCAAGAAGAACATGATGCATTGGTGGAAAATCAAACATGGGATTTAGTTCCTAAACCAAATAGCCAGAAGATTATTGGATGCAAGTGGGTCTACAAGACAAAAAGGTTTGCAGATGGAAGTGTGTCTAGATACAAAGCTAGACTTGTTGTCAAACATATGGAGTTGATTATGATGAGACTTATAGTCCAGTGGCAAAGATGACAACCATCAGAACACTCATAGCTGTTGCTGCGTGTAAAGGTTGGAAGTTATGTCAGTTAGATGTGAAAAATGCTTTTCTGAATGGTTATATTTCAGATGATGTGTTCATGGAGCAACCTCAAGGGTTCAGAGATAAAAGGTATCCAGATCATGTGTGCAAGCTCAAGAGAGCTTTGTATGGCTTGAAGCAGGCCCCAAGAGCATGGAACTATAGACTTGTAAAGTTCTTGAAAGAACTTGGTTTTCAGGTGTCTGAAGCAGATAGTAGTCTGCTTATAAAGGCAAGTGATGATGGATTTATATATATATGTATATATGCTGATGATATAATCCTTACAGGAACAGATGAGTCAGGTATACAAAGATTAAAGAAGCAAATGGAGAAAGAGTTTAAAATCAGTGACTTGGGAAACTTATCTTACTTCTTGGGTATGGAGATCACATATACTCAACATGGAGTATTCGTGACCCAAGAAAGATATTTGAAGAACTTGTTAATCAAGTTTAAAATGAATGATTGCCGGATAGCACCTACTCCAATGGAGGTGAATCACAAATTGAGTAAGTTTGGAGGAGAAGTTTTCAAGGACGTGAGACAATATCAGAGTTTGGTTGGTAGTCTTATCTATGCTACTTTAACCAGACCTGATTTATCATATGCAGTAGGAGTATTGTCTCAATTCATGCACTGTCCAAGGAAAGAACATTGGATTGCAGGACAAAGAGTGTTGAGGTACATTAAGGGTACACTCAAAGAAGGTTTGTATTATGGTTTTACATCAGATACAAATATCAAAATTTACAGTGATGCAGATTGGGCAGGTAATCCAGATGACAGAAGGTCAACCTATGGATACATGTGTTATGTGGGAGATAAGCTAATCTCATGGTGTTCCAAGAAGCAACATACAGTTGCTTTGTCTTCTACCGAAGCTGAGTACAAAGGCATGGTTGAAGCTGCAAAGGAAGTGATTTGGCTAAAGACTTTAATGAAGAATTTTGACACTATACAGAGGACACCAATTATATTTGGAGATAACATGAGTTCATTATATTTAGCTGCTAATCCTGTTTTTCATGCCAGGACTAAACACATTGAGATTCAGTATCACTTTCTAAGAGAGAAGGTGATGGATAAAGAGATTGAAGTAATCCATACTTCAACAAAAGATCAGATAGCTGATATGCTTACAAAAAGTTTGGATGGACCAAAGTTACAAAGGTTTAAAGATATGGCAGGAATAAAGAAGACAAAGAAAACCTCAATTGATGATTGAGGGGGAGCTGTTGGTGCAAGACAATCAACAATTGAAGGTCTTTAAGTCCGCAGAAATTTCATCAAAAATTTTCTTTAAAAAGTCACCGGAAGGTCACCGGAACAGTACCGGAACAGTACCGGAAACTCACAGTAAAGTCACCGGAATGTTACCGGAAATGATCACTCTTATAGTTTTCTGTTTATGAAGAGTTGAAAGATGAAAGAATGAAGAAAAGACAAATTCTTGGAACTTGGAAGAAGAACTGGAAAAAGATGTACACATATGTACAGTAGTATAGTCATCTTCATAAGGTTGTACAAATTTATCTATAAATACCTTAGAAACTGTCGGGGCAAAAGAGGAGAGGCATATATGAGAAGAATGAGAAGTTAGATGTCATGAGACATATGAAAAAGTTAGTTGAGTTTTCCTCTTATCACTCAACTGTAACTTTCTGAGTAATCGAAGAAATATTGCGCCGAAATTTCTGTGTGTTCTTCATCTGTGATAGATGATTTGTGAAATCCTTTTGAGGATATCTAAGTCTATAGTTAATCAATCTATAGCTTAAGTTTCAGAGTTTAATTGTAAACAGAAAACGAGAATTGTCAGAAGGAACATTCATGTGTGTTGAGTGTTCAAAGTTTACTGAAATAGGCGCATTTCCAGTGATCAATGTTTTGATCATTTCTCAGTGCATACTTTAAAGTTTTGCATGAGTGAGGGCTTAATCTTTAAGTTAGAAGATAAGCTACTCGTAACTAGAAGCATTTGCTTAAACGGGTTCTATTCAAGGAGAACCAAGTCTTAGAAGTTGCAGGTGTAAAATAGACTGTTCAGAATGACAGTTTCAGACATAGGTAACTTGTGAAGTTGATTTCTCAAGTTATACTAAAGCTTTTAGAGTAATCTCACTTGAAAGAGGTGTGCAATCTCTAGGCGACACTTCATACAAAGTTTCATAAAAACTTTACATGTTTGATAGATTAATTTGAAGAAATTGTGCAGCAGACTTTCTATGTTGAAGTTTTTGACTTACTCTTGGTATAGAGGTGCTCTAATCACAAGAGTAGGTTATTCTTTTGGAGATTAACACTCTCCATCAGTAGCTAGTGTCAAAATCTCACCCATGCTATCTTGTTGTTGGAACTGCTATCAGATGCCAAGTACTAAAGTTAATAGGTGTCCTAGCGGTAAAGTAATACGGGATTTTCATAAAATATCCCATGCCATACTATGGGTAGATTCTTTCGGTGGACTATTTGGTCGTACTGATGATTCTGGTATGCTCTTGGGTGGTGTTTTCATTGCAAGGTCATTAACTCTTTTTGGAGTAGGGAAAATCCGGGCTTCAGCTTGAGTCCATTTGGCTACCTTAGCTATCATCATTTGTTGCTCTTTGAAACCAAGCTCAAACATTTCAGTATTTGCTTGTAGTGTTTTACTAGATTGTGTCAATATTGTAGCAGCATGTGCTTCTACAAGTGTAATAATAACCATGTTTGTCATTGAATTTTGCCTATCTTTCTTAAATTTATCATACTCTTGCACATCCTTGTAGTGTGGTTGGATATGCCCCATTTCTCCATAAAAATGATAGTGAGGTTGTAATACTCGATTAGTGGGATTAATAGCTCCCTCATTCCATCATGGGTGATTGTAATTTATTGGTCATTGTGTTCAATAATTGGTATATGTCAAGTAGGTTGGGATGCAAAGATGGGATGGAACATAATTGGCCACGGGTTCTTTAGGTTCTTGTACGATTGCATTGACTGCTAATCGATTTTGGGTTTCGGTGTTATATGAACAAGTATCGATTGAATGATTGCTATTTTCACAAATGGCACAATATACAGTTTATTGCACAGTTAGCAGTAACATGCTTGGGATTTACTCTTTTTGGTCCTCATCCACTCTAAATCTTCAAAATTGGAACTAGTGGGTGATGCTTGCCCTAAGGTTTGTATTGTATTGCCTGGAAGTTCCAAATTTAGTTGTTGCATAGGTTCTAGTTCACCGGATAAGGGAAAATTTCTACTACTCTAGAACCTATTTTAAAATATCCTCTAATTTACTCTTTTTGGCCCTCATCTACTCTAAATCTTCAAAATCGGAACTAGTGGGTGATGCTTGCCCTAAGGGTTGTATTGTATTGCCTAGAAGTTCCAAATTTAGCTGTTGCATAGGTTCTGGTTCACCGGATAAGGGAAACTTTCTACTACTCTAGAATCTTGGAAATGATGCAACAATTTGTCGCTTGATCGGCATTCTTCACCCTTCGCTGGTATTGATTGGTTTAGAATGTGGCTCTTTAGAAATTTTGGATATATCCACTATTACTTTGGGGGGAAGTTCTATCTATACTAATTGGGTACTCTTTGTCTTCTCAGTTGCAACTATTGTCTCCAAAACAACCCGAGTTTTGCCAAACACCGGAGTTTCACCACATGATACCAAAGAAGATTCTAGTATGTCTCACAGACCAAAAACTAGGAAATGCATCAGTTTTGTACTATGACTTGTCACAATCTTCTCTTCTAATGTTGGAGCTTGTCCTTCTTGATGTTCTGAGGTACCTAATGTACTAGTCACTCATACGGAATGTCTTTCACTTTTATATTTCGGGTAGTTTCACCAGATCATGTTACCGGCATGTAGGCTATAACAACCACTCCCCAATAGGATCACCATTGTTAACCTCTATCTCTGGTCCAATTAGGAAAGGATAGGTCATGGTGGGATCTTGGGTGGCAAAATCTAGATTACTCTAGATCCTCGTGTTTCTCCCTCTATACAATACTCAAATAAGATAATTCTAACATAATCAAACACCAACTTATTCTACTTTGGACTCAGTACACCTAATCACTCTACTGGATTATCACTACAACAATTACTATGAAAATACCAAATGGACACAAACTTCTCTGATAATATTCTAAACAGATGGTTACAAAAACACCAAATTATTCCTCACATGCACACAGTTAACTATCATCTACTACTAAACAAAATGAAATAAAAATAGTATTCAAATCTCAAGATATGATCAATAATCACTCTACAATACTATGGGCCTAACAGTCTGGCATGTTTGGTATGTGTCCCTTGTTGGAGTTTGAGGTCTACAAAAGCACATGAACAACACAAGGAAGAAGAAGAAGAAGCTTGGAGCACAACACACAATACTGAATGCATTAACACTACAATGTACAAAGATAAGTGACCCATTAGGGTAATAGGTGTATATTCAAGCCAAGAATAAAAAACCTCCTAAAGAGGGAAAAAATTACCCCCATGGTCCTAGTGTGTTCACACACATCACTACCTAAATATATCAACAAATCACCCCTGGGAATGATGCGATGAACAAGGAGCTGGCACTCATGTATAAGGAAGTGCCAAACTATGTGGAATCAATCCGCAAAAGGAAGTAAGCCCAAAGCTTTGCTGAAATCTCCAAACTTCTCCCTAGGCAGAGCCTTCGTGAAAAGGCCTACAATGTTCTCCTACGTGGGCACATATGCCAAGTTCATCTCTCCAGTAGAGAACCTCTCGCTAACATAATGATAATGCACCTCAATGTGCTTAGTGCGAGGATGTAACATAGGGTTCCTTGCAATTACCAATGCACTCTGACTATCCGTGAAGATGGTGGTGATAGAAGACTAACCAACACCCAAATCAACCATAAGGCATCTAAGCTAGACACATTCAATAGTCGCTATGAAAGCTGCCCTATAATCAACCTCACAACTTGAAGTTGCCATAGTAGGCTGCTTCTTGCTCAACAAAGATATACATGAGCTACCAAGCATGAAGCAAAAGCCATTAGTGGACACAAATGTTTCATAGCAACTAGCCCAGTCACAGTCAGAAAAAGCATGTAAATCTGGTAGTAGTGATCCCCCCTTGGGATAAAACAATCCAAGTAGTCGGGAACCACTCAAGTAGCGAAAGATGTGTGTAAACACCTGCCAATGCTTGACAACTGGGCAATGCATAAAATTGCTCATCTGTGAGATAGCAAACTAAATATCTGGCTGAGTAATGCATAAGTAAATCAAGCATCCAACAACCTTCTGATAGAGAACAACATCAAATGCATCTCAAGCATCATGAGGACTCAATTGTAAACCTGTCTCCATAGGAGTGGCAATAGGTTTGCAATCTTCAAGACCAAAAGGTTGCAATAATGTGTCAATATATTTCATTTGACACAAAGCCATTTCGCCATCAACTTGCATAAACTAAATGACCAAGTAATGATACAAATGCCCCAAATCAGACATCTCAAATGAGGCATGCAAATCAGCCTTAAAATCATTAATATGTTTCTCATGAGGACCGGTAAGGAACATGTCATCAATATATACAACAATGATCAGAAGCACATCATTAGCATGCTTAACATATAAGGTGCTTTGAATCAGACTATTCTTGAAACCATGTGCAATCAGATAGGCATGTATCTTTTCATACCAACCACGTGGTGCTTTCTTTAAACCATATAATGCCTTCTTCAACCTGCACACTTGGTTGTCATGCCCTTTCTACACAAAGCCATGGGGCTAAAAAACATACACTTTTGCATGCAAGTCACCATTCAAGAATGCAGTTTTAAGGTCCAAATCATGTACATCCCAACCATGATGAGCTTCAAGTGCACAGATGCTACAAACTGAAGTCATTCGGCAAGTAGGAGTAAAGGTTTCATCAAAGTCAATGCCTCTTTCCTAAGCATAATGCTTTGCAACAAGCCTAGCCTTATACCTGTTAACTGTTCCATCAGGATTATGCTTCAGCTTGTATACACACTTAGTGCCAATGGCCTTCTTGCCAAGACGCAAGTCACATAAAGACCAAGTACCATTTTCCTTGATAGCATCATATTGTGATTACATAACAGCCATCCAATTTTCAAAATTTTGTGCTTCATCAAATGAAATAGGCTCATTCTCATCATAGAGACTAGAGACAGCCATATCATAGCAATCTGATGCAAAAGAGGCACTATGAGATCTGAAGGATTACAATATGACAGAGGTGCATCTAATTTGCTATCATGCAAAGTCTATACCAACCACTTTGGCATAGTTTTTGCCTCCTCAATACCAACTCTCTCATCATCAAGTGCATCATGTAAATCTGCATCAGAAATGGAATGATCTACATCATCACATGAAACTTGTAAAGGCTGAGAAGTTGCCTCATTAGGACCAACACTAGATTGTCCACCTATAAAAAGAGGCAGCAAAGTATCATACATGTCTTAAGAGCTAATACATGTCTCCTTAGTACATGAAAGTAATGGATGAATAGCATCTTCCACAAAAACAACATCACACCTAACCAAAATGTGTTTAATCTATGGATGATATAGACGATAGCCTTTGCTTTTAGAACTCTACCCAACAAAAATACATTTCACCGCTTTATCATGCAATTTCTTGCGTTCTTGTTCAGGCACTAATGCATATGCTAGGCAAATAAAAACACCCAAGTGAGCAACAGATGGGTTGTGACCACGCCAAGCCTCATATGGAGTGATAGAGTGCAATGCTTTAGTGGGACACGTGTTAAGTACATATGTTTGCACACATAATGGCCTCAAGCCAAAAAATATGTGGTAAAGCCTAACTCTTGACCCTACACCTCACCATCTCCATGAGTGACATGTTCTTGTGTTCACCAACTCCATTCTTTTGAGGTGTATATGGCACTGTACACTGATGTTTTATCCTACGTTCAACCAAAAATGCATTAAAGTCAGAAGACATATATTCCCAGAGGGTGCCCATTTTACATGTTGACAGATTTTTAGCCAAAGCCAAAAATTGTTTGAAGCACATAAACACTTAGGACTTTGCTTTAAATGGATATACCCATTCATTCCTAGAAAAATCATCGATGAAATTCACGAAGTAAAGATAGTTCCAAAATAAGGTTTCTACATAGGACCATAGACATCACTGTGAACAAGCTGCAATTTTTAAATAGCTGGAACTGAACCATCTTTTGGGAAGGAGTGCTGTATTTTTCCGAAAATACACCCTTTACATACATGTTTACCAGGTGCCTCAAGTTTGCGCAAAGAGGACACCATTTTAGGTTTCTATAGGTGTAGCAAGCTAGCAAAATTTAGATGACCAAAGCGTGCATGCCAAAGCTTTGCATTTGACATAGCTTGAGAATCATGTACTGAACATGCTGAATCATTCACATATTTTTCATAGTCTATGAGCTTATATAGCCTACGACATAAAATGCTAGAAGCAATAGTCATGTCACCATTTGATAGATCCTGAACTATACATCTGTCATCAACAAATTTCACAACCAAGCCAATCTTGGCTAAAGCTAAAACTAATAAGAGATTCTTCTTGATCCCTAGGAGTTGTTTACGAATGTGACACTATTCTCTGTAGGGGTAGGCTCAAGTGAAGTGAAGAAACTGCACTGCAAGGTAATATGTTTGGTTGCCCGACTATCAAAGTACCAAACATCTCAGTCTACTATAAACATACACAATTTAGGAGAGGATGGGTCAAAACTACAAACATTAGTAAACGCCCATTCTTCATTCTTCACTAGATTAGCAGACTCTGTTTTCGGTGTAGAGGCCTCTACAACAACCATCCTAGCCTCTTTTTTCTTTGCCTCTTTTGCAACCAGTTTTGGACAATGACATGATCATTTTCTTTACAATAGTTGCAGAAGAAATTATGCTTTTTTGTTTTCTTATCATCTCTATCATCCTTCTTTGATTGTGCAGAATTAGCCGAATTTTGCTTACTAGTAGAAGAGCTCCATTTACCTTTGCCCTTCTGACTAGCTAGGAAAGCTTGATCTACAACACACATGATTGACCTATTCTACCTAGGCTGATCTTCCTACAATAGAACAAAGACTAACTCCTCGAATGCTAAGGCATTAGGATTGCCTTTCATCATCAAACTAAGAGTAGAAGCAAAACTTTGATATGAATTGGGAAGACTATTCAGAACACTCTGGACAAGTGAACTATCAGGTAAGACTTCATCAGTAGAAATCAATTGTTCCTTCAAATCTTTGATCTTTGTCAAAAAACTATCCATAGAATCTCCTTCATTCATGTGCTCACTCTCCAATTGTTTTCAGAGGTAAGCAACATGAGCCTCATTCCTAGTGGTAAGTGTATCCAAAGCATCCTTCGCTATTTTGCAAGAGTGAATGTGAGGAATAATGGCACGTTTGATAGACAAGGCTATCATTGCATGTGCTTCAGCATCTCTGCCATCCCAACAGATTCGCTCTATAATAGGTGCAATAGAAACCACAACATGAATAGGAATCTATAGAATATAACCATCTTCGATGCCATCTACATCGGCTTCAATACTTGTATTTGTAGGTGTAATAGGATGTTTTTCAATATCGTACACAATATTCGAAAGTGCTTTTGCAACCAATACATGACACATCATATAAGCCCATAATGGGTAATTCATGCCATCCAACTTATCCTCAAAAATCAACATACGGAATACATCACTACTTTCAGCCATGGCCACTGATTAAAATACCTTGATGCAAAAAATTGATTGTATCTCAAAAAGTTGAATAGAACTACCCTGCCAAGTCTCGGTAAATCTGTAGCAGACTTCGAAACACTTATCTTTGGCACAAAGATAAGTGTTTTGATTGTATCTCAAAAAGTTGAATAGAACTACCCTGCCAAGTCTCGGTAAATCTGTAGCAGACTTCGAAACACTTATCTGTTGTATATATCTTTGGCACAAAAAGATGAAATAGCTTGCACAAGCACTGCTCAGATCACGATTTTGGCACCACACAACAAAGTTGTTTTGATCTCATCATCAGCTTGAGTATGCTCACTAAATTTTGTGTGATTATGAGACTGTGACCAGAGAGGTGTTGACGACGCCCTAGATGAAGCGATAACCTACTCTAATACCAATTGTTAGAGTTTGAGGTCTATGAAAGCATGCAAATAGCCCAAGGAAGAAGAAGAAGCTTGGAGCACATCACACAATACTAAATGTATTACCACTAGAATGTACAAAGATAAGTGACCAATTAGGAAAATAAGCTTATATACAAGCTGCAGGGAAAAAAACCTCCTAAAGAGGGAAAAAAGTGTTGCAGCAGTGCTAGTGTATTCACACACATCACTACCTAAATATATTAACATCCATCTTCATGTGCATCAAGCGAGTGAGTTCTATTACTTTTCAAAAGGTTATATTGAACCAACCTAACTGTTCAATCAGGATTGTTCACAACAAAATACTAAATGATTTGTTTTTACAAAATACCAAAATACCGAAGTGAGCTTCTCTTGACACCCTAACAATAGGTGCATAGGATGGGACTTGAAGTGAACTATGGTTTCTTGAGGCTCCTATGTCTCTAGCCCCTGATCTCTTCTCTTCTTCCATAGCAAGCTTGCACATCCATAAGTGAGTATCCTCATGCATCCATGAGGGATATGATCCTATGGAGTGTAGTGATTCAGTATCTTCTTGCATTTTATAGATAGTGTTCCATTGCATGGGTGGTATATCTCTGTTTATAGTATTTGAGATTGATCTTGGTAGTTACACCTAAATGTTGTAAATACAAGGGATTGGTTCCCCAATCTTCCACTATCTGCAATTGTCTCATGAAAGTTCTACCCAAAATCATCTCATAAACATGATTATTTCTAAATTCACATATAGCAAAATTATGCTCAAACGCTACACCAAAAGTGGTGCGAGTGATTCCTCCTAACAATCCTAGTGGCTTGTCTATATGTTCATCTACCATTTGCAACTTCATTCATGTTGGGCTTAAGGTTGGTTTGCCCAAACATTTCCATAAGGAAGTGGTAGCAATGGCACTTGCTCCTAAGTCTAGGATGTCCTTCATTTTGTATCCTTGATAGGTGATAGGGAGATGAGTGTTCCGTTCCTCTCCTTCACTCATATCCCCTATCTTGTTTATGGGTATCTCTGGGACTATCCTGAGTGATCCTACTTGAGAGTGGGAAGTGTCAATCTCTAGCACTTGGTTTGTTATGTGTTTTCACAACTCGAGTTTGCCTTTAAGTAGTTCTTCTAAAGTAAGATGACACTACACTTAAGTGTTCTTGACTACTTCCTTACTCCTAGGTATAAGTGACTCCTTGTTTCTAACCATTATCATGGGATCTCTCATTTGAATGAACTTAGATTCCCATGGGCTTTTGAAATGACTGAATTCTCATAAGGAATCAAATTCAAAGTCTAATCTTTCACTTGATTGTACATCTTTTTGCTCTCCATAGATAGAGGGAACGTTTTGAGCTAATTGTTCATGAAGATCATCTATCTCCTAGATGGGTGGGGAAGTCATTTGTTCCATACCCAAATTCTCTTCTTGAACTTCTCAAGTATTATTGTGAATACTTATTGATTGAAGGAGAAATTCCACCCTCTATCGAGTTAACAACATATGAATCTATTCGAAAGAATTATCCTTGTGTACTTATTATGGAATGAGCATCTTTAGGAGCTAAATGATTATGGTGAGATTCCATTTGCTCCAATCATTCTAGCAGTCCTTGGAAAAGCAACTCTAGTTTGACTAGGTTAGTCTAGCTAAAGAGTTGACTAGCTTTGAACGTGGCATGAGCTAGTTCAAACATTTTGATGTACAAATTTGTTCTCTCTACCTCCAAGTGTGCTCTAGGATAGCTTTTATCTAATTCTATTACATTGGGTCCTTCTCTCAATCATGCCTATTAAGCTTTGAACATCATATCCAAGTCTTTTGGGATGTAATCTACTAAGACTGATCTTGACTTTAGCAAAGGTGAAATCTCTAGTGGGGCTTGCGATGTTAGTTCTACTATCCTTGCCTTGGTCTCTTTCAGGCTACCTTCTTTTTGGGCCATTTTCTTTTTATCCTCTCTCTAGATTCTCTCGATGATTAGGTTTCCTTTTTTCTAGACTCTCCTATTTCACTAGACTACGAGGCTTTCTATTGATTCCCTTGTTGAGCTCGTTGTAAGGCATGTGCTTTAGTAACTACCTGAATGGGAACTAAGGTGGGTGGAGAACCATTTGAATCTTGCACAATGCCTCTCACATTGATTGAATTTATCTTCAAGGCATTAGTTGTATTCTTGGGATATTCACATATAATACGTTCTTTACCACACTTTGAGTAATATCCTTGTATGGTAAGATAGGGTGGTTGACCTACTAGTGGGGATGTTAGACATAGATTCAAGCCGGATCATATATCACTATGTGTTGGGACAAGAGCATGAGGTGCTAAGGTTCCTAGATCAGGTGTTATCCTAAGGTTCCACCTTGAAAATTGGAGTAAGTGTGCATGATGACCACATGTCACACTAGAGCACTCTAGAAGCTTTCTAATCTTGGAGAAAGAGGATAAATAGGATGGGAAGAGAGTAGCACACATGCCATTTTTTTCAAGTTTCTTTTTCACATTTGGTATAAGAGCCAAGCTCAAGATCATGGGAAAGAGAGAGATAAGGAGATTAGTTTCTTGGTTTTCATTTACTATTCTTGGAAAGGATTGGCCAATCATGCAAATTCTTCTTAGTCGATCTTCTTCTTGGTGCTCACCTATGAAGGCGATAGCACCAATGGAGCTTTTGCATTTTCTACAGCAAAAAGATTGGGATGATGAGTCCCCAAGAGGAGCTATGAAGACCAAGGAGGCCTTGCACATGCAACAACACCCCAAAGAGGAACCGAGCTACCCCTAGATGCCCATAAACCTCATACAAGTGCCCCATCATGTCATCACTAGTACGGATTCGTAGAGGAGGCAAGAGAGTTCTCTTGTTCTCCTCCTTCTTGAGATGAAGACATATGAGGTATGTTGCCCTTTTTATAGTAAAAAAATATTGGAGTCTCTATGTATATGGGATAAAATATTAGCACTCACATTGATCTCCTTCCTTCTTCTATGCATGAAGTATCAACCCATCATATCCTCTCTACAGGGAATGAATTTCTAACATCTACATGTCTTGTTTTGATCATAGCATCTTACTCCAAGGTCCAAATTGAGTGAAGCAACCTGCTATGAAAATTAGACTCCAAGAACTTTCCAATAAGTGGTTGCTATGATGTTGTTTTTTGCCATAACTTCCTTATGGAAGGTCCAAATCAAGAAATTAAAATTGAAGTAGATTCTAGACTTCAAGGACTTTCTTTTGAGTTTTTAGATCTTATAATTTGACCTTTGTAAGCCATGTTTGCATAAGACTTTAGATGGTTGTTGAATGGTGAGAGACTCTTTCTGAGTAAATTGAGTATCCAATTATGATAATTAGAAGTTCCTAATCATATTTAGCACCATTTGGGATAGGAATGCATTAAATTTTATACATTTGCATCATATTTTTGCTCTCAATACATTCATTTGGATACTTTTTGCATCATAATTTATAAGTTTGCATGTTTTCTCTTCCAATTTTATGAAACTAACATTGGCATGTTCATCAAAGTTAGTTTTGATATGAGTTCATATCTGCACACGAAGTTATATTAAATAAACTTGGCTTATAAATGTATGCATATGGTGTCTTTGTATGTTTTAGAACTTTTTTGTAGGTATTGGAGAAAGAACAAAGATATTGGTATGAGGGTGTGTAGTGCCCAACAACACATGTTGCAAAAGTTTTTTTTGCAGGTTTTTGGAGTAAGGAAAGTGATTTTCGCACCATTAGGCTGATGCCTATCATTATCATGGTTATTATATTTTTTGGCTCGATTTTCTTGGGGAAATGATACCAAACTTTTTGTAGCCACATGGCATTATATTCCATGCGAGAACTAGAGAGAAATTGCATTCCAAGAAAGAGGAAGTCTCATGTGTGCAACATAATCAAAAGTTTGTAAAGTAATTGAAGTAGAGAAGAAGATGCATGAGTGGATGCATGCATACATAGATTATATGATTTCTAGAAGTTTGAAGTGCATGATGCATTTTCTACCTATGGAAGGCCATTTTATCTATCACCAAGATACTTCAAGGTGAGCATAAAGTATGTGGTAAAAATACCATGAATAGACTAAATGTGGTAAAAGTACCTTGAGTAGACTAAGTTTACTTTATGAAGAAAATGACAATGATATTGATATTTTTCATTTTCATCTAGGTTGGGAATGGTTGGAGGATGGACTCCTCCAATAGAACTTTTAGTAGCTAGATGAAAACTAGAAGCTATGTCTAAGAGAGAAAAAAGAATGATTCTTTTTGAACATCTAAGTATGGTTGATGCAAAGAAATAGTCCTCTTGAAAGATGCCATAAGAGTTCATGATCTAAGTTAGCCAACTCTAAGATTCTATACTTTAGATAGTTTTTAGAGTACAAGACTAAGAGAGTAAGTGTGTCTCTGGTTGATGGACACACAAGAAACTAAGTATACTATTAATAACTCTAAAGTTAGAGTAAAACGTGTAAAGTGGATTGTCTATATTAAAGAGACAAAAGTAAAATAAGTTACAATGGTTAACTTATAAATCACGGCTTGCAAGTGAAAACTTTGGAACACTTCAAGTAAGGATGAGGTAAGATATGAAATTATCATAGATAAAGTAGAGGTTTAACCATTGCCAAAATAATTCTTGATGTGAAAGAAGGAGCAATGGTGCTCATAACTATTCTTTACAGACATTATAAGAACTTAGGATTTGAACCAACATACTCTTATGATTAGAGAAATGGTTAAAACAAGGGCACAGTAATGACAAAGTTAAGAAATACAAAAGTCAAGAAGTATGAGTCCTAAGATCTTATGATTGTGTGAATCAATAGATCTTAGAAAGGAATTTAAGATGCCTATAGACAGAATTGAGAGCTCCAAGATCTTAGAATTCTATGAGTCAAGAAGATCTTAAACAAAACTATAGAGCATCCAAAGCTATATAATATTTAGTGAATAGTGATCAAGATGAATGACTATTAGCACTTTGATCAGAGAAAATTATAAGTTTGTGGATATCGTAGTAAAATAGTAGATACCACATGTATGATATCATCCAATGCATTTCTTAGATTAAGAAAATTATTTCAGGTATAAGACCAAGGAATGTCTTCAGACAAGCGCAAGTGCTTCCAAAGTCATTAGAATAAGAAACTTAGTAGTTTCATAGCCAAGAATTCTAAGGTGTCTAATTAAAACCTGCCTATAATTAAAGATTCCATGATCTAGAAAAAAATGCAAGTAGAATTTTGATCAAAAGGAATAAAAGACAAAGATTTAAAGTAATACATATAGAAAGAGATGAGGATATGGGAAAAACCTCAAATAAGTTCAGTAAAGAAAATTTCCCTTTTGCAAAAAGGACAAATTGAGACAAGGCTTAATTTTTACCAAGGTCTCATGAGTTAGAAAATTAGAAGTAAGAGTTCTAAATGTATTTTGAAACCTTAGAAGAGAGTTCTAGGGACACCTAAAAGATTAGGATACTTGTAAATTAAGTATCTAGTTCATAGGTAGTTACCATAACTACATAGCTATGAGTATTAGTGCTTATCTTTATAGAACAAAGAACTTTAGAATTCATATTTGTGGAATAAAAGAGGAAAATCAAGTTTTATTAGAATGCCATATCTAAAAAATAGTAATAAGAGTCATGTAAGAAGTTCCTAGATCTAGAAGTTGCAACATAGACTTTAGAGTTACTAGCTTTATAGAAGGAATCATATCTTGAATCCATAGTAGTCTAGTATGGGTAGATGGGATACTTCAATCTATCTCTCTACCTAAGAATGAAGAATAGAGATCATGGGTGGACTCATCTTGATTAAGCAAACAAGCAAAGTCTGTAGGTCAAGTATTCAAGAGAAAATGGCCAAGATCTAGAGAAAGGCAAGGTTTGTAGAGAGAAAACAAGGCAAGTTTGTAGGCCAAGCACTCAAGAGACAATGGTCAAGCTATATAGAAAGGAAAGGTTTGCGAAAAGCAAACAAGGCAAGGATATAGTCTAAATCCCTAGCAGGGAGAGACAAGGTTAAATAGCAAATTCTAGAAAAGACAAGGTTTTTCTCCTGCATGAAGTGATTATACTGTTGGAGTTAGACGTCTGCGGAAGCATGTGAACAACACAAGGAAGAAGAAGAAGCTTGGAGCACAACACAATACTGAATGTATTACCATTCGAATGTACAAAGATAAGTAATTGGTTAGGGCTATATGCGTATATCAAGCTGGGGGAAAAAACCTCCTAAAGAGGGAAAAAAGTGGCCCAATGATCCTAGAGTGTTCACACACATCACTACCTAAATATATCAACAAATCCCCCTTGGGAGTGATGCAGTGAACAAGGAGTTGGCACTCATGTATAAGGAAGTGCCAAACTATGTGGAATCAGTCCACAAAAGGAAGTAAGCCCAAATGATAATGATAATGCACCTCAATGTGCTTAGTGTGAGCATGGAACACAGGGTTCCTCGCAACTGCCAGTGTGATGTGAGTGTCACTGAAGATGGTGGTGGCAGAAGACTGACCAACACCCAAATCAGCCATAAAGTGTCTGAGCCACACACACTTAATAGTCGCTGTGAAAGTTGCACTATACCCAGCCTCACAACTAGAAGTGGCCATAGTAGGCTACTTCTTGCTAAGCCAAGATATGCATGAGCTACCAAACATGAAGCAAAAACCACTAGTAGACACACAAGTTTCATAGAAACTAGCCCGGTCACAGTCAGAAAAAGCATGTAAATCTGGTGATAGTGATCCCCCCTTGGGATCAAACAATTTGAGTAGTCGGGTAGTAACACTCATGTAGCGAATGATGCACTTAACTACCTACCAATGCTTGAATCCTGGGCAATGCATAAACCTGCTCATCTGTGCGACAGCAAACTGAATATCTGGCCGAGTAATGCATAAGTATATCAAGCATCCAACTGCCTACCGATAGAGAACAGAATCAAATGCATCTCAGCATCATAAAGACTCAATCGTAAACGTATCTCCATAGGAGTGGAAATAAGTTTACAGTCTTCAAGGCCAAAACATTGCAATAATGTGTCAATATATTTTGTTTGACACAAAGCTACTCCGCCATCAACCTGCATAAATTGAATAACCAAATAATGATGCAAATGCCCCAAATTAGACATTTCAAATGAGGCATGTAAATCAGCCTTAAAATCAGCAATATGTTTCTCATGAGGATTAGTGAGCAGCATGTCATCAACGTCAATGTACACCACAATTATTAGAAGCACATCATTTGCACACTTAACATATAAGGTGCTTTCAGTTGGAGTGTTCTCAAAACCATGTGCAATCAGATAAGCATGTATCTTTTCATACCAAGCACGTGGTACTTGCTTTAAACCATATAATGCCTTCTTTAACCTGCACACCTGGTTTTCATGTCCTTTCTGCATAAAGCCACGAGGCTAAAAAACATACACTTTTTCATGCAAGTTACCATTCAGAAATGTTTTTTTAATGTCCAACTGATGTACATTCCAACCATGATGAGCTGCAAGCACACAGATGCTACAAACAGTACTCATTTAGCATGTAGGTGCAAAGGTTTCATCAAAATTAATTCCTCTTTCTTGCGCATAACCCTTTGCAGCAAGCCTAGCTTTATACCTATCAATTGTTCCATCAGGTTTACACTTCAGCTTGTATACCCACTTAGTGCCAATGGCCTTCTTGCCAGGAGGCAAGTCACATAAAAACCAGGTACCATTTTTCATGATAGCATCATATTCAAATTGCATTGCATCCATCCAATGTTCATAATTATTTGCTTCATCAAAGGAAACAGGCTCAATCTCATCACACAGACTAGAGGCAGCCATAACATAGCAATCTGATGCAAAAGAGGCACTATGAGAGCCTGAACGTGTATGGTATGATAGAGGTGCATCTAATTTGCTATCATGCAAAAGTCTAAACTAGCCATTTTGGCATAGTTTTTGCCTCCTCAATATCAACTCTCTCATCAACAAGTGCATCATGCAAATCTTCATTAGAAGTGGAATGATCTACATCATCACATGAAACCTGTAAAGGCTGAGAAGTTTCCTCAATAGGACTAGCACTAGACTATCCATTGTAAAAAGAGGCATCAAAGTATCATTCATGTCTTTGGAGCTAACAAATGTCTCCTTCGTACATAAAAGTAAAGGCTGAATAGCATCTTCCACAAAAACAACATCATGGCTAGCCAAAATGCATTAGTTTGTGGATGATACAGACAATAGCCTTTGCTTTCAAAATTGTACCCAATAAAAATACATTTTACTACTTTATCATCCAATTTCCTATGATGTTGTTCATGCACTAATGCATATGCCAAACAACAAAAACACACAAATAAGCAACACATGGCTTGCGACCATGCCAACCCTCATATGGAATGATAGATTGTAGTGTTTTAGTGGGACACCTGTTAAGTACATATGCTACACACATGACAGCCTCAAGCCAAAAACTATGTGGTAAAGACTGACTCTTGACCATACACCTCGCCGTCTCCATAAGTGACATATTCTTTTGTTCAGCAACTTCATTCTATTGAGGTGTATATGGCATTGTACATTGCTGTTTTATCCCATATTCAGACAGAAATGCATTAAAGTTAGAAGACATATATTATTGACCTCGATTAGAATAGAGGGTGCCCATTTTACATGCTGACAGATTTTTATCCAAAACCAAAAACTGTTTGAAGCACATGAACACTTCGGACCTTTCTTTCAATGGATATATCCATGCATGCCTGGAAAAATTATCAATGAAATTCACAAAGTGAAGATAGTTTCCAAAAGAGGGTGTCTGCATAGGACCACAGACATCACTGTGAACAAGCTGCAATTTTTGAGTAGCTCGAACTAAACCATCTTTTGGAAAGGAGGAACGCTGCATTTTTCCCAAAATATAGCCTTCGCAAACATGTTTTCTAGGTGCCTCAAGTTTTGGCAAAGATGATGCCTTTTTAGATTTTTGTAGGTGTAGCAAACTAGCAAAATTCAAATGAGCAAAGTGTGCATGCCAAAGCTTTGCATTTGACATAGCCTCAGAATCATGTATAGCACATGCTAATTCATTCATAGATTTTTCATAATGTATGAGGTTATACAGCCCACGACACAAAATGCCAGAAGCAATAATCATGTCGTCATTTGATAGATCATAAACTGTACATCTGTCATCAACAAATTTCACAACCAAGACAATTTTGGCTAATAGAGAAACTGATAACAGATTTTTCTTGATCCTGGGCACAAATAAAGCATTCGACAAAGTGAAAGAACTACCATTAATAGTACTCATAATGATCTTACTAACTCCCATGACAGGACAAGAGAAGTTGTTGGCATATGTGACACTATTCCCTGTAGGGGTAGCCTCAAGTGAAGTGAAGAAACTATGCTGCGAGGTAATATGTTTGGTTGCCCCACTATCAAAATACTGGCAAACATCTCAGTCTACTATAGACATACACTGCTCATGAGAAGATGGGTCAAAACTACAAATAGTAGTAAATGCCCATTCTTCATTCTGCACAAGATTTACAGACTTTGTTTTCGATGTAGAGGCCTCTGCAACAACCATTTCAGCCTCTTTTTTCTTTGCCTCTTTTGTAGCCAGTTTTGGATAGTCCTATATGATATGATTGTTTCCTTTACAGTACTTACAAAAGAATCTATGTTTTTCTTATTTCTTCTCATCTTTGTCTTCCTTCTTCAAATGTGCAGCATTTACAGATTTTTGCTCACTAGTAGATGAGCTCATATACCTTTGCCCTTCTGACTAGCCAGGAAAGCTTGATCTACAACACGCATAATGGGAATGTTCTACCTAGACTGATATTCCTGCAGCAAAATAGATATTAAATCCTTAAATGTCAAGGCATTTGTATTGCCTTTCATCATCAAACGAAGAGTAGAAGTAAAACATTGATATGAATCAAGAAGACCATTTAGAATGGTCTGCAGAAGTGAGCTATCTAATATAACTTCATCAGCAAAAATCAACTGTTCCTTCAAGTCTTTGATCTTTGTTAGAAAACTGTCCATAGAATCACCTTCATTCATATGCTCACTCTCCAACTATTTTCAAAATGATTCCACTTGCAATCATTATCTATCTAAGCTAATTTCATTCCCTTAAAAGGAATTTTGTGAATTGTTACTATATTGTGAGCTCTGAGTAAAAAAGCCAACAGGTGTATGGACTAAAATAGCAAGTTTTTCAACACTAGCTATTCTTGAACTATTCTATTTTGTATTAATTGTTTCAAGCATTAACTCCAAAGTACATAGGTACCTTCTTGGTGTTATTTGCAAGCTAAAAGGGCCTACTTTATAAATCTGAAGTGTATCAGGGCTGGTACAAAGCAGGTTTTAGTAGTACCACCTCACTTCCTTGAGGTATCCATCCATCTCTCCCAGCAGTGGTATCATTGATAAATTGGATAGGAATAATTATCCAGCATGGTCCTTGAGGATGAAGACCTATCTACGAGGAAGAAGTCTCTATGGATACATATCAAGAGATGAGGAAATGCCCACATTTAGAAGCAAAGATCAACCTACAAGAGAGGAGCAAGAAAGACACAACTCATGGTGTGCCAAAGATGCTTTAGCCAGGTCATATCCACTTAACTCTATTTTTGACTTCCTTCTTCCTCATATTAGGAATTGCAAAACTTCCCAAGAGAATTGGGATAATTTATCTTCATACTTTTCTTCCAATGCAAGAGCTAGGAAAAATCAATTATGGATGGAGATTACTACTCAAAAGAAGCAACCTAAGCAGAATATTTAAGAGTATGTGACCAAGGTAAAGGATGTGGATGATCAGTTGGCAAGCATAGGAGAGGAGATTGAAGAGGAGCAAATTGTGAGACAGATAATCAATGGCATCAAGGAAGATAAGGAAATCCTTCACAATTACAATGGATCATTATATGGATATGCAAATCCCTGATCTAACCACTGTCATGGGGCAACTCTTCACCCATGAGGCCAAGCTCAACAAAAATGGTGAACCATCAAGAGGTAACAATTCTTTTGCCCTCTATAGAGATAAAGGAAATTCTAAGGATAAAAGAAAGAGCAAAAAGTTTGAAGATGAAGGTGCTACTTCGCAAGCTAACTATGCAAGGAGAGGTAGGAATTCAAGAGGAAGGGGGTAGAGGAGGTAAGCAAGGTAGGGGGAGACCTTTCAACTCTTCCCCATGCAATATATATGGACTATCTAATCACACAATGGATGAGTGCTATAGAAACTTCAAGAACCTAGGAGGAAGAGGATTCCAAAGAGGTGGCTACTCACAATCAAGAGGAAGATTCAATCATAATCAAGGTTACAACCATGGCTACAACAATTACAACAAAAATTATCAAGGAGGATACAAATCAAGAAAAGACTTCAACAATTATATAGAGGATCAAGAGGATTCTCTTCTCATTATGAACATGACCTCAAAACAAGGTATGAATGATGAGCACCTCTTCTATTGACTCAGGTTTTCTCAAACCATGTAGCAGGCAATATAGCTCTCCTTTCTGATCTTAAAGAGCCCAAGGGAAAGCCCCAAGTGCAGATAGGTGATTATACCAAGCATTTAGTTGTCAAGGTAGGAATGTCAAAACTTCTGATGGGAATAAGAATCTATTGAGCAGAGTTCTTTATGTACCTACTAGCACAAAGAATTTAATGAGCGTTGGATAGATAGTGGAAAAGGTTTTGCAAGTTAGGTTCAATAAATTTGGAGCCTTTGTGGAGGACCCCCAACATGGATTCAGGAGAATTGCAAAAGGAGAGAAAACAAGTAGATTGTTTACATTTGAGCTTGAGGACACTAGAAACATTGCACTTTATAATTATAAGGATCAAGCCTTGTCTAAGCGAGAGATATGGCACAAAAGACTAGGACACATTGGTGAGAGAACATTGAAGTAGATATGTAGAGATCAATGTGTACTTGGGATACCTAATATATCCAAGCAACATATGATCTATAAATGTGGTGCATGTCAGTTTGGTAAATCACACAGGTTACCCTTTACAGAGAAAGGCTATATGCATGAGGATTACTTGGAACTTGCTCACACAGATGTGTGGGGACCAAGCAAGGATCCTTCAATTTCAGGCTCAAGGTACTATGTGTCATTTATTGATGATTTTAGTAGGTCTACTATCTTGTATTTCATGAAACATAAGGATGAAGTGTTCAGTTGTTTCAAAAAGTATCTTGCACTTGTAGAAAATCAAACAGGAAAGAGTTTAAAGAGGATAAGGTCAGATGGAGGAGGTGAGTAGTTCTCCAATGAGTTTGATGCATTTTTGCAAGACAGAGGTATCAAGAGAGAGATCACAAATAGATATACTCCTGAGCAAAATGGAGTAGTAAAGAGGAGGAACAAATTTATTGTGGAAGCAGCTAGATCTATGCTAAATGAAAAGAAGTTGCCTAATTATTTGTGGGCAGAGGCTCTGTCTACTGCCACTTATCTTATAAACAGGTTACCTTCTAAGTCCCTTGATGGGATGACTCCCTATGAGGCATGGAATGGTAGGAGACCATCACTTGAACATTGCAGAATATTTGGTTGTGTTGCTTATGTGCATGTTCCATCTCAAATCAGAGGTAAGTTAGACCCTAAGGTAGAGAAATGCATCTTCATAGGGTATGATGTAAATAAAAAGGGGTACATGTTTTATAATCCATCCAACAAAGGATTTATGGTAATTAGAGATTTGTTTGATGAGAATGACTCTTGGTTTGAAAGTGAATGCGGGAGGGTCAAATTGCCATATCACTTGGAAGAAGAATTTCCAAGCCTCACCAAGGAGGAGCCAAGCACAATTGAAGACATCAAATCAAATGATGAGGACACCATCAACTTGGAAGAGTTTAGAGCATGGAAATCAAAAGGCAAAGTCAAGATGAAGAGGTTGGAGGACATACCTGAGTCATCCAACCAAGCCTTAAGGACATTACAAACAGAGAGGAAGAAGCCAATCAGATATGGGTATGATACTTCATTAGTCATTAAGCATTCTATTTATCTTTCTAAGGATTCATCACTTGAAGAATCTTCTTCATTTGAAGAAGCAAGTACCAACGCAGAATGGAAGGAGGCTATGGATGAAGAAATGGAAGCACTCCAAGAGAATGACACTGAGGAGCTAGTACCCAAGAAAGCATCAATGAAGGTAATTGGTTCTAGGTGGATTACAAAATCAAAAGGATCTCAGATGGATCCATAAACAGGTACAAAGCTAGGCTCTTGGCTAAGGTTTTTGCGCAAACTGCATCTAGAAATTGGAATATGTATCGACTAGATGTGAAAAATGCTTTTCTCAATGGGTGGATTTTAGAGAAGGTTTACATGGCTCAACCTCCTGGCTATGAAGATCCAAGCAAGGCAAATCATGTATGCAAATTAAAAAAAGCTCTTAATGGCTTGAAGCAGGCACCTAGGGCATGGAACCATAGGTTAACAACCTATCTTCAAGACCAAGGATTCATGATGAGCAAGGTAGATTCTTCTGTGTTTCTCAAGAGGAGTAATTCAAAAATGATATATTTATGTGTATATGTGGATGACATCATTCTTACAGGTAGTGATGCCAATGGCATCAAACAAATAAAAAACTAGATGATGTAGGAGTTTAAGATCAGTGACCTAGGGTTTTCAAAAAATTTTCTTGGACTTGAGTTGGTATACACTAACTCCAGAATCTACATCACTCAAAGGAAATATGTGCAGGACATGTTGAAGAAATTCCACTTGGATGATGCAAAAGTAGCTAGCACCCCTATGGAGGTAAATCATAACTTAAGTGCTCATGAAGGAGGTTTCCTTGAAGACATTGTAGGTTATCAAAGCATAGTTGGAAGTCTAAACTATGCAACATTATCGAGGATTGACATATGTTATGGAGTAAGTGTTCTGAGTCAATTCATGCATCAACCTAGAGCACCTCACTTGGAAGCTGCTAAAAGAATTTTGAAGTATCTCAAAGGTACTCAAAATCAAGGTCTTTACTTCCCATACACATCAAATTTGGACATAAAGTTGTACTCAGATGCAGTTTGGGCAGGATGTACGGATGACAAAAGAAGTACTTCTGGCTATTTATCTTTTGTAGGTGATAAGCCCATCTCATGGTCTTCTAAGAAACAACCAAACGTTGCTCTATCTTCAATAGAGGTTGAATACAGGGGATTAGCAAATGCTACACAAGAAGCTATTTGGATTAGATTTCTCTACTCTGATTTGGGTCTTCACACTCATTCACCAATGATCTTTGGTGATTATACTAGTTCTTTGCATCTTGCAACCAACCCTATTTATCATGCAAGAACTAAGCACATAGAAGTGCACTATCACTATGTTAGAGAGAAACTCTTGAGCAAAGAGATTCAACTAGCATATGTATCTACAAATATGTAGTGTATTGATTTGTTAACCAAAGCACTTGATGGTACTAAACTTTGCAGGTTTAAAACCATGATTGGATTACATGATATTCAAGAAGATTGATGAAGCAATACAAGCCAAGATGTTTGGCTTGAGGGGGAGCTGTTGGTGCAAATGTACAAGCCTACACATTTTGCTTAGCATGAAATACATTGTGTGGAAGCACTTGATGAGCCATGTGAACTATATCTTGTAACTACTTGATCATTTACCATTTTAAATCATTAAGTCCTTGGAAAATCTTGTAAAAGCTTATAACTCATGGAGTTAGGAGGAATAATAGCTACGAATTCAAGATGAGGGAATGTCTCCTAAATCAGAGGAATTGCTTTTTTATTGGAGCCAAGTTTAAATTCAAAATTCAAACTTAGAAGAAATAATTATAAAAAAAAGGTCTTGTAAAACTTGCAGAGTAGTGTGCCTCAATTGAGAGCTCTTTCCTTGATCATTTGTAGAACTTGAGTAGCTCACACCATAGCTCACTCAGTTCATCATCATTGAACATCATTATAATGCCAATGACTCTATACAACCATGTGTTATAATACATATAGCTCATTGAACATCTCTATCTACTTCTCTTCTATGACTACTCAGAATAGTCAACTTCTTCTGGTCATATCTTAGTGAATACTCAACCATTTTGCATAATCTTTAACTTGTTGGAACCAACTTAAAGTCTACTTTGTTATTTCAAGGCATTTGGTTTAGGCATCTAGGAGAAATCATCTTCAAACTGCTCACTGGTCATCTACTAGTTACTCCCTAAAAATTCAGGGGTAAGATTTGATTTGCTGAAATGATTTCTCATAGCATAGTTGATCATTTTAAATGATTCCACTTGCAATCATTAGCTATCTAAGCTAGTTGAATTCCCCCAAAAGGAATTTTGTCAATTGTTACTATACTATGGGCTCTGAGTAAAAAGAGCCAATAGGTGTATGGACTAAAATAGCAAGTTTTTCAACACTAGCTATTCTTGAACTACTCTGTTTTGGATTAATTGTTTCATTCCCCTAGGGGTGGTCACAATATCTCCACTATCGGGTCTTGTAGGGTTTTCTAGTTCTTTGACTCCTCCTCTCTCATTCATCCTTTCTGGGTTTTAATTCATCACATATATGTGTCCTAATTTTTCCATGTAAAATTCTCCTTCATATTTCACTATCGATCTTGGGACCATCTCAGCATATGTAGAGATTTTCATTCTTCTATGGACCTATTAAGACCATCAAGGTATATAGGAAATCCATGCTCATTAGTGGAAATATATTGCAGGGATGTCCTATACTCTCCTTCTATTACTGACATATGCCCGGCCTATGGCACTGAGCTATGCATGTCTTCTAAAGCCATCAGAGGTTCTCCTTCTGAGCCACTAGAAGTCTCATAGTAGATAGAATGGGTACTCTTTTGAGCAACATTTCCCACTGATGATATGATGCTTCTTTGGCTCCCTAGCACTCATCTAGATCTTAGGTTCATTCACCACTTAGCTCTTGGATCCGCTTGGGTGATCTACCAACTCTAGTGAATGACTTTGATCAAAGCTTAAGTACTGGAAAGTTTTAAATTTCTCCTTCATGGACCTTTTGTCACTCTTTACTTATTCTACGATACACAATACTCAACTCAGTTATGATACACAATACCTTGGATTTGGACGATACACGATACTAACATTCATGATATGATACATTGTTCCCTCATGATACACGATACACACAGGTGCACGATACATGACACACGATACCTACCCTCTCGTGATACACGATACTTCTGAAGTATCAATGATACATGATACCTTTGGTATGCACAATATGCGATACTCAATTTCCCATGATACGATACCAAAAGTTTTCATGATAGATGATACTCGAATAGTACATGATACACGATATTGGACTTCATGATACGATACTTTTGTTCCCTCACAATACATGATACCTTGATATGGCACAATACACGATATCTAAAATAGCCGATACATGATACTTGTGAAGTATCGATGATATACAATACCTTGATGATACATGATACCAATCTTTCACGATATGATACTTGTCTTTAGGTGTGATACATGATACACGATACTTGGATTCATGCAATACAAGATATTGTCGGGAGAGATGGATGGATATCTCAAGGAAGTGAGGTGGTACTACTAAAACCTGCTTTGTACTAGCCCTGGCACACTTCAGAGTTATGAAGTAGGCCCTTTTAGCTTGCAAATAACACCAAGAAAGTACCTATGTACTTTGGAGTTGATGCGATATCTGATTCCTCGGGATGATGATGTGATTGATGTATATCTGGTAATTGGGTTAGACAAATTGCTACAAGCCACTTCACCAATATAAGGAGAAGGTATTTACCCTGCTATTATCTATGAATTGCAAGACCCTAAAGACTCGTCTAGAGTTACCTACCTAGACTAGAACAAAAGGAGATATTAGCCTATTGACAATAGTGATAAGTCAAGAATGAAATATATGGGGTTGCCCGTATTCCCTCCTTGAGACTAGGCAACCACATCATAGAATCCCTTTAGGACATAACAACAGAGTTCCAAAAACCCATCCTCAAGGCAAACCCATCAACGGAGTGTGACAATCAGGCCACAGGTGCATTTTTCTATGCTAGGGACCAACCCCAACTATCAGAACAACCTAGGAAGTGGAAATATGAATAGACCACCTCCTCGATGAGACTGCCACAAGGAGTTGTACATGGAGTACAACTAGTACGTCTATCTCTTTCCATAATACTTTGACAACTAGAACCAAGTAGAAGACTAATGCCAATTCAGGTAGCCAAGTGCATAAGAAATCATCATGATGGTTTGAGAGAACCATATGACCATATTCTCAAATTCAAGCAACTCTTGTGTGCCATGTAGGTGAATGATTTCTTTGTCCAATATGAATCTTTTGGCCTAACTCTTACTACAACAACATTGACCTAGTTCCAACCTTTGGATCCAAACCATTTTGTAAATATCAAACAATTTTTTCAAGAATTCATTAGTGAATTCATTAAGAGGGGTAACAAGCACAACTCCTCTTTGTTGATCCATAGTTTTAAGCAAACCCCTAATGAGACTATAAAAATAACTGCCAAACAATTTAATCAGTATGTATATAGGTGTATTATGATTGAGAGACCCTCTCAATAGAAGATGATATGTTTGTTTTTAGATGGCCTAACCAACAAGACATTAAAAACATTGGTTTACATGAAAAGCTTACATACACTGAGTGAGCATCTACAAGAGTATATAGATTTGGAAGAAAACTTAGAAGATGATCTCAAAATCCCATTGAACTCAACAAAATCGAAGGATGCGATGAGTAATGCCACCTCTAACACCAACAATGTAGAAGAACTCGTAGACTTAGTGCCAAAAAAGCTAGGTGTTCAAGGATAGAAAAACTACCAAAATCCTCCTTTGAGAGTACTCATGTTACAAAGATGCATGCATTGTGGTGGGGACCATCCATCTCATACTTGTGTAAGAGGAGGAATGGTACCCCCACAACCTTATCAATACAATTGAAAACAAGCCCAAGTACCCAATTTGTACTATCACATTGAACAAAAATACACCAATCATACCATGGAAAATTTGTCCTTTCAATAGACAGCCTATACCCTCGGCACCACCTTAGTATCGACCTTACGGATACCCCCCAGAGATCAAGGAAGAGAGGATCATAGATATGGCCCATACCCAAGACCACCTATGGCACAGAGACCATATGAGTACAAGGGATACAGTCAACCACAACTTGTGTTGGGACAACACCCCCCACACCCTCAAAATGTAGTGCTAGTAAAGTATGCTCAATTGGAAGAAAATTTGGAAAGAGCCATTGTGCTAGTCATGCCATTGACAAACACAGAAAACCTAGGCCAAGGACTTTACCAAACCCAAGGAGATTACTATTCTTATGACACAGGCCTTGTGGAGTACGACCCGGCATATGAACAACATTATTATGGGATACGAGAGCTCATATGGACCATAATATGCTAATCTCATGTACATCACCTTAAGGCCCAAGTTCCAAACAGACCCACAACAAGACCACCTGCACCAAGAGGACCATGCTATAGATGTGTTGGAGACCATTTCATTAGGGAGTGCACCCTATCGTATAACCCACCAGACCCACATGTATAGGAAGGATATTGTAATGATTATGGAAAGGAACACTTGTTTAGAGATTTCCTAAAGAACCCTAATAAAGCCTTATTCACCACTCAAATTAATGTAATCAAAGTAATCGAGCCCTCTAGAAGTGACAAAGAATACACAGTGCCTCTAAAATCCATTACCTGAGCTAAGAATAAGGATCTTTTAGTGAAAGAAGTAACAAGTAACTCCAAGATAGAGGAAGAGCCAAAATCTAGAACCCAAATTGTTGAAGACTCCTAAGAACCTTAGGATGTTTCCAAACTTAAGAAGGCTCAAAGATGGAAGGCAAGGTGAGAGAAAATTAAAAACAAATGGGCTAAGAGAAGAGAGGAAGAGAAGAAATAGACAATAAAAGAGATTGAGCTTAGAGAAAGTTGGACTATAAACAAGAGAGCCAATATAGTGATGAGGGAACCAAAAGAGGAACAAGCAGGATCAATTCTAGCAAATCAGGGGAAGAGAGAAGAAATTCCAAGAAAAAACCTCAAACACATTTTCTGAGTTAAAAAGGCCAAAGTCCAATGTTCCTTACTGTTGGAAGAGTTACTCCAAGTCAATCCTCAGTTGTGGAAGAAATAGCTCAACAATTGAATTCGGAAGAGATAAACCCATCTACATGAAAAGATAAAGTGGATATGACAACCACAATAAAGATTACAATTGACAAAGTAGGAGAATTTAGTGAGGGATATGAAGGAAACACATGCCTCCTAGTTACATTTAGGGGATACATGACCAAAGCTATTTTAGGCACAGGAGCACGAGTAGGGATAGCTACCTATCCATAAAGAGGAAGATGATGTGTCCATTCATAGTGCAGGATTGAGTGACCAATCTTGGATGAATGAAGATGCCCAGCTATGGATGTGTAAAGAAGTGAAGCAAGAAGAAGAGAGACAACAAGCATGGCCATTAGGATACAAAAACTACAGACCCATAGAAGACCCAACATACATGCCATAAATATTTCCATATGAAGCATTCAAGCCACATGGATGGATGGAAATATTAGCCACATTAGATGTCTCTCTAAACGAGGAGGTATTGATGATGAATGAATTCATAAATGAGGAAGGGTATGATGTAAGTATGTACATGATAGTCCTCCAAGAAGTAGAAGCCAGAGAATTGATAGAAAAAGAATGGAGAGAGGATTATGAAAGTATAGAGATGAAACCATAATTTGATTTGGAGGAACAATACCTGAAGGAGATAGAAAAAGAGGACACTAAGATAAACACTAAAGTAGTAGCCATCGAAAAGTATCAAGAAAAACCTAAAGTGGAGAGAACCAAAGTTTAGGATGAGCGACAACAAGAATAATTTGAAGTACGTGAACACTTCAAGAGATATAAAGTTGAAGAAAGAAAAATAGTCATTCAAATGCCAAAAAGAGACACTCAAGAATGAGTGGTGTATGACAACAAGGAACAAACTAAAAAGGTAATCGTAATGATGGAAGAGAAGAAGAGATGCATATAGAGAGGTAAAGATGCGTCAATGGAAGAAGAACATGAACTCATAGATCTGATTTGGGAATATAGAGATGTGTTCACTTGGACATATAAAGATCTAAAGGGAGTGGACCCCTCTATTTTCTCCCATAGGATTCTGATGACTTGAGACGTGAAACCCTCGAAACAAAGACCATACACTTACAATAATATATATTCTGCGAAGATTAAAGAGGAAATTGATAAGTTATTGGTGGTTGGATTTATATACAAAATTGAACACAATGTATAGGATCCACCCTTGCTAGTAGTGCTAAAGAAAAATAAAAAACTTAGGGTTTTTATTAGCTTGAAAAAGGTTAATGTAGCCACCATTCATGATAGTTATCCATTACCCATTAAAGACCATCTCTTGGAAAGAGTAGCAGGCAAGGAAGTATACAACTTCCTTGATAGGTTCTTGGGACACAACCAAGCAGCCATCGCTACTGAGGACCAACATAAGACTGCTTTTGCTAATGAATGGGGAGGGTATGATTTTGAGGTTATGCCGTTTGTATTAAACAACACCCCAACAACTTTCCAAAGATTGATGTGTCAAGTGTTTAAAGAATTTTTTAGGAAAAGCATGGAAGTCTATGTGGATGATCTATGTACTTACTCTTCTCAACGCATAGCTCACATACCCAAATTAAGGAAAATATTTGATAAATGGAGACAATTTAGAGTATGTATGAATCCAGAGAAGTGTGTCTTTGTGGTCAGACGAGGCAAAATATTGGGACACATTCATCTCAATTGATGAAGACAAAATAAATGTTATTTTGGAATTACCAACACCAAAGAATGCTAAGGAAGTGCAAGCTTTTATGGGACATTGTGGATACTACCGAGGATTCATTCACATGTATGCCATAATTGCTAAACAATTGTATGGGTTGTTAACTCAATTCATTTGTATAGAAGAGTGTGAAAAGGCCAATGAATTGATGAGAAGATTGAGTTCAACACCATTGTGAAAGTGCCAAATCAAAATAATCCATTCCATATTCATGTGGATGCATCAAATTATGCCATTGGGTGTATCTTAGCTCAACCAGTAGATGAAGGAAAATTAGACCTCCCAGTAGTCTATGCGAGTATACAGTTAAACCAAGTAGAATGCAATTACACTACCACTAAACAAGAAGGCTTAGGGATGTTCTATGCAGTGAAGAAATTTAGGTATTACTGCCTAGCCAATAAATTTAAATTCTTTATCAATCACCAAGCACTATTATACTTGGTCAACAAACCTTGCAATAGAGGAAGGCTAGTGAGATGGTTTCTACTACTAATGGAGTTTGACTTTGAAGTAGCAGTAGTAAAGAAATGCAACATGCATATAAGAGTGGACCATTTGTCAAGGATGACACATGGGGAGCCACCCATAGGAGTAGCTCATGAGCTACGTGACACATACCTATTCAACTTAGAAGTATGGCTATTAGTTGGTAGGTAACTACTATGGTGATAATTGAGGGGAAGGCATGGTGAAAACTTGCAAGCATGGAATGAAATCCCTGAAGTAGTTTACTAATAGTTTGCTTCAATTTGGTGTTAGAGCTACATGATATAAGGTAGCATGCTCGATGGGTGGTATAACACAACAAATTGGGCACTCCTTGCATATCCTATAAACTTTTGCTTCCATCGTAGGCTAGTATACTCCTAATCTGTGTAGAGTTTGTACGGTGAGTTGTTTCAAGTAATGTATTGAGTAATGTTTCTCCAATGTGCCAATTGCAACCATTTATCATACTCTATTTCTTCTACACAACAAGTGAGGATTTCCTTATTGTTCTATTTATAAATACTTCCTACCATTATTTGATATATTTTTGACTTAGTTACTTCCTTTCCTTGGTCCTGACTCTAGGATTCTTGGGTCTAAATGTGAGACTACGAACAAATGGCTTGGCCCATTCAGGCACCACTTCAAGGTTAAACAAGCATGCATCTGGTAATTCATCAGCAATCCCATGAGGGGCTTCTCCTATGGTCAATTGTGAGAGTTGGTCGGCTATAAGATCGGTCTTCCCTTTTCTGACTACCACTTCAAAATCATAATCCATTAATAGGAGAAATCATCATACTAACCTTCCCATGTTACAAGGCTTGTTCACTAGGTATAACAATGCTTGGTGTTCTGTAAAGGATTTGAACTTGTTTGCTAGCAAGTAATGCCTAAATTATTTTACTATGTAAACCATTCCTAATCCCCATCTCTCGATGGTGGTGTAGTTTCTCTCATCTACATTCAATTGCCTACTTGCATATACTATAGGAATTTCAATATTGCCTTCATTCATAGTTTGTGCTAGCATACATCCAAATAGATAGATAGATAGATAGACAGATAGATAGATAGATAGATACATAGATAGATAGATAGATAGATAGATAGATAGATAGATAGATAGATAGATAGATAGATAGATAGATAGATAGATAGATAGATAGATAGATAGATAGATAGATAGATAGATAGATAGATAGATAGATGGATAGATAGATAGATAGATAGATAGACAGACA
>CM035416.1:24764537-24777037 GCA_020310875.1 Ceratopteris richardii | reverse complement strand
TCTAGTGAGTCAAAGGAAGAAATTCCTATGGCTTCAGAGGATATGCAAAACACTGTACCAATGATTGGCATGATGTCAATTATTGAGGGAGAATATCGGACATCTTTAGAATATGTGACCACCAATCAACATGAGATACCCATATACCTAGATGGACTAAACCGATCAATGCCTAGACTGAAGAAAGCTTCAGATGCTTACATAGTTCCTAGGCCAACAGTTAAGTATATGGACAAGAGAGACATCCAGTATGTAGTTACAGAACATCCTAAAACATCAATGAGCTTGGGGAAGAAAACACTGCTCATAACCTTAATGAAGAAGGAGATGAAATGCAAGTGACCACACCTAGAGGGAGATCTACTGTTATTAGGGTTTGGAGAGGAGACCTGATTCCCCAAGATGACTCCTTAATGGATGTGTATTTGATTAATGGAATGGAGCATCTCCTTAGAGCCCACTCTTCATTATTGGAAGCAGCCCCTAACCTAGTGAATGTCTATGAGTTACAAGATCCTGACTTCCTCACCATCATCACATATTTGGACAAAAACCAGAGAAGGTATTGGCCCCTAACAAATTCAGAGAGAGTCGGGTTGAAATATCAGAACATTCCAGTGTTTCCCCCGAGGGATCAAGCCACTACTTCACAAAACCCACATGGAACCTCTCAGAATAATTCATTTCAACAGTCAAGACAAACACAACAACCTCAAATCCCGGTTAGACCACATGTGCAGTTTGCTATGCCTGCAAATAACCCTAATTATCGGCCTCAGCCACCTGTGGATCCGAGAAATGGAATTCCTGCCCCAGTTAGACCACCTGTAGCAAGAGGACCTAGTATACCCATTGGAAGACCCCTTTTCCCTCTGATGCCTAGACCACCTGAAGGAGGAAGAAGATTAAGGCCAATTCAAGTGGCCAAATGCATGAGAAACCACTATGATGGCTCTAGTGAACCTTACAATCATATAGCTGAATTCAAGCAAGTAATCATAGCCGAACAAGTAGAAGATTTTTTGATCCAATATGAATCTTTTGGTCTAACTTTGACGGACACAGCTTTAGCTTGGTTCCAGCCATTAGACCCTAATAATTTTCAAAACATGGAACAAGTCTATCAAGAAATGATTGAAGAATTCACTAAATCTGGAATTAAAAATAATTCTTCCTCATTGATCCATAGCTTTAAGCAAGCTCCTACAGAATTAGTGAGATTGGCAACAAGAAGATTCAAGAAATATGTGGATAGGTGCCCAGTGGAAGAGAGACCTACTCAAAACAAAATGGTGTCATTATTTTTGGAAGGATTATTGAATGGATCATTAAGATCTTTGGTATATGTGAAAAGAGTTCAAACCTTGCAAGAATGCATGAAAGAATGTATTGACCTAGAGGACAATCTAGCCGAGGATCTGAAAATACCTCAAAGTAGCGTGAAAAGTGAAGATTCAGCCAGCAGCACATCAAACCCTAAGAACAATGTAGAGGAAATAGCCGACTTAATAGCAAAGAAGTTGAACATTCAAGGACAGAGGAACTACCCCAACAACCCAATGAGAGTGCCCATGCTTAGAAGATGTATGCATTGTGGAGGTGATCATCCCTCTCATTTGTGCACTAGGGGAGTAGTCCCACCACCTGCTTATGCTTACAATAGACCACCTATTACGGACCCTCTACAATATTGCAGCATAGAACAAAAATACACAAATCACAGCACAAAAAACTGTCCTTACAATAGGCAAGCAAGACCAATACAACCGCTCATGAGACCCTATGGATACCCTCAGAGAGATCAAGGAGGTGAAGCCTTTAGATATCCCACATATCAGTAGCAGGCACCTGTACCACGACCATATGCTTATCAAAGTTACAATCAACCACAACCGGTGTTAGGACAACAACCACCCCATCCTCAGAATGTTGTCCCAGTGAAAATAGCTCAACTTGAAGAAAACCTAGAGAGAGCAATAGTCCCAGCCACACCATTGCCTAGTAATGAACCATATGACTCATCTTATGACCATAGTCAAGGAAACTATCCCAGTTATGAGAGCTCTATGATAGAATATGGACAAATGTATGAACCATATGCATATGGCATGGAAGCACCTGATAGTTCCTACGGATATGAGCAGGACTATGTGTCATTGATGTACACAGCCCCCAGGCATCCATACCCCCCCGACCTATGAACATACCGCCTATACCTAGAGGACCATGTTATAGATGCGGAGGAGATCATTATATCAGAGAATGTACACTACCAAACCCACCACCACCATAGCGAGTTTGGGAAGGATACTGTAGTGATTGTGGTAAAGAACACCTTTTCAGAGATTGCCCCAAGAACCCCAACAGAGTTAAGTCGAGTGTGTAGATCAACGTAATAGAAGTGATAGAATTGTCAGGAAGTGATAAGGAGTACACTGTACCATTGAAAGCAATAACTAGAGCCAAAGCTAGAGAGACCCCAGACAAAACTAAAGAAAATGATCAAGGTGACAGAGAAATGAACATACCTACACCTCAAATAGTGGAAGACTCGGAAGAGCCTGAGAAAAGTGCTACAAGTAAACGAACATAGAGATGGAAGAACCGTAGAGATAGGATCAAGGAAAAGAAACTACAACAAAAGAAGGAAAATGAAAAGAGTGAACAAAATCCAGAAGAGAAACAAGAAGAGGAAGAAGAAATTCGGAAAGGAAAGTCAAAAAAAGAAGAGGTAGGATCTGTTTTAGCGGATCCCATGCCTGAAGAATTAGTCATGTGGATTCAGGCGTACAGGGCACGAATAAGAGCAGGACCTACCATTGAACAACATGAAAGAGAATATCCTAGAGGTGACCTAGAGAAAGAAATGTTGGAGATATGTAAGAAGTTAATTAAAGTAGCTCAACAGACATTAGAAAAACATGTTGTTCAATTACCCAACTCGCGAATTCGTGAAAGAGAATTCCAAGAATGTGTCATCCCGAAGGACCCCGAGAAACTCGAAACAGGTGAGACACATAATGGAAATTGCTGTGAGGATAAAAGGGAAGGATCCATTGTTCCCGAAGTAGAAGGGGAATGGCCTAAAGATTTGTGGGCAAGAGTCCAAGAAGACCGATGGAAGAAAGTGGAAGGAATAGAACCACCCTTTGAGGAGCTAGAAGCAAAAGGTGAAATTGAAGACTCCATACCTGAACTGAATTCAGAAGAAATAATACCAATTGATCCAAGTAACAAAGAAAATGATAGTGTAAAGGTTTTGCCAAATTACACAGGAGAGTACGAACATAATTCGGAATTATATTGTATTCCCTCGATAAGGAAAAAAGAACCGAACCCATCAGTCAAAACATCGGATATCATACAACATCTTTAAAAAGTAAGAATCCCTTGTACTCTGACGTTGGAAGAACTGTTGAGGATCAAACCACATTTGAAGGAGAAACTGACCAATCAATTGGAGATCAAAGTGGAAGAGAAGGAGATGCCTGATGAAGTGAACACAGTAAAAATCCCAGCCGATAAGGTTGGAGAGTTCAGTGAGGGAGATGAAGGAAATACTTGCCTTCCAATTACCTATAGAGGTTACACTACTAAAGCCATCTTAGATTTTGGAGCGGGAGTAGGAATTGCTACTAGAGAAATCTGGGAAAAATGGGGAAAACCAGCTTTAAGACCAACATGCATGAAGATACAAATGGCAGACAGACACACTGAACGACCCTTGGGATTATTGGAACGAGTAATTTTTACACTTGTGGAGTTGAATTCGAGCACACCTTAGCGATATGTCAATTTGAAAGGTCTAGCAATTATGAAATGATACTTGAAGACCTTTCACGAGATAACTAAAGGTAGTGCAAGATTGGGGAAAAGATGCTGTATACCTACAACATGAAGGAACCACCACAAGAATAAATCTCCACACATATACATATCAAGATGTTCCCCCCTTACAATGGAATCAGATTCATAAGGAGGAAGATAATTAGTCGATTCATAGTATAGGTTCAAGTGATCAATCGTGGATGAACGAAGACACTCATCTATGGATATGCAAAACTGTGGAAAAGGAAGAGGATAGGAGGAAAGGATGGTAGCAAAGGCAAGGAGTTGCTAGATCTGTACAAGATCCAGCCTATATGCCTCAAATATTCCTAGATGAAGAATTTGAACCTCATGGTTGGATGGAGATTTTAGCTACTGTCGATGTGTGTGTAAACGAAGAAGTGATAACCATGAATGAATGCATTGATGAGGAAGGATATGACGTTAGTCTATACATGGTAGTTCTTCAAGAGGTTGAAGAAGGAAAAGTAATTGAAAAAGAATGGAAAGAGGATTATGAGAGCATTGAAATGGAGCAAGAGCAAATGGAAATAGAAAATGGAAATCAAGAAGTAAGTGTCATAACTAATGGAATAAATCAAGAACCAACACAGGAAGAGGAGCTTGGATTAGATAAAGCAAAAAATGACGAAGAAAACAAGCCTCAAGACCAATTTGAAGTGCCCGCCCACTTCAAAAAATATGAAGTAGAAGAGAGAAGAATTGCTATTCAAATGCCAAAACGAGAAGCACAGTCAGGAATAGCATATGACAACAAAGAGCAGACCAAGAAAATAGTAGTAACCTTAGAGGAAGGAGAAGAACGATGTACTTTTATAGGACAGGATGTCTCTATGGAGGAAGAACAAGAACTAATACGACTCATAAGGGAATACAGGGATGTCTTTGCCTGGACCTATAAGGATTTGAAAGGAGTAGATCCATCTATATGTGCACATAGAATCCCTATGACATCTGAAGCTAAACCTTCCAAACAAAGACCTTACACATATAACGATGTTTACTCAACAAAGATAAAGGAAGAAATAGATAAGTTGTTAGATGCTGGGTTCATATATGAGATTGAACACACGGAATGGGTGTCACCTTTGGTGGTCGTACCGAAAACGAATGGTAAGTTAAGAGTATGCATAAATTTGAAAAAAGTGAATGCCGCTACCATAAGGGATAGTTACCCGTTAACCATCACGGATCATCTTTTGGAAAGAGTGGCAGGGAAGGAAGTTTTTAGTTTTTTGGACGGCTTTTCAGGTTATAATCAGGTAGCTATTGCTCCTGAGGACCAGCATAAAACAGCCTTTGCAACTGAATGGGGAGTGTATGCCTTTAGGGTTATGCCTTTCGGCCTAACCAATGCCCCAACCACTTTCCAAAGATTGATGTGCCATGTATTCAAAGAGTTCTTGAGAAAGAGTATGGAGGTATACGTGGATGATTTATGCACTTATTCAGCTATACGATCAGAGCATATCCCTGAACTAGGAAAGATCTTTGCCAAATATCGACAATATAGAGTATGCCTTAACCCAAAAAAATATGTCTTCATGGTTCGACAAGGAAAGATATTAGGACATATTGTCTCTAAAAACGGTATTTCAACTGATGAAGACAAAATCAAAGTGATTCTGGATTTGTCGAGACCAAAGACTGCTAAAGAAGTCCAAGCATTTATGGGACATTGCGGATACTACCGAAGATTTATACATATGTATGCCATAATTGCTAGACCTCTTTATGCACTATTGTCTCAATTTAATTGGACTGAAGAATCTGAAAAGGCCTTTAATGAGTTAAAGAGTCGATTGAGTTCAGCCCCAATCCTTCGAGTACCTAATTGGAACAAACCCTTTCACATTCACGTAGATGCTTCCAAGTTTGCCATTGGTTGCATCCTAGCTCAACCCGCAGATACAGGAAAGTTAGATCACCCTATAGCCTATGCCAGTAGACAATTGAATCAAGAAGAACGCAATTATACCACGACCGAAAGAGAAGGCCTAGGAATGGTATACGCAGTAAAAAAGTTCTGACATTACCTTTTGGCAAACAAATTCAAATTCTTTATTGATCATCAAGCCCTACTGTACTTAGTGAATAAGCCTTGTAATACAAGACGACTAGTATGATGGTTTCTATTGTTGATGGAATTTGATTTTGAGGTAGTAGTAAAGAAAGGGAATACCCACATAAGAGCAAATCACTTATCAAGGATGACACATGGTGAACCACCCAAAGGAGTACCAGATGATCTGCCAGATACGTACCTTTTTAATCTCGAAGTATGTCCCCAGTGGGCAGAAAAGTTGATCCCTATACTCACGTATGGACCTAAAAAAGGGATCACACCAAACCGAACCCAAGACCTGTGGAAGGCAAAAATCTCCATATCATTGCTGGAAGTTTGTATCACCAAGACTCAAGTGGATTACTCATGAGATGCGTAGAAGAAGAGGAACAAGAAATGTGGCTTCAAAAAGCACATGTAAATCAATGGAAAACTCATCTAAATGCGAACAGGACATGGCAAACGCTAAAGAGATTGGGCATATATTGGCCAACCATGCAGAGGGATGCGCATAACTATGTATCAGCCTGCGCAACTTGTCAAGAACGGAATCCAGAAGAGAACTCCACTCTATGCTACTCCACCATAGCACCAAGATGGAGCATGCCTCTGGTGAAATTCTTGAAGACCCAAGAGTACCCAGAAGGAGCCACTCTAGCAAGAAAACAAGCACTTGTAGAACAAAGCAAGGACTATGCTCTTATTGGAAAACAACTCTTTAAACAAGGAAGAGATAATCATTTGCGAATGTGCATTCATGAAGACGAGTATCTTGTTGTTTTAGAGATGGCACATACAGGAGCTGCAGGAGGACATTTTTCTGCAGATAAAACTACAAAAATGATTCTCTTTGCAGGAATGTGGTGGCCAACTTTACATCAGGATGCAACCACATATATTCAACGATGTGATACATGTCAACGAATGAAATATCCAATTAGAAGGGATGAAATGCCACTAAAACCCATGATGAGTGCCAAGGCTTTTACTAAATGGGGAATAGACTTTATAGGACCTATTAGCCCACCAGCTAAAGGATCCCACGCCGAGTACATAATTGTAGCCACAGAATATCTGACCAAATGGGTTGAAGCCAAAGCAACCAAGAAAAATGATGCAAGGACTACGGCCAAGTTTCTCTTCGAGAACGTTTTCACTAGATTTGGACTACCGATAGAAATTGTGAGTGATAGAGGTACACATTTTGTGAATGAAGTGATAGAAGCCTTACTGAATGAATTCTTGGTAATTCATAAGAAATCAGCCCCTTATCACCCACAAGCCAATGGACAAGCCGAAAGTTCAAATAAAATCTTATGCACAGTTCTCACTAAAATTGTGAACAATGGTAGATCTAATTGGGACAAACAATTACATCATGCCTTATGGGCATTCAGAGTAGCTTACAAAACCGCCATAGGCACTACTCCTTTTAAAATGCTATTTTTCCAATTGATTTCTTAATACCCACTCTCAGAGTAGCAACTACTTATGAGTGGACGGGACATGAACTCTCGGCTCAATTGGATCAAATAGAGAAGTTACATGAAACTAGGTTATAAGCAGTAGCAGGGATTTATGCTGCTAAAAGGCGACAGAAGGCATATTTTGATGCTCATATTAAAGATAAAAATTTGAAAGAAGGAGATTTAGTTTTGGTATATACCCTGAAACAACACGCTAAGAAATTGCAGAAAAGAGGATATGGCCCATTAATCATCAATCGCATATCCACCAGCGGAGCCATCAGTTTAGCAACTCTAGATGGAGAAGTATTGCCCAATTATATCAGTGGATGTCGAGTAAAAAAATATTTAGAGCCACTGACTGAAGAAATAATGTCACGACTGATAACGGGTAAAAATAGACGTCTAGAGGAAGAGAGAATACGAGAGGAAGCCAGACAAGAAGCACTAGAGCGGATCAGGAAACGAAAAGAGTGGATGAAAGAGAGAGATGAGAGATATCGACTAGGAGAGGAACTCATCCCAATGGCTAATTTTAGAGCCACTGAGAACCTAGGTCAACAAAGGAAGCAACCATATTTGAATTTGGAAGTCGAAAAAAAGGAATACCACTTAGTGGATGCTCTCATTGAGAGAGGAGCCGCTATAAGCTGCATCAAATTTTCATTGACTTAGCAACTCAAGGAAGAATTACGTCCATCAAAGGCACAACTCATTGGAATAGGAGGAAAGGTCACCAAGTGTATAGGAGAGCTTATCTTGCCTCTACACTTAGGAAACAACACAATGGAACAAAAACTCCTAGAATGTCACGATCAGGATTTATTGGAAGAGCTCGTGTTAGGATAAGACTGGATATACGAATATGAGGTAACTATTCAATTGGCCTTAGGATACATCTCGCCCAAGATAGGACATCTTGAAGTATTCAGCATGCTAGACGAACGACCAATCAAAGCCGCAAGTATAGAACCAAAAACCCACTCAAATGAACATAGTGATGCATGTATGTTCACTAGCACTATGGAAACCCCTTCATCAAGTACTTCATGTGAGGATACATAGAAGTCTGCTTGCATGCCATTTTCTAATCTAGCAAGTCAGAAGAGTGTCAATCTATCTGAAAACAACCTTAACGAAAAACCATGCACAAGAGAGACTAGTTCTCTGAGTAATCCCAAGTCTGCACCTATCAGAATATACCCCATTCCTTACACTCGACAAGCTTGGATAAGGAAGGACCAAATGGATGCATATCTTCAATAGAAGAACTACTTACTACAGCAGAAGAACCCACAGAACCAGTATGTAAATCGCTCTGGATATTCAGTTCCACAAAGAACTGCTAAAGTATGGATTCCGAAGAAGGTAATAGCTGCTCAGCCGGCCCGAACACAAATATGGATTCCAAAATTATGTGCTCAAGTGACAATCAACAGAAAGGTCGAACCAATGCTCAAGGAAAATCAGTATGGTCTAAAAAGCAAAACAACCAAAGATGAATAGCTACAGGACAGAGGAGTCTACATATGCTTCAAAAACCATTCCCAGATTCAAAAAGCAGATAAAGCAGATATACAACATAAGCACCATATCCTTCAGGAGTGTTAGGAATACAACCTGCACCAACAGTGTGAAGCAGATTTGGATGCCAAAAAGCAAGATTAGTTGTATGCATCAACCAATTAATTCGAGTTGCACACATATGGAGTTACCAGAATCCAAAGTATGCATGATATGGCCACATTACAAGGCCAAGCATTCGGCACGCTATTCTTCTATTTCAGGATAGTGAAGCACATTTTCCTCTTGGGAAATAGGAGAGCACTTGTACATAATCTAAAGAAAATTACCAAAAAAAAAAACAATTAATAACCGCTTCGGCTATGAACTAACTTTTCTATTTTTCTTTCAGACAAAAACATAAAAATATCTAAAAGTAGGAAAAATCCCAGGTATTACCTTTCTCACACCCACGGGGAAGGGACGACACGATTCACGCGGAGCAATGTCAATCTTATGAAAGACAAATGAAGGAGGATTTCTGATACTATCTTGCCACTAATTCATACTCTATATTGAGTGCAGATGGCATCTACTAATTTCGAAGCGACGCAAGAGGAAGAGGTCCAGCTTCTTCCCTTGGAATCTATAACAAAAGCAAGAGGCCATTGGTTTCTGGATGACCAACGAGTATCGGATCTCATTTTCATGGCCACTATCAAAATCATGGACAGGGATCACTACTTCCCTATCATGTCCCAAGACTTTAAGACCATCATACAAGGATTACCGCGCATGACGGATGTTATCTCAGACTACCTATTTATCTACCAGATTTCCAGAGGTGTACGCAAGTGATGAATACACTTCAACCTGCAGCGAATAAGATATCAGTTCTTGAGGCACGAGTACTGGATAAAGTTGGTGCCTGGAAGACAATTCAATTCACTCATGAGCTGATTAACAAGGCTTTTGGATGGAATCAAGAAGGACTCACAAATATCAAAGATGAATGTCATGATCCGAAAAAGAGATCCTTTTTGGACATCAATAGAACAGACATTGAAGATGTTGTTCGCTTAGTGCACCAGCACTTTTGTTTTCCGAGTATGCATAGATACACAACACCTCAAAAGATCGTGGTGCAACTGCTCTCACATGCTATGAGGCAAGTCGGAAATCAAGTAAATATGACTCCATATGTCCAAGAACGCCTATTTGAAGCGAAGAAGAAGTGGAGTCAGAAAAAATTCTTGAATGGTAGTTCGGCCTTGACCTTACTTATTGATGAGGCACTGGATATGAAGATCTGCTTGCTTGTGATGCCAACCTCAGTAGAGCTCGCCAAATATGCCAAGTCAGCGACGGTTCCAAAGAAAAAGAATACAGTCATCTCTATGGACGAAGCAGGAACCAGTTCAAAGAAACCCATGAGGGGTACAATGTGTCTTAGGGAGGAAGAAGCCCAGGCTACACCCCAATCAAAGAGGACACACACATTGCCACAGATTCTTGGGACCCAACAACCAATTACTAAAAGAGATCTCTCCGCCGCTCTGGAAGAAACGCACCAATACATGCGAGGGCAAGTAAACTTAAATGTCCAAAGTCATCATTACAGACAGGCAAGCCAGGAAAAGAAACAGAAGGATAAAAGACATACTCATCAAGTACCTTCCAGATACAAAGAAATTGGGTTGGATGACTCTAGCTCTAATGAGGAATCAAGCCCTGAGAAGGACACCCTGGATACTGACATACGAACAAAAACACACAACAAGGATTGGACAGAGATTAATCAAGTTGAAGTCACGCTGGACAACCAATAGTCGCAGGCAAAGAACATAGAACAACCCCGTGACAACGTGCACGTGATTCAACTGAATGACCAATCAAAGATAAGCGTGAAAGAAGTTCCCGTGACAAATCAAGCTCCCATGCCACCTCTCAAAGAAGAAATACAAACTCCGGTGAACACAGACTCAGGCCTACTACAAAACAAAGAGCCAACTGTGATTGAAGTGCCAGATGATACACCTCAAGGCAAATATTGACCACATGGAGGCTGAGCCGAGGATCCAACTTCATATCAGGCAGCCCCATGACACCACATTACACGTGGCTCAAGGGAAAGATGTGACAACAGGAGCAGAACCTAGTATACCTACCACTTGGTTAAATGTGGATGTCACTCAATTAAAACCTGTTGTCAAGCAAATGATCCAAACGGCCATGGATACACAACAACAAATGATGGATACAGATGCAGAATACGACAAGGCCATGAGGGAAAAGACTCAATTTCAAATTATGAGTGAACAACTATCTGCACAACTCATCCAGGCCCAGAAAGAAATTGCAACCAAAGAAACGGAGTTGCACGCAGTCAAAACACAATGTGATACATTGATAAACCAGCATCATCAGCTACAAACACAACTGATGGAGTTACAAAAACAGCATGAAGTCAGTGAAGCAGATAAGGAGAGGATAAAAGCTAGTGTGATAAAAATGAAACAAGCACCCCGGGCTCGCTCGGCGACTCGCACCGGCCCGTCGGTAGGATGACTTGATCAAGTGTTTTGTTCCCTTGCTTGAAAGCAGAAGATCACCGTTTGCATGAAAAACTAGCTTGCATTGAAAGAAAACGATTACAAAGGAAACGGCCTAAGCCGGCCCGCGTTGAACGTCGCGGGTAAACGTTTACAGTGAGCCGGCCCCCGTTAAGCGTCGCGGGCAAACGCGTTACAACGGCCCCTCGATGGCACAACGACGCTTTCGAGAGGTGCGTGCGGAGGGGACTAGCACGAAGGCTACCGCACGAGGAGCGCAAGGGTCACTTGGTTCGCTTGGGTCACTTGGGTCGGAGGCTCACTATGTCCCCCTATAGTTGCGCACAATTTGGCGCCGGTCGGCAAACCACACAAGCACCAAAAAGGGCTAGATAGAAATACAAGGGGGGGGGGGCTCTTGCCCACGGGTTGTCACAGCTAGAAGCAACTTACTCGAAACACAACTCAAGGTGTATATGGAGGAAAATGGCAATTTACGAAACCGAAATAAAAAACTGATGAAGTCATTGCTATATGACCAACCTATAGAAAAACAAGAGACAACAGATATTGACAAAAAAGAAGTAAGCACTCAAATTGAGAAAATATGCAGATTTGCTGAAACAAGAGCAAGCATTGAGAGAAGAATGGGAACGTAAGTACACTCAAGAAACATATGAGCTAAAAAAGCAGTTGAATACAGCCCATGGAAAACTTGCAGCAAGTTATAGTGAAAATATGGATCATGTAGCAGAAATTGGTAATGAACTGCTTGCAGCAAAAGAAGCACTCAGGGCAGCAATGCAAGACGTAAAAGAAAAGACTGAGCGCTTAGCCCAATTAGAGACCAAAGCAGAAGAGAAAGCACCAATCGGGACACCAGTAGAGCCAAGTGAAGAAAATCCTACTGACGAGGTAGAGGTATGTCCTCTATCTCCCCCGATTTATAATTCTCCAATCAAAGAGCAGTTGACGGAACCAAATGATGATCATCCAATGCCATATGCTGCAGAAATAAGTCAGCAGGAACGGGCACTATTGGTGTCCCGGTTGACACAAAATTTT
>CM035416.1:24714199-24732037 GCA_020310875.1 Ceratopteris richardii | reverse complement strand
ATAGATAGATAGATAGATAGATAGATAGATAGATAGATAGATAGATAGATAATAGATAGATAGATAGATAGATAGATAGATAGATAGATAATAGATAATAGATAGAGCGATAGATAGAGCGATAGATAGAGCGATAGATAGATAATAGATAGATAGATAATAGATAGATGATAGATAGATAGATAGATAGATAAGATAGATAGATAGATAGATAGATAGATAGATAGATAGATAGATAGATAGATAGATAGATGATAGATAGATAGATAGATAGATAGATAGATAGATAGATAGATAGATAGATAGATAGATAGATAGATACACAGACAGAGAGAACGAGAGAGACATAGAGAGAGAGACAGACAGAGAGACAGATTGACAGACACACAGACAGACAGACAGACAGACAGATAGATAGATAGATAGATAGATAGATAGATAGATAGATAGATAGATAGTAGATAGATAGATAGATAGATAGATAGATAGATAGATAGATAGATAGATAGATAGATAGATAGATAGATAGATAGACTAGATAGATAGATAGATAGAGATAGATAGATAGATAGATAGAATAGTAAGATAGAGTAGATAGATAGATAGGATAGATAGATAGATAGATAGATAGATAGATAAGATAGATAGATAGAATAGATAGATTAGATAGATAGATAGATAGGATAGAGAGATAGATAGATAGATAGCTGATAGATAGATAGATAGATAGATAGATAGATAGATAGATAGATAGATAGATAGATAGATAGATAGATAGAATTAGATAGAATAGATAGATAGATAGATAGATAGATAGATAGGTAGATAGATCGATAGATAGATAGATGATCTTGAACATTTGGTGAGACGAGATTATATAATACAATAGAATATACATGACCAAGAAGAGGAAAAAAGTTTGTTTTGATACCCATGTTAAGGGAAAAGGCTTAGAAGTTGGAGATTTAGCAATAGTTTACACATTGAAGAAAAATTCCCATAAGTTGGAAAACCACATGTATGGGACATGTTCATCAATAGAATTTCCATGAGCATGGTTGTTCAGTTAGCCATCTTGGAAGGTGACGTCTTATCAAGCTACACTAATGGATGAAAAGTTAATCTCTATCAAGAACCCTTAAGTGGATGAGATGCTTGCACAATTGAACAAGGAACAAAAGTGCAAGAACGAATAACAAAGAATTAGGGAAGAGCACTACAATCAAGTCTATCAAAGCCCTCATTGATTAGAAGAAGACATGAGTGACATTAGGTATCCTTGTTAATAAGATTTAGGCATACATGTGAATCCAATGGAAGCTTGCCTCACTAGATTAGGAGGTGTGGAAACCCCTTGCTTAGGTGAGGTTAAAGTTTCTCTTCTCCTACATGACGTATCCCTGAAGATCAAACTCTTGGTATTTTGTGATGAAGATCTTACAAAGCCTTTAGTGTTGGGTTGAGATTGGATATACAATCACATAGTATATTTGAACCTTAAGAAACAACTTCTTGAGGTTTGGTTAATCAAAAATCTCTTACAATTGGGCTAGAAGGTCACAATCCTTCTTTTTCCAAGTCCACACACTTGGAATGTGCTTCAAGGTCTATTGTGTACAATTCCTCAATCTCTAGCAACCAACCCATGCAAGTTTTGGAACCCCTTCGTTTCCAAAGAGCACACCCACAAAAAAAAACATCACTCTCAATAACAAGACAACCATAGAAGAATATAAAGCAAACTTGATAGCATTAACATCAAAGCTCATAATCACAAAAGAATCAAGAGTCACAAAAAATGAAGCAAGTATGGGTGAAGAAAGGCAAGTTATCAATTATTCCACCAAATAGCCGACAGCCAATTCATGTTAGCAAAAGCAAGAACATAACTACCAAGATTCAAGGAGAGCACTAGTGAAGACCCAAAAAATATGTATACCTAAGCAGTTTCTAAAGGCATGCCCTAATGGTTCCTACATCTAGTTATCAAAATCTTGCTTGCAAACCCAATCTTCAACCTCTCCAATCACCCATCTAGGCAAACCTAAGAAGTGTCCTCTATCTAAGAAATCATCCACATATCATCCTCCATTGAATCATCATCCTTGTTCATGTACTCCTTCAACCATTTGGAAATGGGTACCTACACATTCGCATGAACATCCCCATGCAAGTCATAAACCAAAGCCTTAACATGTTCCAGTACCAAATTCATCACATATACCTATTGCCATCCTTAATTAGTGTAATTTGAATTCTTTCACATATCATTATGATTCATAAGGAAGCATAATTTCACATGTAATCTTTGTGACAACAGATCTAAACCATTCTATCAATTCACTTGTACCATATTGAGCATATGCACATCCATAATATGCATACAAGATTGGTCTGGCACATGCATTATCCACACCTTAAGCCCGATTTCACAAAGCACATCAAGGGCTAAGTACTAGGGATCCATATCCATATTGGAAAGGGATCATGGTCTCACCATACTAGGATCTTCTCTAACAATATTAACATGTGGTTTCCTTTTCTTCGCAAATCTTTCTAGAAATTTCAAAGAGCTCCATGGAAGCAGTAGGCACAATTAGAGTGCCCATGAACTTGCATAACCATATGACTAGAGGAGTATCCTCTTCACCCACCTCTAGATTTTGGAGAGATACCAATTGTGGACCCACAAGAGAAGGTTCATGTCAAGTCACATTGGTTTGAATGACTACGATCTTTGATAGATGTTCACTATATCTAGGAGGAAAAATTGGAATTTGATCATAAATGGGGAGGCTTCCAATTCATTGCACAAGAATTTGAAGCCTCCTGAATTTGGCAGATCTATTGCCACTATGGTAGAAAGGGTCTACGCATGTCGATGTGCCTCTCCTCAAGGTTGAATTTGCTAGATGTTACTATCCAATTCACACTCCACAACCATGACATGATAAGGATATACTGGGAACTTTCATTGTCCTATCACTGCTTGACATTCAACTGTTAAAGAAGTCCAAATTTACACATCATGTAGTTTGTGAAACTCTACAAATTCGCAATACTCAAATCCCTTTGAACAAAGAGACCATCATACCTAAAACAATGAACAAGATTTATATCCTCAAGCTTGCCTAGATGTCCATGATCACACTAGGGGTGTCCATTGCTCTCTCTCTTGTGTATGCAACACTTCTCTTTCCTAAGGAAGAAGTGGTTCACTTAGCCATATAAAATAATTTGTTTTGGTTTGTATTTGGCTCAGACTAACAATATGACTTTGGACCTCTCACACTAGATCATTGATCATCTATATGCGGACATCTCTAGGTGGATTTGCAAACAAGTTCTCAATGGTTGTTATGCCATCACTCACATCATGTAGATGCTCTTGGAATATGATGTGCTTGTTGAGAGTGCCTTGCTAGTTTAAGGGTTATCTTCCAACTGAATTTAAATTTGAATTTAACTAAAAAAGTCATGGAATTTGGCTTCCTCAATCTACGAGATTCCTCTTCGCCTTCTATCTTTAACAAATTATCAAGATAAGTACATGAGTCTTATTCTTAGAAGTCTTACAAACATGTGTTCACATGAACATATCTGTGTAAGCTAAACTATGAGAGTAGTCCATGAATTAAGGCAAAGCTCTTAGGCTTTCTTATTGAACCAACAACTTCCCCTCAAGCCTAAGAAGTTTGAGTCTTCAATCCTTCAAAATCTCTTGCAATCCAATCATTGATTTGAATATGTTTAGCTTGATTCCATCGAATGCCTTTGTCATCATATTTGCACATTGTTGATGAGTTGACACATGTGATAATTGAATCTCCTTACTTGTAATCTTTTCCCTATTATAATGGTAATACACTTCTATGTGTTTAGTCCTAGCATGATAGATTGGGTTAGCAGCAAGATGCAATGAACTGCTATTATCCCCAAAGTATGTGGAGTAGAGGTCTTAAGACCTAAATCAGATTATAGGATCTTAATCCACATTGCTTCTTGAATTGCATTTACAAGTCCTCTACATTCAACTTCAATTGATGAGAGTGCAATAGTGGGTTGCTTGTTTGAGGAGCATGAAATCAAATTTGTACCTGCAAAGGTGAGGTACCCAAATGCACTTCTCTTATCATCTTTAGAGTCTACCCAATCTGCATTAGAGAAGAGTTTGATGTCCATATTTTTATGTGTAAGGATAGTACAAACCTTCATTGATAGTTCCCCTTAGATATTTGTGGATCCTTTTTGTTGCTTCCATGTGAGGTTTCCTTGAAGTATGTATGAATTGGCTTAGGACACTTAATCCATAGCAAATCGCTCTAGTTATAATAATTCAAACTACCAACTAGACTTTCATAGCTAGTTACATCTTCAATTTTCTCACCTTCATAAGCACTCAACTTCAAATTCATCTCCATAGGAGTACCTGCAAATTTTGAATTCGCCATTTTGAATTCGACAAGAATGTCTTTAATATACTTCCTTTGAGTAAGGTACATAGCTTTTTCTCTATATACTACTTCCAATACTAGGAAGTAAATGAGTAGACCTAGATCACTAATTTTGAGCTCCTCTTTCATCTGAAGCTTGATCCTCCTAATTCCTTCAGCATCATTACCTACAAATAGGTAACTAGCATGTAATTCCAAGCCCTACGGGCTTGCTTAAATCCATATAAACCTTTTCTTAACCTACATACATATTCAGGACATAATGAATATTCAAAACTAGAAGGTTGAGCCATGTACACCTCTTTAGATAGCCATCCATTTAGAAAGGCATTCTTTACATCCATTTGGTAAATCTTCCAATTCTTGGAAGTTGCAACACTTATAAGTAATATAATGGTTGGCATCTTTGCAATAGGTGAAAAAGTTTCTTCATATCAATACTTTGTGTTTGTGCATACCCTTGGGCCATAAGTCTTGCTTGGTATTTGTTTATAGATCCACCAAATTTTTCCTTTACCTTGTATATCCATCTTGAACCTATGATCTTAATAGATGAAATCTTGGGTACCGATTTCGAAGTTTGATTTTCTATACATCATCTATCTCTTCCTCCATGGCATTCATCCATTTATGCTTTTTCTTTGCTTCCTCATATGATGAGGGTTCTTCAAAATTTAATTCGTGTGCCAAATATATAGAATGTTTAGTAACTAGTGAAGAATCATAACCATACCTTTCTAGATTTCTTTTCTCTCTAGTTGACCTTCTAATTGTTTGTTGAGAGGATTGTGCTACATCCCTCAATTCTTGTAATTTGGCTTTGCCCTTGGATTTCCAAGAGTTGACTTCTCTTCTTGGAGTCTTTTGATCATCTTCTTAATCACTTGATGCTTCAAGTGTATGCTCATTCCTCTTTGATAGAGTTGGAAAGTCCTCCTCTAGGTCATAAGATAGTTTGAACTTCCTACAATCATCTTCAAACCATGAATTGTTTTCATCAATCACAACATATCTACCTATAATGAAACCTTTTTTTGCTTGGATTGTAACCTAGAATCTCTTTGACTAAGTTCATAGCCAATGAAGATGCATTTCTCTACCTTTGGTTCCAATTTGCCTCTAATTCGTGAAGGTATGTGTGACTATTCTATGCACCCAAAGATCCTTCAATGATCAATACTAGGTCTTCTTCCATTCCATGCCTCATAAGGGATCATTTCAAATAGTCTTCCATGGAATTCTATTCACCAAATATGTAGCAATTGATATTGCATCTACCCACAAGTAGTTGGGAAGTTTCTTTTCATCGAACATTGATCTTGCCGCCTCCACAATTGTCTTATTTCTTCTCTCTGCCACCCCATTTTGCTCAAGAGTGTATATAGTAGTAATTTCTCTTTTGATCTCTCACATGGAGATAAGAATCAAAGTCATGGGAGAGGTATTCTCCCCCTTCATTTGACCTTAGTATCTTTAGGGTTTTACTTGTTTGGTTCTCCACGAGGTTGAAACATGAAAACACTTCATCTTTATTCATGAAATACAAGATAGTCCATCTTTTATGAATGACACATAATACCTGGATCTAGAGATTGAAGGCTCCTTTTTTGGTCCCCAAACAGCAGTGTGGACGAACTCTAATAGGTCTCCATTGTAGCCTTTCTTGGTGAAGGGTTGCCTATGTGACTTACCAAAATGGCAAACACTAATTTATAAATCATATGTTGTTTTGATATATTTGATAGACCAAGTACACTATGGTCCCTATTGATTTGTTAGAGAGCTCTTTCTCCTATGGGAGCTAATCTTTTGCACCAAATCTCCAACTTTGATATCATTTGAGTGATTGAATTTACTCCTCTTGCTGTCTGCTTGAGATCCTTAGTGGATCTTCAACAAAAGCCCCATGCTTGGTGAAGCTAACCTGGAATCCCTTCTCAACAATTTGACCTATATTGATAAGGTTCTTGGTAATAGTAGGCACATAGAGTAATTTCTTAGTAAGTTCATATTACCATGTGGAGTCTTCACATTACCTATCTTCTCAATTGAATGCATTGTGTCATCTCCTATTTGGACTTCATGTCTATTCCTTGGGTCCTCCAAATTTGAGAGTAGAGTTACATTGCATTCCACATGATTTGAGCTTCCTCAGTCTAAATAAAACACATCCTCATCTGCCTTACCTTCCTTAGTCATGTTCATGAGAAGAAGACATTCCTCTTGGGCTTGATCATCTCTATAATTGTTGTCGTCTCTCCTTCCTTTGTATCCACCTTGGTACTTATTGTTGTATGAGTTGTTATTGTATCCATAAGGACTATTGAATCTTCCTCTTAATTTTCCATGGTCTCCTCTGTTGTATCCTCTTCCTCTTAACTTCCTTCGATTTCTAGAACAATTCTCTGTAATATGATTGGTTATACCACATATGGCATAAGGTGATCAGCTTTGAGCTCTCCCCCTACCTTGTCTACCTCCTCTACCTCTTCCTTTTGAGCCTCTACTTCTACCTACAAAATTGGATTGATAGACACTTTCTTCATCTTCAGATTTCTTATCCTTGCCTTTATTACCTTTTTTTATTGTCCCCATTCTTCATAAGCTTTTCCTCATGTGTGAACAATTGTGCCATGAGTGTGTTGAAGTCAGGAACTTGCATGTTCATGTATCGATGGATAGTTGTGGTGAAGGCTTCCTATTTGTCATCAGCCTTAATACAATTGATGACTTGCCTTACTATTTATTCTTTATCAATGACTTCTCCAATGCTTCCAAGCTCGTCTACAATGTCCTTCATCTTGGTGATAAAATCAGTCACACTTTTCTTGGGCATCTTCTTGAGTGTTTTAAACTCCATCCATAACTGATTTTTGTTGGCCTTGGTGCTTGATGAGAAGAATACTTCAAGACCATTCCATGTCTCTTGACATGTCTTGCAATTCATAATGTGAGGAAGTAAAATTCAAAGATAGAGTTGAGAATGTATGACCTTTTCCAAAGCATCCTTTGAGCACCATGCATTGAACCTTTCATGCTCCTCTTGTGTTGGTTGGCCCTTGCTTTTTGGTATTGGCATCATCTCATCTCTAGATATATAACCATAAAGATTCCTTCCTTATAAATAGGCTTCAATTTTGTGTGATGCTAAGTAACTGCCTCAATCTAATTTTTCAATAGATGAGGGGAATTCATCACCCATGATGCTTAATTGCTCTAATATCACTATGAAGAGGTGATGGAATATATACAAAGAGGAGTAGGTGATTGCAAAAATACGCTCTACACCAGCCAATATAACTTCAGTGATGCCTAATATACTTCCTTAGCTTCCAAACCATGGAAAAAGAACAACTAAGTTCCTTGGAACATCTTTACATTTGAATCTCCATTAGTGTCTTCAAAACTTGTAGATGTTTTACTACCAACCGACATATTTTCTTTACCTTTTTGGGATGTAGTTGATGAATTCGTTGGACTGAAATTTCCACACAATCTTTCACTCCATGGATTTGAGCTGGAACTCTTGCTTGGTGACACATTCGGTCCATTCAAAACTTAAGATTCTATACTTGCATTTTCTGCACTTCCTTTTTCATTTGAGTCAAGAATAAGTCCTTTGCCATTTTCATAGCAGCTTGACATTTCATCAAATACCAAATCTTTGCTTACCTTCACCTGTCGTGTGAGTGGGTTATAGCATTTATATCCCTTTTTCTCAAGGGATTACTAAATGAGGATACATTTTTCCATTTTTTGATAAAGCTTTGTCCTCAACTCATTTGGAACATGTACATATCCAATACAACAAAATAATTTCATATGCGATAAGTTTGGTTTTTTACATATAAACTTCTGTTCAGGTGTAACTTGATGTACAACACTAGTCAAAGTTATGTTCATGATCTATACAACAATTTGCACAACTTGTGTATTTTCGAAAGTGAATGCACTAAAAAATGCTGAGAGCTCACAATCTCCTATGAATTGAGCAGAGAGCTTTTTCACACATCTACTTGAAGTATATAGCTAACGAAAGCAATTTTTTTTATGAATCTATATGGAACATAAAAAGAGAAATGATTTTATCAAGTCTAGGGGGTCACCTTGACTTTTAAGGAGCTAAATAAAGTGTAGACATAGTCAACTTCAACCATTCATAACTTGTGATCTAGTGATTCCATGAAAATGAAACTTCATACTTAGATATAAACATTCCTATCTAACTGATTCAAGTGAAATTTTTGAAGAAAGATACACACACAGAAATAGATCAAGCAAGTCCATTGTGTACCTCAAGCTACTATAGAAGCAAACAGAGTGAGTAATCAAGAACTATGAATCACAATGTGTATTGATATTGCACATATGATGCAATGCAACTGTGGAGGACTATTCCTACATGAAGTGAGCATAATGTATGTTCAAAGATTTAGCATAATCTCTCAGGAATAGGCTTCATATCCCGTGACTAAAAAGTATACATGAAATTAAATTTGAATATGGTGATTCATCCACCTAAAAAATGATTCTAGACTTTGGAAATGGTTTAATTATGATTCCCAACTAACAAAGTCATGGAATTTGGCTTCCTCAATCTATGAAATTCCTCTTCTACTTTTAGCTTTTACAAATGACCAAGATAATTATATGATTCTTACTCTTGGAAGTTTTGCAAACATGTGTTTGCATAACCATATTTGTGTGAGCAAAATTATGAGATTAATCCATGATTTAAGGCAAAGGTCTTAAGCTTGCTTATTGCACCAACAAAATTGAACTTTTATCCTAGTGAGTCTCAAGTTTGATTTCTCCAATTTATCTACAAACTCCCGGTGGCAACGGTTATGCCAACCCCAGAATCTATTATGACTTTAGAGTTGTGACCATTGAATGTAATGGAAATACAAGTATTACCCTCATCATCTTCACTATATTCTTCCACTTTGTCTAAAAATATTTGGATTACATGTGATTCTAGCTTCATAGCTTGAGGATCTATGCCTACCTTGTTTGCAATATCATATGTTTATTGTATGTTCAATAATGCTAGGGATATAAGGGTCATGTGACTTTATCCCTATATTCATATACATGAATCATTTATAGAGCATTACCTCAAGAATATCATTATGTGGGCTTTGAGGCTTCCATGCATGTGTGTGTGTCTCTTCTCTCCTCTCTCTCCCTCCATCTCCTCCTTGCTCCTCTTATTCAGCACACTAAAGCCCTTCACTAGTATCAGAGCTTGTTGAAGGTTGGTGTACAAGGAGATTTAATGGAAGTTTAGTGTAGAAGAGGTGAATGTGTAGGTCAGCACCCTCTTGATAGCTGCTCAATATTCCAACCATAACTCAAGTTAGCAAGCTCAGATTGGCATGATTTAAAGTGTTATGTGTAGATAACACATAGAATTATAAACTTATAGAAAGCCGTAGAATCTGGTATAGAGATTTAATCCACCAAAAAATTCAAAAAACTCAAAGTGATATAGAATTCAAATCTACAATCACTTGGACAACACGACAGACTTTTTTTGTAACTTGAGTTTTAGATATTGTGTTGAGGCAATTTAAAGTATCGTGTGTAGCTTAGAGAAAATTTATAACTTTCTAGAAAAAGACATGTCTACATTTTGAGTGTTAGGTCATCAAAAAATGCAGAATATAGAGCAATGATGATGCAAGTGAAGATAAAAATGATAGCAGATGCTTATTTTATCTGTATCTTGAGCTAAAAACCTTGGATCGAGATGTTCTAATTGCCATTGCATAGCCAAACAAAGATATATCTAAATTTTCTTCAGATCTTAGAGATAAATTGAGAATTTTGAAGCATCAAAAGTGAAATATACAACTATCATATTTTTTCTATGCAAACCTAAAGATAGTTAAAAATTGAAATTATCTTCAAATCTCTTCTAAGATCTTGTTTTAGAGCTTCCTTGATGCGAAGATAGTTGGGGGAAGTTTTTATGAGCACTTTTGATTTGGGCTTTATTTCCATTTGACCATGTATGATCATTGTGGTAGCTCCTCCATATGAGAGTAGAGCATGATTTTGTCAAGTGTTTAACATGTAAGATGACATTTCAAGCTTATATCATCATGAGTTTGATCATAGTATTATCAATGGATGTATAGTGGCATTGTGGTCTATATCCGTTTATATCACTTATATATGGATTTACTTGTCAGTTATATACAATTTATGTGAGTTGATTTTGGATCTTGGTTAATACTTGTATTCTTGTTTTTGTTGAGGTACATGATTCCATTAAAGCCTCAGCTATATATCATTTTGTTATCTATGTTGGCTTTTCATTGTTCCATATTATCATTGATCATTATATGTGATTTCCACTATGGTTTAGCATTAGTGCATGATAAATTCCCACATGGTTCCATTTTACAGAGGAGATGCTATCAAAATTTCATCGTCTTTTATGCTAGAAGAGTACTCTAGTGGATCCTTCACACTTATGTGATAGCTTTAGGATTTTTGAGGCTTGTTTGCTTGATGCATAAGCCACTTTTCATATTACATCACATCATGAGTGGTTTTGTCGATTCTCAAGTGAGATTCATGGATGTGTGCACATGACTGATGGTATATCATATGACATTGAGGGTGCAAGAGATGTATGCATTATGCTACCTAGTCGAGCATCACTTATAATTAGACATGTATGGTATGTGCCTTTATTCCCTATGAGCTTGATATCAATTAGCCAGTTATAGGAGAGCAAATGTTATGAATTCCTTGGTGAGCATCATTTCCAGTTGCAGTTGGGATAGCTTATGCTTGTCAGAGGTGATTGGGCACATGTATCCACTGCATGTACTCCATATGAGAGATAGTCTTGTCTCAACTGGAGTTCAGCCTTATGTGTGGATGTGAGACTCATCATGTCTCATTTTGTCTAACTATAGATAGTTCTATTGACATTCATGATGCACATATATGGCATGATTCAAATGCTCAGATGGATGCACATGTAGAGAATGCTTTGGATGCTCGTGATGCTTATGTAGAGAATGATTTCATTGATCAAATGGATGCTCTTGTGGATTTGGATGATCATTTTGATGCTTTGGAGCATGATATGGATGATCATGTAGAGCATTGTGATGATACTTGTTGGAGCAAGTCTATGACAAGCCTAAGTATTGGCTTGAGTCCCACAAAGTCATAGAAAAAGCCTTAAAATGAAGACTATGTAAAGTTCACTTGTGAACTACCTCTTGAAACTTTTGAAGAGTTTACTTAATATAAAAGTAAGAGAATCTTAAGTGGTTGAGTTCACTTGATCAAGAATGGAAAGAGGAGCCACGAATTCGTGATTTGTGGTAGGTAGAGAATCAAATCAATCATTGATTGATTGGAGAGTGATTGAGGGAAGTTAGCCTCCCAAACTCAACTATAAATAGATGGCAGTTTTAGTCGTGGTTAGAGAGACCTATGTGAACACCTCCAAGAGCTAAGCTTTATGCCATATCAAGGTGTGATTACAAGGCACACATATGTATCAGTAATTCATTGTATTGTACAAGCAATATACTTTCATTTTCATGATTATTTGAGTTCATCTTTCCATGTTCTTGTGAAGTGTACTACTCATTGCCATTACTCTCATTTTTCTTAGTCAGCTTGCAGAGATGTTTTCTCTGAGCTTGGTGCATTATTTTCAGTGATTTAACTTGGTAAAGTTAGCTCTATAAGTCTACTATCTGCTCACAAATTTCCATGTCATTTGGATGTTGCAATCTTCAGTTATATTCATTTGAAGTCAACAGGGTCTGTTCATCTTCACTTCTCTGTCAGGTACCCGACTTTTTAACTCATCTTGTCAGAGCCATTTCTGAATGGTTACTTATCCAAATTTAGTGACTTAAAGCTTGTTGGATTCAGCTTACAGTCTAGTATAAACATAAAAATTTTCATCATCATTTGATTCCTACATTTTGAGTTATGTTGATTTTTCTGCTCACTGGTCTCAAACTGTAGCAGCCCGTGAAAATCGGGATGATGTCATCACTTGTTAAAACTCATTCTCAGTGTGTGGTTTATTATTTTTGATGAGATTACTCTTGAAAGTTAGCTCTTTAAGTTACCTAGACTTCCCCAAGAGGAATTAAGCTAATTGCTGCTGTGCTCAGAGAATTATGTAAAACACTGGACAGATGTATGAACCAAGAATAGCAAGTTTTCACCTCTGAGCTAACTCCAACTTATCTGTTTTGATCTATCTTTTTGAGAGTGATATTCCAAGGTACATAGGGTGTCTAATACATCCATTGGCAAGCTAAAAGGGCCCACCATATACTTTTGGAGTTCATTTGGATGGTGTAGATCAAGGATTCTGCAACACCTCTTCATCTTCAAGCACATACCTATCCATCTCTTCACAGTGGTATCAGAGCAAGGTTGGACAACATGGCAGATGGATTTCCTTCATCAATTGACAAATTGGACAGAGGTAATTACTCAGCTTGTTCATTAAGGATGGAAGCTTATCTCCAAGGTATAAGTTTATATGGTTATGTGGCTGGAGATGAAGTTATGCCAAGTTTCAGGAACAAAAGTCAACCAACACAAGAAGAGCAAGAAAGATTGAGCACATGGTGCTCCAAAGATGCACTTGCAAGGTCTTATCTCCTCAACTCTATCTCAGATTTTTTGTTGCCTCACATTAGAAGTTGTAAGACATCTCAGGAAGTGTGGGATGCACTTGAAGCTTTCTTTTCTTCAAGTACCAAAGCTAGGAAGCATCAACTATGGCTGTATTTCACAACTCTCAAGAAGGCTCCCAAACAAAATGACTGATTTTGTCACAAAGCTCAAGGACATAGCGGATCAGTTGGGAAGCATTGGAGAGGTAATAGATGAAGAACAAATTGTAAGGCAGGTCATCAATGGCTTGAAGGCAGATGACAAGTGGGAAGCATTCACCACAGCTATGGATTTGTACATGGACATGCATGTACCTGATTTCAATACACTCATTGGACAACTACTTACTCAAGAGGCAAAGCTTATCAAAAATGGAGAAAGCACTAAAGGTAATCAATCTTCACCTTTATACATTGATAAAAGCAAGTCCAAAGATAACAAAGGAAAGGCAAAGAAAGTGGATGATGAAGCAGGTACATATCAAGCTAACTATGCAGGTAGAGGAAGACATGGCAGAGGTAGAGGAAGAGGAGGTAGACAAGGCAGGGGGAGATCCCAAGACTCCAACTCATGTTCTATTTGTGGATTAACTAATCATACAACTGAAAATTGCTTTAGGAATTCCAGGAATCAAAGAGGCAGAGGATACAATAGAGGAAGTTATGGCTACTCAAGAGGAAGGTTCAACAACTACCATGGCAACTACAACAACTACAATCATTCAAACTATCAAGGAGGCTACAAAGGAAGGAGAGACTACAATAACTACACAGAAGACTCAAACAAAGAGGATTCATTATTGATCATGAACATGGCTATGCCACAAGGTAAATCTGATGAGCATGTTTTCTACATAGATTCAGATTGTTCAAATCATGTGGCAGGAAATGTGGCACTCCTATCAGATTTAGAAGATCCAAGGAATAAGCATGAGGTACAAACAGGAGATGATACAAAACATCCTGTGGAGAAAATAGGCAATGTCAAAGCACCTGATGGAAACATCAACCTACTCAGTAAGGTACTCTATGTCCCTACCATTACAAAGAATTTGATAAGTGTTGGGCAGATAGTAGAGAAAGGGTTGCAAGTCAGGTTCACAAAAGCAGGAGCATTTGTTGAAGATCCAAGTCAAGGATTCAGAAGAATTGCAAAAGGTGAAAAGACAGGTAGATTGTTCACATTTGAATTACAGGACACTAGAAACATTGCTCTCTTTAATTATGGTAGTCAGACACTCATAGAATTGGAAGTATGGCACAAAAGGTTAGCACATATTGGTGAAAGGTCATTAAAGCAAATCTGCAGGGACCAAAGTGTACTTGGACTTCCTAATTTATCAAAACAACATATGATTTATAAGTGTAGTGCATGTCAATTTGGAAAGTCTCACAGGTTACCATTCATGAAGAAAGGTTATATGCATGGAGATCTCTTGGAGTTGATTCATACAGATGTATGGGGACCTAGCAAGGAAGCTTCAATATCTGGATCAAGGTATTATGTTTCCTTTATTGATGATTGCAACAGATGGACTATCCTATTCTTTATGAAACACAAAGATGAAGTTTTTACATGTTTCAAAAGATATTTGGCTCTTGTGGAGAATCAAACAGGTAAATCACTAAAAAGGCTAAGGTCAGATGGAGGGGGAGAATACTTCTCCCATGAGTTTGATTCTTTTCTTCAAGAAAGAGGAATCAAAAGAGAGGTAACTACAAGGTACACTCATGAGCAAAATGGAGTGGCAGAAAGGAGGAATAGGACAATTGTTGAAGCTGCAAGGTCTATGTTAAATGAAAAGCATTTACCTAATTACTTATGGGCTGAGGCTGTATCTACAGCCACTTACTTGATTAACAGGTTGCCTTCAAAATCCCTTGATGGGATGACTCCATATGAGGCTTGGAATGGAAGAAGACCAAGCTTAGATCATTGTAAAATTTTTGGATGTATTGCTTTTGCTCATGTTCCTTCACTGGTTAGAGGCAAGATGGATCCAAAGGCAGAAAGGTGTGTATTTATTGGATATGACAACAATCAAAAGGGCTACAGGTTATACAACCCTACCAACAAAGGATTCTTGGTAAGCAGAGATGTAATTTTTGATGAGAACAATTCATAGTATGAAGATTCATGCAGGAAGTTCAATTTACCATATAATCTTGAAGAAGATTTTCCAAAGCTTGGTAGAGAACAATCAAAGATTGAAGAACAAGACACCTCAGAGGATGATGAAGAATCTCACATGGAAAAGATCAAAGCATGGAAGTCTAAAGGTAAAGCAAAATTGCAGGAACTTGGACATGAGGTAGAATCATCACATCATGGCCTAAGAAGATCTATGAGGGAAAAGAAAAAACCAGAAAGGTATGGGTTTGACACCTCATTAGTAACTAAACATTCTATCTACATAGCACAGGACATAAACCAAGAGGAGCCATCATCATTCGAAGAGGCCAAAGCAAAAACAAAATGGAAGCATGCAATGAAGGAAGAGATTGAAGCACTTGAGGAAAACAACACTTGGGATTTGGTGCCCAAGACTTCATCCATGAAGGTAATAGGCTCAAGATGGGTCTATAAAAAGAATTCTGATGGTTCAATTAACAGGTATAAGGCAAGGCTTGTGGCAAAAGGCTTTGCACAAACTCAGGGAATTGATTATGAGGAGACTTTCTCTCCTGTGGCAAAGATGCCTACTATTAGGGTTTTGCTTAGTATTGCCTCTTCCAAGAATTGGAAGATACTTCAACTAGATGTAAAGAATGCATTCTTGAATGGTTGGATAACAGAAGAGGTATATATGGCACAACCACCTGGTTTTGAGAATCAAGTTTATCCTGATTATGTGTGTAAACTTAACAAAGCATTGTATGGTCTCAAGCAAGCTCCAAGAGCTTGGAATTTCAGGCTTGTTTCATTCTTGCAGGACAAAGGCTTTCAACCAAGCAAGGCAGATCCTTCACTCTTTATTAAAAAGAGTAATTCCGAGGTCATCTACCTATGTGTATATGTAGATGATATTATATTGACAGGAAATGATGCAGATGGCATGAAGAAGATCAAAGATCATATGACAGAAGAGTTCAAGATAAGTGATTTGGGTTCACTTACCTACTTCCTAGGTTTGGAAGTTGTCTACAAAGATCATGGTTTGTTTCTCACTCAAAGAAAGTACATTAAGGATATGTTGGCAAAATTCAAGATGCAAGATTGTAAGATTGCAGGTACTCCAATGGAGATCAATCACAAATTGAGCTCACATGAAGGTGAACTCATAGAGGACATCACATCATATCAAAGTCTAGTGGGTAGTCTCAACTTTGCCACATTGACAAGAGTAGATATATGTTACAGTGTGAGTGTGCTAAGCCAATTTATGCACACACCAAGGAAACCACATATGGATGTTGCCAAAAGGATTCTCAAGTATCTCAAAGGAACCATAAATGAAGGACTTTATTATCCTTATGTATCTGATTTAGGTTTGAAGCTATTTTCTGATGCAGATTGGGTTGGCTCCAACGAAGATAGAAGGAGCACTTCAAGTTATCTTACCTTTGCAGGTTCAAAGCTTATTTCATGGTCATCCAAGAAGCAACCCACAGTTGCTCTCTCTTCTACTGAAGCTAAATATAGAGGTCTTGCCATAGCTACACAAGAAGCTATGTGGATGAAGACATTATTCAAAGATCTTGGATTGGAATTTGGAACTCCAACTATTTTTGGTGACAATATGAGTTCTATTCACTTAGCTGCTAATCCTATTTTTCATGCAAGGACTAAACATATTGAAGTTCATTATCACTATGTACGAGAGAAGGTTCTAAGCAAAGAGATTCAAATATCATATGTGTCCACTCATCAACAATGTGCAGATATTAACCAAAGCATTGGATGGTACAAAGCTTTGCAAATTCAAGGCTATGATTGGTTTGCAGGTAATCTTGGAAGATTGAAGACCTCAAGCATACTTGGCTTGAGGGGGAGCTGTTGGAGCAAGTCTATGACAAGCCTAACTATTGGCTTGAGTCCCACAAAGTCATAGAAAAAGCCTTAAAATGAAGACTATGTAAAGTTCACTTGTGAACTACCTCTTGTAACTTTTGAAGAGTTTACTTAATGTAAAAGTAAGAGAATCTTAAGTGGTTGAGTCCACTTGATCAAGAATGGAAAGAGGAGCCACGAATTTGTGATTTGTGGTAGGTAGAGAATCAAATCAATCATTTATTGATTGGAGAGTGATTGAGGGAAGTTAGCCTCCCAAACTCAACTATAAATAGATGGCAGTTTTAGTCGTGGTTAGAGAGACCTATGTGAACACCTCCAAGAGCTGAGCTTTATGCCATATCAAGGTGTGATTACAAGGCACACATATGTATCAGTAAGTCATTGTATTGCACAAGCAATATACTTTCATTTTCATGATTATTTGAGTTCATCTTTCCATGTTCTTGTGAAGTGTACTACTCATTGCCATTACTCTCAGTTTTCTCAGTCAGTTGCAGAGATGTTTTCTCTGAGCTTGGTGCATCATTTTTAGTGATTTAACTTGGTAAAGTTAGCTCTATAAGTCTACTATATGCTCACAAATTTTCATGTCATTTGGATGTTGCAATCTTCAGTTATGTTCATTTGAAGTCAACAGGGTCTGTTCATCTTCACTTCTCTATCAGGTACCCTACTTTTTAACTCATCTTGTCAGAGC
>CM035416.1:24676699-24691699 GCA_020310875.1 Ceratopteris richardii | reverse complement strand
TGAATCGTAGATCTGTCCATGGTAGCTTTGGAGGAGGGTAAAATTACAGGGTCCCTCATAAGAGTATACTACAATAGAAAGATATAAAAAAGTTGAAAACAGGGAATGATATTAAAAATGCTTCATTAGCAGGAAAATGTAGTTCACCTGTATTGGATCCAAAAATTCGTCAGGTATTTCCCCAAGCATGGCCTCAGTATCTGTAGCTTCTGCAGCTGCCTCCTTGGCTCTAATGCCCAGAGCTTTGAACTCCTTCAAAACATTCTCTGGTAAGCTCCCTATACGCCATAGAACATCTCCAGCTTCTTTGAAGAGCTGCCCATGGCCAAAACTTCTGGATCACACCTCACGTTACAAGAAGAAGAAACACCAAAAAAGCCATACGAAATACCTCTTCACGAAAAGATCTACCATCAGCAGAAATCGCTTTCACAAACGAATCAGTTTTGTCTCCCCTTGCGAGATTCACATATATCTCCACAATCTTAACAAGCAAAAGAAGGTTGCTTGAAAGGGGAAGCATCAATAGAAATAATTGACTTGGAGCACATCTTTACCTGTGTTAGAAGCTCTTTGGGCCTAAATTCATACTTCTCTGGGTCTTTAACTTTCAAAGCTCTTCTCTCCGGGCCAACCAATTGCAGTAAAAAATAATTTAGCATTGATGCTATCCTCTCGACCTGAAAGTAAATGGTGAATACCTTAAGTAAAAGCTTCAAGCATGACGAGATTCAGGATAAAAGAAATAAACCTTACCAGCTCTGGAAGAAGGAATGGGCCTGTGATTTCTGCTGAGGTGTACTGTAACATCTTCACATCTTCATTGGCGAGGATCATATCAGTTCGAACAAGCTGACCATGTAATCAAAAGGAACTAAGAATTGTAAAAATATTATAAATAACCTTACCACATTTATACGATGCTTCCATATATCAACAAACAAAACTCTGCTATACCGATTCTTGTTGTCGAAAAATCCGAGTACGATCCTGCCGCTCCTGTGCAGGTCTGGTTTCCCATTCAGAAGCATTGCTCATTTCAAGTTCCATTTCTTTCAGCTCAGGAATCAGTTTCAAGCTCTCATCAAGTAGAAAGATGCTGTCGTTGATAAGAAGGTTTAGAAATCTAAGGTAGAATCCTTTCTCCTCCTTAACAGCAACCTACAGAACCGAAACATGCCTCAACATTATTGAGACCTTGAAAACAAAATTCCCTTCAAGAACAATGCATCATTTTTAGTTCACCATCTTCCAGGCATTTCGATGGCTGGGAACTGCCCACAGGTATTCCAGGAGCTCAGAGATGTTGTGTCTGATATTGAACTTGTCATAGAACTGCAAAGGTTGTTCCGTTCCTTAGACATTCTGACAATGTTACTGACTGATAACTGCATCTGGCGTTCAGCCTACCAGGGATAAATGACAAACCTGTGTGTGTGAACCTGTGAATTCAATATCCACATAGAGCTTGAGAAGGTTTGGAACAAGGTACTGTAAAGCCAGCTGATGTCCCTCAAAAAGTGATGACATTGCACTTCCGAGTGAAGGAGAATATAAACTGTAATATCCCACACATAGTATAAGCATAGGATAAGCACCAATTAAAAAGTTTAAAGATGACTCAAGCTTCAAATCTACTCTGATTATCATTAAACATCCACACCTTTTCTGTGGCATCCAAGCATTCAAGACCTCAACCATTTTTGCTCTCAAGTATGGATTCTTTACATGTAACGGACTCCCCATAAACATTACAATAAAGCTCATAAATTCATCCTGAATAGAAAAAGTGTGATCAAATCATAGTGAAGCACGAGTGATAGAATAGATAGATGTAAAATTCAGATTTCAACACTCACCAATATCACTCCATCCAATGCCCTGGGTATTCGTGATGCAAAAAGCAACAGCTCCATCGCATCCTCAATGAAATGTTCAGGCATTGAAGCAAACACCATAGGGCAATCCACTGGCAATGGCATTTGGAAACCTCCCACCAGGCTAACAAGCCATACAATCATCAACCTGTAGTATTGTAGTCCTTGTTGAAGCAATTCTACATCCTGCAAACAGCTCAACTGAAACTTTTTAAAAACGGTATCTCAAACATAGATTCACAGGCTTTCATCAACTCTAGCCATATTCTTTTCAGAAAAGAATGAAAATGCCACATACAATCAGTCTCAGCAAATAACAGCAATTCAATCGACTTCATGCATTTCACCTTCAGAACTTGAGCCTCGTAGCAGTGTCTCGCTTGTGAAAGCTTCTCTATAATAGCCTCAACTTCTTTGATACTTTGTTCGAGCTGTGGTGGTGCCCCACTTCCTCTCATGGCTTGCATAGCAGTCAAAGCCTCTCTCTGCCTTGAAAAGTCCTATACACCATTTGAAAGCACTAGCATCACCAACTTTGATGACATGCATCATACACTGTAGCTCTATACATTCAAAGAACAAAACCAACCTGCATTACAAGTTTGAAATCTGACAGAGCCTTCAGCAGTCCCAAATTCAGGACCCTTGCTGTCAGGAAGAAGCACTCACAAATAAATGAGTACTTTGCCTGAAGTGGGTTCATGGATGTAGCAGATGTAGCAGCCGAGTTTTGCCCACTGCTGCAAGCATCTCCTTGCTCAGATTGGAGGCGCCGCCTTTCCTCCTGCTCCATTTGCAGCTGAGCTTGACGAAAACCTTCAGCCCGGGCATAATTTTCTTTATCAACCCACTTGGCCACCTCCTCAGATGTTGCATGAATGGCAGTGAGACCACTACATTCCAGAAGAAGCATCGACTTGTAAACAACACAAAAAACTAACCACCTTTCACCTCCCCTGCCCCCTCGGCACCCTCTACACACACATACATACATACATACATACATACATACATACATACATACATACATACATACATACATACATACATACATACATACATACATACAGACAGACAGACAGACAGGGAGACATACATACATATATACGTACATACACACATACATACATACACATACATTGACCATTGGATAGCTCTTGAGTAGCTCTTTGCAAATATGCAATAAAAAATCTCTGCATATTTTGACCGATTTGATCATTTCCGTCTTTGGTTTGACCATATGACTTTGTCTAAAACTGACCCAAACTGAGAATATATGTGCAAACCTCTTGTGGAAGGTTGCATTTCCAACAATCCCCTCCTAACCTAACACAAGGGGAACATCCCAAGAAAGCTATATATGTTCTACTAGAAAGAAAGTGTTGTAAAGTGATGTAGCTAACTGAAAAAGTGACAATGATGAAGGTACCTGTAAAGATCATGCCAATGTCCATAAGAATACATAAAACTGTTGACATGAAGAGCACTCCATACTAAAGAAAAAGAGAAGTCCTAAATTTTCCCATCTATTGTTCTCATCCAAGTATTGGCATGGAAGGATAGAGATAGGGAAAGCAAAAGACAGCATATAGACTCAGACACACTCTCTTAACTATCAAGGTTGATCACGCCTCTCCAATCAAGATACTATGTCCTTATCCATACTCATCCAAAAATGAAAATATATATAGACAAGATGATATGGTTCAGCATGAATAGTTTATGGACAAAGATACTTCAACTTCCACTCCATCTATTTCATCTTGTATGCTGGTACTTGCTTCTGCAACATCCTCATAATCTTGTAAATCTTCAAAAAATATGACATACTGACTGAATATGATCTGTTTAGAATATCTGCAAAATGTGTATGATTCCTTGTGCAATCAAAAGGACTGATGTGACTGTTCCTCGAGTTGACTTCCTTTTGTTCATGTATCTAGCAAGCTTCTCACAACTTCCTGTTTTATAGACCTGCTACCACATGCTAAATATGAACTTAGCTTGACTTTTGTTTGCCATAATGATTTTATCTTTCTATATATTACGCTATTCTCAGTGCTCTATGTGCACTATTTCTTTAAGGCCCACAATCAATATAGAGACAAAAATGAAATAGAGACATCAGAGAGAATAGGCAAGACAATAGAGACATGACAAAGCAAAGCCACACATATATTCTATACATTCCAAAACATGAAGTGTTACAAAGAAACATAAAAATTTCATATAAATGCATCAATATGTAGCATATCTACATAGCTTCACAATCTCCATGAAGTGTAGATGATCTCCTCTCGGTATAAATAAGTTCCAAGCTAATGATCTCCTTGTTGTAGAAGAAAAATCATAAACCCTAGTCATCCTTTGAAGTTGAAACCCTAGCTTCACTCCACCACAAAGTTGAAGAAGACCTCCATTGAGTCTAGTTCATGTCTAGCTCTCAAAATTGAGTGATTTCGTGTGCTATAGAACTCCTTCCATAGTTTTTAATCATACATGTAAAGCAAGCTTGAAAAGCACCAAAAAACAAGCACAAAAAACAAGGTTTCATGATTTGTGACAGATTTTCCATTGGATTTTAAGAAAACCTTATTTTTGAATGACTTTTTATATAACATTTGATAAAAAGGTCTTTCTGTTGACTTTTTATTAAGATTTAACCATATTTAGCTGATTTTGACTTTTGACCTACAAATTAGGGTTTTCCTTTTTAGCCCTCAAATCACGTCCAAAACAGATATGTGACATACTACTGGATAGCTCTTGACTAGCTCTTTGCAAATATGTAATAAACAATTTCTGCGTATTTTGACCAATTTTGACCATTCTGTCCTTTGTTTGACCAGATTGACTTTGTCTAAAACTAACCGAAATTAAGAATATGTGAAGCAAACATCGTATGGAAGGTTGCTTTCCCAACAATCTCCTCCTAATCTGTAGCAAGGGGAACATTGCAGGAAAGGTATATATGTTCTGCTGGATAAAAAATATTGTAAAGTGATGTTGCTAGCTAAAAAAGTGATAATGATGAAGGTACCTATAAAGATCATGCCAGTTTCCATAAAGAATAAATAAGATTGTTGCCATGAAGAGCACTCCATACTATAAAAAAGAGAACTCCTAAAATTTTCCCATATGCTTTTCTCATCCATATACTAGCATGGAAGGATAGAGATAGGGAAAACGAAAGTCAACATATAGGCTATCAAGGTTGATCAAAGCTCTCTAATCAAGATCATATGTCCTTACCCATTACATCCACAAACCAAAATATATATAGACACGATGATATGGTTTAGCATGAATAGTCTATGAATGAAAATACTTCAACATTCACTCCATCTATTTGTATGCTGACACTTGCATTTGCAATGTCTTGATAATCTTGCAAATCTTCAAAACAAATGACATAATAACTCAATATGATCTGTTTAGAATACCTCCAAAATGTGTACGATTGCTTGTGCAATCACAAGGACTTATGTGACCCCTCTTAAGCTGACTTCCTTTAGTTCATGTATCTAGCAAGCTTCTTACAACAGCCTGTTTTACAAACCTACTGCCACATACTAAATAATGAACTGAACTTGGACTTAAGACTGCCATAATGCTCTTATCTTTCTATATATTGCACTATTCTCAACATGCTCTATGTGCATTCCACATGCTCTGATACCAATGATTGATTTTTAAAGTCCACAATCAATATAGAGACAAAAATGAAATAGAGACATGGAATAGACGACAACAGAGAGATGGAAAAGCAAAGCTCCGCATATATTCTATCCATTCCAAAATATGAAGTGCATGAATGTTACAAAGAAACATAAAGATTGCATATAAATGCATCAATTCACAGCATATCTTCATAACTTCACAATCTCCATAAAGTGTCGATGATATCCTCCACGTATAAATAAGCTCCACGTAATGACCTCCTCGTTGCAGGAAAAAAATCATAAACTCTATGCTCATCCTTTGAAGAAGTAGAAACCCTGGCTTCACTCCTCCACAAGGTTGAAGAAGACCCTCCACTAAGTCTAGCTTATGTCTAGATGTCAATATTGAGTGATTTGTGTGTTATAGACCTCCTCCTTATATAGTTTTTAATCATACATGAAAAGCAAGCTTGAAAAGCACCAAAAAAGCATGAAAAACAAGGTTCCATGATTTCCGGTCGATTTTTTGTCAAGTTTTACGGAAACCTTTTTTCCGTATAATTTTGTACATTTTTTAATGACTTTTTATATAATATTCGATCAAAAGTCAAAAGCCAAAACCCTAATCCCAATTCTTGCACCATATTTTTCGAGAATAGCTTTTTGGGGTGCATCTTGGAGATTTTTCACAAGATTTGGATTGCTATAAATAGAGGACCTTACGGACTATTCACACCAGTTTTCAAGCTCATAGCTAAGGTTTTTACTTACAAAAGACTAGGAGCAGAATTTCAGAGTTTGTGGATGCCCTTCATCGTCTACACACACAAGTGTATGTCTACTGATTTATGGAAGTAGTTGCTACTATATTCTCTGTTTCTTCCATTGTTGTTGCTCCACTAGGTAGACAGTTGAAGAATATCTTGCTAAGGAATTCTTGCCGCTACTTATCATCAGAAAAGACCTAACTCAATTTAGGGTTTGTTGCTAAACTGTTATAAACAATTCATTCCGCTTCCTATTAGCACATACTCACTCATACCCACACTCCTGACACTCTTCTTAAATTTTGTACCTAGAACCCTCTTTTTTCAGCCTATATTTCACGTTTTGCATCATTCTTATATTGCACACTTTCCATTAAGCATTACTTTTAGTGGGCAGTCCTTTCAGCTTCTCTTTTAAACTTATCTCTATTCTATTCTCTTGTCATTCATCTCTCGTTATTTGGTTCAAGGTGTGTATATGCTAAGGTTCTAAGTGTTGGAAAAATCTTGGATTACTTGTAATTCATTAATTGGGCCTACCTCACTTCCAACATTTGGTATCAAAGCCATTGTCAGGTCTTCTACACCAAAGAAGAATATGAAGTTATGGCATTTGGCCACATCAATTACACAGCTCCCAAGCATATAAAAGGCCAAGGTATGGTAGAGAGCTTACCTACTTTTGATTTACCAAATGATGCAGTCTCTTATGAAAGATGTCTTAAGGAAAGCTCCATAAGCTTCCATTCAAGAAGTATGAATTCATCTCTACCACAAGGAAATTGCAAATCATCCAGTCATATGTAAATGGACCCATGAAGTAGATTCTATTCAAAGACATAGGTATTGTCAGAAACAATGTCAGAATAGCAAAAAACTCTAATGTCCAGCATCCTTAATTTTCGATAGTTAGCCAAATTTTGGTGACCGGTCACAAAAGGTCAAAAATTTATATAAGCTCATCGAATAGAGCTTGGAGAGAGCTTTCATTTGATATATAAACATTCGGTCATCAGAGGTCCAGATTGAGAGAAACCCCTAAGTTCTAACCCAAATTTATGTATAGAAAGGTGTTTTTACATATTCTTGCTCCTCATGACTTCTACATTTAGAAAAGCTAGCTCTCAAGTCCAGCTGAAAGCTAGATATATGAGACCGCAGCCTATTATTAATCAAAAAGCAATTTTATGTGATAAAAAAGTCCTGTGCAATTTTTGCGCTAATGTGTTTTTAGAAGAGCTTTTTTATTTATTCGCAAAAAACTTACGATGGGGCAGCTACAATCTATAAAAGAAAGACCCTAGGGGTCACTTCATGCATTGTCCAAGATTGTCCAAGCAATCACTGCAAGTTGGAGGTGCTCTCTAGACTTGGAAAAGGTGTGCTCTACCTTTGGTGCAGTTTTGGAGGAGATTTTGGAAGCCAATCATCAGACTCTTGCTGATTATTCTGAGTATCAAGTCTATCTTCAGACTTACACTTGCTAGGTTATCAATTTCTGATTTAGGGTTTCTGAAACCCTAATTTCAGAATTAGGATTTGCTGTAAAACAGTTCTAAACTGTTCAAATTCACTTCATTCTCACACACACACTTTCTACATACCTCATTAGGCACTTTACACACACACTCTTGTATCTAGTTCCCGAATTTCAGATTTTGTATCTAATTTCAGCATACATTCAGTTTTCTATCATCTACACACATTGTAATTTGACATTAATATTAAGATAGTGTAGGTAAGCATTCTGTCACCAGGAGGTGATATTTTTACAGTTGCTTTTTCTTTTTGTATTTACGTATCTAATATACATATTTTCTCTTTTCTTTTTCTAGTTGAATTGCTTCTGTTTCTACCCTCTAAGGACTCATGGATTAGGCTTTGACCATTGCATTGTTAAAGAAGGTGGCCATTGGGACAATGGGACTGATGGTTTACTTGAGCCTTGAAGCTGGCAGTGGTCAGCTAGTGGTCAGCTAGAGATGGCATTGAAGAGAGAAAGATCAGTGGGTCAAGTTAGTTGGTTTGGACACTGAAGAAGGTGTTGGACAGCATGTTTGGCTGAACTTGAAAATAGCACTCTTGTCGGTGGCCGACAATTAAAAGTCATGGCATTGGGGTCTCCACACATTATATGATGGGATGCCAGTTATGAAAAATGCTCAGGATAGCAGAGGGAATACAGATGACACAACTCCTAAATTTTAGGAAGTTGCTATTTTTGGACCTTGAAATCTGTTCGCGTCATTACCGGCGTAATGTTGAGGGGATCAACTATTCCCAAAGTGGGCATATCGAATTCCTAACCATCTAGGATATTTTTAGAGCTGATTCAAAAATGCACAAAACTGCTCTAAATGGCTGCCAAGTGTCAAAAATGCACAAAACTGCTCTAAATGGCTGCCAAGTGTCAAAAATGCACAAAACTGCCAGAAAGAGAACAACCCACGAGTATTTTTGGGAGTGCTGGCTGCATTTTTTGGGTGGATTTGCAGGTTTGAGCTCTCAGAAGGTGCACTTTCATGCCCCGCTCTATGTAATGTGATACTCCGCACTCACACACCTCTCTACCTTTTCCATTCTCTTTTGGTATTGCCCTGCACCAGGGCTGCGCATATGAATGTACACTTTTGTGGGAACCTATGCTCGAATTTGCTGAGGCAAGAGCCTCTTGAGCAGGTACAGAGGTAGCTAATTGCTGCTCCGCAATCAGGCATCGGTGAGAGTAAGAGCCTTACCAAGTCAGCCCGGGGCATAGGGAACATCTGAAAACTGTTGTGCAGAATTTTCACAGCTAAAAACAGGAATTTGCTGGTTAGGAGTAAGATTGAGCTGTGTACACTTCGTACCACGAAATTGTAAACCCTTCTCAGTTCTTGAATATAAAAGAAATACCGCAAGGGGCGCCAAACTTTGGGGCCAATCAGGTGTCGAGAGAGAGGTAGTGTTGAGGGCTGGTCTCGGCCCGTGCTATGTGATTTTTTTTTTTCCCAAAACTGAAAGTGGGCTGTCGATGACCTCCTGTGAGTTTAAAGAATTAGGAACTTGTTTACCTGGGACCGTACCTTGGTTTCATGGTTCCATTGCCGAGATCTCACCACCTTCCTCAAGGAGTGAGACACGGGCACTGTGGGTGAAAGCAGAGTATTGACACAGGTGAAGAATTCAGCTTGGATACAGGTGAGAAAGATTACGAGATCTTTCTTTGGATCCAGGTACAGGTACTTGTTGGACTGAGGATTGTGAAAGGAAGTCACCGAATTATGGCTGACAAAGGGAAGGCCAAACTTCTTCCAGAAGAAAGTTCTTCTTCAACTCGCAGACCCCGTAAAACGGTAGTAAATGTCCAAGAGACAAGGTCTCTCAAGACACAACCTGTGCAAGCCCACTTATCAGCTGAAGAACAAGAACAGGAAGATTTGTTTCAAGCACAGCTTATAAGTATGCTTGGCACATTCCAAGAGCTGATTAAGAGTCCTCGAATGAAGAAGTTTATGAAGTTTCAAGAGGAGGATTCCCAAGCTCACACTCCAGCCCATGCCCAAGAGGAACAGAGCGAGTCAGTTCCAAAGTCACAACGGCATGCGGAAAAGATACAGACTGCTATAGGGCCAGCGCCAAAATCGGTATGTGCTCAAGACCCAAATCCTAATGGCCTTCAACAGAAAATGTTACAAAATGCACCACCTCAGATGGCTGTGAATCCTGGATATTTTGGCGGAGGATCGGTCTTTCAAGCTATGGCAATGCTCGTAGGGTTACCAAGAATGTTACCTAGTGGCCATTTGAATCCCCTCTATGCAAATATTGGTGTTCAGTCGGGTTTTCGAGTTGCTTATGGCAATCCAATGATGCAAGGAGCACATGGAGTTATGGCTGGATTTTCTGAGCCAAGTACAAAGCCCCATCAAAACTATATGGTGCCAAGCGGGGAGAGAATGAAAGCTAGTTTACCATTCTTACAGGCCCCCGTCTACGACAATTTGACACCAAAGAGTCCAAAGCAAACGGACTATAAAGAAGGTGGTCAGGCAATGAAATTCCAGACTTTCAGTGGGATGCAAGATAGGCTCAGGGCGCTAACTTTCATCCAACAATTTGATGCAGCCTACATTGGAGGAAACTTTACAGAGTCTTCCAAGGTGCGAAAGGCAGCCACATTCTTAAAAGGCAACGCCTTGCAGTGGTGGACGACACTGCTGATGCAAGGATTAGCACCAACTACTTGGATTCAATTCAAGCAAGTCTTCTCATCTGCCTGGCTGACTAACACTTTTGAAGTGGATGTCATGACAGCATGGCATAAACTGGATGCAGCGACATGAAAGCCTAGAAGAGTACAATAAGAAGTTTTGGGATGCACTGCTGCCAGTGAGCTCATACTAGGACAGTGCCACTGTCAGAACAGATTGAAAAGTATTGTTGTGGCTTACCCAAGGAGATTAGAGATTATTGTATCAAGACTCATGTTAGCAACATGACCCAGTTGATTGAGAATGCAACCATGGCCAATGCATTATTGCAAGGAGGGTTGGTTGGGTTCAAGGGAGCCACGAAGAAGGAAACTCATGATAAAGCAGAGCTCAAGAAGAAAGAGTTTCCTAAAAAGTTTTCAAGGGCAGACACTGCTCCTCCTTCCAAACCTTTCCATGCGAAGAAGCAGTCTACAAAGAAGAACACAGGTTTTAACCAGAAATTTGATAAGCAAACACAGGAACAAAAAAGGGATTCTCTGGGAAAAACTTTTGCAGAGAAACAAGCTTTAAGGGCAGCTGGCAAATGCTTTTTTTGTGAAGAAAGAGGGCACATTGCTGCCCAATGCCCACAGAGACAAGATAAGAATGTGGAAGACAAGGATCTACCACCAAAGAAGAAGACCCTACCTAGTGTTGGATTAGTGCGTGGCATGCTTAGTGACCAGCCATGCACAGATGCTTCAGAGTTATGCAGAGCATGGGGCAAGATAAGAGACACCTTAGTTCTTATCTTCTTTGACCCTGGAGCTCGTGCAAATTTTATTACTCCAACATTGGCAGCTAAGTTGGGCATTCGTCCGGAGCCAATGGGATTGGAAGGACAAGCTGATTTAGCATGCCCCGGACATTCAGTGCCAGTTACTCCAATCCTAGGCAGTCTCCGAATGCAGATACAAAGCTATGTGGATACAGAGTTGTTCTTTATTATGCCTTTGGAAGGATGCGACGTCATATTAGGCATGCCTTGGTGCCACAGGAAGCATATTGTATTAGATGCCCTCAACAGGACCATTACTCTTGTACATAGGGATAGGACTCTCACTCTGGACGTAAAGCTTAAAGGAGAGTCTGTCCCCATAGTTTCAGCTTCTTCCATCACTTCTGTAATGAAAAGTCATCTTTCCGCGTACTTGATTTTTGCAAAGTCAGTTAATGAAGTGGGAAGTAATATTGTTTCACTAGATCAAAGTAGAAGAATTTTCTTGAATAAATTCCGCGATTGTTTCTCTGATGCCTTGCCGGCAGAATTACCTCCTGAGAGACCTGAACATCGTGTCATAGATCTTATCCCAGGATCAAGTCCGCCTAATAGGCCACCTTACCGGGTTAGTGCAGCACAGCAACAAGAAATAATGACCCAGGTTAATGAGCTTCTAGAGAAAGGATTGATTCAGCCCAGTAGTTCACCCTTTTGCTCACCTGTGTTACTTGTGCAAAAGAAGGATGCCTCATGGCGAATGTGCATAGACTATCGCGCTTTAAATAAGAACACGATCAAGAATAGATTCCCTATTCCGCGCATAGATGATATCCTTGATCGTTTACAGGGAGCAACATTCTTTAGTCGGATAGATTTGAAGAGTGGCTACCATCAAATCAGAATTAGACCGGAGGATGTGCATAAGACTTCATTTAGAACCACTTTTGGCCTTTATGAGTTTCTAGTGATGCCATTTGGATTAACTAATGCTCCTGCCACCTTCAACGGGATGATGGACAGAATTTTTCGTCCTCATAGAAACTTTGTTGGCACATTCTTTGACGACATGATAGTCTTCTCAAAGAATGAAGAGGAGCATAGGGATCATCTTACAACGGTCTTTAAAGAGCTTCAAAATAATAGGCTACTTATTAATGGCAAGAAAAGTGAATTCTTTCTAGAGGAGATTCACTTCCTTGGGCATATGGTTTCAGGCAAAAGAGTCACTATGGATCCTGCAAAGATTGAAGCAATCGTATCTTGGCCAGATCTTAAAACTGTACATGATGTCCGGAGCTTTCTAGGGCTATGCTCTTACTACAGAAGATTCATTAGACACTTTGCAGAGATTGCTTCTCCATTACATGCACTAGAAAAGAAGAATGTTAAATGGCAATGGACAGACAAAGAAAAATCAGCATTTAGATGTCTTAAAGAAAAGATGACTTCAGATCCAGTTCTTATTTTTATTTTGCCCGACCTGACTAAGTCATTCATAGTGCAATGCGACACATGCGGCAATAGTATTGGTTCTGTACTTATGCAAGATGGCCGAGTAGTGGCATACGAAAGTAGAATACTTTCTGACACCGAGAAGGCATATCAAATCTATGAGAAAGAATTGTTGGCTGTGATTCATGCACTTTCTACCTAGAAGCACTATTTGCTTGGTGCTGATTTTGTAGTACAAACGGATCATCAAACTTTGAGATACTTTCTCACACAAGCCAAGTTGTCAGAAAAGCACATGCGATGGGCGAACTTCCTATCGATGTTCCACTTTCAGATTATGCATGTGGAAGGAAAGAAAAATGTGGTGGCAGATGCTTTATCTCACAAACCACAAGTGTCAGCTGTTTCAATTCCTTATCATCATGAACTAGATGATATGAAGGAACAGTACGCCGATGATAAGATTTCTTAGCAATTTTTGAACATTTGATAAATGGTCAACATCATGACCATTATGTTCTCAAAGAAAACTTCATCATGATGCATGGCAAGTTATGCGTTACAAAGCAATTAAGGCAGAAGGTTTTATTAGAAAGTCATGCACCACCATATGCTGGGCATCGAGGGATTGATGCCACTACCAAAGCGATAGAGACTTTCTTTTATTGGCCAGCTCTGAGACAAGATGTTGATGCATATGTCAGATCTTGCATAGTATGCCAAAAGGTCAAGTTTGATAGACAAAAGGCACCAGGGTTATTACAACCATTGCTAGTACCAGATAGGCCATGGGAAAGTATTGCTATGGACTTCATTTTTTATCTTCCAAGGACACCAACAGGGAATGATGGAATCTAGACAATTATTTGCAGATTCAGTAAACATGCACACTTCATTCCTGTCAGGAAGAAGATAAATGCAAAACATATGGTGAAGATATTTATGCATAATATTTTCAAATACCATGGGATGCCACAATCAATCATTAGTGACAGAGACCCAAGGATGACTAGCCTTTTCTGGAAAGCATTGTTTGAGAATATGAGCACTACCCTAAAGTTCTCATCTTCTTTTCATCCCCAAACAGATGGCCAGTCTGAAGAAGCCAATTCCACTGTTTTGGATCTGTTAAACTGCTATGTTTCAGAGCATAAAGCATCATGGGAGAAGTATCTTCCACTTGTTGAGTATGCTTACAACAATACGGTACACTCATCAACTGGCAAAGCACCTTTCGAGATAGTGGAAGGTGGCAAGAAGATTCCTCCTATCTTGCATACAAAGGACAAGATTTTTGAGGCAGATCGTTATGTTCAAGATTGGCAAGAGGCTTATACAAAGGTAAAGCATGCTTTAGAAAAGTCCCAAACTAAACAGAAACGAGCTTCTGACTTGCATCATCGAGAACTCCTGTTTGAAAAAGATGATTGGGTCTTACTACGCTTTGAAAAGGCAAGACTGAGAAAGAGGAAAGGCAAGGAATGTTTATTTCCAAAGTTGAGTATGCGTTATTATGGTCCTTTCCAGGTCTCAGAGAAGATCAATGATGTGGCATATAGATTAAAATTACCTGACAGCTGGAAGATTCATAATGCTTTCCATGTGAGGCTTTTGAGGCCTTTTGTTGGTAATGTGCCAGAGGATATGCCTCCTGATGATCAGCCTGAAGTCGAGGAATTAGATGAAATTCTAATTCCCGAACAGATTGTGGCGCACAAAGAAAGGAAAGTCAGAGGTAAATTTGTCAGAAGATACTTGGTGAAGTTTAGAAACTATTCACCAATGGATGCGAAATGGATGGAAGAGGAAGAATTGGCTGATTTTCCTGAGATTTTGCAGCTTTACAAAGAAGTTTTCCTCTTGGAATCGACAAGGCCATGACTGCTTTCAGAAGCAAGATACATTATAGTGCTTTCCAGTATTGCATTGCACAAGCCTTGAATAATGTATAGAGAATTGACAAAAGAATTTCAGTGCCTTGAAGTTGTACTTGTGACGCTTCAAAGAATGAATTATACATGCTGCGATATTGGTTCTCTTGCCTTGTATTGCGTCCAGAAGCATGTATTAGAAAGGCTCCAAGTAAGCATATTTGACTACATTTATGCTAGGCTTGACTTGGGATGGCTTATAGTAGTGGATTTCCTATTTATGCCATCTGATCCCAAGTAGAACATGCGATGGCACTAACAACTTGGGGAATCCTGTTGTCGCCCTGTGTCATATGACATGCATGTCGCATGCAATCAAGGTCGCTTGCACTTTTCCAAGAGGGGGGTGTGTCAC
>CM035416.1:24464199-24661699 GCA_020310875.1 Ceratopteris richardii | reverse complement strand
CCTGTTTTTTGGTATTTTAACGTCAAATGTACGTTAATGAAGAGACGACCTTTCCTTGAAATGAAATTGGGGTCATCGGAATCGAAATGAAGCATACAAGTGAAATGAAGCAAAGAATTTGCCTTCATTTTATGGAGGAAAGGTTATCAGAATAATACCATATAATAAAATGAGATTATCTTAAAGGTTGACTATAATAAAATGTTGACTATAATAAATGTTTCAATGTCCAAAAATGAGAATTATATAAATTATTTTCGTTTATTAATCCATTTGGACAATGCATGTGATAAGGATCTTAAATTTTTTTAGCAAGTATAAAGCACAAGTATAAGTTGTTGTCAAGAGGCAAACCCATAAGTTGTGATGAGTTTCAAGTTCTAGTTTTATCTTTAAAGTTCTAGGTTTATCTTTAATGAATAGCCATGTTGTGAGGATTTTCAAGTTCTAGGTCTATCTTTAAAGCTCAAGTCAATAGTACTGAAAAATCATCTTGCATGCCACAATCAAGACTCGCAAACTATGACAATTATTGTGATGGGAATCCAACGTCTTTCTTTCTTCTCTATCTTTATGATCCAAAAAGCAAAGATATACTTGTATCATCACTCAAAAGCATAAAAAAAAAGCTTAGAACTATGAGACATATTGTTACTTTCATTGATGATGCTACTCGCCATACATGGTTGTATCCTAAAGAATGAGGTATTTTCTTGCTTCAAAGCATTTTTAGCTATGGCTGAAAATTTTTCTTCACAAAAGCTTTTGACTCTACGCACGGATCGTGGTGGTGAATACATGTCACATGAGTTTAATGCTTTTCTTCATGAAAGAGGTATTTCACACCAATGTACGGTGCCATATACACCTCTGCAAAATGGTGTTGTCGAGCGTAAACATAGAACTTTACTTGAAATGGCACTATGTATGGTTAAAGGAAAGCATCTTCCTGATAAGTTTTGGATGGAAGCGGTCATGTGTGCAAACTATGTGTTGAATCACTGCCTTACAAAAGCATTGAGAGTCATCACTCCTTATGAGGCTTGGAATGGTCATAAGCCTATGGTTAGTCATATGCGTGTGTTTGGTTGTTTGGCATATTCTCTTGTGCCATCACAACGACGTCACAAACTTTATGACAAGGCAAAGAAATGTATATTTGTTGGTTATAGTGCTGAAAGTAAGGGATATCGTTTGTACCATCCATTGACAAACACAATTGTTGTGAGTCAAGATGTGGTATTTGCTGAAAATTCAGTTTTCCCTCTACTTGAATGCAAAAAACAGCCAATATTTAGCTCACAAGATGTGTTCAATACACTCATGCCTTTGTTCCAAAATGGTGCGCTTGACTATGGCCATGTAGACCAGCAAACTGAGGCTCAAAGGGCTGAAAAATTTCAGCAAAATAGTGCTGAAAATGCAGAGAATTTCCAGCCAAACATGGCTGAAATTTTTCAGCCAAAAATTGTCAAAACTACTAGAAATTTCCAGCCACATATGGTTGAACATTTGCATCAAAATATGTCTGAATATGAGCATGAAATTCAGTCCACACATGATGTACATATAACTCCAGGGTGTGGGGTTTGAGGAAACGGGGAGTAGCCCCAATTGGGGGTCCAAGGGGGCCAGAGGGCCAGCAAACCTTGGCGGGGTTCCAGGGCAGTGCCCCCGGTGCGATGGTAAAGGGAATATTGGAATATTCTCTATCAAAGTTTGAAATCATTTATATTTGTTAGGTCAGTTGAACCAACCTAAGCCATGTATGGCAACTACGTGGGCAGTGGCCACCCACGTTCTACGAACCATGTATATCCGTCCATGGAAGGCCACCCATTATCCTATATATACATGACCTCTGCACTACCCCATATATCGAATCGAGCCAACATACCTCTACCTTGTAACTCCCTATCTAGAGTTGTCTAGATCACCATTTAATATCTACCTTGAGAGCACATAGATGGACAATGCCACCATCTTTGTACTTGTTGTTATGAGAAAATTGTTGAGAATCTACTATATCTGTTATCTTCTGTGTTGTCGCTCTTCTGTTATATTGCATAATTATTGTCTTACACATACCTTGTTCTCTGAATGGGGAGCCTCAAACCCTAGAGGCTAAGACACATATACCTCCTCCTTGAGGTCTCTATTCTGGAATGTTGATTTGACATCCATGTGATAGACTGGCCATGGCTTATATGCAGCCACAACTAGTACTGCTCACATAGTACTTTTCTAGAGTACCATAAGCCTTGTACTTTAGCCTCCAAACCCACTTGGTGCCAATGACTTTACGCTTAGGGGGTCAATCCACTAGCTCCCAAGTTCCATTCTTCATGGTATTGTTGTATTCTATTTGCATGGCAACTCTCCAATTCAGATCCTAGAGTGCCTCTTCCACATTAGTTGGTTCCTTTGATTGTTCTTGAATGAGCTCAGCCCATAGGGTTGTGTTTATAATATCGGCACTTGTAAGTCTTTGTTCCTCTATTCTCTGTGATTGCCTTGGTCCATCTACAACTTGTTCTAGTGACTATGGGATGGGGTTCACATAACCATGGAGCTGCCTCACCCAACGTGGCAATGGTTTTTCCGCTTGGGTGATGACAGGTTGGTGACTTTCAGACTCATTATCTGAAGATGATGCTTCCTTGTCTTGTGTAGAAGGGATAGCTCTTGGGCTAGGTTCATAGTGGTTTGTCCCTTTGCCCGAGGATAAAGTGGAAGCTCTCTTTTCCTCCTCCACTAGATGTGGTTGCTCCTTCTTAAACACCACATTGTGACTCACCATGATCTTTCTAGCCTCAGGGTTATAAAGCTTATAAGCCTTCTTATCTTCATTGTACCCTAAGAAGATACATTTGATGCTTTTTGGTTGAAGCTTGTTTCTCTCCCTATTAGAACATGTACATAACATTCACTTGCAAGTACTTTGAAATGGGAAACAAATGGCTTTTTACCAATGTAGGCCTCTTGTGAAGTCTTTCCATCAAGTTCCTCGGTGTAGCTTCGATTCAAGATGTAGACAACAATGTTGACAACATCTAACCAAAATTGATTAGGCAAACCCTTTCCCTTCAACATGCACCTTTCCATCTCTATGGTGGTTTGATTCTTATGTTCTGCATATTGCTGATTTTAAGGCTGATTTGTGAAGTAATTCGATGGTGATGCACCACAGTGCGCTCTCCTTATCAAGAGCTCCACGATGATATCCTCGGAGTAGAAAACCAAGCTCCTAAGGCTGCACATAGTACTCCGCATAGAGGCTACAGAATACGTAGAAAAACATAGTACACAAGGAGCATGAAGACAGACTTCTTAGGTCTTACAAATGCAAACGAACTTACAGTATGTGACTGACCAGGCCACTATATGTTTTATTAAAGAACATATACAAAGAAGTGTCTGGTGGCCATTTGGCCTCTCACATGGACACAAACAGTAACAATCTCCCACTAAAGGCCAATATGGCCAAAGTAACTATGGGAGAAAAAATAAAAAATGATAAAGAATACTTGAGTGTAAGTATACAAACTATACCTCCCACCTGATGGGCATGTTACACAGTATACAAGTGATTGTGTAAGATCATGAATCAAGTAACCCCCATCAAGTGACAACAGTGTCGAAAGCTATCATGTGGTAGAGCTTTAGTCAAAGCATCTGCAACATTATCTCGAGTGTGAAGCTTCTCAAGAATAATGCGCTCAGTGGCTAAGCATTCTCTAATGAAGTAATACCTCACCTCAATGTGCTTGGTTTTTGCACGATAGATCAGATTCTTAGCCAAAGCAATGGCACTCTGACTGTCACTAAGCAAACGAGGTACATGCTGAGGTAAACCCATATCACAAGCAAGATGAGAGAGCCACAATGTTTCCTTACATGCCTCACTTGCTGCAACATACTCTTCTTCTATGGTGGAAACAGCTATACATTCTTGAAGACGAGATCTCCAAGAGATAGCACCTCCAACAAAATGAAAAATGTACCCTGATGTAGACTTACGATTGTCTACACAACCAGTATAGTTAGAATTCGTGTAACCAATAATGGATGATTTCCCTCTACCTGAGCATAGACACTTGTCCTTAGTGCCACTTAGATATCTTAAAATCATCTTGATTGCTTCCCAATGTTTCTTGCCAGGATTAGACATATATCTGCTCACAACTCCCACTGCAAATGCAATGTCTGGCCTCGTAGCTACCATAGCATACATGAGACTACCAACAATAGACTGATAGGGAATTTTGGTCATGAATTCCTTTTCCTCATGTGATTTGGGAAAATCATCCTTGCTCAATTTCACATATGTGGGTAAAGGTGTAGTCAATGCCTTTCCACCCTGCATATTGAACGTGTGAAGTACTTTGGAAATGCACTCACTTTGAGACAAATATATGCATCTTTTACTCCTGTCATGAGTAATGTGCATGCCAAGAATATGTTTGGCATCCCCCAAATCCTTCATATCAAATGTCTGACTCAACTTCTTTTTGAGAATGGACAAGTCATAAGAGGACTTCCCAGCAATCAACATATCATCGGCATAAAGTATCAAGCATATCAAGCTACCATCTGAGCATCTCTTTGTGTAGAGACAATGATCCTCATTGCTTCGAGAATAGCCTTGAGACTTCATAAAAGCATCAAACTTTTGGTACCATCGTCTAAGGGACTGTTTAAGTCCATACAAGCTCTTCTTGAGCTTACAAATTAGACTTTCTTGCCAAGAACTACATAACCCTCTGGTTGTTCCATACAAATCTCCTCTGTAAGATCTCGATGCAAGAAATCAGTTTTCACATCTATTTGGACTAGCTCTAAGTCCTCCATTGCAACGAATCCAAGGAACATGCACAGGGTAGTCATCTTGACCACTGGAGAGAAGATTTTCTCGAAATCAACACCATGTTGTTGCTCTAAACCCTTTGCAACAAGTCGTGCTTTATACTTTGGAGAAGCACTATCTGATGTGAATTTCGCCTTATATACCCATTTACATGGTAAAGCTTTCCTTCCATTTGGCAAAGGTACTAAATCCCAAGTACCATTCTTGTGAATAGAATCCAACACTCTTCATGGCACGCTCCCACTTGACATGATCCTCTGTCTACATAGCCTCTTTGTAGCAAGAAGGCTCACCGGCATCTGTTAGCATAAAACAATCTAAACCTGCCTTGGTTATATGAACATATGCTCCTCACCCAAAAACTCAAAGATGATCATAATATGGGGGCTTCAATGTCCATAACTCTTGTGCCACTTTCAGGCCTTTGGCAGTACTAGGTGAAAGGTTAATCACATGAACTACAATCAATATTGTTTCTGTCCAAAAGTCTTGTGAGATGTTTGCATGATGCAACATAGAAACTACTCTACCTAGAATAGTTCTATTCATCCTTTCAACTACACCATTCTATATGAGGTATAAGGAGCTATAAACTCTCTACAAATCCCTATAGACTGATAGAAAAGGCTAATTCATGTGAGGTATACTCACCCCCATTATCTGAATGTAAAGCCTTAAGCTTAGTTCCTTTTTCAGTCTCAACTGAAGCAAGCTATTTTTTGAAAGTACGGAATACCTCATCCTTCAATTTGATAGGATATACCGAGAACTTTCTAGTAGCATCATGTATGAAAGTGACAAAGTAAAGAGAACCACCTAAGGACCTAGTGGGCATAGGACCACACACATCTATATGAACGAGATCTAAAGGCTAAATTGAAGAGTCAATGTGCATTCTATGCACATTTCTAGTTTGCTTTCCATATTGACAATGCTCACAAAATGAAAAATCAGAGAAAGATAACACATGTAAGTAGCCAGAATGAGAAAGATTTTCCATTCCACTACGAGATATATGGCCCAAACAACCATGCCAAATACAAGCCATAGGTTTTTTAGTAATAGCTAACAAGTGTTCTTTCTATGATACAAATAAAGGATAAACTGAGCCAACTTTGCTTCTTTTTGCAATAACCATATTGCTCTTTGATATATGAAAGGACTAAGCATAGAAGACCACCTTTTAACCAAGGTCATCAAGTTGACCAACTGACATCAAACGCATGATAACTGAGGTACATGGCATACATTATGCATAGTAAATTTTGAACCATCAATGAACTCCACAAACACATCTCCAATCCCCACAATGTCACACTGGTAAGAGTCACTAAGCCTCATGGTATCAAGAGACTTTGCTTCATAATTAGAGAACCATTCTTTGTGTGGTGTCACATGGAAAGAAGCACTAGAATCTAGTAGCCACGTGTGGGAAAGAGAATCAACCATAAGAGCCTTGGTTGGCATAGTACTATCAAGTGTCAACACATCAGCATCATCAAAAATAGCATTAATTTCTTCAATCTTCATAGTCGAAGTAGATGGTGCAGGTAACTGTTTAACATACCCATCAACATTCTGTCCTTTACCTTTAACATTCTTTAATGCATAACAACATTTCTTCATATGTCCTTTCTTATGAAAATAATGGCATTCGATATCCCTCTTCCTTGATTTACTTCTACTCTTATTCCATTGACCATTCTTTTCCTTGTTCTTGCTCCTGCCATGTTGTTGATTATTTCCTTGGTAAGGCATGTAGTGGAGAAAGTGGTGAGTTAAGAAGAAGGCACAAACTTCTTCACATGCTCATTGGTTATAAAAGTGAAGTGGGAGCACATTCAAAACAAGGAGAGAAAGAGGCAAGAGCTCCCAGTAGTCAGATCTAGCCATTTTGTCATTTTGGCTTTCCCTTAGACTCCTTCCAGCCGCACGTCAGTTTGTACATAGCTCTATTGCAAAGCTCATATCTCAGTGCATATGTAATCATTTTGTGCGTTTAAGCACTCATTGGAAAGATTATCTCATGCACTTTCCGCATATCAAATATCTCTTTAAAAGCTTATGTAGTCTGTGAGATATCAGTGAAATAGTGAAGTCCAGTTTTTCAGTATACCTGTGTAGATAGGTAGTCTATTTTGGTCGGTTAAGTTTCCTGGCCAAAACATATCCAAATTGCGTGTTTTTTGTCTTGTTGGAAAGATCTTGGCATCTACTTTTACTTTTTCAAATATCTTATTGAGATCATTTATATTTTGTGAGATATCTGTCAGATAGTAAAGTCCAGTTTTATAGTGTACTTATGTGTGCAGGTGGTCTATCTTGGTGAGTTGAGTTTCCTGATCAAAACTCATCCAAATTACTTGATTTTTAGCTTGTTGGAAAGCTACTTGTGTCTACTTTTTCTGTACTAAATATCTTTCTCAAAGGATATATATTCAGAGAGCTATCAGTCTGAGAGTGAAGCTCAGTTCTTCAGCATACCTATGTGGACAAGTAGTTCATCTTTGACAGTTGTGTTTCCTAATCAAAACTTGTCCAAATTAAGTCATTTATAGCTTGTTAGAAAGCTCTCTTTGTCTAATTTTATTGACTAAAGTCTCAAGTCCATTTGAGTTTTGTATTGAGAGCAGCAAGCTATCTAAGGTGCAGATGTTTGTCCAAGTGCTGGACATACAAGGGCTCACTACACACTTCTGTTGCGCATAGGAGAACTCATTCTCCACAGTTGGTATCAGAGCAAACTTGGTGCTGAAGCTTCATCAACAGAGCTGGAGATAAAGAAAAGCAAAAGAGGAGCTATAAAACAAGGAGGAGCTTCACAAACGCAAGAGCAAAAGGACTATAACTATTCGAGGTAACTCTCAAAGTCTTTCATACTCTTCAATGGCTGACTTGGGTCAACAAGTAGAGAAGTTGGATAAGGATAACTATCCAGTGTGGAGATTTAGAATGACCAACTACCTAATGGGCAAAGGCTTATGGGATATTGTGAGCGGCGATGATGCTCAACCTCAAATCAATCAAGCTATGGCCACAGAAGTCCAAAGGAGGCAAGCAAAAGAATGGGAAGAGAGGAATAGGAGAGTCATGTTCCTCATTTCGCAAGTCATTACCAATGCCATGGTAGGTCATATTCAACATCTAGAGAAAGCTAAGGATGCTTGGGAAGCTCTTGAAAGGATGTATTCAACAAATACCAAAGCTAAGAAACTTCAACTCAAGAATGAGCTGAACACAATCAAGAAAAGTTCAAGTCAATCCATAGCTGAATATACTTTGAAGATTAAGGAGCTAAGCGATGCTTTAGCTTCTATTGGCACAACGGTTGAAGACGAAGATCTTGTGTGTTATACTCTCAATGGCTTGAGAGAAGATGAAAGATGGAAGCCTTTTATAACTTCCATTAACTTGAAAGATGCATATCCAGGTTTTGAACAACTAATCCCTCATCTTGTCACAGAAGAGCTTAGCTTCGGTGGTCCCAAAGGAAAGGACAGCCACAACCAAATGTTATATGCAGGTCGAGGTAAAGGAAGAAACTCAAGAGGAGGCTCAAGAGGAAAAGGAAGAGGTCACAACCACTCCAATTACAATCAAAACAATTCGGAAGACAACAAGGATGCATCAAATGCCAACGCACAAGGAAGAGGTCGAGGTAGAAGTAGAGGAAGAGGCCGAAGCTCCTACAATTCTCATAAAGGTATAACATGCTATCATTGTGGTAAAGTAGGACACTATGCTAGTGATTGTTGGTTGAAGAATGGAAGACCAAATGGAGGCAATCAAAGGAACCAAAGCAACTATGCAAGCACCTCAAGTGAAGGAAGCAAGGACACACTACTTGCAATGAGACATGAGTATAGAAGCTCTTGTGAAGATGACAAAAAATGGTACATTGATTCAGGTTGTAGTAGCCATATGTCATGCCAAGGAAGTTTGTTCACTAATCTACAGGTACCAAGTGGCAAAGGATGTGTTGAAACAGGTGATGATACTCAACACATGATTGAACACATTGGAGATATAAGGCTTGGAGATACAAGTAGAGCAAAGGTACTATCTAATGTTCTTCATGTTCCTACAATTTCAAAGAACTTGATTTCAGTAGGACAAATGGTAGAGAAGGGTTATCATGTCATATTCAATGAGAATGGGTGCTTCATAAAGAATCCAAAGGAAGGCTTCAAGGTCATTGCTCGAGGTAGAAGAGAAGGAAGGATGTTCACTTTGGATGTCCAACATCCACATGGAAAGGTCATGTACATTCAATGTGGGAACAAGAAGATTTCAGAGCTGGACTTATGGCACAAAAGAATAGGACACATCAACATTCCAAAGCTGAAGGACATGAGCAAACATGAAGTGGTAAGAGATCTTCCAAAATTTAATAGCATTGGACTACATGAGTTATGTGAAGCTTGTCAACTAGGAAAGCAAACGAGGCATCCATTCAAGAGGAGCAATTATGTGGCTCCAAATGTCTTGGACTTGATACATACGGATGTATGGGGACCAACTCAAGAGGCATCAATGGCTGGTAATAGGTTTTTTGTCACCTTCATTGATGATCACTCAAGAAAGGTATGGCTGTTTTGTATGAAGCAAAAATCAGAGGTGTTTTCTATATTCAAAAGATTCAAAGTTGAAGTTGAAAAGGAAACAGGAAGGTCTATCAAAACCTTAAGGTCCGATGGTGGAGGAGAATACTTCTCCAAAGAATTTTCAGATTTTCTACAAGAGAATGGAATCAAAAGGCAATTCACTTGTAGGTACACACCACAACAAAATGGAGTAGCTGAGAGGAAAAATAGGCAAATTGCTGAAATTGCAAGATGCATGCTCAACGAGATGAAGGTACCATTGTACTATTGGGCTGAAGCTACCACAACCGCCATTTACTTGATGAATAGGTGCACAACATCAGGAATACATCACTTGACTCCAGAAGAGGTATATTCCGGTAAGAAACCTGATCTTACACACCTCAAAGTGTTTGGATGTGTTTGCTTTGTTCACATTCCACAAGAAGTTAGAACAAAGATGGAACCAAGGTCAGAAAAATGCATTTTCATCGGCTACTCAACGGAGCAAAAAGGATACAAGTGTTACAACCCTAGAACAAAGGAATTAAGAGTCTCGCGAGATGTGGTCTTTGATGAACTAAGACCATGGTATGAAGATAAAGGAAAGGAAAAGATTCTTGAAGAAGATTGTGATGATTATGCAGGAACAAATCAAAGAGAAGTTCAACAATCAAGCACAAAGGCTTCAGGTCCAGAGGCATCTACATCAAATGAAGAATGTTCAACATGGAGGGGGAGTCATTCTTTGTCTCCGAATTAAGCTCATAGTAGAGCCAAAGAGGCAAGTGCTACTCCAAACAGTGAGGAAGATGCAAGTGAAGAAGAATATGAAGAGGTGATCACTCCGATGGTAAAGTTGAATAGGTTAAAGAAGCAACTTTCTAAAGGCAATGAAAGAAGATCTTCAAGGACAAGGTATCCAACTCAAAGGTTGAGTTATGATAGTTTTATGGCGACACATTTTGCATACATGATGCAGGTTATCAAAGACAAAGAGCCTGAGACATATGAAGAAGCTTGCACACAAAAGGAATGGAAGCAAGCTATGAAAGAGGAGATCAAAGCTCTCAAAGATAATCACACATGGGAGCTAGTGCCAAAGAAAGAAGGTATGAAGATTGTTCCAAACAAATGGGTGTTTAAAGTAAAGAGGAATGCTAATGGTTTTCTAGCTAGATATAAAGCTAGATTAGTTGCCAAAGGATTTAAACAAACACAAGGTATAGATTATGATGAAGTTTTCAGCCCTGTTGCAAAGATGGGAACTATCCGAACCTTAATAGCAATTGGTGCTTCAAGGAGATGGCCATTATATCAACTCGACATCAAAAATGCCTTTCTCAATGGAGAACTACAAGAAGAGGTATACATGAGTCAACCGGTTGGATTTGAAGATGAAAACCATCTAGATTTTGTTTGCAGGTTGAAGAAGGCACTTTATGGCTTGAAGCAAGCACCAAGAGCATGGAATCAAAGATTGGTAGAGTATCTAACTAAGTGTGGATACAACCCAAGTAGTGCAGATCCTTCATTGTACATGAAGAAGGAAGAAAATAGAGAGGTATATATTTGCATATATGTCGATGACCTCATCATAACAGGAAATGATGTTATAGGGATTAAAGATATCAATAGGAAGCTTGGTAAAGAGTTTAAAATTTCAGATCTTGGAGAGCTGAAATATTTTTTAGGAATTGAAGTTGTTTATGGAAAGAGTGGCATCTACTTGATGCAAAGGAAGTACTTGTTGGATGTTCTTTTCAGATTTGGAATGAGTGAATGCAAACCACTCACTCAACCCATGGACACAAATACAAAGCTTTGTTCAAATGATGGAGAACCATTGGAAGATGTTACGACATACAGAAGCATTGTAGGATCATTGATCTATGCAAATATTACAAGACCTGATTTATCTTATGTTGTCGGTGTACTTTCTCAGTTTATGCAAGCCCCGACAAGTGAACACTTAAATTCAACCAAGAGAGTGTTGAGATACATAAAGCATACAGTTAATCATGCTTTGTTTTATAAGTTTGATGAAGAACTGTAGGTCAAAGGCTTTAGTGATGTTGATTGGGCAGGCTCAAAGGAAGATAGAAGATCAACCTCAGGTTATGTGTTCATGATAGGAAGCAAACCTATCACGTGGAGCTCAAAGAAACAACCAACTGTTGCACTTTCATCCATGGAGGCTGAATATAGAGGACTAGCATTTGCCACATGTGAAGCAATGTGGATTAAAAAGCTTTTGGCTGATCTTGGAGTGCAAGTTGGAACCATCCCTATATATGGTGATAACATGTCAAGTATCTACTTGGCAAGCAATCCTATGTTTCATGCAAGGAGCAAGCACATAGAGGTCCACTACCACTATGTAAGGGAGAAGGTGCTAAGCAAAGATGTGGAGGTAAAGTTCATCAGAACCAAAGAGCAGGTTGCAATATGTTTACAAAGTTCTTGGATGCTTCTAAACTCAAAGGTTTCAAGGACGCGATAAATTTGAAGGACATGGACGAAGATAACTCCCAAATGAGCTTGAGGGGGAGTGTTGAAGATAAATGTACAAGCTCATTTTCATATGAGCCATGCTTGGATAAATTTACCAAATATAAAGGTAAAGAAAAAGTGGAGGAAAAAAGGAAAAAATAATAAAAGAAAAAGTCTAGTCAAAATTCATGATGAGTAAGAGATATAATATCTTGCCTTGTAGTTAGTAGCATGTAGTGGAGAAAGTGGTGAGTTAAGAAGAAGGCACAAACTTCTTCACATGCTCATTGGTTATAAAAGTGAAGTGGGAGCACATTCAAAACAAGGAGAGAAAGAGGCAAGAGCTCCCAGTAGTCGGATCTAGCCATTTTGTCATTTTGGCTTTCCCTTAAAATCCTTCCAGCCGCACGTCAGTTTGTACATAGCTCTGTTGCAAAGCTCATATCTCAGTGCATATGTAACCATTTTGTGCGTTTAAGCACTCATTGGAAAGCTTATCTCATGTACTTTCCGCATATCAAATATCTCTTTAAAAGCTTATGTAGTCTGTGAGATATCAGTGAAATAGTGAAGTCCAGTTTTTCAGTATACCTGTGTAGATAGGTAGTCTATTTTGGTTGGTTAAGTTTCCTGGGCAAAACATATCCAAATTGCATGTTTTTTGTCTTGTTGGAAAGATCTTGGCATCTACTTCCATTGTTTCAAATATCTCATTGAGATCATTTATATTCTGTGAGATATCTGTCAGATAGTAAAGTCCAGTTTTACAGTGTACTTATGTGTGCAGGTGGTCTATCTTGGTGAGTTGAGTTTCCTGATCAAAACTCATCTAAATTACTTGATTTTTAGCTTGTTGGAAAGCTACTTGTGTCTAATTTTTCTGTACCGAATATATTTATCAAAGGATATATATTCAGAGAGCTATCAGTCTGAGAGTGAAGCTTAGTTCTTCAGCATACCTGTGTGGATAGGTAGTTCATCTTTGACAGTTGTGTTTCCTAATCAAAACTTGTCCAAATTAAGTCATTTATAGCTTGTTTGAAAGCTCTCTTTGTCTACTTTGATTGACTAAAGTCTCAAGTCCATTTGAGTTTTGTATTGAGAGCAGCAAGCTATCTAAGGTGCAGATGTTTGTCCAAGTGCTGGACATACAAGGGCTCACTACACACTTCCGTTGCGCATAGGAGAACTCATTCTCCACATATGCATCTCCACTCTGAGTGCCAACCATAGATTTTGTACAAATCTCCTCACTCAAGAGTGCTCCACATATGTCATCATAGATGAGTTTACCACCAAGTGCATTATTGCTAATAGCTGTGCAAAATGTATCCCATGATGATGGCAGGGTGCATAATAGCAATACTGCTTTCATTTCATTATCCATATCCATTTTGTGAGCCTATAACTGGGAGAATATAACATCAAACTCATTTAGATGAGCTTCAACACTATATGTGTCTTTCATGCGAAGGTCATATAATTTTCTCATCAGATACACTTTATTTGATGCCGTCTCTTTTTCATATGTATTGCATAACTTCTTCCAAAGCTACTCTGCACTTTCACAGTCTAATACTATAAAGTAAACATTATCTTCTAGGTGCAAGCGAATGTTAGACCTTGCCATTTCATCTAACTCATCCCAATCATCTTCATCCATGTCAGCAGAGTTCTTTGAAATCCCATTTACTCGCTTCCATTGCCTCCTTTGAATTAGCACATCTTTAATTTAATTCTTCCATAGAGCAAAGTTTATGCCATCAAATTTCTAGATCTAAAAATGGTCTTTGCCCTGCAAGTTATAGCTCCTCCTCAAACACTAGCACTAGACCCTGATCCACCAAATGTGCCTGAGACCTCTGATGCCATGATGGTAGAGAACTAAATAGAATGATAATGGAGCTAGAAGAGCCCAAACACCAATGAATAAATGTATCAAGGAGTAAATCGACCATTGTATAGGTGACAAAACCAAAAATTTGGAAATTTTTTGCTAGAGTATCCTCTGCAAAATGAGCATATGGCCAGTGTCAAAATATCATAAACCTGCAAGCACTGACATGTTTACCTGCATAGTGAATCACTGACTCCATTGCATATAATCAGTTACCCAATAGAAGCCAACTAGGCTTATCGAGCACCTATGAACAACTATCATACATCTCATATGGCGAGGCTAGGTAAGTCTTCTACCTACATCACAAAAGAGACCCCGACATCTGGGTGTCTCAAAGTTAAGAAAACCTCACCACGGCCCTCTTTATCAAACGTAAAAGGCTTTATGCAGAAAACATAACCGCTATATCAATGACCACATGGACATACATAAGCGTTATCCACAAAAGTGTACATGGTGTGTATATGCTCAATATATGTAGTAAAATGAAAATAAAAGGCTGAATGCATAGCCCAAAAACTAGCCAACAACACCTCCAAGTGTCTGTCAACTCTGATGTTTTAGGCTCAAAAACCTGCATAAATTTGTAGTGGTTGCTCCCACCAAAACTAGAAAATGTTCCGAGAAACTTGTAGCTTTATGAGTGTGGATGAAAACATAGCCCTAAAGGTTGATATTTATTGTCAAAGAAGTACAAAGAACACTCTTCTTGATGTTCTTAGACATGTGTGAAGAGGACTCTATGCAAAATTACTCCAAAATGGCTTCAAAAGACACCCCAAAAATGCTTTAGAAACAACCTTTGAAAGCAAAGAATGAAGCTTTGAGGGACCAAAACATGTTTAAGGTAATGTTAACCTTAATATTTCCCCTTCTTCAGACACCACAAGAGTGTAGCTTAGTGGCAAGAGATTGCCACGGTTAAGCAAGCTCTGGGGGGAACAATATTGGGATGGGTGAACTCCTGGGAACCTCTATCGTCCTTGATCGTTGAGGACCTTCTTTGTGCGGAGCCAATGGCACCAACGGTGACTTCAGTGACTCGGATGACAAGGTATGCCAACGTCTATGCCTTGGTCATTGCCTTAGTCATAAGCCTTGGAGAAAGCTCGAGGGGGGGATGCTCGCTTCGCTTGCACAGAAGGAACAAAGCTTTTGCATTGAATTGCTCTGATACTAGTGAAGTAATTCGATGGCAATGCACCATAGTGTGCTCTCCTTATCAAGAGCTCCACGATGATATCCTCGGAGTAGAAAACTGTTGGCATACAAGTCAGATGAAGAGCATACTAGCGCAACGGAGGAGTCATGCACAATACGGAAACAAGGCCCAATCATTTTTTCCATGGACCATTTACAACTCAAATGATTTTAATCACTACACAAACATTGTAAATTCCATTTTTAGTAGAATAGACTCCATTTTGTGCAAGCCGAGGAGTCCTCGAGCTTGAGGAGTATTAGAACTAGCTAGATATCAATTTTCATAATTTTTAGACTCTGTTTGAGCCCTCAAATAGGCTCTAGAACCTAATTTTTAACTAGGACGGACACTAGGTCTGGACAATACCAAAGCTAGTTAGAAAACTATAAAAAGAGCTAGAGAGCTCATTTTTGGGGTTAGATTGTTTGTGAATTCAGGTTATGTAAGAGACTTTTTGACTAATGCAAAGAACTTCATTGTTCCTCTCCTTGTTCTTGCCTTGTGTGCGCGTGTGTGTGTATGTGTGTGCATGCTTGTGTGCTTCTCACTCACACACTTGTGCCTTCACTTGCTCATAGTCTTCATACTAGTCCTCATGTCTCCACAGATTGACAATTATGAGGTGAATCTTCTCACGTTGGTACTCACCATTGTGCTAGAGTGACACCAAATTTGACGCCGTTGCCGGGGAGAGAGCTTCGAGGACGAGCGTGTGATGGTAAGACGTCGAGTTGAGACATTGGAGTTATAGGTAATATCCTTCCTTTTCTTTATTTTTTTTCATTTTTTCCTTACTTTCGCATCACCATCATCACCATCATCACCATCATCATCCCAACCATCTCCCACCTCCATCTCCATCTCCACAAAAAATTTTAGTTTTTTGGTCACTCCCCACCTCATTTCCCTCATTTCATTGTGAGAGAGAGCGAGAGAGAGCTTGCATGCTATCTGTTTTTGGTGTGTTTTTGAGCTTTTGTTGCAGGAACTAGCTGTACCACCTTTTCCAGCAGTGTGCGCAGGTACGACAGACTCTGCAAAGGTCCCGGGACGACGACCTCTATCTGTCGCGACAGACAGAAAAACTTAATATTCTGTGAATGCGTGTTTGGCACTGTAACCTACACCATTAGAGCACTCCAAATCACTAGAAGTTTCTCAAAAATTTGCGTTTTTTCAGTCTATCGCGACAGACACCATCTATCGCGACAGACACCGTTTATCGCGACAGACCAAATCACGACAGACGACAGACACCGTCTATCGCGACAGACACCCGTCTATCGCGACAGACAGAGACCCACGATAGACCCCGTCTATCGCGACAGAACCGTCTATCACGACAGACACCGTCTATCGCAACAGACACCGTCTATCGCGACAGACAACTCTATCGCGACAGACACCGTCTATCGCGACAGACCACTCTATCGCGACAGACACCGTCTATCGCGATAGACCACTCTATCGCGACAGACACCGTCTATCGCGACAGACCACTCTATCGCGACAGACACCGTCTATCGCGACAGACCACTCTATCGCGACAGACACCGTCTATCGCGACAGACACCATCTATCGCGACAGACACCGTCTATCGCGACAGACCACTCTATCGCGACAGACACCGTCTATCGCGATAGACAGACATTTTCGGCAAAAATTAAGGGGTAAATTTTTTGGAAATTTAGGCTAAATTTTGGGCATATTTGCACTCTCAAATACTCACACACTTGCAAAGGCCTTAGAAAAATGCATTAAAACTCCTGAAAGGTTCTGTTTGTCTGTTTAACCCCCTAAACCCTGAACGGTCATAACTTTTTCATACGAAATCCATTTTTTGAGCTCTAGGGCTTGTCGGAAAGCTCGTGGCATATACTACACGCCGTTGATTTTCAGATAGGATATTTGGAAGTTGACACACTGAGGGGTAGGAACACCAAGGGAGCTCTAGAGGAAATTTTTAGCAATACAAAAGGGGGAACAAGGGTCATTAAAAAAGTGTCTGAAATAAATTGTCTGTCAATTGAAGGATCAAATTGAAGCTAAACTTGGGATTCTTACAGGATCATCGAGAGCTCTTGGAGAAAGCAAAGTAAGTGCCAAGGCGAACAAGCTTGGGGACGTGCTTCCTGGGTAGACCAGCATCGCCAGGAGGAGCGACTTGAGGTTGGAACATCACTTAACCCCCTCAGTCTATTCTTAGCATAGGCTAAGTGCGAGTAGTTGTTCTGATTGACTAGGGGTACGATAGGAACACTCAAGTTTGAAGAGCCCTTAATTTCTCAAGTGCAAGGGTAGGCTAAATTGTAGTCAAGGGATAACTTAAAGGAAAAGAACTTAAACTAAGCGGACGCAAAACATCAAGTACGACCCACGAAAGTGCTCCTGATGACGCTTAATTAAAAAACAAGAAAACACATCCAAAGGAACTTAAAAGGAACAAGTGACTGGTACCAAAGAATCAGCAACGTACAAAGGGCATATGAACCTTAGGTCAGGTAGACACCTAGGGAGAGACAGAGTCTTAGATCTTCAGAGGCTAGTGTCAATCATACTGCGAGGTCTTGGGCCCAGCAGTTGAGCCATCATTCGTATTACCCTAGTTCTAAGACTAGCGAGTCTGAGATGTCCCACGGTATGGAGAGACCTACAGGAAGTTCTAGGGTGCCATATTTACATAGGGTGGAAGGCCCTTACAAGATGCAACTCGAGTACCTTAGGACCAACCGATTAGGTGCTAGCATCTATGAGGACGGCCTAGGAAGAGCGGTGGTCCAGATTAAAAACCCTGACCAATCCATTGGACTAGAGCGCCTAGTTGTCAAGTTTGAAAATGGAGCATACTTGGCCAAGGAAGGGACAATATATGTAGTAACCAGTCATCCCGATAGGACAGATGAATTTGGGAATGTGGTCCCGGAAACGGACTTAGGTGACCTAGATCAAGGAAACATGGGCGAAGAACCTAGAACCCCCCGAGGCAAATCTGTTCTCACGAGGATTATCACACCAGAGTGGATTCCCCAAGATAATAAGAGCATAGATCTCCTCTTGAACCGAGAGACGGATGAAGCCTTTTGGAGATATAGACCTAGTCAGCCGAGTGAGGTAGGAACAATCATGATATATGAGTTCAAAGATCCTGATATTCCAGGAAGAGTGACCTACTTAGATCACTCTTCAGAGAGGATCTTTGGGGTTACAGAAAATGATAGGCATGCTTACACTTGGAAAGGAGAATTTATTTTCCCCCAACCAAGATTGAATGTGTCCTTTGGTCGCCAAGGAGCTAGAACATCTCAAGCTCAGGGGACTCAAAGAGAAAGGAGTCGAGAGAGACCTGAGGTAAGCTTTGCCAACTCTTGGGGAAGAGAAAGAACGAGAATGGAAATGAATAGAGGGGAACCTGAGGGACATAGAGCCCCAAGGAACCGAAGAAATGCCGATGATTTCCTTCTGCCAAGACCGAGAGAGCACACGAGGACCTTGAGACCGACCCAGCTAGTTAAGTCCATGAAAAACTACTTCGATGGCACTGGAGACCCCTACGATCATGTAGCTGAGTTTAAGCAAGTCTTGAGAGCTGAACAAGTTGAAGACCTGTTCACGCAGTACAATGCCTTTGGTTTAACCCTTAGGAACACCGCCCTAACATGGTTTCAGCCACTAAACGAGAGGCAGTTTAGAAGCATAGATCAACTTTTAGAGGCATTCATTATCGAATTCTCTAAAAGTGGCATAAGGCATAATACTTCCTCATTGATATACAGCTTCAAGCAGACCCCGCAAGAGACTGTGAGACTTGCAGGAAGAAGATTTAGGCAATATCTTGAGCGATGTCCTGGTCCTGAGTTACCCACGGCCGCTAAGCAAGTGGCTTTATTCTTGGATGGATTGCTAAGTACCAAATTGAGATCATATGTGTACTTGAAGGACCCCCGGACTATAGAAGAATGTGTACACATGTGCATCGATATTGAGGATAACCTAGGGGAGGAGTTAGAGCTATCCAAAATCTACAAAGATTCAGATAGTACCTCTAGCCTCTCTTCCTCACAATCCACATCAATTGAGGAAATTGCAGAAAAAGTAGCTCAAAAACTAGGTGTCTCTAGTAAACAAATTCCTAGATTTGCCCCAGTAAAGAGGTGCTATACTTGCGGTGGTGACCATATGGCAAACACATGTCCCATCACGGCTCAACCCCAAGTGAATCCTAGCAGCCAATATTGCACCATAGAGCGAAGGTACACAAATCACTCAGCACAGGACTGCCCATACAATAAGCAAGCGGTTAGGAAAACCTACCCTCAACCATACCCTCAACAAGGCAGATACCATAGTCAATATTCACCACAACAGTATATTAGGCCTCAGCAAAATTACCAACCGCAATATCAGGCCCAACTGAGACCCCATCCAGTGCTAGCACAGCAACCACCTACTCCTACTAATGTGATTCCGGTCAAGTATGCTGCTGCAGAAGAAAACCTGAATAGAGCGATAGTCCCAGTAACACCATTAATCTCAGAAAGTGATCCCAGTGACCATAGCTTTGATTCTACACATGTTGATAGTCCCCAGGCTTACTACATGCAGTCTCCTGAACATGGTGAGTCTTACTACAATGAGGAACCGAGTGAACCTATTTAGGAGACAGAGTATGCGAATGTCATGTACACGAACCCCAACCCTAGACCTCAACCTAGGCAGGTAAGACCTCCATTTCCTAGAGGGCCATGCTACAGATGTCAGGGAGATCATCTCATTTGTGATTGTCCCTTGCCTCCACCTACACAACCCCAGTCAGTGACAATCCGGGGCTATTGCCAGGAGTGTGGAAAGGAGCATGTCTTACGAGACTGCCCAAAGAATCCTAATAATATGCCAAAAATAACTCCTATCAATGTGATTGGCTTAGTGGTAGACTCCATAGTAAGTGTGACTTCCACAGCCCCAGTGCAAGTCATCACGAGAGCCCAGAAACTTAAGCAAAACCAAGACTCAAGCCAAGAAAACAATGCGGAGGTTAGTGAGACTGAGAGCCAGAATAAGAAGAGGACAAGAGCTTGGAGAGATAGCCGTGAACGTATGAAAAGGCAATGGGCAAGAAAGATGAGCGAACTTGAGGAAAGCCTACGAGAAACCAAAACCAAAATCATAGAAATCACATCTCAAACGCACTCTCACACATCCCCGCCACTACCATCCCCTTCACCCTCCATTTCTCCACCCACCAATCCACCACACGTAACCCAACCACCACCCCGAGTAGGATCAGTCTTAGCCGATCCCACTCCTGAAGATCTAGACATGATGCTTAAAGCATATCAAGCCAGAATTCAAGAAGGGCCCAATGTAACAGATCTTGAGAAATGTTACCCTAGAGCCGATCTAGAGATAGAGCGAACAAAGCTTTGTGCTAAAATGGTCGAATTGGCGCAAGCCATGTTTGAAGCCAGTCGTTTGTTCAATGGCTCTAACCCCATCAGAGCACCATTGCACTTTGATGGTCTATTGGATAGATTGGAGGGGTTACTTGCAAAGTCTGGAAAAGGAGCCACCTCCCAGGCTAAGGAGAGGGCAAGTGATAGAATAAGCATTCCTCCCAAGGAAGCTTATGTGCCTAACTCCACTGAACCAGACACCTCTTCTTCTATGAATCAATACACACCAGAATTCTTGCAAGAGATTCAAGAAGAGAAATGGGCTAAAGAGAGTGAAGTTCCTCCTCCCATTGAACTTGTGGATGAGACACACGATCAATTCCCACAAGACCTTCCTTCCATTTATGGAGAGCAGGAGAGTGCCCAATCTCAAGAAAGATTAGACTTTGAGTCTAATTCTTTACAGGAACTACCCCATTTCACAGGCCCATGGGAAGCAAAGTCCACTTGTATGAGAGCACCTACAATCATGGTAAGAAACGAAGATTCAGTCATACCTAGGAACACGGAGGTAGTGAAGAACACCAAAGTGCAGTGCAATCTCACTTTGGAAGAGCTGCTCAAGGTTAGACCAGAAGTGTGGAAACATGTAGCCAATCAAGTGCCCGAAGTAGCAAAACCACATTCCCAGGTAGGATCTCAAAGAACAGTGCCAGAAATACCATTGGATAAGATAGGAGACATGAGTGAAGGAGAAGAAGGAAATACCTACCTCCCAGTTACCCATCAGGGATACACAACCAAAGCAATTTTGGACTCAGGTGCAGGAGTTGCAATTGCTACCACTTCCTTATGGAAACGTTGGGGCAAGCCAGCACTCAGGCCAACAAGAATGAAATTGCAGATGGCCGATGGTCATATTGAGAGGCCCTTAGGATTGCTAGAAGGAATAACTCTCACTACATGTGGTGTTGAGTTCGAGCATACTTTTGCTATATGTGACTTTAGCAAAAACCAAGCCTACGAGATGATTTTGGGGAGACCATTTATGTGGCAGTTGCAAGTGGTACAGGATTGGGGAACCAATTCCTTGTATTTGCAGCACTTAGGTGTTACAACCAAAGTCAATCTCAAGGATTACTCTCATAGAGATGTCCCTCCTATCCAATGGAACCCCATCCATAGAGCCAAAGATGATACGGAATCGGTGCATTCCCTAGGATCAGGATCCTCATGGATGCATGAAGACACTCACTTATGGATGTGTAAGGTAGCAGTAGAAGAAGAGAAGAGAGAAAAAGCCAGGGAGGTAGGTGCAAAAGAAACCCATAGATCAATCCAAGACCCAGCCTATGCACCTGTAGTTTTTCCAAACGAAGAATTTGAACCTCACGGCTGGGCAGAAATTCTAGCAACAATGGATGTAGCCATCAATGAAGAACAATGGACACCTCACTGTGATGAGGATGGCTATGACATTTCAGTCTTCTCCATAGAGCCGATCATGGGAGAGGCAGTTTTAGAAGAGTGTGAACCTAGCCCTGATGCATTTGAGGATGCGAGTGACTCCGATCTAGAGTCAATCATTATGGACCCACCTTTTGCATCAGATGAAAAATACTTCTATGAAGTAGAATTTCAACCCCAGAAGCACGGAGAGCTTACAAAGGATGTAAGGCTAGCCACACATGTAACCCCTAAGGAAGAAGGAAAGAAAAGAAAGAAGAGAGAAGTCACACCAGAAGAGGAAGAATCTTTGTTTGAGGTCCCGGAAAATTTTAAGAAGTATGAGATAGATGACAGGAGAGTCATGATTAGAATGCCTAAACGAGAGGCGCAATCGGGAGAGGCCTATGATAACAAAGAAACCACCAAGAAAATAGTGGTAGCCATAGAAGAAGGAGAAGAGAGGTGCACTTACATAGGACATGACCTCACTGAGGAAGAAGAGCATGAGCTGATAGCCTTGCTAAGAGAATACAGAGATGTATTTGCTTGGAGTTACAAGGATTTGAAAGGAGTGGACCCGGACATATGCTCACATACGATTCCCATGACTACAGAGGCCAGACCCTCAAAACAAAAGCCATACACATACAATGACAACTATGCTGCCAAGATCAAAGAAGAGATAGACCGCTTGGTTGAAGCTGGATTTATCTATGAAATTGAGCACACTGAATGGGTATCCTCCATTGTGGTGGTGCCCAAGAAGAACGGCAAATTACGAGTATGCATTAACTTGAAGAAGGTTAACGCAGCCACGATCAGGGATAATTACCCGCTTCCTATCACTGAGCATCTATTAGAAAGGGTGGCAGGCAAGGAAGTGTACAGCTTCCTAGATGGGTTCTTTGGCTACAATCAAGTGGCCATTGCACCAGAAGATCAGCATAAAACGGCTTTTGCCACAGAGTGGGGTATATTCGCTTTTAGGGTAATGCCATTCGGGCTTACCAATGCTCCTGCAACCTTCCAAAGGCTGATGTGCCATGTATTTAAGGAGTTCCTGAGGAAGAACTTAGAAGTCTATGTTGATGATCTTTGTGCTCATTCCAACATTAGACAAACCCATATTCCTGAACTCAGACAAATTTTTGACAAATGCAGAGAATATCAAGTCTACTTGAACCCAGAAAAATGTGTTTTCATGGTCAGGCAAGGCAAGATTTTAGGACACATAGTGTCAAAGAACGGCATCTCCACTGACGAAGAGAAGGTGAGGGCTATTGCAAAACTACCTAGGCCAAAGAATGTCAAGGAAGTGCAAGCTTTCATGGGGCATTGTGGTTATTACCGACGTTTCATTCACATGTATGCCATCATTGCAAAGCCTCTGTACGAAATTCTGACAAACTTTGAGTGGACTGAGGAATGTGAGAATTCCTTCAATGAGCTTAAACGGCGATTATGTTCAGCACCAATCTTAACCACACCAGATTGGAATAAGCCTTTCCATGTTCATGTGGATGCATCCAATTATGCCATTGGATGTGTGCTTGCACAACCTACTGGTGAAGGTAATATGGATCTTCCAATTGCCTATGCGAGTAGACAGTTGAATGCAGCTGAGCGAAACTATACCACTACCGAACGAGAGGGGTTGGGCATGGTGTATGCGGTTAAAAAGTTTAGACATTATTTGCTTGCAAATAAGTTTAAATTTTTTACTAATCATCAAGCTCTACTATACTTGGTAAACAAGCCATGCAACACAAGTAGATTGGTGAGATGGTTCCTCTTACTAATGGAATATGACTTTGAGGTAGTGGTGAGAAAAGGCAAGACTCATTTGAGAGCAGATCATCTCTCTAGGCTCACATCCGGAGAAGCCCCACAAGGAGTATAAGATGATCTTCCTGATGCTTACTTGTTTAATTTAGAAGTAATACCTCAGTGGGCTAAGCCATTAGTGCCAGTATTGACATACGGGCCTAACCACCCAGTAATAAACACTCAAGGTAGAGAGGTAGTAAAAGCCCAGAAGTACCATATCATGGCAGGAAGCATGTACAAACAAACAGATCAAGGGATCTTGGCTTGTTGTGTAGAAGAGGACGAGTACACTAAATGGTTGCATTTAGCACATGTAGGTGCATTAGAGCAACACTACTCAAAGCAATGAACCTTACAGACACTAAGGAGACTCGGAGTGCATTGGCCGACTATGGAGGCTGATGTCCAAAAGTTGTGCAAGGAATGCCCAATCTGTTGCACTAAACCACCTGTGGAACATGCCACTCTTTATCAAGTGTCCATAGTGCCAGATTGGAGTGAACCTCTAGTATCCTTCTTAAGGACGAAAACATTCCCTCCAGACATGACTCTGGCTAGGCAAAGGAGTTTAGAACAAGGAGCCCAGGATTATTCACTCATTGGTGATAATCTATACATGTTGGTGCAGACCAATCACCAATTGAAGATTTGAAGGACAAAGGATGGAGATGAGATCAAGTTTTGAAGCATAGAAGATGGATACATTCACAGGATGAATGATTTGTACACATATGTACATTCGTGAAGACATAGATCACTTAGAGTTTTGAATAGTCATAAACTTGTATATATTTGCCTATAAATACTTGGAAAAATGTCGGGGCAATAGGAGGAGACAATAGGAGATCATGAGAATAGTGTATTGAGAAGTTGTAAGTGTCATTAGACATATGTGAAGTGAGTTGAATTCTCCATCCTCACCCAGTTGTAAATTTCTGAGAAATAGAAGGAAAAATTGCGCCCGATGTTTCTGTGTTTTCTCCCTGTGTGATAGATCTTTTGTGAATTCCTTTTGGAGATATCTAAGTCCATAGTTAATCAATCTATGGCTAGAGTTTGAGAGTCTAATTGTGATCAGGTTAAGAGAATTGTGTGTAGGAACATTTACATGTGAGAAAGTACTCACTGGTTCCTGAAACAGGCGCAAATTTCGATCTTAATGATTTGATAATTTCTCACTCCACAGTTTAAAGTTTTATGCAAGTAAGCACTTAATCTTTAAGTTGGAAGGTAAGCTACTCGTGGCTAAAAGCATTTGCTTAAACGGGTTCTATACTAAGAGAATTAAAGTTAAGAAGTTAGGGGTGTCCAAATCGACTTCTCAAAAGTGCAGATTTAGACATAGCTGACTTGGTAAGTAGATTTCTCAAGATCTACTGAACCTTTTGAAGTAATTTGACTTGGAGAAGGTGCGCAATCTTTAGGCGACACCTTGTGAAAAGTTTCATAAAAAACTTTACACATTTACTCAGTCAATGAGCAAGATCTATGCAACAGACTTTCTGAGGAATTTCCTTCTTCACAGTTTAGCCAAGAAATTGATATTTGGTCATTGATCTCTTAAATTGGTGAAGGTTTTGACTTACTCTTGATATAGAGGTGTTCTAAATTCAAGAGTAGGTTGTTCTTTTGGAGATTAACACTCTCCATCAGTGGTATCAGAGCAGGAAACATCAAAATCAAGGAAAGGAGGATCCCGACTGCTGCAGATTCAAGAAATTCAACTCTTGAGGAGAAGACCAGACATGATTAACAATGGTTCAGTGCTTGGTTTGCCTAATGTTGCAGGTCAACATATGACATACAGATGTGAGGCATGTCAATTAGGTAAGGCTCATAAGCAACCCTATTCCAAGCATGGTTTTATGTATTCAGAGAAACTTGAGTTGGTACATACAGATGTGTGGGGACCATCAAAGGATTTCAGTATAAATGGGTCAAGGTATTATGTGATTTATGTTGATGATGCTACTAGATGGATCACTATTTATGTGATCAAAGATAAGTCAGAAGTATTCAATACTTTCAAACATTATCATATGTATGCAGAGAGAATTACAGGACATAAGTTGAAGAGACTAAGGTCAGATGGAGGGGGAGAGTATTTCTCTAATGAGTTCAGTGATTGCTTGTGGAATGCAAGTATAAAAAGAGAGGTTACTTGCAGGTACTCTCCTCAACAAAATGGTGTAGCAGAAAGGAGGAATAGGACTCTGGTTGAGTTTGCAAGGTCCATGATGAAGGAGAAAAATTGCCCTAATTATTTGTGGGTTGAGGCTGTAAACACAGCTACTTATTTGGTCAATAGACTACCTTGTAAAGCTTTGCAGGGAATGACACCTTATGAGGCATGGTGGGGTAAGAGACCTACACTAGACCATTGCAAAGTATTTGGATGTTTGGCCTATGCATATGTGCCATCACAATTAAGGCACAAATTGGAACCTAAAGCTGAAAAATATGTGTTTATTGGTTATGATGATAAGCAGATGGGATACAGGTTGTGGAATCCATCCACAAAACATTTTCTTGTATCAAAAGATGTTACATTTGATGAGCAAGGTACTTGGTATGCAGGTACTATCAATATTAATACAGATGATGAAGAAATTGTGAGCCAAAGGAAAGGTAAATCAAAGGTTCAGATATTTGATGAGCAAGAGAATAATGAAGTATAGGTTGAAGTGGAAGAAACACCAAGATTTGATCCTGAATATGAAGAACCAGAAACCTCAAGAAGTGGAGAACTTAGGAGGTCTACAAGGAACAAATGGCAACCTACAAGGTATAGCTATGATACTTCATTTTTGGCTACCAAAGATTATGCTTACATGATTAAAGCAGATGAAGAAGACCCTTCTACATATGAAGAGGCAAAAGGTAAAGAAAATTGGGAGAAAGCTATGCAAGAAGAATATGATGCATTGTTGGAGAATCAAACATGGGATTTGGTTCCAAAGCCAAATAGCCAGAAGTTCATTGGATGTAAGTGGGTTTATAAGACAAAAAGATTTGCAGATGGAAGTGTGTCTAGGTACAAAGCTAGACTTGTTGTCAAAGGGTTTGCTCAGACATATGGTGTTGACTATGATGAGACTTATAGTCCTGTGGCAAAGATGACAACCATGAGGACACTTATAGCAATTGCTGCATGCAAAGGTTGGAAATTGTGTCAATTAGATGTGAAGAATGCTTTTTTGAATGGTTATATTTCAGATGATGTGTTCATGGAGCAACCTCAAGGGTTCAGAGATAAAAGGTATCCAGATCATGTGTGCAAGCTCAAGAGAGCTTTGTATGGCTTGAAGCAGGCCCCAAGGGCATGGAATTATAGACTTGTAAAGTTCTTGAAAGAACTTGGATTTCAGGTGTCTAAAGCAGATAGTAGCTTGCTTATCAAAGCAAGTGATAATGGTTTCATATACATGTGCATATATGTTGATGATATAATCCTTACAGGTACAGATGAGGAAGGAATACAAAGACTAAAGAAGCAAATGGAAAAGGAGTTCAAAATCAGTGACTTGGGAGACTTGTCATACTTCTTGGGCATGGAGATTACATATACTCAACATGGAGTATTTGTGACCCAAGAAAGGTATTTGAAGAACTTGTTAATCAAGTTTAAAATGAATGATTGCAGGGTAGCACCTACACCAATGGAGGTGAATCACAAATTGAGTAAATTTGGAGGTGAAGAATTCAAGGACATGAGACAATATCAGAGTTTGGTTGGTAGTCTTATCTATGCTACTTTAACTAGACCTGATTTATCATATGCAGTTGGAGTTTTGTCTCAATTTATGCATTGTCCTAGGAAAGAGCATTGGATTGCAGGTCAAAGAGTGTTGAGGTACATTAAGGGTACACTCAAAGAAGGTTTGTATTATGGTTTTACATCAGATACAAATATCAAGATTTATAGTGATGCAAATTGGGCAGGTAATCCAGATGATAGAAGGTCAACCTATGGATACATGTGTTATGTGGGAGATAAGTTAATCTCTTGGTGCTCAAAGAAGCAACATACAGTTGCTTTGTCATCTACAGAAGCAGAGTACAAAGGCGTGGTTGAAGCTGCAAAAGAAGTGATATGGCTTAAGACTCTCATGAAGAGTCTTGACACTATACAGAGCATACCTATCATTTATGGTGATAACATGAGTTCATTATATCTAGCTGCTAATCCTGTTTTTCATGCCAGGACCAAACACATTGAGATACAGTATCACTTTCTAAGAGAGAAGGTGATGGATAAGGAGATTGAAGTCATACATACTTCAACAAAAGATCAGATAGCTGATATGCTTACAAAGAGCTTGGATGGACCAAAGTTACAGAAGTTTAAAGACATGGCAGGCATAAAGAAGGTTAGAGAAACCTCAATTGATGATTGAGGGGGAGCTGTTGGTGCAGACCAATCACCAATTGAAGATTTGAAGGACAAAGGATGGAGATGAGATCAAGTTTTGAAGCATAGAAGATGGATACATTCACAGGATGAATGATTTGTACACATATGTACATTAGTGAAGACATAGATCACTTAGAGTTTTGAATAGTCATAAACTTGTATATATTTGCCTATAAATACTTGGAAAAATGTCGGGGCAATAGGAGGAGACAATAGGAGATCATGAGAATAGTGTATTGAGAAGTTGTAAGTGTCATTAGACATATGTGAAGTGAGTTGAATTCTCCATCCTCACTCAGTTGTAAATTTCTGAGAAATAGAAGGAAAAATTACGCCCGATGTTTCTGTGTTTTCTCCCTGTGTGATAGATCTTTTGTGAATTCCTTTTGGAGATATCTAAGTCCATAGTTAATCAATCTATGGCTAGAGTTTGAGAGTCTAATTGTGATCAGGTTAAGAGAATTGTGTGTAGGAACATTTACATGTGAGAAAGTACTCACTGGTTCCTGAAACAGGCGCAAATTTCGATCTTAATGATTTGATAATTTCTCACTCCACAGTTTAAAGTTTTGTGCAAGTAAGCACTTAATCTTTAAGTTGGAAGGTAAGCTACTCGTGGCTAAAAGCATTTGCTTAAATGGGTTCTATACTAAGAGAATTAAAGTTAAGAAGTTAGGGGTGTCCAAATCGACTTCTCAAAAGTGCAGATTTAGACATAGCTGACTTGGTAAGTAGATTTCTCAAGATCTACTGAACCTTTTGAAGTAATTTGACTTGGAGAAGGTGCGCAATCTTTAGGGGACACCTTGTGCAAAGTTTCATAAAAAACTTTACACATTTACTCAGTCAATGAGCAAGATCTATGCAACAGACTTTCTGAGGAATTTCCTTCTTCACAGTTTAGTCAAGAAATTGATATTTGGTCATTGATCTCTTAAATTGGTGAAGGTTTTGACTTACTCTTGATATAGAGGTGTTCTAAATTCAAGAGTAGGTTGTTCTTTTGGAGATTAACACTCTCCATCAATACAAGCGTGGTAAAGATGGTTACCTGGGACTATGTGTCCATGAGAGTGAATATCTCAAAATCTTGGATACTGCTCACCAAGGTGTAGCAGGGGGACACTTTGGACCAGATCGGGTAATCAAGGCAATACTATTTGCGGGCTTTTGGTGGCCAACCCTTCACATGGATGCACATACCTATGTGAAACGGTGTGATGTTTGTCAGAGAACTTAGCACCCTATACGCAAGGATGAGATGCCACTGAAGCCTATGATGGGCGGACGTGCGTTCTCTAAATGGGGAATAGACTTTGTTTGTCCTATTAATCCCCCAGCTAAGGGTTCACATGCTGAATATATCATCGTGGCCACAGACTATCTAACCAAGTGGGTAGAAGCGAAAGCTACTACAAAAAATGATGCTCAAACAACAGCAAAGTTCTTATTTGAAAATGTATTCACGAGGTACGGATTGCCAATAGAGTTGGTGAGTGATAGAGGCACACACTTCTTGAATGAAGTCATAGAAAACCTTCTCCAAGAATTCTTGGTGATACATAAGAAATCGGCCCCCTATCATCCACAAGCTAATGGCCAGGCTGAGAGCACTAATAAGATCTTATGCAATGTGCTGACTAAACTAGTGAACAATAAACGCTCTGATTGGGACAAACAGCTACACCATGCTGTTTGGGCATACCGGGTTGCCTATAAAACGGTACTCCAAGCCACCCCCTTTCAGATGGTATTTGGCCAAAATGCTGTGCTACCTCTGGACTTTTTGATACCTACATTGAAGGTAGCAGAAGAGCATGACTGGACAGGCCATGAACTCTCCTCTCGAATCTTTGATCTTGAACGTCTAGGCGAAACGCGATTGAGAGCTGCAGCAGGAATCTATGCAGCAAAGAAGAGGCAAAAGGCATATTTTGATACACATGTGAAGGATAAAGGCTTGAAAGCAGGCGACCTAGTCCTAGTCTACACATTGAAGCAGCATGCACGGAAATTAGAGAAAAGAGGTTACGGGCCAATGATTATCAATAGAATCTCCACAAGTGGTGCAGTTCAACTAGCCACTTTAGAGGGCGATATTCTACCAAGTTACATAAGTGGATGCAGAGTCAAGTTATATCAGGAACCCCTCACTGAAGAGATGCTAAATTGACTCAACACTGCCAAGAAACGTAAAGAAGAAGAGAAACGAATTAGAGAAGAAGCACAGGCAGAAGCTTTAGAACGCATCCGACGAATGAAATTGAGGAGACAAGGCAGAGACCCGCCTATGCTTGACACTCAAGAATCTGTAGGCTATCCTATGGCCATGTGCGAGACTTCAGGTGGGCATTCCCATAGAATAATCGACCGACGGCCTTTTGTAACCCTAAGAGTAGGACAAGGGAAGGGTGCAAAGACTGTAAGAGCTTTGATTGACTCAGGTGCATCCACTAGTGCTGTCAAGTTGTCTTACTGTCAAGAATTGAAATTAACTGTCGATCCTATAGAAGCATATCTCATAGGATTGGGAGGAGTGGAAACCCCTTGCATGGGCGAGGTGGATCTTCCCATCTCCATTCAAGACGAAGTGATGACAGTCAAAGTACTAGTGTGTCAAGATGAGGACCTCACTGAGCCTCTTGTGTTGGGTCAGGACTGGATCTATGATCATGCAGTCAACCTCAACCTAAGAAGTGGACTTCTTCAGGTATGGGTAGATCATAGCCGAATTACAGTTGAATTGGAAAATGAGGCACTCAAGGAACTAGGCGAGGCACAAACTCCTGGTCCTTCCAGGGGCGCACATGAAGTTGACAATGCTATTTTTGTCCAAAACTGTATGATGCAGAAAGAGGCTTGTCTCAACAACAGAGCCAGGGAGAGGACGGAACTCCCTTCTTTTCCAAAGACCAGAAGGTTGCAACAACCAACGACAGATCAAATACAGAAGAAGCAGAACACTACCGATACTGGATGCCAAAAAAAGGAGCAAAGCAGATTGTTTCAGCCATGGAAACAAGTATGGAGGCAAAAAGGCGAATACCCGGTTCAGACCAGGCCGACCCCACGGCCAAAACCTCTTATTAGTAGTCAACAACACGACACTAATAAGAAGTCCTTCATTAATTCTTCTGCGAAAGTGAAGTCTATTTGGGTACCCAAGAAGTCAATGAAGGCCAGCCCACAATCACGACAAATCTGGGTGCCTAAGGCTTGCTTGCGGGCTCAAATAGCTACACCAAGGCCGCAACCGGTACAACATGTTTCACTCACTCGAACATCTGAGGCCCAGTCTTACACATCACGCACGGACAAATATTCTTCCATGAGCACTAGTAGAATCGCTTGTAAATGGGTCCCTAAAAAGCCTCATCTTCAAGCAGATACCCCTATCAAACTCTTCAGAGTCTCCACAAAATCAAGATCAAAGCCCATCCACTGCATTTGGCAACCTAAAACTTGTAATAAACCCTCGGACCCCAATTGTAAATCCATGCCCACCTACTAACTACGTCACTCTCACACTACATCATTCCACTTAGTTCTTAGGTCCAACCAATTCCTAACTACACACACAAGCACCGAGCACTTATTAACCTACTAATCTCTCCCGAACCTCATGATAATGTTGTAACGGGGACAAAAACGGTTCTAACTTGTCCTTTACAATGTTAACACATGTTTCTATATTCTCACAGATCAGGAGACAAAAAGTAGCAGGCAGAAGCGACAGGTCCGAGCTCACAAGTAGGAATACTTACTACAGGAATCGATGTGGATAGTCTACCTGTGGATGTGCCACCAACTGAACGACCTGTGGAGCTGCAACACCTTCAGCAGATCCCGGTACCAGATCCACCCACAGGGATCACAGAAAGAGTCCATGCCAATTCTCATTGGTTCAATGGCATGCCAGGTCCATTAGGAGAGGCCAAGTATATATGGGAGTCTAAGTGCGAGTATGACAGATCATGGGTTTGATTCCAATTTTTCTCCAAGGAGTTTGAGACTCTACAGAACACCAAGGATCTCCAGACCATATGGCAACGTGCAGGGCTAGCAGAATACTTTGAAGCACCACTACCTAAACCGGATCTCCTCCGATGCTATTATTTGGTCTCCACATTACAAGCTAATGAAGAAAAGGACAAACCAGGATCATTTGTTCTTCCTTCCTTGCTGGGCAACAACGAGTTAAAGAGGTTTGAACTTACCTTGGAGTTGGTGAGCTCTACTTTGAATATGCACGGCACACATGTACCTTCTGAGAAGGATGCTCTCGTTCCTACTAACATGAAGGATAGGAAACTACTAAAGCTTAAAGACATGGCAGCACTCACACCAAACGTGTCCATCCCTCTCCGTATGTGCATGCAACATTTTGCTTTCCCCGGCCAAGACCGCTTCACACAACCACACAAAAGAATCTGGTTTGCTCTCTACTTAATCCAAGAGCATGAGGGGTGCGATCCCTTGTGTCCAGACAAGGGAAGTTCTGACTACTCCTGAAGTATCGCCACGAGGGGAGGCCATTGTACCTCCCTTTACCGTTAGGATACCCAGGTCTGGATCTGAAACTACGACACAAGCTGCCCCTTTAGCTCCTCCTGCTCCATCTGAATTTGAATTTGCTACAACTGAAGATGCTGAAGGAATGGATCCCCACGACTTCGAAGCATTCTTACAAAGTACACAACTCTCTGATGTAGAGTTTTATTCAGATGCAGAAGAACAAGGCACATCTTCACAAAGAAGAAGAAAATCTACAGACGGCCGCCATGTACATTGGAGTGACGCTCAGCAAGGTCAACAACAAGGACACCTAGAAGAAGAAGGAGCATATGAAGAGGAGACCATTGAAGCCCCAGCCTATACAGCAGAACTCCGAAGGCTGTATCAAATTATGGAACGAGTGCGATCGCAACAACTGCTCACCGAACAGAGCAGTAGAGTACTCATGACTCAGCTGTTGGAAGAAGCAGGAGTTGACTCAGAATATAGTGAAGGTCTCTTATTGATGGCAGAAACATATGGGGTAGTAGAAGCAGTGCGGACCACCATTAGGAGGTCTCCAGTTCAATATGATCCACGAAGATTCTAGATACGACCACGCTCAGGTAAGAATATCCAGATCCCCATTACAACGGCAGAAGGGCCAATTATTACATCCGAACCCATCGGGACAACCTCCCAAGCAACAAAAACTGCTAGCCAAGAGCACCCAGTCACCCATGAGGAATCCACCGAGCCACTACCACCCACACCCCCACCATCGCCTCCTAGAGCAGAAACCGTGGAAATCACCTCGACCACTCAACCCACCGAACCAACCTTCATCTTCCGTACTCCCATCTCTAGTTCAACCCTATTCTCCACCTCTGGTAAGATTCCTACCTTTGCTACCCAATTTCAACCCGAAGACCTTCCTCCAGAGGTGCAAAAAGGCAAAATTCGTCAACCCACCTGGCGGCAGAAACTTCTAGAGACATATCCAAAAATGCTATGCACATGGAACAACGCGCCTTTACATCTCCTATACAATCCATGCTACAGTCTAGCTCCACACCGCAGGTCTTGGAAGGCATTCAATATCAAAGTGCAGAACAACGCGCAATGCAAGGAATGGCTAAACTACCCGTACATTGTGCCACCACAGGGACCGCCGTCGATAGCGTACATGATGGGAACAATTCGACATTGGATGCCGCGATTGAAGCCCATGCCAGATGTGGCAGCTCAAATGATGCTTAAGATTTTAGATATGATGCAGGTAGTCCTAAAAACCTTTAAAAATGCAGTCGCACCACAGGTACGTCTACCGGGGTTTACCAATGGAAATTATGATTTGGTGTATGACATGAGCACCACCCCCAGTATTCGTGTGGCTTACGCCTGGCATGCACGCATCAAATACCTCCCTGCATGTTACAAACAGACCTTCGAAGAAATGTTCAGATCAGGTTTCTGGGAGTATCACTCGGAGGTCTTCGTACTGACGCCAACACACCTGCTCCATCTCTCTTTGCTTGTGAACAAGCAATGTACTCTGAGTACTACACCACACCGCAACCAGAGGTCCCTGGCGCAATAAATTGGGATGCATTGGAAGCTGATCTAGCAAGAGGATTAAGGATAGGAGAACACGAACTTGCCACCAATGTCATCCAATACTATATCGACCACCCTATAGAACAGAGGTTTGTCATGGGCGATAGACGCTAGGAAGGGGGGAGTGTTGGCATACAAGTCAGATGAAGAGCATACTAGTGCAACGGAGGAGTCATGCACAATACAGCAACAAGGCCCAATCATTTTTTCCATGGACCATTTACAACTCAAGTGATTTTAATCACTACACAAACATTGTAAATTCCATTTTTGGTAGAATAGACTCCATTTTGTGCAAGCCGAGGAGTCCTCGAGTTTGAGGAGTATTAGAACTAGCTAGATATCAATTTTCATAATTTTTAGACTCTGTTTGAGCCCTCAAATAGGCTCTAGAACCTAATTTTTAACTAGGCCGAACACTAGGTCTGGACAAGACCAAAGCTAGTTAGAAAACTATAAAAAGAGCTAGAGAGCTCATTTTTGGGGTTAGATTGTTTGTGAATTCAGCTTATGTAAGAGACTTTTTGACTAATGCAAAGAACTTCATTGTTCCTCTCCTTGTTCTTGCCTTGTGTGCGCGTGTGTGTGTATGTGTGTGCATGCTTGTGTGCTTCTCACTCACACACTTGTGCCTTCACTGTCTCATAGTCTTCATACTAGTCCTCATGTCTCCACGGATTGACAATTATGAGGTGAATCTTCTCACGTTGGTACTCACCATTGTGCTAGAGTGACAAAAACTGAGATCCTAAGGGCGCACACAGTACTCCACATAGAGGCTACAGAATATGAAGAAAAACACAATACACAGGGAGCATGAAGATTTTCTTAGATCTTACAAATGCGATCGAACTTATAGTCTGTGACTGACTAGGCCACTATATGTTTTATTAAAGAACATATACAAAGAAGTATCTTGTGGCCATTTGGCCTTTCACATGGACATGGACGATAACAATTTGCATGCCTCTTTGAGATGTCAGATTTGGGGCATTTGCATCATTATTTGGGCATTCAATTTATGTAAGTTCATGGCAGAATAGCTTTGTGTCAAACAAAACATATTGACACATTATTATAGCATTTTGGCCTTGAAGACTGCAAACCTATTGCCACCAGGTTTATGGTTGAGTCTTCATGATGTTGGAGATGGATTTGATGCTGTTCTCTATGAGTATGTTGTTGGATGCTTGATTTAATTATGCATAGCTTGGCATGATATTTAGTTTGCTATCTCTTAGATGAGTAGGTTTATACATTGCCCAAGTGTCAAGCATTCACAAGCAGTTAAGTGTATCCTTCGCTACTTGAGTGGTACTCGACTACTTGGATTATTTTATCCCAAGAGGGTGATCATTACCACTAGATTTACATGCTTTTTCTGACTCTGACTAGGCTAGTGCTATGACACGTGTGTCCACCAGTGGTTTTTGCTTCATGCCAGGTAGCTCATGCATATCTTGGTTGAGCAAGAAGTAGACTACTATGGCCACTTCTAGTTGTGAGGCTGAGTATAGGGAAGATTTCACAACAATTGTTGAGTGTCTGTGGTTTAGATGCCATCTGGTTAATATGGGTGTTGGTCAGTCTTCTGCCACCACCATCTTCACTAATAGTTAGAGCGCATTGGCAGTTGTGAGGAACCTTATGTTCCATGCTTGCACAAAGCACATTGAGGTGCATTATGTTGATATATTTAGGTAGTTATGTATGTGAACACACTAAAACTATCGGGGTACTTTTTTCCCTTTTTAGGGGATTTTTTCCCCCAGCTTGTATATATGCCTATAACCCTAATGGGTCACTTATCTTTGTACATTCTAGTGGTAATACATTCAGTATTGTGTGTCATGCTCCAAGCTTCTTCTTCTTCCTTGTGTTGTTCCCGTGCTTCCGTAGACCTCAAACTCCAACAATTGGTATCAGAGCAAGTCGACGCTTCATCTAGGGCATCCATGACACCCCTCCGATCACAGTCTCAAAATCGCATGAAAATTGGTCAGCATACTTAGGTGTCAAAATCACGATCTCACCTTGTCTCAACCTCCGAATGCACTATCGCAATGCTTGTGTAGGCAATTTTGTCTTTTTGTGCCAAAGATATATACAAGTTTCGGTTTGCCAATATAAGCATCTTGAAGTCTATTACAAGTTTAGCTAAACTCGACAAGGTAATTCTATTCAACTTTTTTGAGATAATATCAATTTTTTGCATCATGGTATTTTAGTCAATGGCCATGGTCGAAATCAGTGATGTATTCTGTATGTTGGTTGTTGAGGATAAGTTGGACGGTACCAATTACCCATTATGGGCTTATATGATCTGTCATGTATGGTTGTAAAAGAACTGTGGAATATTGTGTAGGGTGTTGAAAAATGTCCTATTACACCTGCAAACACAGTTGCTAAAGGTGATACAGACGGCATTGAAGATGGCGATATTCTTCATATTCCTGTTCGTGTTGCGGTTCCTGTCGCACCTATTGTAGAGCAATTTTTTTGGGATGGCAGAGATGCTCATGCACGTGCATTGATAGCCTTGTCTATCAAACGTGCCATTATTCCTCACATTCACTCTTGAAGAAAAACTAAGGATGCTTGGAATATACTTACCACTTTATACCAGGCAAGGAGTGAGGCTTGTGTTGCTTACCTTCGAAAACAGTTGGAGAGAGTACATGAATGAAGAAGATTCCATGGATAGTTTTCTGACAAAGATCAAAGATTTTAAGGAACAATTGATTTTTGCCGATGAAGTCTTGTTTGACAGTTCACTTGTGTAGACTATTTTGAATGGTCTTCCCAATTCATATAAGCGGTTTGCTTCTAATCTCTATTTGATGATGAAAGGCAATCCAAATGCCTTAACATTTTAGGGGTTAGTCTTTGTTCTATTGCAAGAAGATCAATCTAGGCAGAACATGTCCATTATGCGTGTTGTAGATCAAGCTTTCTTGGCTAGTCAAAAGGGCAAAGTAAATGGAGCTCTTCTTCTAGTAAGCAAAAATATGCTAATTCTGCACAATCAAAGAGGGATGAGAGAGATGAGAGAAAATAGAAAAGCAAAAATCGTTTTGCAAATACTATAAAGGAAATGATCGTGTCATAAAGAGTTGTCCAAAATTGGTTGTTAAAGAGGCAAGGAAGAAAGAGGATGGAATGGTTGTTGTAGAGGCCTCCACAACCAAAACAGAGCCTGGTTGTGTAGAATGAAGAATGGGCATTTACCACTGTTTGAAGTTATGACCTATCTTCTCATGAACAGTGTATGTCTGCAATAGACTCAGATGTTTGGTACTTTGATAGTGGGGCAACCAAACATATTACCTTGCAGCGTAGTTCCTTCACTTCACTCTAGCCTACCCCTACAAGGAATACTGTCACATGGGCCAGCAACTCCTCTTATCCTATCATGGGAGTTGCTAAGATTATTCTGACTACTATTGATGGTAGTTCTTTTACATTGTTGGATGCTTTTATGCTAGGGATCAAGACGAATAAGTTATCAGTTTCATTTTTATCCAAGATTGGCTTGATTGTGAAATTTATTGATGATAGATGTACAATTCATGATCCGTCAAATGGTGATGTCATTATTGCTTCAGACATTTTATGTCGTGGGCTGTATAAGCTCATAGATTATGAAGAATCTATGAATGATTCAGCATGTGCAGTACATGATTATCAGGCTTTGTCGGATGCAAAGCTTTGGCATGCATGCTTTAGTCATATGAAATTTTCTAGTTTGCTACGCTTGCAGTAGTCTAAAATGGTATCCTCTCTGCCCAAACTTCAGGAACCTAGTAAACATGTCTATGAAGGCTGCATTTTGGGTGAAATGCAATGTTCCTCGTTCCCAAAAGATGGTTTAGTTTAAGGTACTCAGAGATTGTAGCTTGTTCATAGTGATGTCTGTGGTCCTATGTAGACACCCTCTTTTGGAAACTATCTTTACTTTGTGACTTCCATTGATGATTTTTCTAGGCATGCATGGGTATATCCATTGAAAGCAAAGTCCGAAGTGTTTATGTGCTTCAAACAGTTTCTGGTTTTGGTTGGAAATCTATTATCATGTTAAATGGGCACCCTCTGTTTTGATCGGGGGGGGGATATATGTCTTCTGATTTCAATGCATTTTTGGGTGGACGTGGGATGAAACATTAGTGTACAGTGCCATATACACCTCAAAATAATGGAATTTCTGAACGGATGAACAGGTCGCTCATGGGGATGGTGAGGTGTATGGTCAAGAGTTAGACTTTACCACATAGTTTCTGGCTTGAGGCTATTATGTGTGGAGCATATGTACTTAACAAGTGTCCCATCAAAGCATTGCAGTCTATCACTCCATACGAGGCTTGGCATGGTCGTAAGCCATTTGTTGCTCACCTACGTGTATGGTTGTCTGGAATATGCATATTGATCCAAACACTCTACAATGATCTAGTGTTGGTTTCTTACCCCACCAAGCTTCATATGGAGTCATTCCATTAAGAGCTGCACATGGTAATCTATTCACAAGATATGTAGCTGTATTTACAGCCTCAGCCCAAAGATAATTTGGACAATTCTTCTCCTTCAGCATAGCTCTGGCAAACTCCACCAAAGTCCTGTTTCTTCTTTCTGCTACACCATTTTGTTGTGGTGTATACCTGCAAGTTATTTCTCTCGTAATACCTGCATTCCAAAGATAATCATTGAACTCTTGGGAGAAGTATTCTCCCCCTCCATCAGACCTTAGTCTCTTAAGCTTTTGACCTGTGACTCTCTCTGCATATGCATGAAAATGCTTGAAAGCTCCAAACACTTCTGATCTTTCCTTCAAAACATATAATGTTATCCATCTTGTAGCATCATCAATGAAAAGAACATAATACCTTGAGCCACTGATAGATCCTTCTTTTGTTGGTCCCCATACATCTGTATGAATGAGCTCAAGTACTCCATCATGTTTGAATCCTTTCTTTTGAAATGGTAACTTGTGTGCTTTTCCCATTTGACATGCTTCACATTTATAAACCATATGTTGACTTTGCACATTTGGTAATCCTAGTACAGACTGATTAGCAACCATAGCTTTAATTGCTCTTTCATTGAAATGACCTAATCTCTTATGCCAGAGATCAAGTTCTGTAATCACTGCTTCACCATGTGTGAGCAAAGCTTGACCAATGTTCCCTTGCACTCTTAAAGTAAAGAGTCTACCTTCTTTCTTACCAGAGACAATCTGATTATATCCATGGATCTTCCACAAATACTCCTTCATTTGTAAACCTGACTTGAAAACCTTTTTCAACTATCTGTCCCACACTAATCAAGTTTTTAGGTATTGTAGGAACATATAAAACATTGGTTAGCAAATCTGCTCCACTCTTGCATTTCACTTTTCCAATTGAATGTACACTATGTCTTGTATTATCACCTGTTTGAACTGTATGACTAGAAATGCCTTTTTCCAATTCTGACATCAATTCTATGTTTCCTGACAAATGATTAGAACATCCAGAGTCAATGTAAAATACCTTTAGATCCTCTTTATCTGATGTGTTGATTGATTTCATCATCAATGATGTATGACTTTCATTCTGTGTGTCATTTGCATAATTGTAGTAGGTGGTGTTGTAGGATTGATTCTGTCCCCAACTTCTTCCTCCACCTCTACCATAGCCTCCTCTTTGACTTTGTCTACCTCTTTGAAAATTACTTTGATATCTTCCACCTCGACCTCTGCTATTGTTGTTTTGATTCTGGTTTGATCCTTGTTGGTTGTGCCATTAGTCATGAGCCAAATGATTACTCAATCCACAGATCCAGCAAGCCCTTTTGTTGTTATTTTGATTACCTCTTCCTCTTCCAAAACCTCTTGCTCTTCCTCTGCCAGTGCCTTTACCTCTTGCATAATAAACTTCAGAACTCGACTCCTCTTCATCCTTTGCTTTACCTTTATCTCCTTTCTTCTTATTCTTCATGTACATTGTAGAACTTTGTCCTTTATCTCCATCTCCCTTCAAGTCTTGCTCATATGTGAGCATCAAACCAAGCAATTGATTCAAATATGGAACATAATGATTTAATGAAAGTTCTGTTGATAAGACAAAAGGTTTCCACCTTTCATCCCCTCTCAAACCTGCAAGTAGTTGAGCAATCAATCTGTGATCTTCAACATCTTCATCTATGGATCCAAGACTATCTGCAAGATCCTTCATCTTAGTGACATAATCACTAATGGTTTGACTTGGCTTCTTCTTGAATGTTGTAAACTTTGACCATAGACTTGCTTTCCTTGCTTTAGTAGTGCTTTGGAAATGATACTCCAATGCGTTCCATATATCTTCAGATGATTCCAATCCTCTGATGTGTGGTAGAAAATGATCAGGGATTGTATTGTAGATGTAGGCTTTTGCACTTGCATCCTTCTTCTGCCAATGCTTTAAAGCATCAAGTTCCTCTTTCTTTGGTCGGCTTTCATCTTCAAATACTGGCTTCTCTTCTTCACCTGTTACATATATCATGAGATCCTTACTCATAAGTAAGGCTTCCATTCTCATTACCCATGCGGGGTAATTATCTCTGTCCAGTTTGTCAATGGAGATATGATCTGCCATAGTTCTTTCCTTCTACTGCAACCTGTGAGCTTAAAGGATAAAGGACAATACCTTTTGAAGTTCTTTTTGTATGAGGGTACTTTTGAAGTAGCCTTTTGATGCCTTGTGTCTTCAAATGCTTCACCTTTCAAACTTTAATGGAAAACTTTACAAAACTTCTCGTACCTTTGTCGTCTTCTGCTCTCGAGAATCTTTTTGCTCTGATACCACTTGTTGATGTATGAAACACCACAAGAAATGAATTGATGTGACACTAGAACACCTCTATGGTCACCATTAACTCATTGCCACTCCAAACTTTGAGAAATGATAGCCTAAAGTGAGAACTTTGCTTCTACAGAAATTCCTAGTCACCGAAATGACATACCTTCAGTATTTTGCTAATTTCTCCTAGATCAAGTATTATTTCTCCATGAAACTTTATAGGCTGAAACTAGAAGAGTAGAGATTTCCAACAAGCTATCATATGCATCAAAGGGATCTCTAGAACTCAAGTTATGGCCCTCAAAAGATGACCCTGTATGACCTTCCAAAACTGGAAATTTTTGCCTGTTTTAGTATTCCTGGGTGTCTAAAAATAAAAATTCGATGCCTAGCATCGAATTTCAATCAAGGTCGATGCCGGGCATCGACTTTGAGCTTTTTTAGGCTCTTTTTCTGCACCAGAAATACTCTCTTTTACACACACATGAAGAAGACCACTTGTATGCTAGAAGTCGATGCCGGGCATCCACTTTGTGCTGAAATTCGATGCCAGGCATCGAGTTGCTCCACAAACTTCATGTTTTTAGAAGATTCAACAATAGGTAACACACAGAGAATGAAAACAATGACTTATCAGCCAAGATTCGATGCCAGGCATCGAATTGCTCAAAAAACTTGAACTTTTGAATTCATCACACAGTAGGCAAGCATGGAGATGATGGAGAGAGACTCATACACAGAACTTTACTCAGTTTTTTCTCATAGCTATGAAAACTCAGAAGTTTTATAGATGCTTTCTCACTCAGAGAAGCCCGACTATACTCAGTCGTATAAAATGAACTCCTTCTTCTACTTCTTCTCTCTCTCTCTCTCTCTCTGCGTCAGTTGATACAAACTAACTTATATAGATTTTTGTATTCTCGTGATTTTAAAAAACTTCTAGAACTAAGGTGAACTAACTTTACAAATATGATACACTTGTGAATTTGTCCCTTCACATAGGCATGTGGTTTTCTTCTAAAGCTTTGACCTTCAAATATATATGTCCAATTAGTGAGTGTTTCTCCAACATATTTTTTATGACGATTTACATGATGTAGTTGTTCATGAGAAAGTTGATATTGACTGGTGCATACTTTGCATGATAGCAAATTAGATGCACCTCTATCATATCGTACCGTTCAGGCTCTCATTGTGCTTATTTTGCATCAGATTTGCTATGCTATGGCTACCTCTAGTCTCTCTGATGAGAATGAGGCTATTTCATTTGATGAAGCACAAAATTTTGAAAATTGGATGACTTCTATGCAATCAGAATATGATGCTATTATGACTCATTAAAATGCAAGTACTGACACGTAAACCTGTGTAGTGAATGATTGAATCTACTACATATAACCACTCAACCAAATAAAGCCAACTAGGCTTATCGAGCATCTATGAATAACTAGCATACATCTCCTATGGCGAGGGTGGGTAAGTCTTCCACCTACATCATCGAAGAGATCCCGACATTCGAGTGTCTCCCAATTAAAAGAACCTCACCATGACCCTCTTTATCAATGTCAAAGGCTTTATGCAGAAAAAACATAATTGCTTTATCAATGACCACATAGACATGCATAAGCAATATCCATAGAAGCATATATAGTGTGTGTGTGCTCAATATATGCAGTAAAATGTCACTGAAAGGCTGAATTTACAACCCAAACACTAGCCAACAACACCTGCAAGTGTCCTTCAACTCTGTTCTTTAAGCTCAAAAACCTGCATAAACTTGTGGCTAGTCCCACCACAACTGAAAGCCTTTCAAGAAACTTGTAGATTTATTAGTGTGTCTAAAAACAAAGCCTCAAAGCTGAATATTCATTGTTGCATAAGTACAAAAAACACTCTTCTTGCTTTGAGGGCCCAAAACATGTTCAAGGTAATGTGAACCTTAGTCTTTACCCCTTCTCAAACACCGCAAGAGTGTAGCTTAGTGGCAAGATATTGCCAGTCAAGCAAGTTTTGGAGAGAACGATACTAGGATGGGTGACCTCCTAGGAAGTACTGGGAACCTCTGTCTTCCTTGATTGTTGAGGTCCTCCCTCTTGTGTGACCAACATTTCCAATAGTGACTTTGCTAACTCGAATGATAACATATGCCAAGGCCTATGCCTTCGTCACCACCTTGGGTGGGCAGGAAGGTGCTTGCTTCGCTCGCACAAAAGCAACAACACTTTTGCGTAAGAATGCTTTGATACCAATAAAGTCATGCAATGCACCAGAGTCGATTCTCTTCTTGAAGAGCTGTGCAATGATGCCCTCATAGTACAAAACCAAGCTTCGGATGCCCAACATGATGCTCTACACAGACCTATAGAATACATTAACCTACATAGTAAACACAAAGCACAAACACAAATTTCCTAGGTTTTACAAATGCGATCAAACGTATAGCTTTTGCCTGACCAAGACACTATGTTTTATTAAAGAATATATAAAAAAGTGTCCAATGGCCATTTGGCCTTTCACATGGACACTAATGGTAACAAAAGCAAGAGAAATTTGTTGTGGACAAGAGGAAATGGGAGTTCAACTTGTATCCTTACAAGTAAGACATCGGGAGCTATCCAAATGTGCACTTGCTTCATGTTTTCTCAAGTTTTATGTGTTATCACCAAAAGAAGTTGCACAAAAAGATTGCTAGATTCAAACCAATGCCCTCAAAACAAGAGGGAGGTGAGCTAACAAAGGTAGTCACATCCTTTCATTATTTTTAATCATCTACCACTTTATAAAAGGTGTATTTCTTTACCAAAAAAGGGTGGCTTGACCTATAACACCAAATGGCAATTAGCCACAACATGAAAGCCTAAAGCTTCAATTTGGGAAATTTTTATTTGATCCAATTGCAATCAAAGATGATATCATGGAGGTGTAAGAAAAATAACAACAATTGAGTGAAAAACGGAGAAAAAGATAGACACAAAGTGAGAGATTGAGAACTCAAATTCTCATATTGCAAAAAGTAATGCAGCTACAATGATGGTGTTGTCCACTCGTGCACTCCCAATCTGGAGCTTAGATGGTGATCTAGAGAGACTCTAGATGAAGGGCTTACTAGTGCACAATGTTGTGTAAAGCTCAACCTAGGCCAGACTTATATAGCTTTTACAAGGGGAGTCGGTATAAATAAACATAGTTGGAAGATACAAAATAGTCCACAAAATATACAATCTGACAATATCTCCATGACCAAAAGGGGGCAAGCCCCCTTCTCCACTCCCCCCATTAAGGTTCTATGGGGAAACCATGCGGCACCACAAAGCCTTTATTTTTGCCTTGAATGGCAACCCCATGGCCCAAAAGTTTATTCCCTATCTAACCTAATGGCTAGGCTCACAAGGATCATGTATTACCATCGAAGGTCACACATAGAACTCATCTATCTTGGAAGTTAGGTTTCCACAAATGTTAGGGTTCTCATAATGGCTTCTCCTCATAACGGGGGTCTTACAACTTACAACATTGTGGATCATTTGTGGTCACTTGAGGCTAGAGTATTGAGTATATCTAACACCCCCCCCCCCCAATGTCCACCCTGCGGTGAACTACCTCCTTGGTCCAATGCCAAGCTTTGGAAAGTGTCGATGAAGTTGCTCCCTCCCAAGAGCCTTGATGAAGATGCCTGCTCAATTTTCTTGAGTTACACAATATCTTATCTCCACAACCTCGTCCTCAATCAACTCATGCACATAGTGATATTGAATTTCTATGTGCTTGGTACATGCATGAAAAAGATGATCCTTGGCAATGGCCATTTTTGGTTGTCACACTTCAACCTTGTAGCCTCATGTACTTGCATTCCTATGTACCATAGGATACTCCTCAACCATACTGCTTCACATGTTGTAACACATGCTGCTTTGTACTCAACTTTAGTAGAAGATAGTGCTACATTCGATTGCTTCTTATTGATCCAAGAGAAAATCATTGATCCTAAAGAAAAGCAATATCGAAAAATTGATTTTCTAGTATCAATACTCCTACCCAATCTAAGTCATAATATCCAACGAGAGATGACCCTTCATCATAAAAAAATACCATAATCAATGGTTCCTTTCACATACCTGAGTATCCCCATGCATGCCATCCAATGACTTTGGCAAGTCTTATTAGAGAACTTGCTTACTACTCCAACAACATAAGAGATATATGGTATGCTATTGCTTAAGTAGATGATACTTCCAATTAATTTCTTGTATCTTCTAATATCAACTAGAGGTGGAGTATCTTCAATAGATACTTTTGTGTTGACCTCCATAGGTGTAGAAATTTCCTTGCAATCCTCCATGTCGAATGCCTTCAATATCTGTCTTGCATACTTTTGTTGAGAGATGAAAATGTTCAGTGGTTCCTCCCAAACTTCAAGACCTAAGCAATAATGCATTAAGCCCAAGTCTCTCATTTCAAATTCTAAACTTAGGGCATCTTTCTATTGTTGAAGAAGATCATCATCATTTCCTATAATCACAAGGTCATCTACATAGAGTACAAGCACAATTGTCTTCCCTCCTCTCTTTAGAACATACAAGTTAACATTAGAAGCAGACCTTTTGAAACATAGATCCAAGAGATACTTATCTATCCATTGGTATCATGCTCTAGGGGCTTTTTTCAGCTCATATAATGCCTTCTTCAGCTTACATACCTTGTTCTTTGAATGGGGGGTCTCAAACCCTAGTGGTTGAGACACATATACCTCCTCCTTGAGGTGTCCATTCAAGAATGCTGATTTGTCATCCATGTGATAGATTGGGTTTTCCATTCAAGAATGCTTTTCCACTTGCGTGGTGATAGGTTGGTAAGTTTTAGAATCATCAACTGAAGAGGAGGCTTCCTTCTCTTGTGCAGAAGGAATAGCTCTCGGGCCAGGTTCATAGTGGATTTCCCCTTCAGCTAATGATAAAGTGCAAGCTCTCTTCTACTCCTCCGCTGCATGTGGTTGCTCCTCCTTAAACACCACATCACGACTTGCCATGATGTTCTTAGCCTCAGGGTCATAAAGCTTATAATCTTTCTTATCTTTGTTGCACCCTAAGAAGATACATTTGATGCTTTTTGGTTGAAGCTTGGTTCTCTCCCTATCTGAGACATGTACATAACATTCACTTCCAAATACTTTTAAATGGGAAGCAAATGGCTTTTTCCCAGTGTAGGTCTCTTGTGGAGTCTTTCCATCAAGTGCCTTGGTGTAGCTTTGATTCAAGATGTAGAACAACATTGTTGACATCCTCTACCCAAAATTTATTAGGCAAACCCTTTTCATTCAACATGCTTCTTGCCATCTCCATGATGGTTTGATTCTAACATTCTGCAACACCATTCTGTTGAGGGCTATGTGCCACTATGAGTTGATGCTTGATTCCTTTACTCTTGCCAAAATCTTCAAACTCTATTGATGTGAGCTCACCACCACCATCTATCTTGAATTTCTTCATCTTCTTTCCCGTTTTAGTTTCAACAAGCTGAAGCTATTCTTTAAACTACCAAAATATTGAGCCTTATTGTGACAAATTGGATAGAAACAAATACCAAGCATGGTCTCTAAGGATGGAGGCTTATCTTCAAGGGAGGAATCTATTTGGATACACATCTGGAGATGAAGCTATGCCAACCATGAGGAACAAAGGGCAACCATCACATGAAGAAGAGGAAAGGTTTTCAAATTGGTGTTCAAAGGATGCACTTGCAAGGTCCTATATTCTAAACTCAATCTATGATTTTCTTTTACCTCATGTCAAGGGATGCAAGACATCAAGAGAGACTTGGAATGCACTTGCTTCTTTCTTCTCCTCCAACACTCAAGCAAGGAAGAATCAATTGTGGATGGAGTTCACAACAATGAAGAAAAGCCCCAAGCAAAGTGTGACTGATTATGTCACAAAGATGAAGGAGATTTTAGATCAACTTGGAAGCATTTGAGAGGTAATTGAAGAGAAACAAATCATTAGACAAATCATAAATGGAATCAAAGCAAATGACAAGTGGGGGTCCTTCACAATAACCATGGATTTGTACATGGATATGAATGTACCCGACCTCAACACACTCATGGGCCAAATCTTCACTCATGAGTCAAAGATTAGCAAAGTTGGTGAGTCCTCAAGAGGTAATCAAACTTCTGCCTTATATTCTAATAAAACTAAGATCAAGGGAAAGTCAAAGAATAAGAAGAATGAAGATGAACGTAGCTCTTTCCAAGCAAACTTTGTAGGTAGAAGAAGAGCTAGAGGAAGAGGCAGAGGTGGAAAGCAAGGCAGGGGGAGATTCCAATCATCTCAACCTTGCAATATATGTGGCTTATCTAATCATACTACTCAATAATGTTTCAGGAACCCGAGGAACTCAAGAGGAAGAGTCAATAGAGGTGGCTATGGATCAAATAGAGGAAGATACAATGGAGGCTACAACAACAATTACAACAACAACAACAACTATTAAAGTGGCCATAGAAGAAGAAGAGATTACAATAACCATGCAGAGGAACAAAGTCAAGAAGATTCATTATTGATTATGAATCTATCAGTGAAGAAGGCTAAGGATGATGATCACATCTTTTACATTGATTCAGGATGCTCAAATCATGTAGCAAGAAATGTGGCTTTACTTTCTGATTTGGAAGATCCTCACAACAAACATGAAGTGCAAACAGGAGATGATACAAAGCACTCAGTGGAGAAGATAGGTAATGTGAAGACATCAGATGGGAATATGAACCTCTTAAGCAAAGTCTTGTATGTCCCTACAATTACCAAAAATTTAATAAGTGTTGGGCAGATTGTTGAAAAAGGATTGCAGATTAGATTCAACTTATTTGGAGCATATGTTGAAGACCCAAGGCAAGGCTTTAGAAGGATTTCCAAAGGAGAAAAGACAGGAAGACTTTTCACTTTTGAAGTGGAAGATACAAAGAACATAGCCTTATCTAGCTATGGATCTCAAACTCTAACAGAGTTGGAGATATGGCACAAACAGCTTGCTCACATTGGTGAGAGGACACTCAAACAAATTTGTAGGGACCAAAATGTACTTGGTTTGCCTAATATCACAAGGCAACACTTGATTTATAAGTGTGAAGCTTGTCAATTCGGCAAGGCTCGTAGAAAACCTTTCAATAAGAAGGGATATGTGTATCAAAATCTTTTGGATCTAATGCACACGGATGTGTGGGGTCCAAGTAAAGAGCCATCTATATTAGGTTCAAGATATTATGTGTCTTTCATAGATGATTGTAGTAGGTGGACCATTCTGTTTTTCATGAAACAAAAGGATGAAGTTTTTATTTGCTTTAAGAAGTATGTTGCTCTTGTTGAAAACCGAACAGGTAGGACTTTGAAAAGACTCAGATCAGATGGTGGAGGAGAATAATTCTCTTTTGAATTTGATGCCTACTTGCATGAAAGAGTCATTAAAAGTGAAGTTACTACAAGGTATACACCTAAACTCAATGGTGTAGCAGAAAGGGGAAACACAACTATTGTTGAAGCTGCAAGGTCCATGCTCAATGAAAAGGGATTGCCAAACTACCTATGGGCAGAGGCTATGTCTACAACCACATATCTCATAAATAGACTTCCATTTAAGTCACTAGATGGAACCACTCCATATGAAGTGTGGGATGGAAGAAGCCCTAGTCTAGAGCATTGCAAAATCTTTGGATGCTTAGCCTATGCTCACATTCCTTCTCAAGTAAGAGGGAAATTGGATCCCAAGGTAGAGAAGTGCATATTTATTGGTTATGATCAAAACAAAAAAGGATATAGATTGTACAATCAAACTAATAAAGGATCTTTTGTGAGAAGAGATGTAATTTTCGATGAGAACAAATCATGGTTTGATGACGACAGGAAAGTGAAGCTGCCTTATGACTTGGATGAAGATTTTCCATCACTTCAACCAAAAGAGCCAAAGGAAATTGAAGAAAGTGATTCGGAGATTGACCTAGAAGACTTGGAAAGACTAAAGCTATGGAAGAGTAAGGTAAAGCAAAGATGCAAGATGCTACATATGGACCCGAGAGCTCACATCAACCACTTAGAAGGTCTTCAAGGGAGAAAAAGAAACTAGAGAGGTATGGTTATGATACTTCTGTGGTCACCAAGCACTCAATCTACATTGCAAAGGATTCAAACAATGAAGAACCTACCACATTTGAAGAAGCACATAGCAAGAAAGCTTGGAAGAATGCAATGGATGAAGAAATGGAAGCCTTGAAGGAGAATGACACTTGGGAGCTGTTGCTCTAGCACAATGGTGAGAACCACGTTAAGAAGCTCCACCTCCTTAATGTCAATCCGCGGAAGAGATAGGAGTGATATGAAGATCGTGAATGTGAGATGAAGTGAGAGTGAAGGTGAGAAGCATAGAAATGCACACACACATACACACACACTACGAAGAGACAAGCAAGACACAATGGAAGGTGAGAAGTTAGCTCTATTACTCAACAACACTATTACAAGCTCAAAAGCACTCTAACCTCAAACAAAGTAACACTAACCACCCTCAACCAACCTCAAAAATGAGCTCTCTAGCTCTTTTTATAGTTTCTAGACTAGTTTTGACCGGTTTCACATCTAGTGACCGGCATAGTTAAAAATTAGGTCCTAGATGCTATTTGGAAGGGTAAACGGTGTCTAAAAATAACGAAAATTGATACGCTTGTTCTACCTAAGCTCCTCAAGCTTGAGGACTCCTCGGCTTGCACAAAATGGAGCTATGGATTACAAAATGGGGTTTTCTATGTTACATATGTTACAGTAGTGATAAAAATCAATGTTGGAGGTTTTTGAAAAGTATTTTTAGAACATGATTCTTTGAAAAAAGATTCCACTAGCTTCCTGCTCCGTCGTTACATGCTTCCGTGTCGTCTGTGCCTCTGGCTGCTTCCAACACCCCCCTCCCTCTCGCTTCTGTCGTCCCTGACAGAACCTTGTTGTGAGGTCTGCCGGATATAGTTCTGTAGGAGGTCTTGAGCGAGGGTGTGCTCGGAGATACGAATGCCTCGGGCCAGATCTGCCTCGAGTTTCTCCCAGTCGATTGGTTGCGGTTCTTCCGGTGACGGGAGCTGATAGTGTGTGGAATAGACCATTCGTTCATAGGCAAATAATTGTAATAAGTGTGTAGGCCTGCTTATGAATACCTCTGAATGGTATTCCCAGAAGCCAGTTGTGAACATCTCTTCGAACGTCTGCTTGTAGCACGCCGGTAGGTACTTTATTTTGCAGTGCCAGGCATAACACACCCGTAGCGATGGCGTTGTACTCATATCATATACCAGATCGAAATTGCCGTGCTCAAAGCCCGGGGTGTTGACATGGGGTGCCTTGATGCGTCGGAAGACTTTAAAAATCATTTGCATCATGTCAAAGATTTTGACAGTCATATGCGCCGCTATATCATCCATATGCTTTAGTCTAGGGACCCAGTGGCGAATTGTAGCCATCATGTAGCCAACAGTGGGTAACTCAATGGGTGGCTTAAAATAGGGGTAATTCAACCAGTCTTGGCACTGCTTATTGTTTTGTACCTTAATAGCAAAGGCAGTCCAGGAGCGGCGTCGTGGCACTGGTCCCCAACATGGGTTGTACTTTAAATGCAAAGGTGCCTTTACCCATGTACTCATCATTTCTGGATACTGCTGTAATAACTCTTTGCGCCACTCTGGCTGATAGATCCTTCCTTGCTGCGCATCAAGTGGTAGATCGGCCTCCTCGAATTGAGTTGCATGCGATGGTTTCTTACCTGTCTCTTTCTCAATGGCTAACTGGTATTCGGCCATTAACATGAAATACGGTTTATACTGTAGCTCATGCCCAGATATGTATCGTCGCGGGGCCAAATGAGCAAAGAATGGAGATTGTAAAATTCTTTCTTCTATCATCGCCATGGCATGTAATTGTGTCTCTACTCTCGCTGAGTGCGTTGTTCCAAGTTCCTCAATTGTCTTCATCCACGCGGGGGTCGGGAGTTCATAAGTCATCTGGCCTTCGGGCGTGACACGTCCGCCTGGGATGGGTTGTGGCTCGTATGCCTCTTCAAACGTTTCCTCCACCGGAATGGTGACCGTTTCTTCCTCAGCTGGAAGCTCAGGTGGGGAATCTGGCCGTGGTGGTGCTTCATATACTGCGATCCTTGATTCAAGGTGTGATACCTGGGCCTGTAATGAGTTGAGTTCCTCTAGGAGGTCAGGAGAGGGGTCCACAGGTGCTGGTATGTCTTGGTGTGCCGGTTCTCATAACTAGAGTAATTTGTGATCTTCTTTGAGTTTCTGTAACTCCTCGTTCATGCGGTCATATTCATCTAGTAATCTTACATGATCGTCTAGCAGCATCCTCATCGAGTATGAAGGAATGGCTTTGAACCTGCTAGGACTGAGTGGTTGGTCTGGGTGGTCGAGCGCTGCTTCTAAGTTTTCTCGGTTCTGATCCTGTAAGCGCTGGTTTTCTTCCTTGGCGGCTGCTAGGTGTCTTCGTAGTAAGCCCATGTTTCGTGTTAGCGTTGCATTGCGGACTGTCTGGGCTCTTAATAAGTTATCCAGGTCAGCAGTGGCTTCCTTGGTCTTTTCTTCGCTTTCTAGTTCCAATTTATGATAGGCCTCTCGTAATTCCTGGTATCGGTTGTTCAGTGAGGCATTCTCAATAGACAATAAATTAAGCTGCGACTGTAAGTCATTGGTTGTCCTCTGCAGCTGCTGGTAGTTATCGCCAAGAGATGTGAACTCATCTCTTACTTGCATCATACACATGAACATCTGTCGAAATGCATTATCTACAGTGGGTGATAGTATTAATGGGGGTGCTAAATGAAGATGCAGTTGGTGTAGATGCAACGGGAATGGGGAATGGGGGTGGGAAGGTGGATGATGTAGTGATTGTTGAAAATTGTGATGTGCCTAAAAATGTTTGTGCCATGAGTGAAGTGAGTGATGGTGCAGTGGGTGGTGAGATGTCCATGTCAGTGGACGTATCTAGTGCGGTGACCGTGAATATGGGTGTGATTGTGGGTACTCGTGCTGGTGTAAATACGGGATTTACAAAGGTTGAGGGGTAATTTACAGGGGGGCTGGCTGGAGCAGCTTGGTGGAAAGGGGAAAGAGGGGTTACAGTGGGTCAGGGAGGTGAGATGGGGGAGAAGGTTAAGGGCGGTGGGAATGGAAAAAGAGGTCTTGGAGTTGTGGGGAAGGATGGCAAAGCTGGATGGAGGAATGGGTTGAATGGAAAGGTGGATGTGTGAGGGGGTAGACTGGGTCTAATGGGTGCAGGAATTGTGGGGTGAGTGGTCGTAAAGACAATTTCTGCTACGCCACCGGCGAATGAAGATGTTGGTCTGGGAGAAGGAGGGTGAATAGGGGAGGCTGGAGGAATGGGCGGTGATGGAGGAGCGGTTGGGGTGGTCAGTACTTCAGTGACTACTGAGGTATGTACAGTTGTAGCGCGGGGTGGGGAATCTATAAGGATGGTTTCTACTACCAACAAACTTTTGGGGACGAGGCGTGCCTCCCTGGCTTGATCTGAAGACTGTGCTCCTGTTGGTACACGAATGTATTCGCCGGGCTTTGAAAGTAGTCGTACTCTACGGGGGTCAAACTGTGGTAGTGGCTTTCTTTGCAGGTACCTGAGCGCTTCGTTGGAGCCTACTGATTTGACTAACTCGCGGAATCCTTTGATGTATGCGTCTTCGAATCCGCCTGTGACAAGTTCTTGTTCTATTATGGCTTGTCTCTCTTCCTCAGTCAGCTTTTTGCGTGCCCAAACTTTTTCCATAGTTCTATACAGCTTCTTGATAGCTAGTGTGTAAGCTGCTTCTTCGTAAGTTTCATCTTCATGGGTACTTGTATCACCATGTGTGTCTGTTTGTTGGCCTTGGCCATCTGTCTGTTCATGCTCTTGGGATTCTTGAGTTCCCTGGCTAGCTTCGTCGTCTCCTTCGTCGTCATCGGTTGCTGTTCTTTCGTCATCAGAGCTGGACACGATCTGTCCTTGTGGCTGATCCCTGGGTGTGGTAGGGTAGCTAGGCCTTTCAAATTCTTGAGAAAACAATTGTCCTTCTGAAAACTGGAACTCATTGGAGAATGCATCGGGCATCTCAAAATCAAACATTGTGTTCAGTGGCTCTGCTTGTTCTGCTTCTAAATGGGGTATTGGAAAAGAGAAAGCTTCCGCACCAATAGTGGTGGGAAGTTCCGCTGTCGTGGTGATAGGTTCTGTGGTTGTGGCTGCTTGGGGTGCAACAGTACTGGTGGTGCCCTCCGGCGTAACTGGTCTAGATAACCGTATACGAATCGGTGGTACCGTGGGAGTGGCTGCTGTTGGTGACTGCTCTGGAGATGGTTGTGGCGAGGGTGATTCTGGGACTTGTAGGCATGGGATAGTGCCTCTCATCCGCTTTCCGGCTCTGCCTTTGCTAGACTTTCTAGCCTTCTTAGTGGTCCCTTTGAATGCTTTCAGTTCCTCACCCGTCATGGCGCGCTCTATGGGTAAATCATATGCCAAACACATATATATAATCCTGGTGAGGGCGCAGCACCCATTGATTACCTTCTTTCGCTCCCACCTATGTTGTGCCAAATAGAGCTGATCAATTATCCAGCTGGCTAGATCAACCGTTTGAGGTCCAGTACATGCTAAGTATAAACCAAACCAGGTTCTCTTGTGGGGCATGGTAAAACGATCCTGAGCTGGGAAAGCAAAATGCTACATGCATATCCGTAATGGCTTGGAAAGCTCAGGGGTTATGGCAGAAATATCCTCCCACTTAGTTACTTCGCCACGTTTCATCTGCTCTGGGACTAGCCGTTCTCTCTCCGTCGGAGTGTGCGTTCCATGTATTTTCAGAGCTGCGCGAATTAAATCTTTAGACAAATAAAACCTTCTAAATGGAGGATCATTTACCAAGGATGGTAACATGAATGTGCCGGGTAGATCCTTGTTCTCTGAAGCCGTTAAGGTGGTTACCAAGTAAAAGCATCTGTAAAAATCAGGCTTAGGCAGAGGGTCGCTAAAATACTCTGTAAATCCCGCTCGTGCCCAAACGTGCGTTAAATCTTGTGTATTCTGCAGTCCTTCAAATTCTCTTGAAAAGAACTGGTACTTGGTCCATGTGCAAAGATCAAATGCCAAATTGGCCTCAAATATGAAATCAGCGTCTGCTAATGGTCCTGCTAGGCCTTGAAACCAATGAGAATTACGATGAATCTTCTCAGTATATCCTCTAGGAGGATCATCGATTGGCATGGGTCCTGGAAAACCTTGAAACTCTGGTGGTTGCATCGTAGGATAAGATTCTGCGAGTAATTCTCCAATAGTGGCCATCGGTGCACTGGGGCCAGCTTCTGATGGTCCTGCTTCGGTTTGCATGATGACTGATGAGCTAATGGAAAAGATCTGCTACAAAAGATTAACACATTAGCATGGAAATTAATTATGATCCCATTAAGGTGAGACCGCAATCCCTTTCCATAATCGATGTGTAACCCGTGTAGCCAAGTGTCGTGAAGTGATTGATGCAATGATCTTTTTGCAGAGCTAATGCAGGTCTCTAGACACCTACATGGTTCAGATTATGCCTACAATTCTTGATGAGCTTTTATTATGCATGATGTGGGGTTTGGGTGTATGAATTTATACCAGGTTTGGTTGAGGGTGAGTTATTACAAGGGTGGTGTTTAAGCGGGGTGGAAGAATTGTTAGATAAGGGGGTACAAGAAGACGTCTGGATACGTTTCGGTATCCATTTCCTAAGAGTCTTGGAGTGGGTGGTATGTTTCTGCTGAGGGACAAAAAGTGGTATCGGGTTTGGTGGTATTGAAGGATGAGAAGATTTCGGAGGGGTATATATTACATGGCTAGAGGGTTGGGCTATAATACATTGTTTGGCTAACCAAATCTGCATGGGTGTGGGTCAATTGATAAGATACTTCTTGGCGATCCAAATCTGCCGAGTATTTGTACTTGTAGAAGAAGATCGAGGGGACTTTGGATACTGACTCTGCTTCTTTTGAAACTTTGTCCTGTTCTCGTCTCCAGTGTTGCCAATAGCCTGTGGTTGCTGTGCTTTTGGCACCCATATTTGTCTCGTGCCACTTGTTCCGTGATGTTGATACTTCTGCGTTCTTGGCCTTGCCTGGTGGTGTTGTCGGTCTGGGTTCCTCTGTTGTGGTTGACTCGTTCGTGGTTGGGTTTGAGAGGTCCAATGGACGCTCTGCTTTGGAAAATAAGGGAGATCCAACACTTGCGTGACCCGCCCATTAGGAAGTGATTCGTTATTTACCTTTAATCTAGGCCAGTCCGCAGCAAGTTTGGAAGGATGAGCACCACAGGGTGTTGTGCTCATTTGGCCGCTGATGCAACCCACCTGACCGCTGATTGTGTTCATCTGCCCTAGCGGTTGGGTAGCTGCCCCTTCTAGTTTGCAGGAAGCCCCAGGGAAGATCTCCTGTCGTCCTTCTGATTGACAATTGTCCCTAGCCAAGCCCGAGTGGGTTGGTGTAGACGTAACATGACTGGTCTGACCCAAGATCTTCCGGTCTTCCGTCGCATGCGTTTCATAGGGTCTAGGGTTACAAACCTCAGTTGGAATGCCGTTAGGGAAGTCAAGCGGTATCACTCACTTCTGTTCTAAGGTTCCAATCTGTATGGAGCCTTGTCTAAGATTTAGGTCCACTGAGTGATCGTATAGCCAATCTTGGCCAAGGATTAGGGGTTCTATCAGGTCGTCATCATGGCACACTAGTAGCTTCGCTGTCATGGTCACATCCTTAATGAGGATAGGAAGGTCCACCTCACCCATGCAAGGGGTTTCCATGCCTCCTAGGCCTATGAGGTATGCCTCAATTGGCCGCATTTCTGCTCCTGAATCCTTATAGTGGGACCATCTAATCGCACTAGTCGCAGCACCTGAATCAATTAAAGCCCTGAGCTCTTGGCAAGGGTTGCCGTTCTCTAGCCTGACTGTAATGAATGGTCTCCTGTCCACTATACTAGGATGAGTGTTTGACTTTACTTGACACATGGCCATGGGATATCTGGGTGTAGTTTCCAGATGGTTATAATGTTCTCTCCCTAGTCCTTGTCTTCTTAACTTCATGCGTTTAATGCGTTCTATTGCTTCTGCCTGAGCTTCCGCTCATATTCTATTTTCTTCCTCCTTGCGCTTCTTTGCCAACGTGAGTCGTCTAAGCATATCCTCAGTAAGAGGTTCTTGATATAGCTTGACTCTACAGCCACTAATATAATTAGGCATTATATCTCCTTCTAAGGTGGCTAACTGTACTGCTCCACTTGTTGAGAGTCTGTTAATGATCATAGGCCCATAACCTCGCTTTTCTAACTTACGTGCGTGTTGTTTCAGCGTATATACTAGAACTAAATCTCCTTCTTTTAGGCCTTTATCTTTCACATGTGCATCAAAATATGCTTTCTGTCGCTTCTTTGCTGCATATATGCCTGCTGCTTCTTTTAGCGTGGTTTCTCCTAATCGTTCCAAGTCCATTATTCTCGCTGATAATTCATGGCCGGTCCACTGATGTTCTTGTGCAACCTTAAGGGTCGGTATCAAGAAGTCCAAAGGAAGCACAACATTCTGACCAAAAACCATCTGAAAGGGAGTTGCATTGAGTACGGTCTTGTAGGCCACTCGATATGCCCAAACAGCATGATGTAGTCCCAATCTGAACGTTTGTTGTTCACGAGTTTCGTCAGTACGTTACAAAGGATCTTATTAGTGCTTTTAGCCTGACCATTGGCCTGAGGATGATATGGTGTAGATTTCTTGTGAATCACCATAAAATCCTGTAACAAATATTCAATGACTTGATTTAGAAAGTGAGTGCCTCGATCGCTCACTAACTCTATAGGCAATCCATATCTTGTAAAGACATTCTCAAATAAGAATTTTGCAGTTGTGTGTGCATCATTCTTTTTCGTGGCTTTTGCCTCTACCCATTTCGTAAGATAATATGTGGCAACAATAATGTATTCAGCATGTGTACCTTTTGCAGGGGGGTTAATGGGTCCTACAAAGTCTATACCCCACTTAGAAAATGCACGTCCGCCCATCATGGGTTTCAATGGCATTTCATCTCTGCGAGTAGGAAACTGAGTTCTTTGGCACACATCACATCTCTTTACATAGGTATGAGCATCCATGTGAAGAGTGGGCCACCATAATCCTGCAAAGAGGATGGCTTTGATTATCCTATCGGGTCCAAAATGACCTCCTGCAACACCTTGGTGTGCAGTCTCTAGTATGCTCAGATAATCACTCTCATGAACACATTGTCTTAGATATCCATCTCGCCCTCTTTTGTATAGATTATCGCCAATAAGTGAATAGTCGTGAGCTTCCTGCTCTAGACTGCGTTGTCGAGCTAAGGTCATTCCTTGAGGGAATGTGTTCGTCCTCAAGTATGTCACTAATTGTTCACTCCAGTCTGGTGTGAGAGACACGTGATACAATGTAGCATGCTCTACTGGTGGTCTTTCACAACAAACATTGCATTCCTTACACAACCTGTAGGCATCTGCTTCCATCGAAGGCCAATATACTCCTAATCTATGCAGAGTCTGTAATGTTCGATGTTTTGAATGATGTTGCTTTAGTGCACCTATGTGTGCTAATTGCAACCAATTTGCATGTTCTGATTCATCTACACAACAAGCAAGAATCTTTTGATTATCCTGTTTATATATGCTTCCTGCCATTATTTGGTATCTCTGAGACTTGGTAATCTCTCCCTCTTTGATCTTTATCCTAGGATTCTTGGGTCCGTATGTCAGAATAGGGACTAAAGGCTTAGCCCATTCTGGTGCTATCTCAAGATTAAACAAGTATGCATCTGGTAGATCATCCACTACTCCTTGAGGAGCTTCTCCTGAGGTTAATCTCGAAAGGTGGTCAGCTCTAAGATGTGTCTTTCCTTTCCTGACTACTACTTCAAAATCATACTCCATGAGTAATAGAAACCAACGTATCAGTCGTCCTGTGTTACATGGTTTGTTGACTAAGTACAATAGGGCTTGATGATCTGTAAAGAACTTGAATTTGTTGGCCAACAAGTAGTGCCTAAACTTCTTTACTGCGTAGATCATCCCTAATCCTTCTCGTTCCGTCGTGGTGTAATTTCTTTCTGCTGCGTTCAATTGTCTGCTCGCGTAAGCTATGGGGAGATCTATGTTACCTTCATTCGTGGGTTGTGCTAACACGCATCCTATGGCGTAATTGGATGCATCCACATGTACATGGAATGGCTTACTCCAATTTGGTGTAGTCAATATAGGTGCTGAGCACAAGTGTCGTTTAAGTTCATTGAATGAATTTTCACATTCATCTGTCCATTCAAAATTGGTTAAAAGAGAGTACAAAGGCTTGGCTATGATTGCATACATGTGTATGAATCTCCTATAATAACCGCAATGGCCCATAAATGCTTGTACCTCTTTCACATTAGTTGGTCTAGGTAAATCTGCGATTACCTTCACCTTTTCTTCATCCGTAGAGATTCCATTTTTTGACACAATGTGTCCTAGAATTTTGCCTTGTCTGACCATGAAAACGCACTTTTCTGGGTTCAAACAAACCTGATATTCTCGACATTTGTCAAATATTTGCCTTAACTCTGGGATATGCGTCTGTCTTACATTTGAATGAGCACATAAGTCATCGACATAAACTTCCAAGCTCTTGCGTAAGAATTCCTTAAAAACATGACACATGAGTCGCTGGAAAGTGGCGGGTGCATTTGTTAAGCCAAATGGCATCACACGAAATGCAAATATACCCCATTCAGTGGCAAATGCCGTCTTGTGTTGATCTTCTGGAGCAATGGCTACTTGATTATAGCCTGAAAATCCATCAAGAAAGCTGTAAACTTCCTTGCCCGCAACTCTTTCCAATAGATGTTCCGTGATAGGAAGAGGATAACTATCTCTAATCGTTGCGGCATTAACTTTTTTAAGGTTAATACACACACGCAATTTTCCATTCTTCTTGGGCACTACCACAATGGGAGATACCCATTCGGTATGCTCAATTTCGTAAATGAATCCTGCTTCTATAAAGCGATCTATCTCCTCTTTAATCTTCGCAGCGTAGTTATCATTATACGTGTACGGTTTTTGTTTTGTCGGTTTTGCATCTGGAGTCATAGGGATTCTATGAGAACATATATCTGGATCTACTCCTTTCAAATCTTTGTAACTCCAAGCAAAAACATCTCTATATTCGCACAATAGGGCAACTAGCTCTTCTTCTTCTTCCTTCGTCAAATCATGCCCTATGTATGTACATTTTTCTTCTTCTCCTTCGATAGCAACTATTATTTTCTTGGTTTTCTCTCAGTTATCATATACTTGACCGTCATTCGCCTTTCTATTAGGCATTCGTACCATGATCCTTCTATCTTCGATTTCATATTTCTTGAAGTTCTCGGGTACTTCAAATAAAGATTCTTCTTTTTCTGACATGGTTTCTTTCTTCTTTCTTTTCTTGCCTTCACTCTTGTTAGTCACTTCCGTGGCTAACCTCACCTCATTCGTAATTTCCTCGTGTCTCTGAGTGTGAGTCTCTACCTCGAAAAAATATTCTTCCTCTGATGCAAAGGGTGGGTCCATGATAATTGATTCTAAATCAAAATCGCTTGCATCCTCAAATGCATCAGTGTTAGGTTCACACTCTTCTAAAATTGCATCGCACATGATTGGTTCTATCGTGAAAACTGATATGTCATAGCCATCCTCGTCACAGTGGGGTGTCCATTGTTCTTCATTGATGGCTACATCCATGGTTGCTAGGATTTCTGCCCAACCATGGGGTTCAAACTCTTCGTCAGGGAATACTACAGGTGCGTAAGCTGGATCTTGAAGGGTTCGTGGATGTTGTTCTGCACCTAAGGTCCTTGCTTCTAATCTTTCTTCCTCTTGTTTGGCTACTTTACACATCCATAAATGAGTATCCTCATGCAACCAAGAAGGATCTGATTCTAATGAGTGCACGGATTCTGTCTCTACTTGTGTCTTATGGATGGTATTCCATTGTATTGGGGGTACATCTCGATGTGAATAGTCTTTAAGATTGACTTTGGTAGTCACACCTAAATGTTGCAAGTACAAAGAATTAGTTCCCCAATCTTGTACAATTTGCAACTGACGCATGAATGGTCGTCCCAATATCATCTCATAAGCATGATTTTTTGCAAAGTCACAAATGGCGAAAGTATGCTCAAACTCCACACCACAAGTGGTGAGAGATATGCCTTCTAGTAAGCCTAATGGTTTTTCTATGTGTCCGTCGGCCATTTGTAGCTTCATCCTGGTGGGTCTTAATGCTGGCTTACCCCAACGTTTCCATAAAGCGGTGGTAGCGATGGCTACTCCGGCTCCTGAATCTAAGATGGCTTTCGTGGTGCAGCCCTGATGGGTTATCGGAAGATACGTGTTACCTTCCTCTCCTTCGCTTACATCTCCAATCTTTTCTACAGGTATTTCTGGTACCTTATTTTGTGATCCTATTTGTGAGGGAGTAGTAGCAAGCTCGGGGAATTGATTTGCTACATGTTTCCACAATTCTGGTTTTATCTTCAGCAACTCCTCTAGAGTGAAGTTACATTGTACTTTGGTGTTCTTGATCACTTCCGTGTTTCTAGGGATTACTGATTCTTCATTCCTCACTATTATCGTGGGTGCTCTCATACTGATAGACTTTGCTTCCCAAGGTCCTGTGAACTGAGGTAATTCTTGTAAAGAATTAGATTCAAATCCTGTGTGTTCACTCAGTTGTTCTTCCTCTACATCATCGTATATGGAGGGGATGTCTTGGGGAAATTGTTCCTGCAAGTCGTCTATTTCTTGAATAGGAGGATGAGTTCCTTGTTCTTTTCTCCATTTCTCTTCTTGTATTTCTCTCAAAAATTCATGTGAATATTTATGTATGGAAGACAAATTGTCTTGACTTTCTGAGTTGGGTACTTGAGACAGGGATGGTGCATTCCTTTCCTGTGTCTCTGGGACAATAGGGTTCCTAGGCTGATCCTTTTTCTCTTTGCTTTCAATCAAATATTCTAGCCTCTCCATTAGTCCTTGAAAATGTAATTCCGGTTTTGCCATGTTATTCCAATTAATATATCTAGAGGCTTCGAACAAAGCTTGTGCTAGTTCTACCATCTTCATGCAAAGTTTAGTTCTCTTAATTTCTAGATCAGCACGAGGGTAGTTTTTGCTCATTTCAGCTACCTGAGGTCCCTCTTTTAATCTAGCCTGATATGCACGAAACATCATGTCTAGATTCTCTGGTATGGGTTCCGCTAAAACTGATCCTGATTTCTGAGCTGGATTCTCTTGATTCAATTCCTGTGAAGTCAATTCTTGGATTTTGGCTCTAGATTCCTTTAAACTTCCTTCCAACTCCGTTATCTTTTTACTCCACTTTCTCTTTATTCTTTCTCTAGAATCTTTCCAAGATTTTGTCTTTTTACTGCTGGATTCTGCAACTTCACTGGTTTCGGCTACTTTCTCTTGATTAAGCTGTTGGTTCTGTAAGAGCGCCTGGGCTCTTGTTATAGCTTGGATAGGCACGTATGTAGGGTTGGGTCCATCTGCGTTATTTACAATACCTATCACGTTGATCGGTGTCACATTCGAAGCATTAACAGGGTTCTTAGGACAATCTTTGATTATGTGCTCTTTGCCACAATCAGCACAAAAGCCTTGGATGTTATAGTACTGTGATTGTCCTGCTATCGGGGGAAGTGGACAATCCTTTATGAAATGATCTCCTTGGCACCTAAAGCATGGTCCTCTAGGGCCCTGTGGTCTTTGTTGTCTCAATTGGGGCCGTGGATTTGGGTTTGTGTACATCACATTAGCATAGTCTGGCTCCCAATTCGGTTCCACTGGTGGACTATCATAATGATATGTCTCCACATGTTCTGGTGACTCGGTGTAATGTGCGGGTGGACTATCTACATGCGTAGAGTCAAAACTATTTGAGTGTGGGTCACTCTCGGTGATCAAAGGTGAAGAAGGCACTAAGGCCCTACTTAGGTTCTCTTCTGCAGCAGCGTATTTGACTGAGATGACATTCGCTGGTGGGGGTGGCTGCTGAGCTAAGACAGGCTGAGGTCTCTGTTGAGCCTGGTATGGGTAGTTCTGAGGAGGCCTATAGTAATAAGGCTGAGCATTGTATTGGCCTTGATACCTACCTGGCTGCGGGTATGCTTGCGGGTAGTTCTGTCTCACGGTTTGTTTGTTGTATGGGCAGTCCTGAGCCGTATGATTCGTGTATCTTCTCTCAATTGTACAGTATTGGCCACTAGGGTTGGCTTGAGGTTGTGTTGTATTGGGACACACATTTGCCATATGGTCACCACCACAGGTGTAACAACGCTTGTTCATTAGTACCCTGGGTTTACTAGAAACTCCTAGCTTCTGGGCCACTTTTTCTGCAAGGTCTTCTATTGAGCTAGACAATTTTGTGGATGCTAGAGATGAACAGTCTGAGTCCTTATAGACCTTTGAGAGTTCCAACTCGTCTCCTAAGTTGTCCTCAATGTCTATACAAATTCTTACACATTGCTCTAGCGTTCTGGGTTCTTTTAGGTACACGTAGGAGCGTAGTTTAGAGCTCAACAAGCCATCTAAAAACAATGACACTTGCTTGGCTTGTGAGGGTAGCTCTTGCATTGGACATCGTTCAACATATTGTCTAAACCTACGTCCTGCCAGTCTTACGGTTTCCTGAGGAGTCTGTTTAAAGCTATGAATCAACGAAGACGTGTCATGTCTAATCCCACTTTTAGAGAATTCAGTGATGAATGACTCTAAAAAGTGATGGATGTCTCTAAATTGTCTTTGTTGCAAAGGTTGGAACCAAGTTAAAGCGGTATTCTTTAACGTTAGTCCAAATGCGTTGTATTGCGTGAACATGTCTTCAACTTGTTCGGCTCTTAGTACTTGCTTGAATTCTGCGACGTGGTCATAGGGATCTCCTGTCCCATCAAAGTAATTCTTCATGGATTTCACTAATTGAGTTGGTCTCAATATTCTTGCGTGTTCACGTGGTCTGGGTAGAGGAAAATCATCTCTACCACCTGGTATTCCATGATCTCTTTGTCTATCCGCTCTATTAGTGTTCGTGGTTGTTCTATCTCTCCCTATGGGATGATTAAAGCTTACTTCCAGTCTCTCTTTATTTCCCTCTCTTTGATTTCCATGGGCTGAGGATGTTCCTGCCCCTTGTTGACTTGTATTCATGTTCGTCCTAGATGGAGGGAATACCAATTCACCTCTCCATGTGTAAGTGTTTTTAGCGCGGTCAGGCACCACAAAGACTCTTTCTGAAGTCTCATCCAGGTATACAACCTTTCAGGTGTATCCGGGTCCTTGAACTCGTATATCGTGATGATACCTACCTCACTAAGTATTTCGGTCTTGTATCTCCAAAAGGCTTCATCAGTTTCTTTATTTACAAACAACTCTATGCTTCTGTTGTCCTGAGGGATCCATTCAGGGATTATGAGGGATCCATTCAGGGATTAGTACTCGTGTCAGTACAGATTTCCCTCTAGGTGTTCTAGGCTCTTCTAATGGTTCTTTTCCTTGAGATTTTGCTTCTGTCTCTGGTTGAATCACGCCAAACTCGTTGGTATTGTTTGGCTGCGTACTTAATATGTACATCGTTCCTTCCTTGTCTATGTACGCGTCTCTCTCGAATTTCACCACTGGACGTTCCAATCCAATGGGTTGATCGGGGTTGTGCATTTGTACCACTTGCCTTCGCAAACCATCCTCATAGATGCGAGCACCTAATCGGTTGGTTCGGAGAAACTCTAGTTGTGTTCTATAGGGTCCTTCTGGTTTTTCTAAATAGGCTACATTCGACCCTCCTTCTGGTCTTTCTGTGCTAAATGCCATTTCTGATTCGCTAGTATCTGAGCTCTCGTAGGGATAACTAGTGTTCAATTGCTGAGCCCACGATCGTGCAGTAGTTCTTACACTTGCCTCTGATGATCTAAGGCTTCACCGGTCTGACTTACCTATATGTTTGCCCGATCTAAGGTTCATTAATTTTGTTCCTTGCACACTCAGTACACGCTCAGATCGTCAATGATCCTTTGTTATTACTGTCTTGATTCTTTTTAAAGTTCTTTAGATTCTTGTCTTACTGTATGCGTCAGGAATTCGACTTTTTGTTATAATTTTGAGTTCTCGTTCCGTCAGACTTAGGTTCCTTCCTTTAGGTTTTCGTGTCACACACCTTTACTTGTAGTCTTAGACTTGAAAGAATTAAATATCTTGAACTTGAGGCGTTCCTATCGTCTTAATCCACAAAAGCTACCGTTTATCCTAGGCTAAGAATTGACTGAGGGGGTTGAGTAATCTTCCAACCTCGAGTCAGCTTTTCTGGTTGCTCTGATGCCCAAGAAGCCGCACTTCCCAAGCTTTATGCCCTTCACTGCCTTGCTTTCGTTGCCTTTGATTGCCCTTGCTAGACCTGGAAAAATCCAATATTAGACCAATTCACAGTTGGATGATCAAGCACTTGAGTATATATACCTTTTAAGTCCCTTCCCTTTTGCCCAACTTTTCAATGCTTGCCCCCTGGCTTTCTAGTCCCAAACTAGGTCAACCTCAAGATATATTATCTAAAAAGTTCTGACCGTTCAGGCCCTGGGGGGTAAAAACTGACAAATCGGTGTTTCTCCAAATATGAGCTAAGGGGTCTCCTATGAGTCTAATCACCCAAAAATTTCCCAAAAATAGCTTCAAAATTGGCCAAAAAATGAAACCCTAAAATTTGCGATGGGGGTGCATAATCGCGATGGTCTGAGATGATCGCGATGGTCTGGGACCGTCGCGATGGTCTAGGCGAACCGTCGCGATGGCGTGATGCACGAACCGTCGCGATGGTCTGAAGTGCACCGTCGCGATGGCGTGAAAATGGACAATCGCGATGGCGTGAGTGTGAACCGTCGCGATGGCGTGAAAGTGGACAGTCGCGATGGCTCGATCAGGCGGACAATCGCGATGGCGTCAGTCAACGGTCAACGTGAACAATCGCGATGGTCCAAAGTGAACCGTCGCGATGGTCACAGATGCAATGGCTTGAGCCAATCGCGATGGTCTGGGCGCGATGGCGTGAGCCAATCGCGATGGTTCGAATTTTTGAAGTGTCGCGATGGTGTGAGGGTGTCGTCGCGATGGTCCAAAAAATGAACCGTTGCGATGGTCTAGCTTGCCACGTGGCACCGTCGGCGCGATGGCGTGAGCCAATCGCGATGGTGTGGGGTCAACCGAACAGTCGCGATGGTCCGCGAACCGTCGCGATGGTCCGGCCGAGCCGTCGCGATGGCGTGAGCCAATGGCGATGGTGTGACACAATCGCGATGGTCTGAGACCGTCGCGATGGTCCACCAAAATGCAAATTTTGTGAATGCAGCTATGGATTCCTAGGGGCGCAGGTGTGCTCTTCACGCTGGTGTGGTCGCCTTCTTCAAATTCCGAACTTTGCAGACCATCGCGATGGTCTGACACAGTCGGAAATTTCTGACAGAAACTGAAAATTTTACCTTTTCCAAGCTTTCCTGATGCACTGGAGCTCTGTACCTGCAAGAAAACTCAAGAAAACCAAAGTACACACAAGCACAAAAGCTCTCTCTCACTCTCTCGCATGCACAAATGAGGGGAAATGAGGAGAATGGGTGGATATGGTGAATTTTCTGATTTTTTTGGAGATGAAGATGATGATGCGGTGATGAAGATGGAGTGTGGGGGAGGTGAAAAACACTAAAAACTAAGTAAAAACAACAACAAAAACTGAAATTTTTACCTTCCAACGCCACTTCTTGCTATACTCTTACCATCACACATTCGTCCTAGACTCGATCCCCGGCAACGGCGCCAAATTTGGTGTTGCTCTAGCACAATGGTGAGAACCACGTTAAGAAGCTCCACCTCCTTAATGTCAATCCGCGGAAGAGATAGGAGTGATATGAAGATCGTGAATGTGAGATGAAGTGAGAGTGAAGGTGAGAAGCATAGAAATGCACACACACATACACACACACTACGAAGAGACAAGCAAGACACAATGGAAGGTGAGAAGTTAGCTCTATTACTCAACAACACTATTACAAGCTCAAAAGCACTCTAACCTCAAACAAGGTAACACTAACCACCCTCAACCAACCTCAAAAATGAGCTCTCTAGCTCTTTTTATAGTTTCTAGACTAGTTTTGACCGGTTTCACATCTAGTGACCGGCATAGTTAAAAATTAGGTCCTAGATGCTATTTGGAAGGGTAAACGGTGTCTAAAAATAACCAAAATTGATACGCTTGTTCTACCTAAGCTCCTCAAGCTCAAGGACTCCTCGGCTTGCACAAAATGGAGCTATGGATTACAAAATGGGGTTTTCTATGTTACATATGTTACAGTAGTGATAAAAATCACTGTTGGAGGTTTTTGAAAAGTATTTTTAGAACATGATTCTTTGAAAAAAGATTCCACTAGCTTCCTGCTCCGTCGTTACATGCTTCCGTGTCGTCTGTGCCTCTGGCTGCTTCCAACAGGAGCTTGCACCTAACAAGCCATCTATTAAGGTAATTGGATCTCGATGGATATACAAAATGAAGAGGAATCCAAATGGAAGTATAAACAGACACAAACCAAGGTTAGTTGCTAAAGGGTTTGCTCAAACCCATGGTATTGATTATGAAGAGACTTTCTCTCCTGTTGAAAAAATACCTACAATTAGGGTTCTCATTAGTCTTGTTGCATCTAGAAATTGGAAGCTCTATCAACTTGATGTAAAGAATGCTTTCATAAATGGATGGATTTTTGAGGAAGTGTATATGTCACAACCTCATAGATATGAGGATGCACATCAACCTATGTATGCAAATTAAAGAAAGCCTTGTATGGATTGAAGCAAGCTCCAAAAGCTTGGAATTTCAGATTGGTGACTTATTTGCAGGACCAAGGATTCAATGCTAGCAAGGCAGATACCTCTTTGTTCAAAGGAATGGATATGAAGTGATCTATCTATGTGTGTATGTTGATGATATCGTTATCACACAGAATGATCTTGAAGGAATCAAACAAGTAAAGAGTCAAATGAAGGAGGAGTTCAAAATAAGTGATCTTGGCCCACTCACTTATTGTCTTGGATTGGAGTTAATCTACACAGGTTCACGTATATACATCACACAAAGGAAGTATGTGCATGACATGCTCATCAAGTTCAAGATGGAAAACACCAAGTGTGAAGGTACGCCTATGGAGCAAAATCATAAGCTTAGTGCTTATGATGAAGAGCCAATTGAAGACATCACAAGCTATCAAAGCTTGGTTGAAAGTTTGAACTATGCAACACTCACAAGGGTGGATATATGCTATAGTGTTAGCATATTGAGTCAATTTATGCATAAGCCGATAAGGCCACATATCGAAGCGGCCAAGAGAGTCCTCAAGTACCTAAAGGATACCATGAATGAAGGTTTGTTTTATCTATTTACTTCATATATTGAGCTAAAGGTCTACTCAGATGCAGATTGGGCCAGATCTAGAGATGATAGAAGAAGAACATCCAGGTATGTATCATTTGCAGTTTCAAAAATCATTTCGTGGTCATCCAAGAAGCAACCAATAGTGGCATTATCTTCTACTTAAGCCGAATATAGAGGTTTGGCTAATGCAACTCAAGAAATCATGTGGTTAAAATCTTTGTATACAGATCTTGGACTTCATTCTTGAACACCTCACATTTTTGGTGACAACACAAGCTCACTACATCTTGTAGCCAATCTAGTATACCATGCTAGAACCAAGCATATTGAGGTCCACTACCATTATGTAAGGGAGAAGCTAATGAGCAGACATGTTGACTAAAGCTCTTGATGGTACAAAATTTAGTAGATTCAAGTTGATGATTGGCTTGTAGGAAATCAAGGATAATTGAAGACTTATTTAAAGGCCAAGCATGTTAGGCTTGAGGGGGATTTGTTGGTGCATTTTGCTCAATCCTACATGCTTGGTATGATGTTCATTTGTAGTCATATGTGTAGACATATGAACACCTCTTGTAAAAGAGTACATTTTATATCTTGTAATTGTAAAAGAAAGAATGGCTTAAGTCATCCATGATGTAAAAAGAAAATTCGTGGCTCTAACTACCTAAAACCACGAATCCATTATCTGAGGGAATATTTCTTAATTCCTAGCATCAATTTTAGGTGAAGTCATTTGAATTCAAATTCAAAATTACCTCCAAAAGTAGCTATAAAAGGAGCAAGAAGGAAGACGCCAAAGGAGTGCTTGATTTGTGCCCATTTCATGCCCATTTTTAGAAATTGAAGAGCTTACTCCATAGCTCTATCATTCTACTCCCATTGTGCAAGTATTCATTGCCAATGAGGTTGTAATTATATGTGAATCTATACATTCATCATTTACTTCTTCTATGATTTGTTCTCTGTTATACTCACTCAAAATAGTAAACTTCAGAAGCTCATATCGCGGGCTATACATATGGTTTTTCAGAGTTTTAAAGTACATGAGGTAGCTCTTTATGTATAATTTATGCTGACAACAAAATTTCATGTCCATTGGATTTACCATTTGTGAGAAATCTGCATTTTATTGTTCATTGGTCTATCTCTACAGAGCCCGAAAATGGCAGGAGTGTTCCAGATTTTGCTAAATTTTTTTCTCAGTGCTCAGTTGATGAATTGAAGTGTTTTAACTTGGATTGGGAAGCTTACTAAGTCTATTTTTTATTTCCAAAAGTAAGTTTTCTAATTCCTACTAGGTTGAGAGCATTGTTCATTTTTTCCAGCAAGTGTATGTACAAAAATTACAAGTTTTGGGAGCCAGTCATCTTGCAAGTAGTCTGTCTTGACTCAAACTTTTGAGATACTTGTTCCAAAGCACTTAGGTGATTCTTTTGTGGATTTAGGAAGCTCAAAGAGTCTACTAACCAAATCTCAAGTCTTAGTTGGCTGGTGTGAAGCTTGTTGTAGAAGCACCAGTTCACCTTTAGGTTGCATAAACCATCTCTCTCCACACCTACTATAGTTATTGACCAATAGCATGAAGTAGGAAGATCCACCCAAGGCTTGTGTAGGCATTTTTCTGCACAAGTCAACATGCACCAACTCTAGAGGAAAACTTGCTTTCTTGTGGAAAGGCTTTCCTCTGTTGCTTGCCCATCATGCAAGCTTCACATGGTTCCTTCATTTCTGCAATCGATGGTATGTGTGTAACCATACCCCTGAGATGCATCTCCTTTAGTACAAGGTATCTGATGTGGTCAAATATCTCATGCCATAGGTTACTTGTGCCCTCACTTGTAGTGGTTGTAAGAGCAGACAACTCATACAAGTTGTTCCTCCTTATGCTTGTCCCAACAATGTTGTTGTTACTATCCATAATCTTAGCTCCTATCTTACTGAAAGATATTGAAGACCTTGATTAGCTATAGAAGCTATTGAAAGTAGATTTAGTTTGATTTGTGGAACATACAACACATTTGAAAGATTTTTGACATTCCCATTAGAGTTAATGGAAGAAAATGTACCTTCACCCTTTATAGGACATCTTGCATTGTTTCCTACCTTTACTGTGATGGGTTCCTTTAGAAGCTATGAGGAACTATAAATGTAATTTTTGCTCATCATCTGATGAGAGGCACCACTGTCCAACACCCATGAGTCATCTGTTCCTAAATCTTAAGTCGAGGATCATACCTCCTCTATGGTAACAAATAACCCAAGATCTGTTTCTATAGTATTGGCAGATTTCTTGCATTTGCCACCTTTTGAATAGCCATTCTTCTCTTTTGCCTTGTTGATGTGATAGCCTTGGATACTATGGACTTTCTTCTTGCGATGGAAACACTCTCCCTTGAGCTACTTTTTGTAAAGACAAGTTTCAAATGAGATCTTACACCTCCTTGTGTAACTTCTCATGCATCCTAAGTAGGATGATAACTCATCATAGTTTTAAAGTTTCATGAGAACTTTGAATTAAGAGCTCTCACTTGATTCCATTCAAGTGGATGATGGAAATAAAAGAAAAATATTTTAAACAAAATTGAGCTTTCAAGCTCAATAAATGTGTGTTTGGTTCATGTTTGCATCTATAGCAACGATGCATAGTGATAATAAATCATGAAAACTCTAAAAGGCCTCTTCTTCTTAGAAGAGTTTGAGAGTTTTTGTTTGGTTTCATTTAAGAGATTTCTATCTCAAGATGAAACCCATACAAGTAATTTTTAAGAATTGAGATAGTTCTTAAAGAAAATAACTTAAATGAAACATTCAAGTTTTCTATTTAATGACTCAATCCATTCTCCTATAATATTCAAGGATTAACTTATCTTTTGGGAATGCAAGAAGTTCCAAGTTGTGGATCCTGCTTGATCCATGAGCTTTCCCCAAAACAAGTAGAAGTTCATTAATATGTTAGGATAAGTGAATGAAAATGTCCTTATGAAAGATATCTAGTTAAAGATAGAAGTTATCACATGATGAAAATTTAGATCTCTTTTCAACTATGTCTTTCTAAGAAAGGACATACCCATCAACTAGAGAAAATTGATGTAAACGATGGGTTTGAATTTTGAAAATCAAACATCTTCCAAGCTATAAATTTTTACCAAAGTAGTAAAGTTATTGAGAAAGAAACTTTATGACATGCTATAGTTATAAAAGTTGGGATCCATAAAGATGGTTGTAAATCACAAAGCTAGATAAAGCATGTCAAAGTTTCCACTTCTCTAAAGGGAGGTTAGAAAGTCAAAAGGATTTGCAATTCCAAGTATGCAGTCTACAACCATGGTTACAATAATTAAGTCTATGGAAGGTAAAACATAAGTTTGATTGTCCTTAAAGGGATTTATTAAAGGTGAATTCCAAAGGCATTAGTGGATGCTTAGACTTAAACATCAAAGAGATGCATGTAAAATCCCTAGGATAGCTACTTAAAGCTTATCTCATAAAGGAATCTAAAGACAATAAGTAAAAATCTCTTGTCACTGCAAATTGGTTGACTAAGAAGCAACATGTCTTTAAATATGAGGAATTCAAGTAACTTGGTACTATATTGGTTTTTGTTTGAGGATCCCATAAAGAAAGATGGATGTTTAATCCATCAAAATGTTTTCAAGCTTCAAAGACAAAGTACATGCAAAGCATAAGATCATGGAATGACCTTGCAATCAAAGCACTTGAAACCTACTAAAGGTCAAAATAGAGCTAAAGCCCTGACTTCAATTTTTTCAGAGGATTTGAGTAAGAAGGTACTCTATAGATGTGTTTGTACTTTACCATAAATATCACCCACACATAAATGTGAATCTAAATTAGTGTGGTATGGGACACCATATTTTATATTCACATTGACGTAGGAAAGATGGTGTGGGACATTGGATTGTGGGATGGTAGGTATCTTTTAGTCTTGGAATGATTCTTGAAGTGAATGAATCCCAAAGGGGATTGAAATTTCAAAGGTGAAGGTCAAGTTCAAGGTGGTTAATAGCATGGCCCAAAAGAACACTTCAAGTCCATGTAAGTTAGAAGATCAAGAAGTATGTACCTTACATTATCTTCATCTAGAATTCAAGTGTGGAAAAGCATGATCTTACTTGAATTGTGAATAGTTCAAGATAAAGTGTTTGTGTTAGAAATATTTCATGAATTTATCATGAAATAGAACTTTGAAAAGATCCTTTCAACAAAGGTTAAATAGAATAAGTTAGTTGAAGGTGAAAGCACTTGATTGATATTACAATTAGGTGAAATCAATCTCTAGACCCGAAGAAATGCATTAGATTTGCATTCCATGTAATGATTCTTAAGAGATTGCAAAATGGAAAGACTAAATTAAATCCTAGTTGAAGCTTTAGTGTTTTGAGTAAAGAAAAATGACATCAATAGAAGCTCAGTGGGTTGGCACATCTATGCTTGATACCATGATATTGTCTAGTGTTTGGATGATATTTGGTTTCAATCCAAGAATATTTCTGAGAATTTAGTTTAATAAACATGGAAAAAGTTCTTCAAATCCTTGACTTGAATAGATCTTTGAAAAAATAGAGTTTTGGATCTCATGGAGTTTGACTCAAATCAACTTACGGTGTCCTAGACTTCTAAATTGGTTACAAAAAGTTTTGGTTCTTCCTTCCGAATTTCCAATTTTTTTTGAAATGAATCAAATAGAGTATCTAATTCGTTACACTAAAGTCCAAGATTAACAAAGTCAATTAGTAACTAAATTAAACATCTTAGATAGATGTTCTATGTAGAACCAATTCAATCTTCAACAATGCTAAGTCTAAGTTGAATCATCCATTTGAGTTTTGCTTCAAGATAAGTAGCACAACTACAATGGATAAAGAAAGATTTCATAGTTCTCTACAATGGAAAAAAGAGTTAGGAATTGCTTATAAGATTGACAATCCCAAGAAGTTAAAGGTAAATCTTTGAGAAATGTATCCTAAAATTCATTTAGAATTTGTTTTGGTATAGTTCAAGTGAAAGTTGACCAATTGTATAAGGATTACTTTTTGCTATATTCTACATAGGATTTTGAACCAAACAAAGTAGTCCTTCGGTCCAATCATAGGTCAAGTAAATGATGGTTGGAAGTGGACTATGGTACAAACATCTAAGTTAGATGATTTGATCAACCAATTTGATTTCCAAATCAAAGTAAAATAAAAGATAAGTTCTCTAATTCTTGAGAGGGATAGAAAGCCGACTACAATTGCTAGGTCCATGCACTAGTGATGTTGAGTAATGGACTAGTATCTTGAAAAAACAAAGAAAAAACAATGAACATGGAAGGGATGTTTCCTAATCCATCCTTGTGATTCATTCCCTACTTTGCATTTGGATTGGTTTATCAAGTGCAAAGCCAATTGGTGTTATGAATAATTTGTGCATGGATGAGATTGTAGATTCCATTCTATTCATTTTGATATGAGGTGAGTCCCACCATAGAAATGAAAACATGTTCTTCTAGACTAGAACATGAGACTTGGGGGTATGGCTAAAATGTTTTTTGACAATGAAAATGTTTTCCAAGGGAGAAATAATGTTATGAAGTAGGATTATGACATGAGCTTCTGACGGGTTTAGACAAATATGAAACTAGACATCATTTGGTCATTCTCATGTAGTGCCAAAGTTATGAGGTTAGAATTAGACATAGGTTCATGTGCTCTTTAAAACAAGCAAGTAGCTTGGCTTAGTGGTTAAGTCATATGGATGGGAAAGAGGACATCTTGGTTTCAAGTTCTACAAGAGTCTTGGGAGAGTATTTTACCACAATAAATCTAGAGCCTTCTAGAAGCATCCAGTTGAGTTAACTCCAATTAATTGGGACACTTCAAGCACATGTAGTTAGACAGCTGACACTTGGATGGATACTATGAATATTCTAGAGAGTTTAGTTCCTTGAGGGAACACTATATAGAGGCATAAGGTTGGGAGGAGATTCATCTCTCTAGCACATGGTGGTCCTAATGATCTACTTCATAAAAATATGTATGTATGTATGTAAGTATGTATGTATGTATGTGTGTCTATGTGTACATATATGTATGTGTGTATGCATGCATGCATGTATATATGTGTGTGTATCCATATGTGTTTATGTAAATATGTATGTATGTATGTATGTATATGTATATATATATATATATATATATATATATATATATATATATATATATATATATATATATATATATATATATATATATATATATATATATATATATATGGTCATCATGTTTGATGTGAGTGAAGATTATTTCTTTTTAATTGGGTCCAAATTCTTAGTGATGGAAGTATTGGATTTTATCGATTTCTATTTTTCATTTAAGAGTGTCTTATAAGATGTATAAACATGTGAAGTTGGCTACGTTATGCTTGTTAGATAGAGAAATTTATTGTGGTTTGTGTTTTGACATCAATTCAAGGATCATAAAGGCATGTGCATTTTTTAATGATTGATGTTGGAGCTTGGAGATTGGAAGCGCATACAAACCACACGAGAAGAAAGAAGAAGCTTAGGAGCACAACATAGAGTATATTATTAAGTGTTGAATGTACAATATATGAGTATCCCTTTAGAGTTGTGGGCGTATATAGAAGGCAGAGCCTCCAAAAAAGAAAAAAAAGTTCTGCTACCAGTCCTTAGTGCATTTACACACATCACCACCAAAATATGCTAATGAATTTCCTAGAGAGAGGTGTTGGGAACGAGGGGCTAACACTTGGAACATCTCAAGCTCATGGAACTCAAAGGGATAGGAGTAGAGATAGACCCGAAGTGAGTTTTGCCAATCCAGTGGGAAAAGAAAGAACGGGAATAGAAATGGATAGAATGGAAAATGAGAGGCATAGAGGCCCAAACAATCAAAGAAATACAGATGAATTCCCTCTGCCAAGGCCTAGAGAACACACAAGGACTTTAAGGCCTACACAACTAGTCAAATCTATGAAGAATTATTTCGATGGTACAGGAGACACTTATGATCATGTGACAGAATTTAGGCAAGCCTTGAGAGTTGAGCAAGTTGATAACCTGTTCACACAGTACAACACTTTTGGTCTAACCCTTAAGAACAGTGCTCTTACATGGTTTCAACCACTACACAAGAGGTAATTCAAAAACATAGACCAATTGCTAGAAGCCTTCATTATGGAGTTTTCTAAGAGTGGCATTAGACACAACACCTCTTCCCTGATACATAACTTCAAACAGACACCTCAAGAGACAGTGACACTCGTAGGGAGAAGATTTAGGCAATATTTGGAGAGATGCTCAGTTCCAGAGTTACCAATACTAGCCAAACAAGTGGCTTTATTCCTAGATGGATTGTTACGTACCAAATTGAGATCTTATGTGTACTTAAAGGACCCTAGATCCATAGAAGAATGTGTATGCGTGTGCATAGACATTGAGGATAATCTAGTAGAGGCATTAGAGATTTCAAAAATCTATAAAGATTTAGATAGCTCAACTAGCCTCACTTCCAAGCAATCCACATCTATTGAGGAACTTACAAAGAAGGTAGCTAAAAAATTAGGAGTCTCTAGTACACAGATACCTAGATTTTCCCCAGTGAAAAGATGCTACACCTGTGGAGGAGACCACATGGCTAATGTGTGTCCAATCATGGCTCAACCCCAAGCAAACTTGAACAACCAATATTGCACCATAGAAAGGAGGTACACTAACCACACTGCACAACACTGCCCTTATAACAAGCAAGCCATTAGACAAAATTATCCACAGCCATATCTACAACAAGGGAGATATCAAAATAAGTACCCATAGCAGTATGGTAGGCCCCAACAACCCTATCAACAACCCTACCAGACCAAGGAGAGGCCTCAAGCAATGTTAGCTCAGCAACATCCAACTTCAGCCAATGTGATCCCAGTGAAGTATGCAGCCACTGAAGAAAACCTGAATAGAGCCTTAGTGCTAGTAACACCATTGCTTTTAGAAAAGTGATCCGAATGATCAAAGTTTTGACTCGACTCATGTTGAAAGCCCACAAGCTTACTATATGCAATCACCTGGGAAACATACTATTACAAAGACTCTAGTGAATCTAGTGGGGAGCCTGAATACACTAATGTCATGTATACCAATCCTAATTCTAGGCCTCAACTAAGATAGTTCAAACCCCAAGCACCTAGAGGACCATGCTACAGATGCTAGGGAGATCACTTCATACATGATTGTCCTATTCCTGCACCTATGCAGCCCCAATCAATGACAATTCAAGGGTTCTGTCAAGATTTTGGGAAAGAGCACCTCTTATAAGATTTCCCAAAGAACCCACACAATGCGCCAAAGACCACTCCCATTAATGTGATTGGGCTAGTAGTAGATTCTACTGGAAGCGTGACTTCCATTGCCCATGTGCAGGCAGTCACCAGAGCTCAGGCAAGGCAAGAGAATCAAGGCTTAGGTCAGGAAAAGAGTTCTGGCATCAATGAGACTGAGAGTATAACTAAGAAAAGGATAAGAGCTTGGAAAGATAGCTGGGAGCAAATGAAAAGACAATGGTCAAGGAAGATGAGTGAGCTTGAGGAAAGCCTAAGAGAAACAAAGGCCAAGATAGTGGAACTCACCTCTCAAACGTGTCGTAGATCACCACCACCATCATCCCCATCACCGTTCAACTCTAATCCACCGCATGTAACCCCACCAACCTCTAGAGTAGGATCGTTCCTAGTCGATCCCACTCCAGATGACTTAGACATGATGCTTAAGGCATATAAATATAGAATCCAAGAAGGGCCAAATGTGACAGATCATGAAAAGTGCTACCCCTGATCTAGAGATGGAATGAACTAAGCTTTGCGCTAAGATGGTAGAATTGGCTCAAACCATGTTTGAAGCTAGTCTCTTCAACTACTCTAGTTCAGCTAAAACACAGTTGCATTTTGATGGACTATTAGAAAGATTAGAGAGTTTGATTGCAAAATATGGAAAGGAAGCCACGTCCCAAGTTAAGGACAAGGCAAGTGAAAGAATGAGCATTCTTCTCAAGAAAGCTTATGTGCCTAATTCCACTAAACCAGACACCTCTTCTTCTATAAATCGATATTCCCAAGAATTTCTAAGAGAGATTCAAGAAGAGAAACGGGCTAAAGAAAGTGAAAATCCTCCTCCCATTGAACTTGTGGATGACTTACATGATCAATCCCCACAAGCCATTCCTTCCATCTATGGAGAACAGGAGGATGCCCAATCTAGTGAGCGATTAGACTTTGAGTCTAATTCCTTGTAGGAATTGCCACATTTTGCAGGCCCATGGGAAGCAAAGTCTACATGCATGAGAGCACCCATGGTCATGGTAAGAAATGAAAGCTCAGTCATACCTAGGAACACAAAAGTAGTAAAGAACACTAAAGTGCAGTGCAATCTCACTTTAGAGGAGCTACTCAAGGTCAAGCCGGAATTATGGAAACACGTAGCAAATCAAGTGCCAGAAGTAGCCAAATCCCATTCCTAGGTAGGATCACATCAGACAGTGCTAGAAATACCCTTGGATAATATAGGAGACATGAGCAAAGAAGAAGAAGGAAACACCTATTTTCCAATCACTCATCAAGGTTACACTACCAAGGCTATTTTGGATTCAGGTGAAGGAGTTGTAATTGCTACCATTTTCCTATGGAAGTGTTGGGGCAAGCTAGCACTCAAGCCAACAAGAATGAAACTGCAAATGGCTGATGGTCACATATTTAGACCTTTAGGGCTACTCGAAGGGATAACTCTCACGACTTCTGGTGTGGAGTTTGAGCACACTTTTGCTATATGTGACATTAGCAAAAATTAGGCCTATGAGATGATTTTCATTAGGGGAAAGAATGAACCCTCCATGGGCCTTTTAGATTAAGGAGTGATTAGCAATGGACCAATGAGAGGAGGGGGGTGGACACAATCTAGTTCCTTAATCACATATGCTATGCATAGGCTTCCCTTGTTTTTCTATGGTCAAAGAGGAGAAAACCACCTTGAATCAATGGTTTTGGTTATGTGACTGGTTTTGGATGGCTTGGAAATTAATCATAGACCTTGGATTGGCTTCAGGATCCAAAGGTTGAGGTTGAGTTGCAAAATTCAAAGCAAGATTGAACAAGACCCCTTGGATCTTTAAGCTTTTCAAAGGCTTAGATTGTTTCCTTCCAAAAAAATGCGCCATTACTCTCTAACCATTGGATTAGGACCCTCATCGGATGGCAGATAATGAATAGCATCAATCTTGGGTGCCTTTGCACAATGACCATTGTATATGGTCTCCATCTAACAGCTCTAGATGAAGATTTTTATCGAATGGCACCTTTTTACACAGCCCATTGGATCAATGTGTGCATTGGAGGGCTCTGAATGACTATGCCTAAATCTTCAGCCCCATTCATGGTCCATGGTTGGATTCCCTCAAATCTAATGATCTAAAATGTTGCAGAGATTGTTCAAAAACTGATTTGAAATCGTGCTCAGCCTTGTTCATGCTTTATCGTTGGATCCATCAAGATCTAATGGTGAAAAATCATGTAGAGACTTTGAGAACTTGCACCGTTGAGCATATCTTCTCTCTCCAAATCTCCACGAAATTCAAATTGAACTGTTGATCAAAACTATCCGATGGCTATAAATTCTCATGCATTGGATTTGACATAGAAGGCCTCCTCAAATAATATTTTATTGTACAAAACTAGTGGTTTTGTATGCCTACTTAAGCTCATGTTTTAAGCTCTTTAATCCCTAAAAATGAGGGATCCTTACAAGGCCCATGAAAGGTCCACTTTTTCCCCTAATGCGGGAAGACCATTCATGAGGCAGTTGCAAGTAGTACAAGATTGGGGAACCAATTCCTTGTATCTGCAACATTTAGGTGTTACAACCAAAGTCAATCTCAAGGATTACTCTCATAGAGACATGCCCCCTATACAATGGAATCCCATACATAGAGCCACAAATGATACAAAGTCAGTGCATTCCATAGGATTAGGATCCTCATGGATGCATGAAGACACCTTTAGAGATTGAATGGACAAAAATGTGCATGAAAATGGTAGAATTAGCTCAAACTATGCTAGAGAACAATCCATTTTTCAATCAGACAAATTCTATCAAACCAGGTTTGCATTTCCAAGGCTTAGTAGAAAGATTAGAGCAGTTGGTAAACAAATTGCAGGTTTCTTTACCTCCACATGCTCAACTAGTTGTTGAAAGAGAAAGCTCACCACTAATGAAAGTTTATGTTCCTAATTCCATGGATGATGGAACACCTCTTTCAGTTCAACACTACTCCCAAGAGTTCTTGCGGGAAATACAAGAAGAGAAATGGGCCAAGGAGAAGGATAATTCCCCTCCTATTCTTAAAATTGACGATCTTCATGATCAATTTCCCCAAGAGATTCCATCTATTTATGGAGATCAAAGAGGGCAACAAGAAGATGAAAGATTAGACTTTGAATCTAATTCTTTACAAGAGTTGCCACAATTCACAGGCCCATGGGAATTTGAATCTCTTTAGATCAGAGCTCACACAATACTGATAAGAAATGAAGACTTAATGGTACCAAGAAACACTGAAGTCGTGAAGAACACTAAGGTTCAATGCCATCTTACATTAGAAGAACTGCTAAAAGTAAAACTTGAGCTATGGAAACATGTGGCGAATCAGGTTCCAGAACTTGGTTCCAATGTGTTGAAAGAAGGCTCTAAAAAAAAAGTTTTACCAGAGATACCTCTAGACAAAATAGGGGACATGAGTGAGGGAGAATAAGGTAATACTTATCTTCCAATCACCTACCAAGGTTACACAACCAAAGCCATCTTAGATTCAGGTATTGGTGTTGCGATTGCAACCACCTCCTGGAAGCAATGGGGAAAACCCACATTAAGACCAACTAGAATGAAGCTTCAAATGGCTGATGGCCATATTGAAAGGTCTCTTGGATTTCTAGAAGGGATAACTCTAACCACTTGTGGTGTAGAGTTTGAACACAGCTTTTCTATATGTGACTTTGGTAAAAATAATGTCTATGAGATGATCCTAGGAAGACCCTTCCTACGACAACTGCAAAAAGAGAGGATTGGGGAACCAACTCCTTGTACTTGCAATGCTTAGGGGTCACAACCAAGGTGAATTTGAAGGATTATACATTTAGAGATGTACCACCCCTGTAGTGGAATCCTATCCAGAAGGTGCAAGAAGATTCAATCTTTGTGCATTTTGAAGGTTCTTCTAATCCATCGTGGACGCATGAAGATACTCATTTGTGGATGTGCAAGGTCACAAATGAAGAGGAAAGATGCATAAAAACTAGAGAAGAAGGAACATCTCAAGAAGCCAGACCGATTAGAGACCCAACCTACACACCAACAATATTTCTAGATGAGGAATTTGAACCTCATGATTGGGCAGAAATCTTAGCCACCATGGACATTGTTGTCAATGAAGAACAATGGACGCTTCATTGTGATGAGGAGGGTTATGATATCTCTATGTTCATGTGTGAATCATTTCTAGAAGAGTGTGACTCTAATGAGGTCATAGAAGAGAAAGAGAATGATGACGATTTAGAGTCCATTGTGATGGATAGTTACTTTGACTCAGAGAAGCACTATCTAGAAAATGTAGGAGTATTTACTCAAAAAGAAGAAGAACCTCTCACAAGCATGAAAACTATAAATTCAAGGGAGGAAAGTGAAGATAGTCAAAAGAAAAAGAAAAGAAAAGTAATGAAACAAGAAGAGGAGGAATCATTGTTCGAAGTACCTCAAAAATTCAAGAAATATGAAGTTGAAGACCCAAAAATTTTGGTACGAATGCCTAAAAGGGAGGCCATTATAGGAGAAGCGTACAATAATAAAGAAAAGACAAAAAAAAGCTATAGCCATTGAAGAGAATGAAGAGTGATGTACGTACATGTTGGAGTTAGACGTCTGCGGAAGCACGCAAACAACACAAGGAAGAAGAAGAAGCTTGGAGCACAAACACACAATACTGAATGTATTACTAGAGAATGTACAAAGATAAGTAGCCCATTAGGGCAATAGGCATATATACAAGCCGGGGGAAAAAAACCTCCTAAAGAGGGAAAAAAGTGCCCCGGTGGTCCTAGTGTGTTCACACACATCACTACCTAAATATATCAACAAATCCACCCTGGGAGTGATGCGGTGAACAAGGAGCTGGCACTCATGTATAAGGAAGTGCCAAGCTATGTGGAAATCACTCCACAAAAGGAAGTAAGCCCAAAGCTTTGCGGAAAGCTTCAAACTTCTCCCTAGGCAGAGCCTTCGTGAAAAGGTCTGCAATGTTCTCCTGCGTGGGCACATATGCCAAGTTGATCTCCCCAGCAGAGAACCTCTCCCTGAAATAGTGATAATGCACCTCAATGTGCTTAGTGCAAGCATGGAACACAGGGTTCCTCGCAACTACCAATGCGCTCTGACTGTCAGTGAAGATGGTGGTGGCAGAAGATTGACCAACACCCAAATCAACCATAAGCGTCTGAGCCACACACACTCAACAATAGTTGTAAAAGCTTCCCTATACTCAGCCTCACAACTGGAAGTGGCCACAGTAGGCTGCTTCTTGCTCAACCAAGATATACATGAGCTACCAAGCATGAAGCAAAAGCCACCAGTGGACACACGAGTGTCATAGCAACCAGCCCAATCAAAGTCAGAAAAAGTATGCAAATCTGGCGTTAGTGATCCCCCCTTGGGATAAAACAACCCAAGTAGCTGAGTACCACTCAAGTAGCGAAAGATGCGCTTAACCACCTGCCAATGCTTGACTCCTGGGCAATGCATAAATTTGCTCATCTGTGAGATAACAAACTGAATATCTGGCCGAGTAATGCATAAGTAAATCAAGCATCCAACAGCCTGCTGATAGAGAACAACATCAAATGCATCTCAAGCATCATGAAGACTCAATCGTAAACCTGTCTCCATAGGAGTGCCAATAGGCTTACAGTCTTCAAGGCCAAAATGCTGCAATAATATGTCAATATATTTTGTTTGACACAAAGCCATTCCACCATCAACTTGCATAAACTGAATGCCCAAATAGTGATGCAAATGCCCCAAATAAGACATCTCAAATGAGGCATGCAAATCAGCCTTGAAATCAGCAATATGCTTCTCAATAGGACCAGTGAGTAGCATGTCATCAACATAGACAACAATTATCAGAAGCACATCATTAGCACGCTCAACATATAAGCTGCTTTCAATTGGACTGTTCTCAAAACCATGTGCAACCAGATAGGCATGTATCTTCTCATACCAAGCACGTGGGACTTGCTTTAAACCATATAATGCCTTCTTTAACCTGCACACCTGGTTTTCATGCCCTTTCTGCACAAAGCCACGAGGCTGAAAAACATACACTTCTTCATGCAAGTCACCATTCAAAAATGCTGTTTTAATGTCCAATTGATGTACATTCCAACCATGATGGGCTGCAAGTGCACAAATGCTCCAAACAGTAGTCACACGGCATGTAGGTGCAAAGGTCCCATCAAAATCAATGCCTCTTTCCTGCGCATAACCCTTTGCAACAAGCCTAGCCTTATACCTGTCAACTGTACCATCAGGTTTACGCTTCAGCTTGTATACCCACTTAGTGCCAATGGCCTTCTTGCCAGGAGGCAAGTCACATAAAGACCATGTACCATTCTTCATTATAGCATCATATTCAGATTGCATAGCAGCCATCCAATTTTCTGAATTCTGTGCTTCATCAAAAGAAACAGGCTCATTCTCATCACAGAGACTAGACGCAGCCATAGCATAGCAATCTGATGCAAAGGAGGCACTATGAGAGCCTGAACGAGTACGATATGACAAAGGTGCATCTAATTTGTTGTCACGCAAAGTCTGCACCAGCCATTTTGGCATAGTTTTTGCTTGCTCAATATCAGCTCTCTCATCAACAAGTGCATCATGTAAATCTGCATCAGAAATGGAATGATCTACATCATCATATGAAACCTACAAAGGCTGAGAAGTTGCCTCATTAGGACCAGCACTAGACTGTCCACCTATAAAAAGAGGCATCAAAGTATCATACATGTCGTTGGAGCTAACAGATGTCTCCCTAGTACATGAAAGCAATGGCTAAATAGCATCTTCCACAAATACAACATCACGGCTAACCAGAATGCGTTTAGTCTGTGGATGATACAGACGATAGCCTTTACTTTCAGAACTGTACCCTACAAAAATACATTTTACTGCCTTATCATCCAATTCTCTGCGATGTTGTTCAGGCACTAGTGCATATGCCAAACAACCAAAAACACGCAGATGAGCAACAGATGGTTTGCGATCATGACAAGCCTCATATGGAGTGATAGACTGCAGCGCTTTAGTGGGACACTTGTTCAATACATATGATGCACACATGACAGCCTCAAGCCAGAAACTATGAGGTAAAGCCTGACTCTTGACCATACACCTCACCATCTCCATGAGAGACATGTTCTTCCGTTCAGGAACTCCATTCTGTTGAGGTATATACGGCACTCTACACTGGTGTTTTATCCCACGTTCAGCCAAAAATGCATTAAAATCAGAAGACATATATTCCCCCCCTCGATCAGAATGGAGGGTGCCCATTTTACATGTTGACAGATTTTCAGCCAAAACCAAAAACTGTTTGAAGCACATGAACACTTCGGACTTTGCTTTGAGTGGATATACCCATGCACATGACAGCCTCAAGCCAGAAACTATGAGGTAAAGCCTGACTCTTGACCATACACCTCACCATCTCCATGAGAGACATGTTCTTCCGTTCAGGAACTCCATTCTGTTGAGGTGTATACGGCACTCTACACTGGTGTTTTATCCCACGTTCAGCCAGAAATGCATTAAAATCAGAAGACATATATTCCCCCCCTCGATCAGAATGGAGGGTGCCCATTTTACATGTTGACAGATTTTCAGCCAAAACCAAAAACTGTTTGAAGCACATGAACACTTCGGACTTTGCTTTGAGTGGATATACCCATGCATGCCTGGAAAAATCATCAATAAAAGTCACGAAGTAAAGGTAATTTCCAAAAGAGGGTGTCTGCATAGGACCATAGACATCACTATGTACAAGCTGCAATTTCTGTGTAGCCCGAATTGAACCATCTTTTGGAAAGGAGGAACGCTGCATTTTGCCCAAAATACAGCCTTCACAAACATGTTTTCCAGGTGCCTCAAGTTTGGGCAACGAGGACACCATTTCAGATTTCTGCAGGCGTAGCAAACTAGCAAAATTCAGATGACCAAAGCGTGCATGCCAAAGCTTTGCATCTGACATAGCCTGCGAATCATTTACTGCACATGCCAAATCATTTACAGATCTTTCACAGTCTATGAGCTTATACAACCAACGACATAAAATGCCAGAAGCAATAATCACATTGCTATTTGACAGATCATGAACTGTACACCTGTCATCAACAAATTTCACAACCAAGCCAATCTTGGCTAATGTAGAAACTGATAACAGGTTCTTTTTGATCCCTGTCACAAATAAAGCATCTAACAAAGTGAAAGAACTACCATGAGCAGTAGTCACAATGATCTTACCAACTCCCATAATAGGATAAGAGGAGTTGTTGGCGCATATAATAGTATTCCCTGTAGGGGCAGGCTCGAGTGAAGAGAAGAAAGTGCGCTGCGAGGTAATATGTTTGGTCGCCCCACTATCAAAATACCAAACATCTGAGTCTACTGCAAACATGCACTGCTCATGAGAAGATGGGTCAAAACTGCAGACAGTAGTAAACGCCCATTCTTCTTCCTGCACAAGATTTGCAGACTCTGTTTTTGGTATAGAGGCCTGTGCAACAACCATTCCAACCTCTTTCGTCTTTGCCTCTTTAGCAGCCAGTTTTGGACAATTCTTTATGATATGATCATTCCCTTTACACTACTTACAAAACAATATCTGCTTTTCTGATTTCTTCTCATCTTTATCTTCCTTCTTTGAATATGCAGAATTGGCAGATTTTTGCTTATTAGTTGTAGAGCTCCATTTTCCTTTGCCCTTTTGACTAGCTAGGAAAGCTTGATCTGCAACTCGCATAATGGACTTGTTCTGCCTAGACTGATCTTCCTGCAACAGAACAGAGACTAACTCCTCAAATGATAAGGCATTTGGATTGCCTTTCATCATCAACCGAAGAGTAGAAGCAAAACTCTAATATGAATCATGAAGACCATTCACAACGGTCTGCACAAGTGAGCTATCTGGTATAACCTCATTAGAGAAATCAATTGTTCCTTCAAGTCTTTGATCTTCGTTAGGAAACTGTCCATAGAATCACCTTCATTCATGTGCTCACTCTCCAACTGTTTTCGGAGGTAAGCAACATGAGCCTCATTCCTAGCTTGGTACAATGTGGTAAGTGTATCCCAAGCATCCTTAACTGTTCTGCAAGAGCGAATATGAGGAATAATGGCATGTTTGATAGACAAAGCTATCAATGCATGTGCCTGGGCATCTCTGCCATCCCAGCGAATCTGCTCTGCAGTAGGTGCAGTAGAAACAACAACACGAACATGAATCTACAGAATATCATCTTCGACACCATCTTCATCAGCTCCAACACCTGTATTTGCAGTACCTGTAGTCAGAGGTGTAACATGACGTCTTTCAACACCCTGCACAATGTTCCACAATCCTTTTGCAACCAATACATGTCGCATCATATAAGCCCACAATGGGTAGTTGGTACCATCCAACTTATCCTCAACAGCCAACATATGGAATACATCACTGCTTTCAGCCATGGCCAGTGACTTAAATACTTTGATGCAGAAAATTGACTGTATCTCAAAAAGTTGAACAGAACTGCCTAGATGAGTTCTGCTAGACCTGTAGCAGACTTTGAGACGCTTAAACTGGCGAACAAAAAGTGGTATATACCTTTGTCACAAAAGGATGAAATAGCCTGCACAAGTGCTGCGATAGTGCGTTTGGAGGCCGAAACGAGCTCAGATCGCGATTTCGGCACCGCAAAACAAAGTAGTTTTCATCTTAGAGACACCCTGAGTATGATCACCAAATTTCATGCGAATCTGAGACTGCAAATGGAGGAGTGTCAACAACACCCTAGATGAAGCGATGACCTGCTCTGATACCAATTGTTGGAGTTAGACGTCTGCGGAAGCATGCGAACAGCACAAGGAAGAACAAGAAGCTTGGAGCACAAACACACAACACTGAATGTATTACTAGAGAATGTACAAAGATAAGTAGCCCATTAGGGCAATAGGCGTATATACAAGCTAGGGGAAAAAAACCTCCTAAAGAGGGAAAAAAGTGCCCCGATGGTCCTAGTGTGTTCACACACATCAGTACATAGGAGAAGACCTAAGTAAAGAAGAAGAAATAGAGCTTGTAGCTTTATTAAGGGAAATATAGGGATGTGTTTGCATGGACCTATAAAGGCTTGAAGGGAATGGATCCAGAAATATGCTCTCATACGATCCCCATGATTACTGACACCAAGCCCACCAAACAAAAGCCCTACACATATAATGACACTTAAGAAGCCAAAATAAAAGAAGAAATTGATAGAATGATCGAAGCAGGATTTATCTATGAGATTGAGCATACTGAATGGGTGTCCCCCATCATAGTGGTGCCAAAGAAGAATGGAAAATTCCAAGTGTGTATTAACCTTAAAAAAAGTTAATGATGCTACGATCAGAGATAGCTATCCGCTTCCAATCACTAAACATTTATTGGAGCATGTTGTAGGCAAAGAAGTTTATAGCTTCCTTGATGGATTTTCAGGTTACAACCAAGTAGCCATTGCCCCAGAAGATCAACACAAGACAGCTTTTGCCACAGAGTGGGGAATCTTTGCATTTTGTGTGATGCCGTTTGGACTCACCAATGCACTTGCAACATTCCAAAGGCTCATGTGTCATGTATTCAAGGAGTTCTTGCGAAAGAACTTAGAAGTATATGTGGATGATTTATGTGCTCATTCCAAAGAAAGAAGACACCACATCCCATATCTTAGTCAACAAGTGTAGAGAGTATCAAGTCTGCTTGAACCCAAAAAAGTGTGTGTTCATGGTACTTCAAGGTAAGATCTTAGTTCATATTGTTTCTAAGTATGGAATATCAACAAATGAGGAAAAAGTAAGAGCCATAGCAGAGTTGTCAAGGCCAATGAATGTTAAAGAGGTACAAGCCTTTATGGGCCATTGTGGATATTACTGTAGGGTTATCCACATGTATGCGATCATAGCTAAACCTCTTTATGCTTTGTTGACAAATTTTGAGTGGAATGACGAATGTGAAAAATCCTTCAATGAGTTGAAGAGACGTTTGCACACAACACCAATACTGACCACTCTTGATTGGAATAAACCATTCCATGTTCATGTAGATGCATCCAATTATGCAATAGGATGTGTGCTAGCACAACCCACAGGAGAAGGAAATCTAGATTTGCCTATAATATATGCTAGTAGGCAACTGAATGCAGCTGAACGAAACTATACAACAACCAAAAGAGAAGGCTTAGGCATGGCATATGCCATGAAGAGGTTTAGACACTATATATTGGCCAACAAGTTCAAGTTTTTCACTGATCATCAAGCTTTATTATATTTGGTCAATAAACCTTGTAATACAGGACACTTAGTAAGATGGTTCCTCTTACTAATGGAATATGACTTTGAAAGGTAGAACCCACCTCAGGGTAGATCACCTTTCTCGCATCACTTCAAAAGAGTCACCGCAAGGCGTATCTGATGAACTACCCGATGCTTATTTGTTCAATTTAGAAGTTGTTCCTAAATGGGAAAATAAGTTCATACCTATCCTAACCTTCGGGCCCGCAAATAAGAATGTGAAGACGAACAACGATGAAATTGTAAGATCAGAAAGCTATCAAATATTGGGAGGAAGTATGTACAAACAAGATAGAGAGGTGTATTAGCTTGTTGTGTTGAGGATGATAAACATAGTAGTTGGTTGCAACAAGTTCATGAAGGATAGCTAAGAAATCTCTATTCTAAACAACAAACATTGCACAATCTAAAACGTTTAGGAGTGTATTAGCCTAGTATGGAAAAATAAATACATGAGTGGATTAAGAATTGTCCAATGTGTCAGGCAAGAGACCAAGTGGAGCATGCTACCCTTTATCACGTATCATTAATTCCAAATTCGAGCATTCATTGGTAGAATTTATGAGATCTGGAACATTACCCAGTGAGGCTAGTCTAACAAGAAAACAAAGCATGGAGCAAGAGGCTCAAGACTATGCCTTAATAGGAGAAAACCTAAACTAAAGATGGTTAGTTAAGACTATGTGTTCATGAATCAAACTATTTGAAAATCTTAGAAGCGGCACATAGTGGTGTGGCAGGTGGACACTTCATGCCTGATCGAGTAATTAAGACCATTCTATTCTTAGGACTTTGGTGGCCCACTCTTCATATGGATGCACATACCTATGTGAAGAGATGTGATACATGCCAATGTGCACAATATCCAATCAGAAAAGACGAGATGCCTTTAAGGCCAATGATGGCAGGACGTGCATTCTCGAAGTGGGGTCTAGACTTTGTAGGTCCTATTAATCCGTCGGCTAGAAGCTCTCAGGCAGAATACATTATTGTAGCCGCAGATTACCTTACAAAGTGGGTAGAAGTAAAAGCCATGACAAAGAATGATGCTCAAACAATAGCTAAGTTCTTATTTGAGAACGTGTTCACCAAATAATAGAGTTAGTAAGTGATAGAGGTATGCACTTCTTGAACAAAGTCATTGAGCATCTTCTCCAAGAATTCATGGTTATACATAAGAAGTCTACCCCCTATCATTCACAAGCTAACGGACAAACTAAGAGCACAAATAAGATCCTATGTAATGTATTGACAAAATTGGTCAATCATAAACAATCTGATTGGGGCAAATAGCTTCATCATGCTATTTGGGCTTACCGAGTTGCCTACAAAACGGTACTCAATGCCACCCCATTTTAGATGGTCTTCGGATAGAATGTTGTGCTACCACTGGACTTCCTAATACCGAATTTAAAAGTATCACAAGAGCATGAATGGAATGGACATGAGTTGTCCTCTAGGATCTTTGATCTAGAACGCTTAGGTGAGATGAGGCTACGAGCAGCAGCATGCATTTATGTTGCAAAGAAAAGACAAAAGGCATACTTCGATGCACACATCAAGGATAAAGGATTGAAAGACGGAGATCTCGTGTTGGTTTAACACTAAAGCAACATGCCCATAAATTGGAAAAAGAGGATATGGACACATGAACCTTAATAGAATTTCCACTAGTGGTGCAGTTCAATTGGCCACGTTAGAAGCTGACCTTGCCAAACTATATTAGTGGATGTCGAGTCAAGCTATATCAAGAACCTCTTATAGAGGATATGTTAATGAGACTCAAAACTGCTAAGAAGCGAAAAGAAGAAGTGTTAAGAGTTAGAGAAGAGGCATAAGCAGAGGCCAGAGAGCGCATTAGGCAAAATAAGTTAAGGCGACAAGGTCTAGATGTCAATCCTAATGCCCCAAGATATCACATGGCCATGTGCCAAACATCAAGTATACTTTCTTCTCGAATTATCAATCGACTTGCCTTTATGACCATAGAGGTAGGGTGAGGAAAGAATGTAAGGACTGTGAGAGCATTGATTGACTCAGGTGCAACAACTAGTTTAGTTAGTCTTTCATACTGCCAAGACCTGCAATTGAACATCAATCCCATAGAAGCTTATCTCATAGGATGGGGAGGTATGGAAACCCCTTGTTTGGGTGAGGTGGAGCTGCCCATTCACCTTCAATACGTCCCAATAAGCTTCAAAATGCTAGTGTGTCAAAGTGAAGACCTTATGGAACCACTTGTCTTGGGTCAATATTGGATATATGACAATGCAGTCAACTTAAACCTAAGAAGACAACTTCTTCAAATTTGGGTACATGAACAATGCATTACATTGGAATTAGAGAATTGCATGCTCACAAATTCAGGTGTCACACATTCTCTTGGTTCTACTAAAACTAATCTTAGAGAAGAAGATGTTGTATGTGTCAAAAGCTCTATGATGTAGAAGGAGTCAATCATGGAAGAATAGGCTCGAAGGTGCATGGATCTCTCTTCTCCGTCAAAGACTAATGTAGTCACAATGATTCAACCAAAGAGGCAAGCAAAACAGTACAAGACAACCGCTATATCAAATAGACAAAGAGCATTCAAGAAGAAAGTAGTTCCAGGCATGAAGCAGATCTAGGTATGAAAAGGAGAGAAACCACCAGCCTTTCCACAACAATTCCCATATAGGCGGGGTAACCATGCCAAAAGAAGAACCAAGCAACTAGGACAAGCTCAACCACAAGGTATCCGATAAATTTGGGTGCCAAAGGAATTAGTTGCAGCTCAACAAGGGCAATTAGAAATGTGGGTGCCCAAGGAACTCTTACATACACAAAACCCTAGGCCCTCACTCATGAGAAAGGTCCCAACAAAGAAGTCAAGGAGAGGCAAGGGTCAGAACCACACACATAGATCAAAAGAAGATCAACTCACCTCTTCGGCAATAATAAGAAGAAAATCATCAAGGATATGGGTCTGGAAGCCAAAAGCATTAGTAGCCCCCACAAAACCAAAGAACCAACCATGTGGGATACATAATTTAAGAAACCATCCAAAAATGAAGAAACCCAAGGTGATCTCTACGTAGTCGAACATGGTTATCAAATGGATCCCTATTAATGGGCATATTTTTCTTCTTCAAAATCCTAGAAAATTCCCTCAAAGCTATGTAAATGCACTAGAGGAGTCCTCTAGATGCATAAACCCAACTCTTTGTAATATATTTCTTGTAAAATAGTAGGAAATTAGAGATTAACCAATAAAGTGCCGTCACTTGTGTGAAAGAACCATTTTTAGGGCACATGTATATAAGTCACTTTGTGACTCTTTGTAAAGACTTAGATCTTTTGTGTGTATGTGAAGCTTGGAATGAGTGTGTAGGACTGTTATCTACCCCTCCCCATCACTTTTGAGCTGTTGTAGTGTGTGTGTGAGCAAGTACGAGTTGTGGAGTGAGTGTGTGCGTTTCTCGCCATTCACTGTTTTGGTCATAACTTGAAGAGGGGTTGTCAGATTCAAGTATTTTCCACCATTAGATGCGTCTCACCAAGAGCTTCAAAAAGAACCTACTGTTGGCCATATTCAGAGTTTGAATTTGGGAGGAACATTCAAATTTGTATTGGTTGCTATAAGTGGTATCGTGGCAGACACTTTCAGAGGTTAAGTGAGTTGGAGAGGTAGTTTAGTCTTTTCTCATGCATTTAGCTGAACCATTTTCATTATCCATCATGTGCGCACACGTCCTCATACACTTGGTTAGGTCGGTTCTTTGGATGGATAATTAGACGTGTGTCAATCCACCACTATACGCACTTGTGTGGCAAACGAGATTTAGTCTCTTTGACACGTCCCTAAGACTTCGTGACTTAGGTACACACGTTTTTGGCACTGTTGCCGAGAAACACGCCCAAACAAGGTGCCTTCATGATGGTTATAGCTCTGGAGTGAAGAAATCGTACTTGTAGAAGTGAACTCATTCAGTGGCAAGTAGTCAGACACTTCAACACTTGTTAGTTCACATCTCGGAGGTGTGTGTAATGAGTTGTTAGGTTTAGGATTAGGAGAGAGGGAAAGAAGAAAGAGTTAGGGTTAGGTCAAGAAGAGAATTGGAGGTAGGAGTAAGTGGAAAAGTACCAAGAAAAATCCCAAAAAAAATTGCCAACATAGTGTAGGATAGGTTTCAATCATCAGAAACTATAAAACCCAAAAATTGTAGTTCATTTGTCAACTGCTCAGAAGTTGGTATCACCTGCAGACAGCGACTGGTATCGCCGGTGTAGTATCATGCAATACAAGCCCTCAAAGCATCTTACTGAGCTCTAGACCTAAGCAACACACCTCCAAGGTAAGCCACCTCAAGACTTTAATATGCATACCTCTACCTTGTATCTCCCTATCTAGAGTTGTCTAGATCACCATTTAAGCTCTACCTTGAGAGCGCATGGGTGGACAATGCCATCATCTTTGTACTTGTTGTTAGTAGAAAATTGTTGAGATTCTCCTATATCCGTTATCTTCTCTGCTACTGCTCTTGTGTTATATTGCATAACTATTGTCTTACAATTTAGACAACACATCGGAGAGAGTATTAGTGGTAACAGAGCATGGTAGGCTGACATACACTTGACATGGGAATTGATTTTCCCTCTGCCAAGATCTAATGTTTCCCAAGGCCTCAAGGAGTAGGATCATTCCAAGCTCATGAAGCACAATGAGAATGAACAAGAGAGAGGCCTGAGGTCAGTTTTGCAAACGATGTGGGCACAAATAGATCTGGACTTGAAGGTGAAAGACTTGAAAGACAAGGACATAAAGCACATAGGAATCAAAGAGATGAACATGATTTTCCATTTCCTAGACCTCGAGAGTACCCAAGAACCCTTAGACACTCTCAAATGGTCAAGACAATGAAAAACTACCTTGATGGGGTAGGAGATCCTTTTGATCATGTGGCCGAGTTCAAACAAGTGTTAAGAGTTGAATAGGTCGAGGACTTGTTCACCCAGTTTGAGGCATTTGGTTTGACCCTCAAGGGTACTGCCTTCGCTTGGTTTCAACCGCTAAATAGCCACAACTATCGAGATATAGGCCAACTGCTAGAAGCATTCATAGCAGAGTTTTCCAAGAGTGGCATCAGGCATAACACATCATCCTTGATCCACAGCTTCAAGTAGACACCTCAAGAAATAGTTGGGCTAGCCGAAAGGAGATTTAAACAATACGTGGAAAGATGTCCCATACTTGAATTACCTACAGAAGCAAAACAAGTTTCCTTGTTTTTAGATGGGCTTCTAAGAGGGAAACTCAAGTCATATGTATATCTCAAGGAACCAACCACACTAGATCAATGCTTGAGGATGTGCATTGGCATAGAAGACAACTTGCGTGAGGAGTTAGAATTGTCCAAACTCTATAAGGATTTTGACAGTTCTACTAGTAACACTTCCAAACCATCCATTGAGATAGATGAGATAGCTGAGCAAGTTGCCAAGAAGCTAGGAGTTCAAAATAGACAAACAACAAGGGTCACCTCATTGAAGCGATGTTATACTTGTAGAGGTGACCACATGGATAATGCATGCCCATTGCAAAACCAGAACATGAGAGAAATAAATGCTCCATATTGCACTATTGAGAGAAAATACACAAACCACACGACTCAAGATTGTCCGTACAATAGGTAGGCTATTAGACAAACTTATCAGCAACCTTACCAATAGGATAGGTATCAGAACCAATACCAACAGCCATGTTATATGCCACAATAGCAATATCAACCTCAATACCAACAACAATATCAAGTACCATATAGGCCACAACCGGTCCTAGGAAACTTACAACCACCTCCTGCCAATATGACCCCAGTTAAGTATGCAATGACAGAGGAGAACCCTAATAGAGCATTGGTTCCAATGACCCCCGTAGTATCAAAAAATGACCCTCATGTTCAAAGTTTTGACTACACCCATGAAGATAGCCCACAAGCTTATTACACAGAGTCACCTGAGCATAATGAAATTTATATGTATCAATATGAGGCACTACTTATGGAACCAAATTGGGAGCCATCATACTCTAATGTCATGTATATGAATCCTAACCCCAAGCCCCAATTGAGACAAATGAGACCACAAGCCCCTAGAGGACCATGTTTAGATGTTAAGGTGACCATTTCATTCATGACTATCTCCACCCACCAACTCCAGGACTAGCACAGAACATCACAATATAAGGCTTTTGTCTTGAGTGTTGTAAATATCATCTCCCCAGAGATTGTCTAAGGAACCCCTCTAGTGCACCCAAGGTTGCACCCATTAATGTGGTAGGCTTAGTGGTTGATTCAAGTTCAAGTAGTGTCAACATGACTCCTATACACATAGTCATTAGGGCACAAGCCTTAAAATAGGCTAAACCAACTGAACAATCAAAGTCAAGTGAATCAAGAGAGCCTAGTAAGAGGAAAACAAGAACTTGGAAGGATACCAGGGAGAAAGCCAATCATAAGTGGACTAAAAAGCTATCTAAACTAGAAGAAATCCTCAGAGACACAAAAAGAAAAATAGAAGACATTGCATCTCAAAACCCCTCGCATACCGAAACTCCATCCACTCCACTTCATCCTACCCCACCACTCATTGTAAATAGACCACAATTAGGGCCTATTCTTGCAGATCCAATCCGAGAAACTTGGACATGATGTTCAAGGCCTACCAAGCTCGACTCCAAGAAGGGCCAACAGTTGCAAACCTAGAGAAGAGTTACCCTAGAGATGATTTAGAGATTGAATGAACAAAAATGTGCATGAAAATGGTAGAAATAGCTCATGCTATACTAGAGACCAATCAATTGTTCAATAAGACAAACTCTATCAAACTGGATTTGCATTTCTAGGGCTTATTAGAAAGATTAGAGTAGTCGGTAAACAAGCTGCATGTTTCTTTACCTCCATAGGCTCAACCACTTGTTGAAAGAGAAAGCTCATCACCAATGGAATTCTATGTTCCTAATTCCATGGATGTTGGAACAACACCTCTTTCAATTCAAGAATACTCCCAAGAGTTCTTGTGGGAAATACAAGAAGAGAAATGGGCCAAGGAGAAGAGTAATCCCCGTAGATCAAGTAGAGCAACAAGAAGACAAAATGTTAGATTTTGAATCTAATTCCTTACAAGAGTTGCCACAGTTCAGAGGCCCATGGTAATCTAAATCTCTTCAAATTAGAGCTCCCACAATATTGATAAGAAATGAAGAGTGAGTGGTTCCTAGAAACACTGAAGTCGTGAAGAACACTAAAGTGCAATGTCATCTCACTTTAGAAGAGCTACTCAAAGTAAAACCTGAGTTATGGAAAAATGTGGTGAATCAGGTTCTAGAACTTGGTTCCAATACTTCAAAAGTAGACTCTAAGCAGAAAGTACCAGAGATACCCCTAGACAAGATAGGAGACATGAGTGAAGGTGAAGAAGGTACTACTTATCTTCCAATCACCTAGCAAGGTTAAACAACCAAAGCTATATTAGATTTAGGTGCTGGTGTTGTGATTGCAACCAGCTCCTTGTGGAAGCAATGGGGCAAAACCGCATTAAGACCAACTGAATGAAACTTCAAATGGTTGATGACCATATTGAACAATCTCTAGGATTGCTAGAAGGGATAACTCTAACCAATTGATGTCTATGAAATGATCCTAGGAAGACCCTTTCTACAACAACTGCAAATAGTATAAGATTGGGCAACCAACTATTTGTAGTTGCAGCACTTAGGGGTCACAACCAAGCTCAATATCAAGGATTATACCTTTAGAGATGTACCACCCCTCCAGTGGAATCCTATCCACAAGGTGCAAGAAGACTCAATCTCTATGCATTTAGTAAGTTCTTCTGATCCATCCTGGATGCATGAAGATACTAACTTGTGGATGTGAAACGTCGCGAAGGAAGAGGAAAGATGCCTGAAAGCGAGAGAAGAAGGAACTTCTCAAGGAACTAGACCAATTAGAGACTTAGCCTACACACTGATGATCTTTCTTAATGAGGAACTTGAGCCTCATGGTTGGACAAAAATCTTAGCCACCATGGACATTGCTATCAATGAAGAAAAATGGACACCTCATTGTGATGAGGAGGGTTATGATATCTCTTTGTTCATGTGTGAGCCCTTGCTAGAAGAATGTGACTCTAATGAGGTCATAAAAGAAGAAGAAGACGACGATGATCTAGAGTCCATTGTGATGGATAGCTGCTTTGACTCAGAGAAGCATTACTTAGAAAATGTAGGAGTATTTATCCCAAAAGAAGAACATCTCACAAGCATTAAATTCAAGTGATGAAAGTGAATGTAGTCAAAAGAAAAAGAAAAGAAAAGTAGTGAAACAAGTAGAAGAGGAATCATTGTTTGAAGTACCAGACAATTTCAAGAAATATGAAGTCTAAGACCAAAAATTTTGATACAAATGCCTAAGAGAGAGGCCATCATAGGAGAAGCATATGATAATAAAGAAAAGACCAAACAAATTATAGTAACCATTGAAGAGAACGAAGAGTGATGTACGTATATAGGAGAGGACCTAAGTGCAGAAGAAGAAGCAGAGCTTGTAGATTTATTAAGGGAATATAGGAATGTGTCTGCATGGACCTATAGAGACATGAAGGGAGTAGATCCGGAAATATGCTCTTATACAATCCCCATGATGGCTGACACCAAACCCACCAAACAGAAGACCTACACATATAATGATACTTATGAAGCCAAAATAAAAGAAGAAATCGATAGAATGATTGAAGCGGGATTCATCTATGAGATTGAGCATACTGAATGGGTGTCCCCCATTATAGTGGTGCCCAAGAAGAATGGAAAGTTGCGAGTGTGTATTAACCTTAAAAAAGTTAATGTCGCTACAATCAAAGATAGCTCTCCGCTTCCAATCACCGAACATTTATTGGAGCATGTTGTAAGCAAGGAAGTTTATGGTTTCTTTGATAGATTTTCAGGTTACAACTAAGTAGACATTGCCCCAGAAGATCAATAGAAAACGGCCTTTGCCACAGAGTGGGGAATCTTTTCATTTCGTGTGATGCAATTTGGGCTCACCAATGCACCTACAACATTCCAAAGGCTCATCTATCATGTCTTCAAAGAGTTCTTGTGAAAGAGCTTAGAAGTTTATGTGGACGATTTATTTGTTCATTCCCAAGAAAGAAGATACCACATCCCTGAGCTCTGACAGATCTTCAACAAGCGTAGAGAATATCGAGTTTGTCTGAACCCAGAAAAGTGTGTTTTCATGGTACGACAAGGTAAGATCTTAGGTCATATTGTTACTAAGAATGGAAAATCAATAGATGAGGACAAAGTAAGATCCATAGCTAGTTGCCAAGTCCAAGGTGTTGCAGAGAAAAGAGGCACAAAAGAGGAGCCCCAAAATTTTCAAATTAATGGCCACAAATTTTCTTCTTCCAAAATCCTAGGAAATTCCCTCGAAGCTATGTAAATGCACTAGAGGAGTCCTATAGATGCATAAACCAAAATCCTTGTAACATAACTCTTGTAAAATATTAGAAAATTAGAGATTAGTCAATAAAGTGTCAGTCTCTTGTGTGAACGGACCATTTTTAGGGCACATGTAAATAAGTCACTTGGTGACTCTTTGTAAGGACTTTTTGTCATTGTGAAGAACAAGAGCAAAAATTCAAATTTGCTTTTTTCATGCTGATTTCCTCCTTCTCTATGATCTTTTGTGTGTATATTGCTTGGAATGTGTGTGTAGGATTGTAAGCTATCCCTTCCCACCATTTTTGAACTACTATAATGTGTGTGTGAGCCACCACGAGTTGTGGAGTGAGTGTTGGTGTTTCCCGCCATTCACTATTTTGCACATAACCTGAAGAGCATCTATCAGATTGGAGTGAAAATACCACCAATAGATGGGTCTCATCGGGAGCTTCAAAATGAATCTGGTATTGGCCATATTCGAAGTTCGCAACTGGGAGAAAAGTTCAAATTTGTGCTTATTGCTGTAAGTGGTATCGCGACATGCATTTTCAGAGAGTTAGTGAGTTGGAGAGGTAGTTAAGTCTTTTCACATGCATTGCAGCTCAGCCACTTCACTTTCCATCATGTGCCCACACGTCCTCATACACTTGGTTCATGTGGTTCCTCGGATTGACAATTAAACGTGTATCGATCCATCACTATATGCACTTGTGGGGCGATTGAGATTTAGTCTCATCGACACAAGTCCCTAAGGCTTCACTACTTAAGTACACACGTTTTTTGTGCCATTGCCGTTCAGTGGCAAGTAGTCAAGCACTTCAACACTTGTTATTTCACATCCTTGAGGTGTGCGTAATGAGTTTTTAGGTTTAGGGTTAGGAGTGAGGAAGAAAGGGAAGAGTTAGGGTTAAGTTAGAGAGAGGAATAGAGTAAAGAAGTAGAAAAAACGAAGAAAAAAGTCCCAAAAATTATCGAAATTAGTGTAGAATAGGTCTCACGTATCCCAAAACTATAAAAACAAAAAAAAAATCAGTTCATATGACACAAGTGTGAGAGCAGGTATCGTGAGCAGAATAGCAATTGGTATCGCCAGTGTGGTATCGTGCTTAGCACACTGAAGAGTGACTTTGGAAGCACAAATTTGAGTTGAGGTATCCTTGAAGGTAAGCTACACAATTTTTTGATAACAAAATCACTTCAAAAACACAATCACATGTGATTAGAATCGTTTCCGGTATCGTGGGGAGATACAGAGAGTTTTTTCAGGGCTTTTGAGTGATACAGAGGGCCAAGAGGGAAGAGGTAAGGAGAACAAACACTTTGAGCCAAAAAATTTTGAGTTTAGATGATATTTGGCTGAGGTATCATGATCGGTTGAGTTTTGGTATCGCGATACCAAAATTCCCTAGTATCGCAATACTCACCTGGTATCGTATTGTTGCATACCCACTTGAGGCATCGTGATACCAATTTGGTATCGTATCATCAAGTTGGTATCGTGATCGCGATCAGCGAGTGGTATCGTATCGCGATCCATCTCGGTATCGTATCATCCGGGTCATGGTATCGTATCGTTGATCGAGTGGTATCGTATCGCGTGCAATGTTGGTATCGTATCGCCAACTCAGTATCCTATCATGCCTAATATAGTATCCTATCGTCCTCTGTCTTGGTATCATATTGTCAATTGTACTCGCTGTCGTATCGTGCAAAAAATGGTATCGTATCGTCCATAGTTCCAGTATCGTATCATGTGATTGGCTAGTATTGTATCATGCATTATTTTGGTATTGTATCATGAGCAATCCAGTATTGTATCGTGTAGTGTTCAGGTATCATATCATCCACTAAATTGGTATCGTATGGTCAAATGCAGAGGTATCATATCGTGCAAATTTTGGTATCATATCGCCTGAGGATTTTTGGTATCGTATCGTGTTGAAATCGGTATCCTATCATCTGTGTGGTATCGCCAAGAGTGGTATTGTCTAGAACCTATCAAGCTAATTGAGCGCAAAATTGGAAGAAGTTGAAGAGCCAATTGTGGGGAAGTTGGAAGCGAACATAGGCCCAGAAGGGTGAATGAACTTGAGATCAGGACGAGTGCTAAATAGCCGGAGGAGTGTCATTTCATTGATAGGAAGTGCAACCCAAGCAAGTCATCACTCTATCTATATGGGCACCTCAAGTGATTCAAAAGAGGAGATATCCATGGCCTCAGAGGACATGCATGGTTCTATCCCTAGGGAGAATTTTATGTCAACTGTAGAGGGGAATACCGCACCTCTTTGCAATATGTGTCCACTAATCCACAAGGGATCCCTATTTACCTGGATGGATTAAATAGGTCTGTAGCAAGGATGGTGAACTCTACTGAATCAGCAATAGTGCCCAGACCTGTAGTCAAGTATGAAGGAGGAGTGTACATGGACAAATTAGGTCACATCTACGTGGTAACAGAAAACCCAGATAGGATCAACGAGAGAGGAGGATTGAAAGGACAAGGAAACTCGGGGAGGCCTGATCTTGAAGAGCTAGTAACTACACCAAGAGGTAGGTAGTGACTCGAGTCTTGAGAGGGGATTTGATACCTCAAGATGATTACCTGTCAGATGTCTACTTAATCCATGGGTCAGACCTACTGTTACAAACCGATTCACCCACACGAGGATAGGAAGAAAGGCCAATGACTTTCTATGAGTTAAAGGATCCCGAAGATGAGTCTAGAATCACATACCTAGACCAGAACCAAAGAAGGTATTGGCCGGTAGATGCCATTGATAAATCTCAATTGAAGTATATGGGGTTGCCTGTATTCCCTTCTCGAGAGCAGGCTACTATCTCCCACAACCCTTTTGGAATGCATCAAGAGCCAGAGAATATAATGTCAGGACAAATGAGCCAGTGAACTGTTCCCAACAGAACTCATGTGCAATTCACAATGCCAAGAGTGCAATCACACAACCAAACCTACTCAGGAATGGGTAACCTGAATCGGCCACCAGTTAGGCCAAGGCCGCAACTAGGAGTGCAGCTTGGAGTGCCTCCAATTAGACCAGCAATTGTTGTGATGCCCAGACCACCGAAACCTATAAAAAGGCTAAGACCAATTCAAGTGGCCAAATGTATGAGAAATCATTATGACGGAATGGGGGAACCCTATGACCACATAGCAGAGTTTAAACAAGTACTACTGGCCGAGCAAGTGGATGATTTCTTTGTGCAGTATGAATCCTTTGAACTCACCCTCATAGGGATGACTTTGACTTGGTTCCAACCATAGGATCTAAATCAATTTGGAAATATTGAGCAATTTTTTCAAGAGTTCATTCGAGAATTCACCAAGAGAGGGATTAAACACAACCTTCATCCTTAATCCATAGCTTCAAACAAAATCCCAATGAAACGGTGAAAAAGTTGCCCAAAGATTTGATCAATACGTCGATAGATGTCCAGCAACAGAAAGACCCTCCCAGCAAAAAATGATATCACTATTCTTGGATGGATTGATTAATGGGTCATTGAGAACCCTAGTTTACGTGAAACGGCTCCAACCATTGAGCGAGTGTCTTCAAGAATGTATTAACCTAGAGGACAACCTAGCTGACGACCTCAAAAGTACACCAAGCCCTACTAAATCAGAAGACACTAGAAGTACTGTGACATCTAACTCTAGTAATGTAGAGGAGTTAGCAGAGCTGGTAGCTAAGAAGTTATGCGATGGAGATCATCCATCTCACATATGTTCAAGAGGAGGAATAGGTATGCCTCAAGCTTATCCATACAATAGGCAGCCACACCAAGGACCCACTCTGTACAACCATCTAGAACAGAGATACACTAATCACACTACTGAGAATTGCCCATTCAACAGGCATTCAAGACCCTTAAATCAACCTTAGAATAGGCCTTATGGATACCCTCCTAGGGAGCCAGGGACGGGAGATTCCAAGATACTATCCCCATCTAGGTCCACAAGGAGCACCTAGACCATATGAACAAGGGCAATATGAATGACCTCAGCTAGTTTTAGGACAGCAACCACCCCTTCCACAGAACGTAGTGCTAGTTAAATATACTCAACCAGAGGAAAACATGGAGAGAGCCATAGTACTAGCTACACCATTACCTAGCACAGAATCAAGGAATCAGGGGTATGAGAAGACCCCAGGAGAATACTATCCCTATGAGACCAGTTTGATGGAGTATGACCAAACTTATGACCAACAATACTATGGTTATGAGGGATATGACAACACCCACGGATAGGAATTTGCAACCCTAATGTACATCGCACCCAAGGCACCAGCACCCACGAGACCACCCATCATACCGCCTATGCCAAAGGGGCCATGTTGTAGATGTGGAGGAGACCACTTCACAAGAGAGTGCACTTGGCCATATAACCCACCACCCCCCAAGACTTGGGAAGGGTACTGCAATGAATGTGGAAAGGAACGTCTATTCAGAGACTGCCCAAAGAATCCCAATAAGACTCATGACACAACACAAATCAACATGATTGAGGTAATTGAATCTTTAGGCAGTGATAAAGAGTACATTGTACCATTGAAAGCTATCACACGATCACAAACCAAAGGACAAGAGAGAAAACAAATAGACTCTGGAAAAGAAAAGAATAAAAACCTAGAACCCAAAACACAAGTAATGGAAGACTCTAAAGACCCACATGAGAATATCCAAACAAAGAAGACCCAAAGTTGGAAGGATAGAAGGGAAAAAGTTAGAGACAAGTGGATGAAAAACAAAAGTAAGGAAAACAAGAAGAACACGAGAGACGATAAGAAACCTAAGGAACTTGAAATATGAGAAGAAACCCCAATTACGCCTCATACACAAGAATTAAACAAGCCAGGATCAATCTTAGTAGACCCAAGACCAGACGATTCGGATATGTGGTTGAAAACTTACCAAGCTAGAATCGCGACTGGACCAAACATCGAGAAGCACGAGAAACTTTACCCACAAGGGGAGTTAGAAAAGAAGAGACTTGTGATATGCAGAAAGCTCATAGAGGTAGCTCAAGCCACTCTAGAAAAGACTATCCTTGTCCTCCCAGAGACGAGAATATTCGAGAATCAATACAATGAGTGTTTTAAAGAAAATGGCAAGAAACCAAAAGAGAAAGATAATAAGGAAGAATTACTTAACACTCAGGACAAATCAATTTCCGTGATCCTTGAATTAGAACTGATTGGCCAAGAGAGTTGTGGGCCAGAATTTAGGAAAACCGATGGAAAAAGAATGGAATTTTAAGACCACCCTTTGAGGAATTAAATGTTGGGGACGATCAGCAAATTCCAAATTTGGAAGAAATATATGAAGAGCTTTCCATGCTAGACCAAAATAGGGAGGAAGCACACAACATTTCTACCCTACCAAACTATATGGGAGAATATGAGAAGGAATCCATAATCTTCTGTTCTCCCACTGTACGAGGAAAGGAAAATGAGTATTCAGACAAGACCTCTCACAATCTAACAGAACTCAAGAAGTCCAAGGTACAATGTCGGTTGACTGTGGAAGAATTACTACGTGTCAAGCCGCAAATCTGGAAATAGTTAGCCGGACAGTTGAAGTTAGAGCATGAGTAGAATAAGAAGGAAAGTAAAGAAATTGAAGTCCCTTCTACTATACAAATTCCTATGGATAAAGTTGGAGAATTTAGTGATGGAGTCGAGGGCAACACATGTTTACCCATCACCTATAATGGATACATGACCAAAGCCATTCTAGACAGAGGGGCAAGTGTAGGCATAGCCACCAAAGAGATTTGGGAGAAATGGGGAAAAGCCAACCTTGCGACCAACACGTATGAAGCTTCAATTAGAAGATGGTCATGTAGAGAGACCCCTTGGAATACTGGAGAAAATCAAGTTAGCTGCCTGCGGAGTGGAGTTTGAGCACACATTAGCTATATGTCAATTTGGAAAAGCGAATAACTATGAAATGATATTAGGACGACCATTCATGAGACAACTTAGGGTAGTACAAGACTGGGAGAGAGACGTGTTATACCTACAACATCGATGAACTACTACCAAGATAAATTTTCATACATTTGCATATAGGGATGTACCCCCACTACAATGGAATCCCATACACAAGGAAGAGGATGATTTGTCAATTCATAGTGCCGGTTCAAGTGACCAATCATGGATGCACGAAGATGCCCAATTATGGATGTGTAAGGAAGCAAAAAGAGAAGAGGAAAAAACTCAAATATGTCCTATAGGACATCAAAATTACCGACCCATAGAGGACCCTATGAATATGCCCCAAGTTTTCCCTGATGAAGCATTCAAACCACACTGTTGGATGGAGATTCTAGCCACCTTGGATGTATGCGAAAATGAAGAGGTATTGACCATGAATGGATGTGTGGATGAAGAAGGTTATGATGTAAGCTTTTACATGGTAGTCCTTCAGGAGGTAGAAGTAGGAGAAGAATTAGAAAAGGAATGGAAGGAAGAGCATGAAAGCATAGAGATGGAGCTGGAGTTTGGTTCAAAGGAACGCTATTTAGAAGAATTCCAAGCTGATAACAAAGAAGGAACATCCAAGGTGTTAGCAATAGAAGCAGCTCCGTTCAGACCGAACCATGAGGAAACCATAGATAAGACCGAACCAACCCCATACCTATTTGAAGTCCCAAAACACTTCAAAAGATATGAAGTAGAGGAAAGAAAGATAGCCATTCAGATGCCTAAGAGAGAGGCAAGGGAAGGAGAAGCATATGACAAGGAAAAAACAAAGAAAGTAATAATGACTATGGAATATGGAGAGAAAGATGCACATACATAGGAAAAGATGTGTCACATGAGGAGGGAGAAGAATTGATAAGACTGACTCGAGAATATCAGGATGTGTTTGCATGGACCTACAAGGACCTCAAAGGTGTAGAACCATCCATTTGTTCTCATCGAATACCAATGACAACTAATGCAAAACCGTCAAAGCAACGCCCTTAAACTTATAATGATGTTTATTCAGCAAAAATTAAGGAGGAGATAGACAAGTTATTAGCTGCTGGATTCATTTATGAGATAGAACACACTGAATGGGTGTCAGCATTAGTGGTTGTACCCAAGAAGAATGGGAAACTAAGAGTGTGCATTAATCTGAAGAAAGTAAATGCAGCTACGATCCGTGATAGCTACCCATTACCTATCATTGATCACCTCTTGGAAAGAGTCGCAGGTAAGGAAGTCTATAGCTTCCTGAATGGATTCTCTGGATACAACCAAGTAGCTATTGCTACTGAGGACCAACATAAGACCGCATTTACGACTGAATGGGAGTTTATGCTTTCAGGGTGATGCCTTTTGGACCCACAAATGCCCCTGCTACTTTCCAAAGGTTGATGTGTCACGTCTTCAAGGAATTTCGAAGAAAGAGTATGAAAGTATATGTAGACAACCTATGCACGTACTCAGGTCAGAGATATGAACATATTCCTGAGTTGCGAAGGATATTTGAAAAGTGTCGACAATATAGAGTATGCCTGAATCCTGAGAAGTGTGTCTTTATGGTGAGACAAGGAAAAATCCTAGGACACATTGTATCTAGGAATGGAATCTGTACTGACAAAGATAAAATCAAAGTAATACTAGAGCTTCCAAGACCGAAAAATGTGAAGGAAGTGCAAGCGTTTATGGGTCATTGTGGATACTATCGCAGATTTATTCACATGTACGCCATAATTGCCAAGCCATTATATGGATTGTTGACCCAATTCACATGGACGGACAAATGCGAGAAATTGTTTAGCAAACTGAAAAAACGACTCAGCACAACACCTATTTTGAAAACACTCAACTGGAACAAGCCTTTTCATATTCATGTAGATGCCTCCAACTATGCAATAGGATGCATTCTAGATTAACCTACAGATGAAGGAAAATTGGACCATCATGTTGCCTATGCGAGCAGACAACTGAATCAAGCTCGAAGAAACTATACAACTACGGAACGAGAAGGTTTAGGGATGGTGTACGCAGTGAAAAAATTTAGACACTACCTTCTAGCCAACAAGTTCAAGTCCTTCATAGATCATCAGGCCTTATTGTACTTAGTCAATAAGCCTTGTAACACGGGAAGGATAGTAAGATGGTTTTTTTTATTAATGGAGTTTGATTTCAAAGTGATTGTAAAAAAAGGAAATACCCACGTGAGAGCTGATCATCTATCTAGGTTAACACATGGAGAACCACCTAACGAAGTATCAGATGATTTACCAGACACTTACCTGTTCAATTTGAAAGTATGTCCTAAGTGGGCAGAGAAGTTAATTTCAATACTCACCCATGGACCACAACACCCAATTAACAAGGAGATTAGGAAGAAAATTCTACAGTTGCGTAACTTACACATTGTAGCAGGAAGTGTATACCATAAAGAACCTAACAGTATGGAGGTGATCGCAATCCGAGCGGATCGGGTCCGATCGTGGCACATGCAGAGTGTATGAAGCTAGTGAGTGTTGGAAGGTTTATGTAATAAAAAATATGAAGGTGAAGATGAAGTTGGGTACGGGGGGAAGAGATGTCATGATTTGATTAGAGAAAGGGGAACATATGAACACAAGATAATCGCATGAACATGAATGATGAGGAAAAAAGAAACCATTCACATGAATCAATTCGAAAAGAAAGAATGGTCCAAAAATATGGAGCTTCTTAAACACTTTCCAAATTTAATTCACATTCATAGGTTCTTTTGAATGGAATGAATGCATGATGAGAAAAAAAACTAAAACCACACACATGAATCAGTCTCGAAAGGAAGAATGGTCCAAGAATGGAGCTTCTTATACACTTTCAAAACGAAAACATATGCATGGGTGTTTGTGGGTAGTATGAATGCACGTGGGTCATGATTTATGAATGAAAAGAAAATTATTCTCTCAACCTTAATGGATCATCCTCACTAGTTCAACGCAATACTGCAGAGCCTTCTCACACATAGAAAGAGATAGAAGGTGACATGTAAAAACGAGACAAAGAGATAAGAGACATAAGACATGAATTAGAAGATCTTGTTATGACAAAAATATACATGAATGTTGTGAAACGTCAGGCTAAGCATTCTACTGGTCAAACGTGGTCCTCACAACCCTCTCACCATGACAGTTCAACCGAATGTCACACGTAAGAGGATATGTTCCACTTCATTGATCCTATGTCTTTCTAGGATCGTAATGTGTTTCTAAAGAAGTCTAAGACATATAAAACCAGCTCTAACTCACTCACACACTCCACTGAGGGTGAGCAAAGAAAGAGATATTGGGTTTATGAGCCTATCCTAGAGAGGAAGTCTAAAAATTGAATCTAGGAACTATGCTCTTACTAGCCCACCTTGGACCCTCACACGCTCAACTGAGGGTGATCGTCTCAAGGAAATCATGTGCTAGCAAGGGCCCTATGGATGCCTAACAATGATGCTCTAGGAGTTTGGAGGGGGGTTCATATAGTTTTTTGAATGAATTTGGGCCCTTGGATCTAGAGAAATCAACTCTCAACCCTAAGATCAGCTTCTTTTGATTACAACCATTGGATTTATCAAATGGATGGTTAGGATTGGTTCTTTATATGATATCTAGGGCAAAGGGGAGGAAAATAGGTGCCTTCATTCTCCACCATTGGATCTGGGGCTGATCTGGACCGTCGGATCAGTGCTGACATCAATTTGGATAAGATAAGCCACTATTTTTGGAGAAACTTTGCATTATTGATCTTTGATCATAAAAAAAGGCTTATCCGGTGAAAAAACTTATGGATCCTCCTTGCTTTATGCTTTAGTGCATCTCCACCCTTGAATATGAGCTCATCTTGATCGTACAACATGGTTCAATCATTGTTTGCCATGTGGAAGCTCTTCAAGCCTTCAATTTTCTTATTCTAGGAAACTGCGGTGACCTTGAAAACTGGATTTTGTGCTCTTTGACCCTTCAAATATCCTAATTTGTAGGGCTATGTTTTGAAAGGCCTCCTTTAGGAATATGCAGAAAAAACTCCCATCTGAATCTCCCTTGTACAAGTTTGACTACATTTGGAAGCTTGCAAGGTGGTATGAAGGTGTCTAGGAAGCTCTGATAGCCTTGAAACTTTGTACAAATATGTAGGCTCATATGCTATTTATACATGCCAAATCATATGGCTAACAAAAATTCCTATACAAGATTTTGTAGGGTCTAAATGGAAGAAATACATTTTTGATAAAATGCACATGGCATATCAATGTGCTAGAAAATCCATTTTTATGTGAAATTTGGGGTATAGACTGCCTTTGATAGGCTTTACAAGTATATGAATTTTCATGTGATTTGGAGACATTGAATTTTTTTCCCAAATTTCCAAAGATTGACCAGCTTTGGCTGTTACCCCTGATTTGCTCGATTTCTTCCAAAGTTTGCATGTGAACTCCCTTTGACATCCTTGATGCATCTTGGACTTCTCAGGGAATTTTGGCTACCTTCAACGAATGTGTTTCCTGTAGGTCTTCATGAGTGAGAGAGGAGAGAAAATCTTGACGACATTCGCCCCCACTAAAGCTGCGATTCCTGCGGAAGCGCCACTCTAGTATCTGTGAAAAACAAAATGTTCCAGGCATGAAATTCTTTTATAGGCAACATAAGAAACATGGAAGGAAAAATTGATCATATGCATGAATGAGTAGGCAACGTGACATGAAGCAAAATTTGCATGAAAGAAAGAATTGAAACACGCAACATGAATATGCATGAACAAATAGGCAACATATATGCAAATGAACAAGCAACATTGACAACAAGAAAGAAAACAAATAAGCATCAATATGAAGTGGAAGTGGATGTATTGAGTCGTTTTACGCATCAGTTCCTCTCATCTTGAGGAAAAAATTGTTTCTTTTTCATAAAGCAATCTACCTTAAATACGATTATAAACAAAGATTTAGGATTTTCAAGAGACATCTTTCATCTTTAACTTATTTTAGATATTCAACTCCTTTCCTACATAAATATGAATATGCTCTTTCTCTAATAACATGCAAGGAAATCTAACTAAACTCCACTAATGCATAAATCTTCCTATATAGCCCGTGCTTTATTCTTGTATGCCCTTAGCTACCTTTGGCTTGCTCTCTCTCTCTCTATTTTTTTTTGATGATGATGATTCGATGACTTTATGGTTACGATCACTTTTTTGGGGTGGAAGCAAGTGTAAACTTCTTGGTAGCATGTAGTAGTTTCTTTTTTAATGACGGGGAAAAATTAAACCCCGATACAAGGTACAATCATTTTTGATGACGGAGAACAGTCATTTGAACTCCGATACAAGTGTTGTGAGATGGACTAAGGATGTAGAAACATGCAGTAGTAGGAGCTACGATTTCAACAATTATGCTTTCGATACAGGATACATATGCATGTTTATATATGAAAGTCATGTCATCAAAATAAACCTCCAAATCTACATGCCCTATCTTTTCATAATCCTAGATTATAATCAATTTCTTAGTAGATAAATTACTACTTAAGATACAATTTTACACAAGTAGAGAAATCATCATTTGCCTTTCTTGACTCAAGTGATGTGGATATGCAATGCAATGCAAAGACTGAAAAAAAAACATGCATGAAACAAGAATGGAAAAACAGTAGAATGAACTTGAAAAAAAAAGATATCAACATGAACTTGAAAAATTAATGATATTTTTATACGTTTTATATATATATATATATATATATATATATATATATATATATATATATATATATATATATATATATATATTAAATTTATTTTTATTTATTTTTAATTTTTTTATTTTTATAACATGGATACTCCTGTTTATGAATCGGCCTCATTGTTATCATATTCTTCAATGTCCTCATCCAAAATGTACTGATCATTATCACGTTTCTTGAATAGCTTTATCCTTTTACCTGCAATCAAAGTTTTTAGTGCAACACCATTTAATTCACAAAGAGCATACGTACCATTGTTGTTGACTTTTGATACAATGTATGGCCGAAACCACCGTTGAGTGAGCTTTTTGCGTGCATCATATTGAGAGTCAAATGTACTATCATAAATAAGCACCCAATCTCCTACTTCAATTGGCTTAGGACGCAATCGATGAGTTTTATCAAAATAACGCTTGTTCTTCATTCTAGATTCTCTCAATTTTTCAATGGCATCATCAAGTCTTAATTTACCTTGTTCTAACTGTTTAATGCACAGACTCAAAAAATCATGAGTAGACATGTTTTCAGACCAAGGCAAATTTGGCCATGCAGAAATATGAGACTGAATTGGAAACAATGGTTTTTGATAGTACATGAGTTCAACAGGCATATACCCAGTAGTACGTGTGCACGTCATTCTATCTACCCAAAGTGCAAAAGGTAAGAATCTAGGCCATTGTTTGATGTCACTGTTACATGCTTTAGATATGGCTTTCACAATAGGTGGATGCCCTCTCTCTATTTTACCATTGGCCTCTGGATTATATGCAGTAGTGAGAGACAAACGAATACCGTGATGTTCAAAGAACTCTCTAGCTTCTCTCGCATTTAACTCTCTACAATCGGCAACTACTTTCTCTATGTACCCAAAGCGACTTATGACATCTTCAAGAAAGAATTTGCAAACATTGTAAGTGGTCTTAGATCGTAGATGTCCCTCTACATGATTATTTAAATCTTCTCTTGCAAGTACAATGTAATGCATTTTGTCAATACCTTTAGGCATAGTTAGAAAATCTACTACCCGCTTGTAGTGAATACAGGATGGATAAGTAGGATGCAATGGATGTCTATGTTTGACTGATGAATGAAGTTGACAAGTAGAACATGTAGAAACATAGCTACTAATGTCAACATACATCCTAGGCTAATAATAGGTACTTCTAATTTTTTCATATGTTCCAAAAAATCCTTTATGACCTGCCCATAATGTCTCATGCATTTCCTTCATTACTTGCAATTGAAGACCTCGTTTTCCTAGGATTCGTTGTGGATTCTTAACCTTACCCTTAGCATGTCTCCAAAGATAACCGTTACATAAGAAAAAGTTATAAGCTCATTTCCTAATGTTACGGAATCTATTCGTAGTCGAGCTAGGTAATGGTTGTAGTGTACTCAGATACTTTCCTATGTCTCTCCATTCATTTTCGTACTCAGACTCATGAAATTTGTCATACTCGTATATATATGGAACATAATCAACTAAGTTCACATTCTTTATTAGATCACTTTCAAGATCATCATCAAATCTAGCTCTCGATAACATATCATCAACTGAGTTTGACTTACCTAAAATATGAACTAATTGGCTATCATTCCAATGAGAGGCAAACAATCAGTCTCAACTTTGACATTTGCACCAATGAAATATTCTTTGTCTATTTTCAAAGCTGTTACCATACCCCATAGTTCTCGTTTGATCTGTGGATATTTTCGTTGTGTTTCATGTAAAATTTTGGCACCAAACCTAATTGCATATCTATTCCCTTCACTATCATCCTGACTTATGACCCAACTATCAACAGTCAATATAATAGGTTTGTTAGCAGAATAGTCTACACGCTTAAGGATGGGAGCTTCAAGCAATAATTTCTTCAATTTATGCATAGCTTGAGTGTGTTTGTCAGTCCAAATAAATTTTTGTTTCTTCCTCAACAAGTCATAGAGACAATCAGCAACATGAGCAAAGTGTGGGATCCAAATAACATAAAAGATGCAAGCACCAAGAAATCTATGTACCTCACTCACGTTGTTACATGTTTTAGAAATCTTGCTAATGGCATCAACTTTTTGTGGGTATGTCTTTCGACCATAATGAACACATAAATGTCCAACAATAAGAACCTCGTTGACACCAAAAACAGATTTTTATATGGAAAATGTGAGACCTACCTCTTCAAACCGTTGAAATATTCTTTCACAATCAGAGATATGGTTAAGAACAAATTTACGACATCCAGATGAGTCTAAAGTAATGTCCTTTACACGTTCCTCAATCCCTTTAATTGGAATATCATCAATGAATGGCATAGTTATGAGGGATAAAATCATGTAAGACCAAATTCATAGCACTCATCATATGAGCCACAAAATTAATCGCTCCTTGAGGTAAAGTACACATTCGCACTAAGCCTAAAGGAGTTTTCATTGTGGTTATGTCATGACTGTCAATTGCTAATTGGAATTGGTCATATCCAAAATATAAATCACCCATTGAATAGATAGAATGTCCTGAAAATGATTCAGCAAACTCATCTATAATGGGTCCTGTTCCTACATTCCTTATGGTGACTTTATTGATGGATTGGAGATCTTGAATAAAACGTAGTTTCCCATTCTTTTTAGGCACAGTGAACCATCTATTTGAGTAAGGTGCAAAAGATGGCTCTAAAATTCTCATGTTTATCTTCTCCTTAAGCAGTTTCATTAGCTCAGGTAAGTGAGCCTTTGGAACTGGTATAGGGCAAAGATTCCATGGAATATATGGAATAGTAAAGATTATCATGGGTGCAACTAGCTTAGGATCTAATCAAGCAATCTCATGGGGATACATAATAAAGGCTTTTCCATGGCTACTATGACTCTCTCAAATTTATCTCTATTGGCAAAAGAAAGCGACCATCATCTGTACCAATTTTCACATGTTTGATTGTCTCATCTGTGAATGTATGTCCTATGTTTTTCTTATCCCAAAGAATTGGATCGTTTTTCACATCAATATTTTTTTCATTACTTCCTTGGGGTAATGGTTGAGCTATGGGTTTGATTTTTTTGTCTACAGTTTTGTACTTTGTTTCAACTAAGGCATCATGTGTTTGGTTAAATTTTGAGCACTTGTGAACATTGAGAGCATATTCCTGGATAAGAGCATACTCATCAAGGGAAGAAAGAAGAATAAGATGGGAATTAGAATTTTGTTGAAGACATAACTCGAACTCCTCAAGAGTAGAGAAACTATGAGATGTTTCAATCACATGCTCAATGTTCTCATCATGTTCCATGATTTTGTTGTTTTTATATATATTTTTGGGTTTTTTGGATAAAAGACTTGGACAATTGACTCTTATGAAGAAAATCTAATCTAGAATGTGGAAAATAAAATGACAAACTATTGTACATGTTGGTTGGATGCGAGATGTCAAACCAATATCCACTGTTGTCCCACTCAACAATGGATTCTATCCGAAATTTTGATCATATGTAGCTCCAAACATGAATCATGGTGCACAATCACTACAAGCATGCTCATGACCCTGAGTAACAATAGGTTTCTTTCTAATTCACAATTGATTCCTAGGATGATTCACTCCTATCGTCATGACTTGAAGTGATTGCATTCCATCCTTAGACTTAAATCTAGCATAGGTAGACCCATCATCCATGGCTTTAGTTTCCATACGACTCTCACAAATAAAGGGTTGACCTAAGAGAAATTGATAGGAGCAATTATCTTGAATAAAAAAGTGAAACTCTTCTGTGATTCCTCCTATGGATATGGGCACACTAGCACAAGATCCATACAGGGTACCTACACCATTATCTGCAGTTCTCATACGCCATCCACAATCTTTATCTATGGGCCATCAAAACTTATCATAGAATTCTCTTATCATTTACAGTGATAGCATTCTTATCATTTCCTATTTTAACATTCATCTCTGATGTACCTCTAGACCAAAATTTTCTTTTAAAAGTGACTTTCAAGATTGTTTCATGATTTTCATGGTCAGGTTGAATAGGTGTTAAGAAATTTTTATTGATATTTAATTCATCATCATCAAAGCCCTCTTCATCAGATTCATCAAAGTTTAAGGCTTCATTCATAGCTTGACCTTGATCTAGAGAATCTTGCATCTCAGTATCTAGATTAAGCGAAAACCTCTTCCTTTTAATTAGGCCGATAAAATTATCTTTAAAAACAAGCTTTGCAATAGAGAAAACTTGTTCTAAAGACATAGTCACTTGACTCTTAAGCAAAATGTCATCTAAAATCTCCATAGGATCTATTTTTCTCTCAATTTCTGAAATCAAGATGGCTTTAGGTTTTCTCTTTGGTTTCTTTTGTTTTTGCTCAGGATCTTGTTTTTGTTCATGTTCTCATGTTTGGTCTTCAGTTTTTTTTGTTTGTTCTTGTTTATCTAAAAGCTTTGGTTCTGTTTTTCTTTTCTTTGTCTTCTTCCCTTATTGTTTCTCCTCTTGTTTTTGTTCATTGGGTTGTGATTCTTGTTTTTTATCTTTGGATTGTGATGTTTCTCACTGCTCTATGATTGTTTCTATTCCCTCTGAGATTTGTTTTTGAGTCACTCTTCTTTCGCTAGGCTCAACTTCATCTCTTTTTCGTTTTTCTTCTACATTGGATATGTGAGAAATGAGAGATTGATCTTCTATCGGTGACTCCCAAGCTGTAATTCTCCTAATCTCATCTCGTGCTCTTACTAAAGCCTCTATGGAAAAGTCACCTTCCTTTGTGAGTTTACTTGGTTCTACTTGTTGTTCATCAAGAGCTTCTAGTTTCACTCCTCTAGTTCCTATGTCCGTTATGGTTATATTTTCATAGTGTTTTTTCATTCCTCCCTTACCATAATTTCCTTGCAAAGATAGCCTAGATCCATAGTCACAGATTTTCTTGTCTATGTCTATTACTAGTCGTTGCTCCTTGGCAGCCTTCAATAGTTCACAATCTCTCAAAAAGTGCTCTAATGAATCACACCAAGGACACCTACGAGGGCCATGCACAAAACCATTTTGATTTTGAGGATTTTGATTAACTTGTGGTGGGAAATTTTGAAATTGAGTATTTTGTTGATAAGGAATTGCTTGAATAGGATAATTAGGATTTTGATAAGGCAATTGATGTATTTGAGGAGCTTGGGGAGCAACATGCGGTGCTTGAGGTGCAAGAGGAGCTTCCATAGTATATGGTTGATGATTTTGAAAATTTTGTTTTGAGGATTTTGAAAAGTTGTGTGAGAAGCTTGAGGATATATGTTTTGATACATTTGAGGATTTTGCACATGAGGATGAGGATTTTGCATTGAAGGATTATGCATTGGAGGAACTTGATATGCTTGAGTAGGAGCTACTTGTGGATTTTGATTGGTAGCTATAACATGTTGATTATGATCTTGAAAAGACATTGGGTTCATTTGATTTTGGAAAGTTTTGGTGTAATTAGATTGTAAAGCATCTATAGTCTTGGCCAAATTGGATTGTGTAGCAATAAGACTTTCCATTTTCTTAGTGAGAATTTCCACTTGAGATTGTTCAACTAGACTTTTATTTGGCTCTACTTTAAAACCTTGAGTAGGCTCCATCATTTGAGGAATAGGAGTAGAGTCAAAAAGCATAGCATGGAATTGTTCTCTAACTTGCTCCTTAGTTTGTGGAAGGCTAGCTTGAGGAAGATTAGTTTGCTCATAAAGCATGGATTGTCTTTGATGTCTATGGGCTACTGCCTCTACTACTTTACACACTTTTGCCAATTGTTAGTAAGACCATAGCGCTTATCCGGCTCTTCTAATCGTCGTTGAACTTCCCTACGAGTTTCAAGATGAAGAAGCTTAAGAAAATTGATCACAAGATCAGGTTCCAAAGTTATCTTATCCTCATCAGGAAGTTGTTAATAGCGTCTAATATACTCATTTTGTAAGTGAGTAATAGAGCTACTAGGCTTTGGGGAATTGACCCATCGTAAGAATCCATCCCGATTATGTTGGCTATAGTCTTCAAGATAGAATTCTTTGAGCATCTCCTTTCTAGAATCACTCCAAAGAAGACTATCATATTGAGTGACAGGGTTTATGATAGAGCTATCAACAATTCATTCAAAGAATGATATCAAAAGATCTTCCGGAAGATCAAAAATCATAGCTTGCTCTTCAAACAAATCTAAGTAGCTTGTAATGTTGATGCCATTGAATTTTCCCTTCTCTCTCAACATAGAAGAGAATATTCTTTGGCCTTGTTTCTCAACAATAAGGGATTTGAATCCTTCCTCCATCTTATGAGAATAAACGAGTGATGCACAATGTTCTAGATCTCTCACAAATGCATTTACTTCATGACGAAGATGTGCACGATATTGTGAGAAATCTAGTGCAACAATCAAGAATGATGATGATGATATGATGAGGATGAAAAATATGAAACAAAAAATATGGATCACAACCTCCCAACAAGATCAGAAGCAAATGCCACGAAGCGCTTCATGTCGGGTTCAAATGTGGAGGTGATCTCAATTCAGGTGGATCGGGTCCGGTCGTGGCACACGCAGAGTGTATGAAGCTAATGAGTGTTGGAAGGTTTATGTAATAAAAAATGTGAAGGTGAAGATGAAGTTGGGTATGGGGGGAAGAGATGAACATGAATGATGAGGAAAAAAGAAACCATTCACATGAATCAATTCGGAAAGAAAGAATGGTCCAAAAATATGGAGCTTCTTAAACACTTTCCAAATTTAATTCACATTATATGTTCTTTTGAATGGAATGAATGCATGATGAGAAAAAAAAAACTAAAAACCACACACATGAATCAGTCTCGAAAGGAAGAATGGTCCAAGAATGGAGCTTCTTATACACTTTCGAAACTAAAACATATGCATGAGTGTTTGTGGGTGGTATGAATGCACGTGGGTTATGATTTATGAATGAAAAGAAAATTATTCTCTCAACCTTAATGGATCATCCTTACTAGTTCAACACAATATTGCGGAGCCTTCTCACACATAGAAAGAGATAGAAGGTGACATGTAAAAACATAGAAGAGACAAAGAGATAAGAGACATGAGACATGAATGAGAAGATCTTGTTATCATAAAAATATACATGAATGTTGTGAAACGTCAAGCTAAGCATTATACTGGTCGAAGGTGGTCCTCACGACCCTCTCACCATGACAGTTCAACCGAATGTCACACGTAAGAGGATAGGTTCCACTTCATTGACCCTATGTCTTTCTAGGATCGTAATGTGTTTCTAAAGAAGTCTAAGATACATAAAACCAGCTCTAACTCACTCACACGCTCCACTGAGGGTGAGCAAAGAAAGAGAAACTGGGTTTATGAGCCTATCCTAGAGAGGAAGTCTAAAAATTGAATCTAGGAACTATACTCTTACTAGCCCACCTTGGATCTGCACATGCTCAACTGAGGGTGATCGTCTCAAGGAAACCATGTGCTAGCAAGGGCTCTATGGATGCCTAACAATGATGCTCTAGGAGTTTGGAGGGGGGTTTATATAGTTTTTTGAATGAATTTGGGCCCTTGGATCTAGAGAAATCAACTCTCAACCCTAAGATCAACTTCTTTTGATTACAACCATTGGATTTATCAAATGGATGGTTAGGATTGGTTCTTTATATGATATCTAGGGCAAAGGGGAGGAAAATAGGTGCCTTCATTTTCCACCATTGGATCTGGGGCTGATCTGGACCGTCGGATCAGTGCTGACATCAATTTGGATAAGATAAGCCACTATTTTTGGAGAAACTTTGCATTATTGATCTTTGATCATCAAGAAAGGCTTATCCGGTGAAAAAACTCGTGGATCCTCCTTGCTTTATGCTTTAGTGCATCTCCACACTTGAATATGAGCTCATCTTGATCGTACAACATGGTTCAATCATTGTTTGCGATGTGGAAACCCTTCAAGCCTTCAATTTTCTTATTCAAGGAAACTACGGTGATCTTGAAAACTGGATTTTGTGCTCTTTGACCCTTCAAATATCCTTTGATGAAGATAAAAATTTTTAGGGCTATGTTTTGAAAGGCGTCCTTTAGGAATATGCAGAAAAAACTCCCATCTAAATCTCCCTTGTACAACTTTGACTGCATTTGGAAGCTTGCAAGGTGGCATTAAGGTGTCTAGGAAGCTCTAATAGCCTTGAAACTCTGTACAAATATGTAGGTTCATATGTTATTTATACATGCCAAACCATATGGCTAAAAAAAATTCCTATACAAGATTTTGTAGGGTCTAAGTGGGAAAATTATATTTTTTATAAAATGCACATGGCATATCAATGTGCTAGAATTCATGTGAAATTTAGGCTATAGACTGCCTTTGATAGGCTTTACAAGTATATGAATTTTCATGTGATTTGGAGACATTGAATTTTTTTTTTCCCAAATTTCTAAAGTTTGACCAGCTTTGATCGCTACCCTGGATTTTCTCAATTTCTTCCAAAGTTTGCATGTGAACTCCCTTTGACATCGTTGATGCATCTTGGACTTCTCAAGGAATTCTGGCTACCTTCACCGAATGTGTTTCCTGTAGGCCTTCATGAGTGAGAGAGGAGAGAAAATCTCGATGACAACGGTGTATTGTCAAGATGTGTAGAAGAGGACGAACAGAAGAACTTGATTGAGCGAGCCCACGTAAACAGACAAGAAAATCCATGGAACTCTAAGGGAATTGAAATGATTAGGATTTTATTGGCCTGATAAGCCTAAGGATGTTCATGAGTATGTTGGTAGTTGCACGGAATGTCAAGAAACTACTCCAGAAGACCATACATCATTACCCTTGTCTACAATAGCACTAGACTGGAGTAAGACATTGGTGATATTCTTAAAGACACCAGAGCATGAGAAGGAACAAGTCTAGCTAGAAATCGATCCCTAAAAGAAATGAGTAGGGACTATGTTATCTTGGGGAGAGAATTATTCAAAAGAGGAAAAGACAATCATCTATGACTATGTATGCATGGAGAGTACTTACCCATATTAGAAATGGCATATGCAGGTGCTGCAGGAGGACATTTTTCAGCCAAAAGAAGTGTAAAAATGATTCTCTTTGCGGGATTATGGTGGCCAACTCTACATATGGATGCAGACACCTATGCACGAAGTTGTGAGGTATGCCAAAGAGCTAGGGTACATTGACAAGTAAAGGAGGTGGTACTCATGCTTGAGCTACGGGAGCTACTAGTACTACCATTCTCTTTGGGTTCTCTTCTAATTGTGCGTATTTTACCGATACCACATTTTAAGGGTGGGGTGGTTATTTTCCCAACATAGGTTGAGGTTAGAATAACGTGGATACTCATATGGCCTTGGAACCATTGGTGGCCCTAATATGGATTGTACCTTGGAGCCTCCCTAGCCTATTCTTGAAGTGAATAATTCTATGGCCTAAATGGTTAAGGTTGACTTTGTCTTTATTGTATATTGTAAGGACAATTTTGAGTGTTATGATTGGTGTATTTTTTCTCAATGTGGGAATAAAAGCTTGGCCCTTGTATGGGTGGTCTTCCATAAGGATAGTATTGTGATTGAATTGGTCCCCCTCTTGCACAAGCATGAGATGGATGGTCACCTTCCACAATGGATACATCATCTCAACATTAGCATCTTCATGGGTTGCAATGGCTTGATAGGGTTTTGACCCTTGCTAATTTTGCACGTCGAGCTTTTCGGCAATGAACTCAACCAATTCTTCCACATTAATAGAGTGAGTAGACACACTACCAGAAGCATCTTTGGACTTCTATGGAGTTTGAGGAAATTTTGAATCATTAGCTTGATTGTCCTCCAAATCTATACATCATTTGAGACAAGCATCCAAAGAGCTTAATCATTTGACATATACCAAAACTCTCTATCCCCCATTGGTTAGTCCATCCAAAAATAATGAGATATGTTTTGGTTGGGTAGGCCTTTTAGCCATAGGGAAATGATCAACATATTGTTAAATCTTCCTGCTTCTAATCTCATAGATTCATTATTTGCTTGCTTGAATCCATGGATTAACACTAATGTTGTACACCTCATCTAAATATGCATAAAGCATATACGTACTGATTCTCTTGTACGTATGTCGAATAGGACTCCTCCTGATATGGATGCTACTACCTCCATAAACTCCAAGTAGTACCTTTGTGCATAAAGAGAATATGTACCTGAATACTTAACATAAGATGTAAATCTTATGTTAACCACCATCCAATGTCTTTGACATAGCCCGAAATCTTCATGTAGAAGAGAATCTTCAACTACAACATGTAGATGGCCGATCCTCACCATCAAGCTGCTAATGACCAAGTCTTCTTGCCATGAACAAGAGATAACCTCCTCTCCATGAGCTAGAGTGTGAGCACACCCTTCATCTTCTCCAAGAAGAATCATTAAGAAGAACTCCATAGCTGCTCCTCAACATGCTTCAAGTTAGCACCATGGCTGCCCCATGTGCTAGACGAAACACCACCTCTATTGAGGTCCAAGCTCCAAGCTTGTGTTGAAAACTAGGTGAAGGATAATCCAAGTAATCCCAAAGACTCTCTTTTATAGTAGAGTGTGTGTCTCTCCAAAAGCAAAATAAAGCACAATAATAAAGCTTTCGCTAAATAAAGCTCTACGATCACTTAAACAAACTCACACGCATACGTTGCTTTTGGATGTGCTTTTCGAAAAAGCGTCGCTTGTAAACGTATGACAAAAAGATTTTTTCTTCGCGCTGCGCCGAACACAGGATTTGATCTTTGGTCGAGTGTATGAGAGGCCACTCCATAGCCAAGGCGCTCAGCCCGTTTTTCCTTAGAGGGACTAAAGAAAATAGCTTCTTATGCTATAACCTGTGGACAGTCTTGACCAATTTTTGACCAATTGGCATTGTTTCGAACAATTTAGGTACTCATGTGTGTGAACACTCTAGGACCACCGTGACTTTTCTCCCTCCTTAGGAGGTTTTTTTCCCTCGGCTTATATATACACCTATAACCCTAATGGGTCACATATCTTTGTACATTCTAGTGGTAATACATTATGTATTGTGTGTTGTGCTCCACCCTTCTTCTTCTTCCTTGTGTTTTCACATCAAACTCCAACAACATAAGATTCTCAGGAATTGTCAAAAATCTGTAAGAAGAGTGTCACTCTAGCACAATGGCAATTACCAACGTGAGGAGCTTCACCTCATAAATATCAATCCGTGGAGACGTGAGGACTGCTATGAAGACCGTGAGCAAGTGATAGCACAAGTGTGTAAGTGAAAGCACACAAGCATGCACACAAATACACACACGTGCACACAAGGTAAGAGCAAAGAGTGGAACAATGGAAAGCCTTTTTTATAGTTTTCTCAGTGGTTTTGGCCCTGTCCAGACATGTGTCTGGCCTAGTTAAAAAATAGGTTCCAGGGCTTATTTGGGGCCTCAAATGGAGTCTAAAAATTATGAAAATTGGTAGGATGATAGTTCTAATACTCCTCAAGCTTGAGGACTCCTCAGCTTGAACAAAATGGAGTTGCAAAAAATGAAAAATGGTATTTACAATGGTTTCTAGTGATAAAAATCACTAGTTTTATAGGGATTTCTTCTGAAAATTTGACAGGTGCTTCTTGGAGCTCCCTACATGCTCCTTGTTCTTGTGTGTCCACTTCCTTGATGCGCTTCCATGCTTTGTCCTTATCCTTGAGTGTCAACACTCCCCCCCTCAAGAGTCTGTCATCCCTGACAGACCCTTGTTGTAGTGGTTGTTCGATGTAGTACTTTGAGAGGTAGAGTTCCTCATGTCTCCACCAGAGCGGTCTGTCTTCCACATGTAGCAGGGTCACTTGTCCCATTCTTCATGTTCTTCGTCCTTGATGCCAGCATGAGAGTGTATTATTGAGCTTTCAGAAATTGTGAGATGCTCAAAAGAGGTTATCACAGTTGATTATTAGTAGCCCTCAGCGGTGGATTTCTTCCTTGCTCTTGTTTTTGTCACCTTGATGTCCTCTAGATTTCAAAGATGGCTCCCCTAGTTTTCATGCCAAGTACTCGTGACCCATAATGACTGACGAGCATATGCATTAGTGCATGGGTTGGAAGAAGAATGTGCCTTGTGCACGGCCTTGCAATGTAGCCCTATGCATGCATACTTGGGAAATGCATTGGAAGAGTTATGGTGCAAGAAGTTGGGTCTTGAGCTAAGTGCTCAAGGGTATGCCAACAAAGAGGTTTCCTAATCGATCATGGTTATAGTGTTGTTGAAGCATACAATTCTTACCATGGTGAAAGGTCTGTCGATCTTCATCTCTTCATGTTGTACTTCCATCATGGTGTTTGACCATTGGCTTGTCTTTTTTGTTGATGGATATCCTTGCTGATGATTCACTGACGCGATTCTTCAAGCACATGGTCCTATCCCTTCTTATGCTCTTTCCTCCCTTTTTTTTTTGAGGAGCAGTGGAGCAAAACAAGAAGTTGGTTAGTAGCAATAAAACATTTTACATATGTCAAATGTGTCTCATGTGCCTGGGATTGCTCAATTGTGTCTATGCACGACCGTGTAATGTGGCCCTTTATTGATGCATACTTTGGAAATGCATGACCTTGATGGTGCAAATGACAAGGCTATGCCAAAGGCACATGGTTGTTGTTGGTCGAGGCTTTTGATGTTACTTGTAGACTTGATGCAATCTTTGTTTGGAGGTGTCGATTGAATCTTGTAATAATGTAATCTTCCTTATAGGGATCCATTTCAGAATAGTTTTTGGCCCTGTAGAGATCACCTCTGGTCTCTTCATCTTGAGATGGTTTTTGAATTTTGTATCCGGCATGGTTCACTCTTTGGTTCTGTGGATGCTACTCGCACTTTGGCTTCCAAAGCCATATCCTTGATGAGTGCCTGGTTATTTTTGTCGAGGAGGTGAGGTTATCGTTTTTTGGTCTCTGTGCTCGGTTCTTACCCTTTTCTCCCCTTGGCTTCTTTGTTGAGACCTTTTGCATATGGGAGAGCATAAGTTGTGGTGTATGTAAGAGCTTCTTAGGTACCCACATCTATAATCGCCCTTGTTGAGCTGCAACTAATTTCTTAGGCACCCAAATTTTTTGGAGGCATTCTAGGTGAGCTAATCCTGGTTGCTTGGTTCTTGTTTTTGCATGTTTGGCTTGCGGGGGTGGGAATTGTGTTGGCGTGGCTGGTGGTTGCTCTCCTTTTCGTACCTAGATCTGCTTCATGCCCGGAGCTACTTTACTCTTGAAGGCTCTTTGTCTATTTGATATACTGATTGTCTTATATTGTTCTGCTTGCTTCTGAGGTTGAACTACTGTGGATGCTTTACTCTTCGAGAAAGGAGGAGGATCTGCGTGCCTTTGCAACTGTCCTTCCATGATTGAGTCCTTCTGGATCATAGAGCTTTTGACACATACAACATCTTGTTCTTGAAGATTATTCTTGGAGGAACTAAGAGAGTGTGTGGTGCCATGATCTATGGGCATGTAGTTCTCTAATTCTAATGTAATGCATTGTTCATGTACCCAAACTTGAAGAAGTTGACTTCTTAGGTTCAAGTTGACTGCATGGTCATAAATCCAATCTTGTCCCAAGACAAGTGGCAATCTAAGGTCCTCATCATGACACCCTAGCATTTTGACTTTCACTGGAACATCTTGAAGGTAGATGGGAAGTTCCACCTCACCCAAACAAGGGGTTTCCACACCTCCCAAACCTATGAGATAGGCTTCTATAGGCTTGATGTTCAATTGCAGATCTTGGCAATATGAAAGTCTTACGGCACTAGTTGCTGCACCTAAGTCAACCAAGGTTCTCACAGTCCTCACACTCTTTCCTTGTCCTACCTCTATAGTCACAAAGGGCGTCGGTCGATTATTCAAGAAGTACGTATGCCCAATTTTTGGCACATGTCCATGTGATATTTTGGGGCTTTTGGGTTGACATCTAGGCCTAGTCGCCTTAACTTATTTCTCCTAATGCGCTCTCTCACCTGGGCTTGTGCTTCTCCTCTAACCCTCAACTCTTCTTCTTTTCGCTTCTTAGCAGTGTTGAGTCTCATTAGCATATCCTCCATAAGAGGTTCTTGATATAACTTTGTTGGAGATAGATGTCTGCGGAAGCACGTGAACAGCACAAGGAAGAAGAAGAAGCTTGGAGCACAAACACACAATACTGAATGTATTACTAGAGAATGTACAAAGATAAGTAGCCCATTAGGGCAATAGGCGTATATACAAGCCGGGGGAAAAAAACCTCTTAAAGAGGGAAAAAAGTGCCCCGGCGGTCCTAGTGTGTTCACACACATCACTACCTAAATATATCAACAAATCCCCCCTGGGAATGATGCGGTGAACAAGGAGCTGGCACTCATGTATAAGGAAGTGCCAAGCTATGTGGAAATCACTCCACAAAAGGAAATAAGCCCAAAGCTTTGCGGAAAGCTTCAAAACTTCTCCCTAGGCAGAGCCTTTGTGAAAAGGTTTGCAATGTTCTCCTGCATGGGCACATATGCCAAGCTGATCTCCCCAGCAGAGAACCTCTCCCTGAAATAGTGATAATGCACCTCAATGTGCTTAGTGCGATCATGGAACACAGGGTTCCTCGCAACTGCCAATGCGCTCTGACTGTCAGTGAAGATGGTGGTGGCAGAAGACTGGCCAACACCCAAATCAGCCATAAGGCGTCTGAGCCACACACACTCAATAGTCGTTGTGAAAGCTACCCTATACTCAGCCTCACAACTGGAAGTTGCCACAGTAGGCTACTTCTTGCTCAACCAAGATATACATGAGCTACCAAGCATGAAGGAAAAACCACTGGTGGACACACGAGTGTCCTAGCAACCAGCCCAATCTGAGTCAGAAAAAGCATGCAAATCTGGCGGTAGTGATCCCCCCTTGGGATAAAACAACCCAAGTAGCCGAGTACCACTCAAGTAGCGAAAGATGCCCTTAACCGCCTTCCAATGCGTGACTCCTGGGCAATGCATAAACCTGCTCATCTGTGAGATAGATAACTGAATATCTGGTCGAGTAATGCATAAGTAAATCAAGCATCCAACAGCCTGCTGATAGAGAACAACATCAAATGCATCTCTAGCATCATGAAGACTCAACCGTAAACCTGTCTCCATAGGAGTGGCAATAGGCTTACAGTCTTCAAGGCCAAAACGCTGCAATAATGTGTCAATGTATTTCGTTTGACACAAAGCCATTCCACCATCAACTTGCATAAATTGAATGCCCAAATAGTGATGCAAATGCCCCAAATCAGACATCTCAAATGAGGCATGAAAATCAGCCTTGAAATCAGCAATATGCTTCTCAATAGGACCAGTGAGCAGCATGTCATCAACATAGACAACAATGATCAGAAGCACATCATTAGCACGCTTAACATATAAGGTGCTTTCAGTTGGACTATTCTCAAAACCATGTGCAACCAAATAGGCATGTATTTTCTCATACCAAGCACGTGGTGCTTGCTTTAAACCATATAATGCCTTCTTTAACCTGCACACTTGGTTTTCAAGCCCTTTTTGCACAAAGCCATGGGGTTGAAAAACATACACTTCTTCATGCAAGTCACCATTCAGAAATGCTGTTTTAATGTCCAACTGATGTACATTCCAACCATGATGGGCTGCAAGTGCACAAATGCTCCAAACAGTAGTCATACGGCATGTAGGTGCAAAGGTCTCATCAAAATCAATGCCTCTTTCCTACGCATAACCCTTTGCAACAAGCCTAGCCTTATACCTGTCAACTGTACCATCAGGTTTACGCTTCAGCTTGTATACCCACTTAGTGCCAATGGCCTTCTTGCCAGGAGGCAAGTCACATAAAGACCAAGTACCATTCTTCATTATAGCATCATATTCAGATTGCATAGCAGCCATCCAATTTTTTGAATTTTGTGCTTCATCAAAAGAAACAGGCTCATTCTCATCACAGAGACTAGACGAAGCCATAGCATAGCAATCTGATGCAAACGAGGCACTATGAGAGCCTGAACGAGTACGATATGACAAAGGTGCATCTAATTTGCTGTCACGCAAAGTCTGCACCAGCCATTTTGGCATAGTTTTTGCCTGCTCAATATCAGCTCTCTCATCAACAAGTGCATCATGTAAATCTGCATCAGAAATGGAATGATCTGCATCATCATATGAAACCTGCAAAGGCTGAGAATTTGCCTCATTAGGACCAGCACTAGATTGTCCACTTGTAAAAAGAGGCATCAACGTATCATACATGTCTTTGGAGCTAACAGATGTCTCCTTAGTACATGAAAGCAATGGCTGAATAACATCTTCCACAAAGACAACATCACGGCTAACCAGAATGCGTTTAGTCTGTGGATGATACAGACGATAGCCTTTACTTTCAGAACCGTACCCAACAAAAATACATTTTACTGCCTTATCATCCAATTTTTTGCGATGTTGTTCAGGCACTAATGCATATGCCAAACAACCAAAAACACACAAATGAGCAACAGATGGCTTAAGGTCATGCCAAGCCTCATATGGAGTGATAGACTGCAGTGCTTTAGTGGGACACATGTTCAGTACATATGCTGCACACATGACAGCCTCAAGCCATAAACTATGTGGTAAAGCCTGACTCTTGACCATGCACCTCGCCATCTCCATGAGTGACCTGCTCTTTCGTTCAGCAACTCCATTCTGTTGAGGTGTATACGACACTATACACTGGTGTTTTATCCCACGTTCAGCCAGAAATGCATTAAAATCAGAAGTCATATATTCCCCCCCTCGATCAGAATGGAGGGTGCCCATTTTACATGCTGACAGATTTTCACCCAAAACCAAAAACTGTTTAAAGCACATGAACACTTCGGACTTTGCTTTGAGTGGATATACCCATGCATGGCTGGAAAAATCATTAATGAAAGTCACGAAGTAAAGGTAATTCCCAAAAGAGGGTGTCTGCATAGGACCACAGACATCACTATGTACAAGCTGCAGTTTCTACGTAGCCCGAACTGAACCATCTTTTGGAAAGGAGGAACGCTGCATTTTGCCCACAATACAGCCTTCACATACATGTTTTCCAGGTGCCTCAAGCTTGGGCAAAGAAGACACCATATCAGATTTTTGCAGGCGTAGCAAACTAGCAAAATTCAGATGACCAAAGCGTGCATGCCAAAGCTTTGCATCTAACATAGCCTGAGAATCATGAACTGCACATGCCAAATCATTCACAGATCTTTCATAGTCTATGAGCTTATACATCCCACAACATAAAATGCCAGAAGCAATAATAACATCACCATTTGACAAATCATGAACTGTACATCTGTCATCAACAAATTTCACAACCAAGCCAATCTTGGCTAATGCAGAAACTGATAACAGATTCTTCTTGATCCCTGGCACAAATAAAGCATCTGACAAGGTGAAAGAACTACCATCAACAGTAGTCAGAATGATCTTACCAACTCCCATAACAGGATAAGAGGAGTTGTTGGTGCATGTGACAGTATTCCCTGTAGGAGCAGGCTCGAGTGAAGAGAAGAAACTGCACGGCAAGGTAATATGTTTGGTCGCCCCACTGTCAAAGTACGAAACATCTGAGTCCACTGCAGACATGCACTGCTCATGAGAAGATGGGTCAAAACTGCAAACAGTAGTAAACGCCCATTCTTCTTCCTGCACAAGATTAGCAGACTCTGTTTTTGGTGTAGAGGCTTCTGCAACAACCATTCCAGCCTCCTTTTTCTTTGCCTCTTTTGCAGCTAGTTTTGGACAGTTCTTTATGATATGATCATTCCCTTTACAGTACTTTCAAAACAATTTCTGCTTTTCTGATTTCTTCTCATCTTTATCCTGGTTCTTCGAATGTGCAGCATTTGTAGATTTCAGCTTACTAGTAGAAGAGCTCCATTTTCCTTTGCCCTTCTAACTAGCCAGGAAAGCTTGATCTGCAACACGCATAATGGACCTGTTCTGCCTGGACTAATCTTCCTGCAACAAAACAGAGACTAACTCCTCAAATGATAAGGCATTCGGATTGCCTTTCATCATCAACCAAAGAGTAGAAGCAAAACTCTGGTATGAATCAGGAAGACCATTCAGAAGGGTCTGCATAAGTGAGCTATCTGGTATAACCTCATCAGCAAAAATCAATTGTTCCTTCAAATCTTTGATCTTTGTTAGGAAATTGTCCATAGAATCACCTTCATTCATGTGCTCACTCTCCAACTGTTTTCGGAGGTAAGCAACACGAGCCTCATTCCTAGCTTGGTATAATGTGGTAAGTGTATCCCAAGCATCTTTAGCTGTTCTGCAAGAGCGAATATGAGGAATAATGGCACGTTTGACAGACAAAGCTATCAATGCATGTGCCTGGGCATCTCTGCCATCCCAACGAATCTTCTCTGCAGTAGGTGCAGCAGAAACAGTAGCACGAACAGGAATCTGCACAATATCATCTTCGACACCATCTTCATCAGCTCCAGCACTTGTATTCGTAGTACCTGTTGTCATAGGTGTAACAGGACGTCTTTCAACACCCTGCACAATGTTCCACAATCCTTTTGCAACCAATACATGTCGCATCATATAAGCCCATAATGGGTAGTTGGTACCATCCAAATTATCCTCAACAGCCAACATACGGAATACATCATTGCTTTCAGCCATGGCCGGTGACTAAAATACCTTGATGCAGAAAATTGACTGTATCTCAAAAAGTTGAACGGAATTGCTGAGACGAGTTCTGCTAAACCTGTAGCAGACTTTGAGACACTTATACTGGCGAACAAAAACTGGTATATACCTTTGGCACAAAAAGATAAAATAGCCTGCATAAGCGCTGCGATAGTGCATTCAGAGGCCGAAACAAGCTCAGATCGCGATTTCGGCACCACAAAGCGAAGCAGTTTAAATCTCGGAAACACACTGAGTATGCTCACCAAAATTTGTGCGATTCTGAGACTGCAAACGGAGGAGTGTCGACGACGCCCTAGATGAAGTGACGACCTGCTCTGATACCAATTGTTGGAGATAGATGTCTGCGGAAGCACGTGGATAGCACAAGGAAGAAGAACAATTTTGGAGCACAACACACAATACTGAATGTATTACTAGAGAATGTACAAAGGTAAGTAGCCCATTAGGGCAATAGGCGTATATACAAGCCGGGGGAGAAAAACCTCCTAAAGAGGGAAAAAAGGGCCCCGGCGGTCCTAGTGTGTTCACACACATCACTACCTAAATATATCAACAAACTTGACTCGGCATCCACTAATATAGTTTGGCAAGATGTCACCTTCTAGGGTAGCCAATTGAACCATGCCACTAGTGGAAATTCTATTAATGATCATGGGTCCATATCCTCGTTTCTCCAATTTGCGGGCATGCTGCTTTAGTGTATAAACCAACACCAAATCTCCTTCTTTCAATCCTTTATCCTTTACATGGGCATCAAAGTATGCCTTTTGCCGTTTCTTTGCAGCATAAATGCCTACTGCCGCTCGTAGCCTCGTCTCACCTAAGCATTCTAGATCAAAGATTGTAGAGGACAATTCATGTCCATTCCACTCATGCTCTTGTGCTACTTTTAATGTTGGGATTAGGAAGTCCAATGCTAGCACAACATTCTGTCTGAAGACCATCTGAAATGGGGTGGCATTGAGTATCGTTTTATAAGCAACTCATTATGCCCAAACAACATGATGAAGTTGTTTGTCCCAATCAGAGCGTTTATTATTTACCAATTTCGTCAATACGTTACATAGGATCTTATTTGTGCTCTCGGCTTGTCCGTTAGCTTGTGGATGATAGGGGGCAGACTTCTTATGAATCACCAAGAATTCTTGGAGAAGGTTTTCAATAACTTCGTTCAAGAAGTGCATACCTCTATCACTGACCAACTCTATTGGTAACCCATATCTGGTGAACACGTTCTCGAATAAAAACTTAGCCGTCCTTTGAGCATCATTCTTTGTTGTGGCTTTTACTTCTACCCACTTTGTGAGGTAATCTGTGGCTACAATAATGTACTCTACATGGGAGTTTCTAGCTGGGGGATTAATAGGACCAACAAATTATATATCCCACTTTGAAAATGCACATCCTCCCATCATTGGCCTCAAAGGCATCTCGTCTTTTCTTATTGGATATTGTGCATGTTGGCATGTGTCACATTTCCTCACATAGGTATGTGCATCCATATGAAGAGTGGACCACCAAAGTCCTGAGAATAGAATCATCTTGATTACTTTGTCAAGCCTGAAGTGTCCACTTGCAACACTGCTATGTGCCATTTCTGAGACTTTCAAATAATCTCATTCATGAATACACGATCTTAGGTAAACATCTTTTCCTCTTCGGTATAGGTTTTCTCCAACTAAGGCATAGCCCTAAGCCTCTTGCTCCATAAAAATTGTTTTTAAGTTTACAAGAACATTAATAAAAGAGGGGCCAAAAGGATGGCATACACAAGTTGAAGACAATGAGATAAGGTCTAGATTCTATAAGGTTTGAGCTTGGAAACATTTACAAGTAGAAGGGGTTTGTCCTCTAGAGTAGGATCCAAACTACACCCTGCCTTAACATAGTAATGACCTTGTAGAGTTCTTCCAAGATTGGAGTGAACTTACCATGATTTTGCATCTACTTGTCCAGGTTGTACGACAGCACCAGCGAGCCTACTTGAACTTAGAGGGTTGTAATGTTTTATCATGTTGTGCCTTGCATTTTCCTTGGGTTGTTTCTTGGATAGCTCAAGCTTCTTTTGCAATTTCTTTGAGTCAAGATGTAGGAGTATTTAACCAACAAGAAGAAGAACCTCTCACAAGCATTCAAACTATAAATTCAAAGGATGGAAGTGAAGGTAGTAAAAAGAAAAAGAAAAGAAAAGCAGTGAAACAAGAAGAGGAGGAATCATTGTTTGAAGTATCAGAAAACTTCAAGAAATATGAAGTTGAGGATCAAAAAATTTTGGTACGAATGCCTAAGAGAGAGGCCATCATAGGAGAAGCATATGATAACAAAGGAAAGACCAAGAAAATTGTTGTAACCATCGAAGGGAACGAAGAGCGATGTACGTACATAGGAGACGACCTAAGTGTAGAAGAAGAAATAGAGCTTATAACTCTATTAAGGGAATATAGAGATGTGTTTGCATGGCACTATAGAGACTTGAAAGGGGTAGATCCAAAAATTTTCTCTCATACTATCCCCATGACTACTGATGCCAAACCCACCAAACAAAAGCCCTACACATATAATGACACTTATGCAGCTAAAACAAAAGAAGAAATCGACAGGCTGATTGAAGCTAGATTTATCTATGAGATTGAGCATACTGAATGGGTGTCCCCCATTGTAGTGGTGCCCAAGAAGAATGGAAAGTTGCGAGTGTGAATTAACCTTAAAAAAGTTAATGCTGCTACGATTTGAGATAGTTATCCACTTCCAATCACTGAACATCTATTGGAGCGTGTTGCAGGCAAGAAATTTTATAGCTTCCTTGATGGATATTCAGGTTACAATCAAGTAGCCATTGCCCCTAAAGATCAACACAAAATGGCATTTGCCAGAGAGTGGGGAATCTTTGCATTTTGTGCGATGCCATTTGGGCTCACCAATGCACCTACAACATTTCAAAGGCTCATGTGTCATGTCTTCAAGGAGTTATTGCGAAAGATCTTGGAAGTATATGTGGATATTTATGTGCTCATTCCCAAGGAAGAAGATACCACATCCCTGAGCTCAGACAAATCTTCAACAAGTGTAGAGAATATAGAGTATGTCTGAACCCGGAGAAGTGTTTGTTCATGGTACATCAAGGCAAAATCTTAGGTCACATTGTTTCTACGAACGGAATATCAACAGACGAGGACAAAGTTAGAGCCATAGCTGAGTTGCCCAGGCCAAGGAACATTAAAGAGGTAAAAGCCTTTATGGGCCATTGTGGATATTACCATAGATTTATCCACATGTATGCAATCATAGCCAAACCTCTTTATGCCTTGCTGACCAATTTTGAGTGGAATGATGAATGTGAAAAATCCTTCAATGAGCTAAAAAGACGTTTGTGCTCAGCACCAATACTGACCCCTCCTGATTGGAATAAACCGTTCCATGTCCACGTGGATGCATCCAATTATGCAATAGGATGTGTGCTAGCACAACCCACAGGTGAAGGAAATCTAGATTTACCCATCGCATATGCTAGCAGACAATTGAACGCAGCTGAACAAAATTATACCACAACGGAAAGAGAAGGCTTAGGCATGGTATATGCCATGAAGAAGTTTAGACACTACCTATTGGCCAATAAGTTCAAGTTTTTCACGGATCATCAAGCGTTTCTATATTTGGTCAATAAACCTTGCAATACAGGCCGATTAGTAAGATGGTTCCTCTTACTAATGGAATACGACTTTGAAGTTGTTGTCAGGAAGGGTAAGACCCACCTTAGGGTGGACCATCTTTCTTGCATCACTTCAGGAGAGCCACCGCAAGGAGTGTCTGATGAATTGCCTGATGCTTATCTGTTCAGTTTAGAAGTTGTTCCTAAATGGGCAAATAAGTTGGTACCTGTCTTAACCTTTGGACCTGCAAATAAGAATGTAAAAACAAACAAAGAAGAAATTGTAAAAGCACAAAAATATCACATATTAGCAGGAAGCATGTACAAGCAAGATACCGAGGACAATGAACATAGCAGTTGGTTACAACAAGCCCATGAAGGGTTGCTAGGAAATTACTACTCTAAACAATGAACATTGTAGAATCTAAAATGTTTAGGAGTGTATTGGCCTAGCATGGACAAAGAAATACATGAGTGGATTAAGAATTGTCCAGTGTGCCAGGAGAGACCCCGAGTGGAGCATGTGAATCTTTATCAATTTCCAATTTCCAATTCTTCCATGTTCCTTCCATCCAAAGATCGCAATTTCCAATTCTTCCATGTTCCTTCCATCTCATTTTGGTCCCTTTTTGCATTGGCCAAACCATTCGATTTCTCTATTCAATCAATCCCTGGTGGACCACCTTCTTTCAGTTAGTAGGTGAAGTTTGGACCTCCCTCTTCCTCCAAGATTGCCTTTCAGACCTCATTTTTGGTTTTCCCTCCGAGATGGAGTTGTTGAGATATCAAGCTCAACATGTGATGATCCAAGATGACACGTACCAGTTTTTCATTTCTCTGACATGTATAGTGGTCACGCTGGTATATGTTAGGGATACTTCATTGAGCTTTATTAGATTTATCTACCGAGACTGATGGCACATTTGCTCCTTCCAGCTCACTCATTCGCGGACATTAGGTTTTTCCTTATGTACTGATCTTTATATATTGCACTTCTTGTATTCTTGTTTTTAGGTCATTCTTGTATATTCTTTTTTATGTAATAGAAGAAGAAGAAGAAGATTATTCTTCCTTGCCTCAATCTATGTGTGTGCTTCTCCTTGAGAGTGAGAGTGTGTGTGTGAGCTCTCTTCCTTATCTCCTTCCTCATGACATGGTATCAGAGCCAGCATGGCTGTAGAGAGCTCGTGGGGAAGGCGATGGTGAAGAGTACGTAGCAAGGCGTGGAGAAAATGTGATTCACAAATGACCTCCATTTGCTACAAAAATCGGCGTGAAGGTAGAAGACCTCAAAATATTTTCAAGGGTTATCCCTTTAGCTTCGGAGCCATCTCGACCTTCATTTTGAGCCCGCAAGGTGGGGCTCGCAAAAAAACCAGGTTTTGGAAGTGGAAGAGGAAATAGTAAACAATACCAAACTCAACAACAGAATCATGCAAGAGGAAGAGGATAGTTTTGAGGTAGGGGGAGCCAAAGAGGCCATAGAAATTTCCAAAGAAATGATTCAGGTAATGACAGTAAAGGATGTTGGAATTGTGGTAAACTTGGACACTTTGAATGTGATTGCAGGTTGAAGAATCAAAATAACAGAAGGAAGCAGAATAATTATGCATCCACAAGTGCAGATGATTCTGAGAAGCTATTCATGGTTCAACATCACAGGATGAATACGATGTCTGTTGGTGTTTCAAAATCAAATGATAATGTCTGGTATGTTGATTCAGGTGCTTCCAATCACATGACCAGTCATGCAGAATGGTTTAGTACTTTGCAAAAATTGCCAGTTCCTAGATATGTTGAAACAGGTGATGACACATCACATCCTATTGAGCATATAGGAAACATAGCACTCTCCATGGAGGATGGAAAGGTAAAACATCTTGCTGATGTGCCGCATGTTCCTAGGTTCAATGCTGATGGATTATATGTAGAAGAGTACAAGCAGGATGGACGATTGGTTGCCCAAGGAAACAAAGTGGGTAGGATGTTCACCTTAAATGTGAAGATTCCTGAAATGAATGCAGCCATGTTTGCAAAAGCTGCAGGAGTTATTGGAGATATGGAGATGTGGCACAAACGGATTGGACATGAAAACTTGCAAAGGCTGAAATTGATGCAGTCAAAGGAGGTTGTCCATGGACTACCAAATTTCAAAGTTACAGAAATGCAAAAGGTATGTACAGCATGTCAATTTGGTAAACAGTCAAGAGCATCATTTCCACATGACAAGCATGTTAGTGAGAATGCACTAGAAGTAGTACATACAGATGTTTGGGGTCCAACAAAGACCACATCTATGGGTGGTTGCATGTTTTATGTTACTTTCATTGATAACCATACATGCAAAGTATGGGTATATTTCATGAAAGAGAAGAGCGAGGTGTTCACTCACTTCCAAAATTTTAAAGCTATGGTGGAAAAGGAGACAGTGAAGTACATTCAGACATTAAGATCTGATGGAGGAGGTGAATACATGTCAAATGAGTTCAGCAATTTCCTAAAAAATCATAGAATTCGGCATCAGTTTTCATGCAAGTGCAGACCACAACAGAATGGCATTGCTGAACGCAAAAATAGACATATTGCAGAAATAGCAAGAGCGTTGATGGCTGAGAATAATATGCCTCATGGTTATTGGGCAGAAGCTATGCATACTGCTATATATATCATGAATAGAACTCCGACTGTTGTTGTACATCAAGTTACACCTGAAGAGAAGTTTATAGGTAAAAAGCCAAACTTATCACATCTGAAAGTTTTTGGCTGTATTGCATATGTACATGTCCCAGATGAATTGAGGATGAAGCTTGATCCAAAAGCAGAAAAGTGTGTCTTCATTGGATACTCCCTTGAGCAAAAGGGATATAAATGTTATAACCCACTCACACGACAGGTAAAGGTGAGCATAGATGTGGTATTTGATAAAATGTCAAGCTTCTATGCAGATGCCAAAGAAGGGCTGAATCTTGAACCAAATGACAAAGAAAATGTTGAAAAATCAAGTGCAGAATCTCAAGTTTTGAGTGGACCCGATGCATCACCAAGCAATAGTTCCAACTCAAATCCATGGAGTGGAAGATTGCGTGGAAATTTCAGTCTAGAAAATTCATCAAATACATCCAAGAAAGGTAAAGAAAAGCTTTCTGTAGGCCATAAAACATGTGCAGGTTTTGAAGACGTTGATGGAGATTCAAGTGGCTCATAAAAGAGTCTTGATGAGGAACTTGGACTGCCCTCTGTGAAGACTCTAGGAGTTAGGAAGGGCACATGTAGATGATACAAGGAGAAGTGACCCAGGACCAAGAAGATCTGGGAGGATGCGGAATTCAGTGCAACAATTGACGTATGATAGTTATATGGCTCATCATTGTGCCTACATGACAAAGGTAATACAAGATGCTGAACCTTCTTGCTTTGAAGATGCAATTGGAAATGCAGATTGGGAAAAAGCTATGGATGAGGAGATGGCTACACTTTATGGAAATGATACATGGAAGCTGGTTCCATTGCCGCAAGGAAAGAAACCCATAGACTGCAAATGAGTTTACAAGGTAAAGCATAATGTTGATGGTAGCATAAGCAGGTATAAAGCACGATTGGTAGCTAAAGGATATGCACAGACATATGGCATTGATTATGAGGAAACATTCAGCCATGTAGCTAAAATGTCTACTGTCAGAACACTTGTTGCATTAGCTACAGCAAAAGGATGGACTTTGCATCAGATGGATGTGAAGAATGCTTTCCTACATGGTGAGTTACAGGAAGAAGTATTTATGGACCAGCCACAGGGATATGAAGATTCAAAGCATCCAAAATATGTTTGCAGGTTGCAAAAGGCTTTGTATGGGCTGAAGCAAGCCCCTCGTGCATGGCATGCAAGGACTGCTGATTACTTAATCAGCATTGGGTTTTCTATGTGTGATGCAAATCACTCACTATATGCAAGGAAGGCTGATGATGGCATCACTATTGTGGCTATTTATGTTGATGACATGATTGTAGGTGGTGATAATGAAGGAAGCATCAAAGAGGTAAAGCAACTTCTTATGCAGGAATTTGACATGAAAGATCTTGGTGTGTTGCACTATTTCTTGGGCATTGAGTTTATACATACAGAAATAGGTATATGGATATCGCAAATGCAATATGCCTTGAATATGCTGCAAAAGTATGGTATGGCTTATTGTAAGCCAATTTCTATGCCATTAGATCAGAATTTGAAGTTGGATACTACATCAGGTGAAGCATTGGAAAATGCTACTATGTACAGGAAAATTGTGGGAAGTCTTATATATCTCACAATGACAAGGCCTGATGTAAGTTATATTGTTGGATTAGAAAGTTAGTTTATGCAGGTTCCCAAGAAGCCACATTTGGATGCTCTGAGGCGCACTCTATATTATGTGAGTACTACCTTGGATTATGCATTGTTTTATGCGGCTGGTGTAGATTTGCAGCTTTATGGATACACCAATGCAGATTGGGCTGGTAGCATTCCAGATAGAAGATCTACTAGTGGTTTTCTATTCTCACTTGGGAGTGCAGCTGTTACATGGAGCAGCAAGAAGCAACCCACTGTTGCTTTGTCGAGTATAGAGGCTGAGTACAGAGGCATCATGGCTAGAAATACTACTTGGAGATTTAGGTCTGGAAGTGGGAAAGCCTATCACTATTTATTGCGATAATCTTAGCAGCATACAGCTAGCACGAAATCTTGTTTTCCATGCTAGAACAAAGCATATCGAGGTACATTATCACTTCATCAGAGAGAAGGTATTAGCAAGTGATATTGATCTTGTTTATGTGAGAACAGATGAGCAGGTTGCTGATATTTTCACCAAAGCACTTGGAGCTGAGAAGTTGAAGAAGTTCTTTGGGAGATGCTTGGATTACAGGATATGGCATTGATCTTGAGGGGGAGTGTTGAGATATAAAGCTCAACATGATCTAGGATGACACGTACCAGTTTTTCGTTTCTCTGACATGTATAGTGGTCACATCAGTATATGTCAGGGATACTTCATTGAGCTTTATTAGATTTATCTACTGAGAGTGATGGCACATTTGTTCCTTGCCAGCTCACTCATTTGCAGACATTGTTGTATTCTTGTTTTTAGGTCATTCTTGTACATTCTTTTTTATGTAATAGAAGAAGAAGAAGATCATTCTTCCTTGCCTCAATCTGTGTGTGTGCTTCTCGTTGAGAGTGAGAGTGTGTGTGTGAGCTCTCTTCCTTATCTACTTCCTCGTGACAGGAGTGTTATTGGTTGTGGGCATCTATAGAGCCCCTCACATGTCTCTTCGCATGAAGTAGATCCCCTCCTCAAATTTTGGTTTTTCAACTATGTTTTCCCTTCCCATCGACTATGCCTTCTCCTCTCGAAAAACTTTGATGGCATCCCACAATCCCATACGACTAGAAAATCCATCTTCTTAACTAAATCCCATCCTCCTTGCTACTTGTGATCTTCTTCTGACTTGCAATGCCTCCTTGGAATGTTTCACCAATCTCAAAGGATATTCCCTCACCATCTCATCCATACCTAACTTTGACTCTCTACAGTGGCACCTTGAATCATGATGGTACAACATGGGGTGAAGTGGACAAACACCACAAAGATATTGAGCGGACCAAGTTCTCCATGACAAGACCGAAGAGAAAGAACAAGGATCAGATCGAGATATACATAAAGAGATAGATAGATAGCAAGGCAGATAGAAACATGCTCGTGCATATGCAAATATAATGATGCAGAGAGAGAGGGAGATATAGACATTGCAATAGGCATATACATAAATACATTGTTTCATGATTGTGAGAATGTCAAGATCATGGGTAAGCCTGAACATAAAGTATAGAACTTGTTGGATTAAGTGATCAAGAGACATTGATGTCGGAATACTTGCTAGAGAATCCATTGAGGGTCTAGCAATCGACATGACTAGGAAAAGCTATAGGAATATTAGCGAAGGTAGCAGTGAAGGAGGATCCAGTGAGAGTCATGAGATTGTTATTGTGTGGATCCAACCGACTTCCTTATCACAAATTTTTTAAAGAACCCATTGATATGTTGTATTTCCTATATCATGTGTGTGTTGATTTTGCATCGTCTCAAGAGCTCTTACTCTAGAACTTTCTCCCTTAAGAATATCTTGACTAATTAAGTAAGTTCCAACTATAAGGTTCATTCAAGAGTCCCTATGAAAGTAGAATAGTTGATGTATCGCGAGTTGGTGCTGACAATGTTCAGTGCTAGTCTTGTTGTAATAAGGATTTTTGTATGTAATTCATCAGTCATTTGTTCATATTCTTCTCATCTCTCTTCTGTTAAAGCTTTGTGTCAATTTTGTTCTAACATCTCCTTCTAAATTTGCGCGCAAACAATGCTGTGTAAGTCTACTCCACCATGTTATGAGTTCTCAAACCTTCTTAAATAGTCCTCACTACCCTTATAAGTCGAGTACACAAAAAAAACCCATGCAAATGAAAATGACAACGGAGAATGGGAAGAACTAAATGAGATGGTGGATGATCAAGAACCATTAGTAAAGCCATAAGAACAACATGAAGATGAAAAAGACGATGTATTACAAACCCCATGGTCATGTATGGATTTCAGTATTCAATTCAATGCAACAATGAGTACTCAAGCTAAAAAACTAGTGTCGATAGACACTAGACATACTAATGTGGAGGAAGAGCATGCAACACATTGTGAAGAACCAATATTGCCAATTAGGATTTTGGTTGAAGAAATAATCGTTAACACTTGTACTGTAGGAAGTAATAATAAAGAAGGTAACACATAGGGAGAAGAACAAACAAGGCTACATCTTCATATATGGAAACCATTGAATGAGATCATCCACACTATTGAACTCAAACAAGTAGGTACACAACAACCGCCTTTCTTCCCTACAACCTAGCTAAATGTAGACATGAAAAAATTAAAGTAGATGGTAAAAGATATGATCCAGAGTTCCATGGATACCCAACAAGAACTCATAGAAGCAAATAAAGAACATGAACATGCTCATATAGAGAATAATCGATTCAAGATTCTTAATGAACAATTGATAGAGCAACTTTTGCAGTCCCATAATCACCTAGAAAGATCAAAGAAAGAGTTACTAGAAGACATGGTCAAAGTTGATTCATTGATGTCTAAAAACACGACATGGTAGTCCAAGGTTGAAGATATTACTAGGGACTATGAGAAGGTAGTGACAAAAAATGTAGAATTGAAAAGCAACAGTGCATAGTTAGAAGCAGAAAAGTTATGCATAACCAATAAAACAAGATTAATCACTCAAATCAAAGTATATATGGAAGAAGTTGATTCCTTAAGAAATCAAAATAATAATTGATGACATAGTTACTTCTAAACCAATCGATGGAGATTGCAGTGAGTGAGACTAACGAACTACAAGCATTGAGGAAATAGTTAGAAGCTTATAAAGCTCTGTCCACTATAGAAAAAGCACAAAGAGTTCAATTAGAAGGAAAATATGTGGTCGATACATAGGAATTAAAAAGGAACTAGAATGAATCAATTAAGTTGTATGTAGAATAATGTAGCCAAGATGCATATCAGTTAAAAAAAGTCTATGATAGAAAGATTGAGGTAGAGAAAGAGCTTGCAGAACAGGAAGAGATAGTAAAAGAAAAAGATCATATCACACTATATTTGAAAGATCAAATTGAGAAAATGAAAGCAAAAAACGTGAATTAAACAAAGAACATGGGGGCACTATTATTGTCTAATCCTCAAATGGCTACTATGGAGATTGAGGTATGTACTCTTTCTCCCTGCATTGCTCATTAACCGCTAATGGATGTGCAACAAAAAGAACCAGATGAAATACTTATGCTATATGCAACAGAGCTAGATCAAAAGGAATGGTCACTCTTGGTGGCTCATGTGACCTAGGAATTCGAAGAAGCTATGGCAAGAATCATGAAAGATGTTAAAATTTGAAGTAAAGATCTGGACAAAAATATGAAGACTTTTAATATACCTTTTGGAATTATGAAAGAGCAAATGAGATGATAGATATGCAGAGTGACCAAGCAAGATCCAAATGCACACTTCAATTTCACTCCAACTACTTTTAATTACAGAGGAGAATAGTTTAACGAAGCTGATGTCGTATGGAGAAAGAAGTTTTTGGAGAAAAATCCCACACTATGTATGCACTAGCAAGACGCCACCTATTTATTACAAGTTAATCTAGCTTTTTGCCATGTGCCACGAAGAAGAAAATGGCCAAAAATTTTGGAGGGACAATGCAAGGGAACAATAGACAAAAGGTGACTCAATGGATATCGCAAATGCAATATGCCTTGAATATGCTGCAAAAGTATGGTATGGCTTATTGTAAGCCAATTTCTATGCCATTAGATCAGAATTTGAAGTTGGATACTACATCAGGTGAAGCATTGGAAAATGCTACTATGTACAGGAAAATTGTGGGAAGTCTTATATATCTCACAATGACAAGGCATGATGTAAGTTATATTGTTGGATTAGAAAGTTAGTTTATGCAGGTTCCCAAGAAGCCACATTTGGATGCTCTGAGGCGCACTCTATATTATGTGAGTACTACCTTGGATTATGCATTGTTTTATGCGGCTGGTGTAGATTTGCAGCTTTATGGATACACCAATGCAGATTGGGCTGGTAGCATTCCAGATAGAAGATCTACTAGTGGTTTTCTATTCTCACTTGGGAGTGCAGCTGTTACATGGAGCAGCAAGAAGCAACCCACTGTTGCTTTGTCGAGTATAGAGGCTAAGTACAGAGGCATCATGGCTAGAAATACTACTTGGAGATTTAGGTCTGGAAGTGGGAAAGCCTATCACTATTTATTGTGATAATCTTAGCAGCATACAGCTAGCACGAAATCTTGTTTTCCATGCTAGAACAAAGCATATCGAGGTACATTATCACTTCATCAGAGAGAAGGTATTAGCAAGTGATATTGATCTTGTTTATGTGAGAACAGATGAGCAGGTTGCTGATATTTTCACCAAAGCACTTGGAGCTGAGAAGTTGAAGAAGTTCTTTGGGAGATGCTTGGATTACAGGATATGGCATTGATCTTGAGGGGGAGTGTTGAGATATAAAGCTCAACATGATCTAGGATGACATGTACCAGTTTTTCGTTTCTCTGACATGTATAGTGGTCCCATCAGTATATGTCAGGGATACTTCATTGAGCTTTATTAGATTTATCTACTGAGAGTGATGGCACATTTGTTCCTTGCCAGCTCACTCATTTGCAGACATTGTTGTATTCTTGTTTTTAGGTCATTCTTGTACATTCTTTTTTATGTAATAGAAGAAGAAGAAGATCATTCTTCCTTGCCTCAATCTGTGTGTGTGCTTCTCGTTGAGAGTGAGAGTGTGTGTGTGAGCTCTCTTCCTTATCTACTTCCTCGTGACAGGAGTGTTATTGGTTGTGGGCATCTATAGAGCCCCTCACATGTCTCTTCGCATGAAGTAGATCCCCTCCTCAAATTTTGGTTTTTCAACTATGTTTTCCCTTCCCATCGACTATGCCTTCTCCTCTCGAAAAACTTTGATGGCATCCCACAATCCCATACGACTAGAAAATCCATCTTCTTAACTAAATCCCATCCTCCTTGCTACTTGTGATCTTCTTCTGACCTGCAATGCCTCCTTGGAATGTTTCACCAATCTCAAAGGATATTCCCTCACCATCTCATCCATACCTAACTTTGACTCTCTACAGTGGCACCTTGAATCATGATGGTACAACATGGGGTGAAGTGGACAAACACCACAAAGATATTGAGCGGACCAAGTTCTCCATGACAAGACCGAAGAGAAAGAACAAGGATCAGATCGAGATATACATAAAGAGATAGATAGATAGCAAGGCAGATAGAAACATGCTCGTGCATATGCAAATATAATGATGCAGAGAGAGAGGGAGATATAGACATTGCAATAGGCATATACATAAATACATTGTTTCATGATTGTGAGAATGTCAAGATCATGGGTAAGCCTGAACATAAAGTATAGAACTTGTTGGATTAAGTGATCAAGAGACATTGATGTCGGAATACTTGCTAGAGAATCCATTGAGGGTCTAGCAATCGACATGACTAGGAAAAGCTATAGGAATATTAGCGAAGGTAGCAGTGAAGGAGGATCCAGTGAGAGTCATGAGATTGTTATTGTGTGGATCCAACCGACTTCCTTATCACAAATTTTTTAAAGAACCCATTGATATGTTGTATTTCCTATATCATGTGTGTGTTGATTTTGCATCGTCTCAAGAGCTCTTACTCTAGAACTTTCTCCCTTAAGAATATCTTGACTAATTAAGTAAGTTCCAACTATAAGGTTCATTCAAGAGTCCCTATGAAAGTAGAATAGTTGATGTATCGCGAGTTGGTGCTGACAATGTTCAGTGCTAGTCTTGTTGTAATAAGGATTTTTGTATGTAATTCATCAGTCATTTGTTCATATTCTTCTCATCTCTCTTCTGTTAAAGCTTTGTGTCAAATTTGTTCTAACATCTCCTTCTAAATTTGCGCGCAAACAATGCTGTGTAAGTCTACTCCACCATGTTATGAGTTCTTAAACCTTCTTAAATAGTCCTCACTACCCTTATAAGTCGAGTACACAAAAAAAACCCATGCAAATGAAAATGACAACGGAGAATGGGAAGAACTAAATGAGATGGTGGATGATCAAGAACCATTAGTAAAGCCATAAGAACAACATGAAGATGAAAAAGACGATGTATTACAAACCCCATGGTCATGTATGGATTTCAGTATTCAATTCAATGCAACAATGAGTACTCAAGCTAAAAAACTAGTGTCGATAGACACTAGACATACTAATGTGGAGGAAGAGCATGCAACACATTGTGAAGAACCAATATTGCCAATTAGGATTTTGGTTGAAGAAATAATCGTTAACACTTGTACTGTAGGAAGTAATAATAAAGAAGGTAACACATAGGGAGAAGAACAAACAAGGCTACATCTTCATATATGGAAACCATTGAATGAGATCATCCACACTATTGAACTCAAACAAGTAGGTACACAACAACCGCCTTTCTTCCCTACAACCTAGCTAAATGTAGACATGAAAAAATTAAAGTAGATGGTAAAAGATATGATCCAGAGTTCCATGGATACCCAACAAGAACTCATAGAAGCAAATAAAGAACATGAACATGCTCATATAGAGAATAATCGATTCAAGATTCTTAATGAACAATTGATAGAGCAACTTTTGCAGTCCCATAATCACCTAGAAAGATCAAAGAAAGAGTTACTAGAAGACATGGTCAAAGTTGATTCATTGATGTCTAAAAACACGACATGGTAGTCCAAGGTTGAAGATATTACTAGGGACTATGAGAAGGTAGTGACAAAAAATGTAGAATTGAAAAGCAACAGTGCATAGTTAGAAGCAGAAAAGTTATGCATAACCAATAAAACAAGATTAATCACTCAAATCAAAGTATATATGGAAGAAGTTGATTCCTTAAGAAATCAAAATAATAATTGATGACATAGTTACTTCTAAACCAATCGATGGAGATTGCAGTGAGTGAGACTAACGAACTACAAGCATTGAGGAAATAGTTAGAAGCTTATAAAGCTCTGTCCACTATAGAAAAAGCACAAAGAGTTCAATTAGAAGGAAAATATGTGGTCGATACATAGGAATTAAAAAGGAACTAGAATGAATCAATTAAGTTGTATGTAGAATAATGTAGCCAAGATGCATATCAGTTAAAAAAAGTCTATGATAGAAAGATTGAGGTAGAGAAAGAGCTTGCAGAACAGGAAGAGATAGTAAAAGAAAAAGATCATATCACACTATATTTGAAAGATCAAATTGAGAAAATGAAAGCAAAAAACGTGAATTAAACAAAGAACATGGGGGCACTATTATTGTCTAATCCTCAAATGGCTACTATGGAGATTGAGGTATGTACTCTTTCTCCCTGCATTGCTCATTAACCGCTAATGGATGTGCAACAAAAAGAACCAGATGAAATACTTATGCTATATGCAACAGAGCTAGATCAAAAGGAATGGTCACTCTTGGTGGCTCATGTGACCTAGGAATTCGAAGAAGCTATGGCAAGAATCATGAAAGATGTTAAAATTTGAAGTAAAGATCTGGACAAAAATATGAAGACTTTTAATATACCTTTTGGAATTATGAAAGAGCAAATGAGATGATAGATATGCAGAGTGACCAAGCAAGATCCAAATGCACACTTCAATTTCACTCCAACTACTTTTAATTACAGAGGAGAATAGTTTAACGAAGCTGATGTCGTATGGAGAAAGAAGTTTTTGGAGAAAAATCCCACACTATGTATGCACTAGCAAGACGCCACCTATTTATTACAAGTTAATCTAGCTTTTTGCCATGTGCCACGAAGAAGAAAATGGCCAAAAATTTTGGAGGGACAATGCAAGGGAACAATAGACAAAAGGTGACTCAATTTTCCGCTAGTATGATTTTGATTTTTCGCTAACAAGATCCTTAGTATGATTTTGATTGTGCTCAAAGTATTCAAATTTGTGGAATATAATTTTTTGAACTTCATAGGTATTAACCAAGGCACAAAATCACTGATTTTTTATTTAGCAATCACTCCAAGTGGAGCAACAATTATGGCATATTTTTTGCAGTTGATATTGTTGGAAGTGAGGTAGGCCCATAGGCTCATGTCACAGGTCCATGGTTCCATAGGTCCAGTATATATACAACATTAATTCTAGCAATCTTCCATATTGACAAAACATGAACATTCCACAACTTAATCATACAGATGATGAGATAAAGATAGAGAAAGAATAGACATCATGTGTAAGGTGTTACGTAAGCCAGTGCTTACTCATAGTATCATATATACCAATGTTCAATGTACAATGTGGGAGCAAAATTCTCAACCACTCTATGTGATGAGAAATAGATGCATGAGTGAATGTACAATGTAACAAACATATTCAGATGTGTGGGCAGTAATCTGAATATACATGAGATGTGTGACCTTATAGGTTATAGAAGAGTGAATATGAGTGACTGAAAGAGGAAGGATCAGTGTGAACGGAAATCCTCAAACTCATGTGAACACACCTTCTCAAACACCTCATAAAAATATGCATAAAGCATATACGTACTGTTTCTCTTGTACCTATGCCGAATAGGACTCCTCCTGATATGAACGCCACAGCCTCCATAAACTTCAAGTAGTACCTGTGTGCATAAAGAGAATATGTACCTGAATACTTTAACATAAGATGTGAATCTTATGTTAAACTCCATCTAATGTCTTTGAAGTAGCTAGACATCTTCTTGTAGAAGACAATCTTCAACCTAACATCTTCGTGTAGAAGATGATCTTCAAATACGCCATGTAGATGGTCCCATCCAATGTCTTTGAAGTAGCCAGACATCTTCTTGTAGAAGATAATCTTCAACCTAATATCTTCCTGTAGAAGACAATCTTCAAATACATCATGTAGATAGGCGATCCTCACCATCAAGCTGCTAATGACCAAGTCTTCTTGCCATGAACAAGAGATGACCTCCTCTCCATGAGCTAGAGTGTGAGCACACCCTTCATCTTCTCCAAGAAGAATCACCAAGAAGAACTCCATAGCTGCTCCTCAACATGCTTCAAGATAGCACCATGGCTGCCCCATGTGCTAGAAGAAACACCACCTCTACTGAGGTCCAAGCTCTAGAAAGCTTGTGTTGATCCTAGGTGAAGGATGAATATAATGAGCCCAATACTCTCCTTATATAGTTTTGCTTGTCCATTGAAAAGCTCATCAATAAAGCTACGTTCGCATAAAGCTTCAAAAACGCTATCCGTGAATAAAATCTTCATCGTTATTTTATTAGAAAAAAGCTTCGCGTTCGTTGTCTTAAGAAAAGCATAAAACAAAACATCTTCGCGCTGCCGTCGCTGGGAATTGAACTCTGGCCGATTACATGAGAGTTTACTACTCTAGCCACGTCGCCCACGTTGTTGTGTTGTACCAACTACTAAACCCGTAGCTATAATTCCTGTGACTGCCCGTAGATTTTGAAGAGCAACTTGTATAATGTATACAAGGAGTTGGATGCTAGACCATTTTGTCATTAGGACATTGTTTTCCAACAATCCCCCCTGCAATGTCACAATGGTACAATCTAGACTGGATCTGCAATCTGTCACAAACTGCAAACTATCACAAGCTTCAAGCTTGTACTTCTGAACTTCAGAACTTGTTCTTCAAAAGTCTTCTTCAAAACTGATTTTGACTTTCCTGAACTTGCTGAATATGAACCATAATACTTGAGAAAATATGCAAACTAGATATCCAATAGTGTATAAATCAAGCAATCACTGCTTGACAACTGTAGCATGAGCTGTCTCTGCACCTGCTATCTCTTGTCTTCAAAAACCTGAAAACATACACTAGGATCCATATATTTGCATTTACCTTCCAAAAAAGTTTCTCAACGTACTTCTGTTGTGTCATGTAAATACACTAAAAATCAAGAACTGAATCCTGGAACCTGTGACTGTGAACTCACAACTTAGTGTATTATGAACACTGCTGGTTCATCTCTGACTGTACTCAACTCAATATGAGTCAAAAAATCTATGATGTCATCATGTCTTCATCCTTTAAATCCTTCATACCTCTTTCCTTCAGAACTTGGTATAAACATATATGTGCGCACGTCTGAAACCTGAAATAGGAATACCTGTAGGTATGACTCAGCATTCTTTCACATATGGCTTGAAAATAAGTCTTCATGTTTCATCACCCCCCTGGATGACTTAACACTAGTATCCAGTATTCTTCAAAGTATATCAGACTTTATGAAATGTGGAACGTCTTCCTTCTTTCAATAAATCTGATGTTCAGTGATCAATACCTGTATCTGAAACAAAATCTCTGAACCCTTTTATTAGCACTGCGCAGTTGCCAATAGCTTCCACTATCATTCCTCAGCTTTCCAAATTGTAGAATAAGGTTAGCTGAACCTAACATAACAAAACCTTGCTGAAAGCATTTTAGGATTCATAACCTTCTGCAACATAACAAGTATCTTCTTCTTTCTGCAACACAAATCTGATAGAATCTGAATCTTTGACTTACTTCTTCCAATGTTTAAGAATCAAACAAAAGGATAGACAACTGAATCATAAATACTCAAGATCATGCAAGATCTATACAAGATCAATGATCTCTCCTGTGTAGAATCTGTTGTCATCAAACCTTCATGACTGAATGTTTGATTTACTTCCTGAATGTCTCCAAGTGTCCATGCTTTTCAAAAAGTTGTAAAACTTTTCTTCAAACAAATCCTTCAAGGAATCTGCAATTCCTACTTGAAACATAAGTGGAAAAACTTCTCACCTTGAGAACTCCAAAAGCTGCAAGTTGATACTTCATAACTTTCATATTTTACCCGGGTGAAATGTGATAGTACCTGCTTGGTTTTCTTTTGGCTAACTCCACTTCTTAATCAAGTGATAGGATATGATGGAACACCTTTTTGAATACAAACATGTATCCAAAAATCTAGACAATCATAAAAAGTAGATTCTTCAACTGACTGGTACATCAACAAATCTGAATTTTCTGAAGTTTCTGAAAATATTGAGTATGAGGTAACCTTTTCCAAACATAAAACCTCAACGCAAGTCTTCAACATCTGCTACAAAAAACTCTTTTACCTCAAGAGTTAGATAAAGAAGAAATATACTTCTCTGCAACTTGTCATATATCAAGTAGCTCTGTATTGACATACTCCAAGAATTCTTTGAGGGAACATATAAGCTGCCTGCTTAAAAGCTTCAACTAAAACATAACTCATACATATATGAGTTAAAACATATATCTGCTGCTTTTCTTTCTCTCAATGCAATTCTTTGTCAAATCTACTAAATCATGACCAAGTGTAATGCAAAACAAGAAACTGCTTCTTCTTTAAACAAGATGTTCTCGTAGACTTGTCTTTGGATGTAGAGGATATAATAGGAAAAGTATATGGAAAATATATGAGAAAAGGAAGCCTTACTTTTCTTTTGGAAATGATGGACTTTCTTCTTCTGCATCTTTCTTCCACCTGATGATGTCAACATCTTCAAACTTCTCTTCCATACCTTTTGTTCTCTTCATCTTGAAGTAGCAAACACTCTTGACTTCTTCAAATGAACTTTTCTCTTCCTCTAATGCTAAGAGTAAGAGATAAAACAAACATGGTATATAAATGGAAGTGAATATAGAAACATGTTTTACCATCTCCTCATATCTCTGAATCAAAATGTTGTTTCAAATGTCTGAAACGACTAAATTCACCAATCGTTGTATGAATGATGAATTGCCCTTCTAGAGTTACCTTCTCTAGATACATTTGTACCTTGATATCCAACCAACTTACAATAGAAAATTGGTTGAAAAACTCATCTCATCTCTGCACTTGTCTTCTTAGATGAACTTTCTTGCCATGAAAGAGATCTCTCAAAAACTCTCTAGAAAAACCTCTAGATACCTGTTTCGATGTAGCCTTTATCTTTCAAATGATGAAAGCGTATAAAAGCAATCCTTGAATTTCTTCAAATCTTTTCATAACTGCTCTTCTAAGATATGACCTGCAAATGATAATCTGATAGTAGAAACTGATACCTGTGATTTGATGTCGATCTGCTTCCTTCATCTTCTCTAAACCATTGTTCTTCCTTGAATTTGAAGTAGTCTTCTCTTCATCAAGTCTCGGTCTTCAAATAATACTTTTGTAAAGTATTTGCATACTCTTCAAAAATATTCGGCTGCTAACAGATCATCAACTTCATACTCCACACTGATGAATACACATGTAACTGAATTGTCTAATTCTCAAATCTCTACTCATCTAGATTAAGTGTGTATGTCAAATGTCAAATATTAGAAGATGCTTTCAAATCAAATGTTGTAAATCTGGAATTCTAGGAACCTGGGATTATGAATGAGCCTTAATGCATTGATGCCAAAGATCTAAAGTTCTGTAACCAAAACCTTAGTGCTCTGATACCAAATGTTGGAAGTGAGGTAGGCCCATAGGCTCATGTCACAGGTCCATGGTTCCATAGGTCCAGTATATATACAACATTAATTCTAGCAATCTTCCATATTGACAAAACATGAACATTCCACAACTTAATCATACAGATGATGAGATAAAGATAGAGAAAGAATAGACATCATGTGTAAGGTGTTACGTAAGCCAGTGCTTACTCATAGTATCATATATACCAATGTTCAATGTACAATGTGGGAGCAAAATTCTCAACCACTCTATGTGATGAGAAATAGATGCATGAGTGAATGTACAATGTAACAAACATATTCAGATGTGTGGGCAGTAATCTGAATATACATGAGATGTGTGACCTTATAGGTTATAGAAGAGTGAATATGAGTGACTGAAAGAGGAAGGATCAGTGTGAACGGAAATCCTCAAACTCATGTGAACACACCTTCTCAAACACCTCATAAAAATATGCATAAAGCATATACGTACTGTTTCTCTTGTACCTATGCCGAATAGGACTCCTCCTGATATGAACGCCACAGCCTCCATAAACTTCAAGTAGTACCTGTGTGCATAAAGAGAATATGTACCTGAATACTTTAACATAAGATGTGAATCTTATGTTAAACTCCATCTAATGTCTTTGAAGTAGCTAGACATCTTCTTGTAGAAGACAATCTTCAACCTAACATCTTCGTGTAGAAGATGATCTTCAAATACGCCATGTAGATGGTCCCATCCAATGTCTTTGAAGTAGCCAGACATCTTCTTGTAGAAGATAATCTTCAACCTAATATCTTCCTGTAGAAGACAATCTTCAAATACATCATGTAGATAGGCGATCCTCACCATCAAGCTGCTAATGACCAAGTCTTCTTGCCATGAACAAGAGATGACCTCCTCTCCATGAGCTAGAGTGTGAGCACACCCTTCATCTTCTCCAAGAAGAATCACCAAGAAGAACTCCATAGCTGCTCCTCAACATGCTTCAAGATAGCACCATGGCTGCCCCATGTGCTAGAAGAAACACCACCTCTACTGAGGTCCAAGCTCTAGAAAGCTTGTGTTGATCCTAGGTGAAGGATGAATATAATGAGCCCAATACTCTCCTTATATAGTTTTGCTTGTCCATTGAAAAGCTCATCAATAAAGCTACGTTCGCATAAAGCTTCAAAAACGCTATCCGTGAATAAAATCTTCATCGTTATTTTATTAGAAAAAAGCTTCGCGTTCGTTGTCTTAAGAAAAGCATAAAACAAAACATCTTCGCGCTGCCGTCGCTGGGAATTGAACTCTGGCCGATTACATGAGAGTTTACTACTCTAGCCACGTCGCCCACGTTGTTGTGTTGTACCAACTACTAAACCCGTAGCTATAATTCCTGTGACTGCCCGTAGATTTTGAAGAGCAACTTGTATAATGTATACAAGGAGTTGGATGCTAGACCATTTTGTCATTAGGACATTGTTTTCCAACAGATATTCCCACCTAGTTTATATTTATAGAATTTTGAATAAGCACTCTTCACATGATTTTTTGAGCTTCAAAGAACTTTCTGAAGATGTCTTTGAATTGACATGCTAGATTTGTATCCTATGAGCTTCACTTTTGCCAATCATCGACAAGTCCCACCATATTCAACTCCTTTATTCAGCTTGTGTAGCCATCACTCATGATACACACAGAGATAGAGTTTCTTTCCGTTCTGCCCAACTGTCGAGCTGCCTCATTCATGAGTCTCATGAGACTCTCTCCTTGCTTCCTCATAAAAGATAATAATATCTTAGTTCTTCTACCATATGATATAAATCCAAATAGATGTCATGTGGCATGAGTGCCACCTCACCCAAGGAGAGGTGCATCCCTATTGTGACATTTCCTTCCCTTAGAAGCATTTTCGTCCTCGAAAATGTAGATGAAATGTACGTAATGGTAGAAGAAAGTGCTCGGACTCCCCTGAACCCCATGTACTCTATGTACATAGTCATCTCTGTGTGTTGTTTCCCCATATCCTTCCCCTTAAGAAGTCACATATAAGATCATCTCGAAGGTGGGAAATCGTCTGAGTGGTGCCTACTATCTCCCATATATACTCAACTTCTAGACTATCACTCCCATAACATATAGCATCCTCAGAATGACCTAAGTCCATATTATGTTTACTCTATGGAGTAATAGTAAGAAATGCAAGTATAAAGTGCCAAGCTTATAGGCTTGACCATATCATAATGGAGATAGTAAACCATAAAGTCCTATGAAATATAGAACAAAGTCCCATAAAAAGTGACTGCAAACCCATCTAAGACTAAATGATAGATTTCCCTCATACCACTCTAGGTCCTCCTAACCTTGAGTGTAATCACAAGTAATAGGTTAATCTAAACTATCGTGTGAACTATGCAAATCCATCATCCAAGTCATATGTCATAGTTTCTTGGTAGTAACATGCAATCTCTATATTTCACCAACCAAGAAGTCTGTGGTTTGGCATCCTTTACCATTGGACTAAGTTCTATCGGAAGAGCACTATTGGCACTAGTGCAAACTCAAAAATATTCTCTTCCCTTTAGTTTGCCAGATGAATGCAAAAACATCTCGTTTGAGATTCAGATAATCCCTAAGTACCCATCCTCCTAACTGATGTTTACACATCATGTTCATGATGTAAGACCAATTAAAATTTTGGTACCCCAATAGGTTAAATATATCCCTATCTCCTAGAAACCTTAAAGAGAAGAGTCATACTCAACTCCCAGTCTCACTAATGTCAATAACTAGATCATCTCATCTAGTCAAGGACCATCACGAGAACATCATAACTTCTTCTCTCTAGAGTCTCTATGTGAGACTCAATCTAACCATCATGATTAATTGATCTCCCTCTTCTCTTTGATAAAGGAGTGCCACTTCTATCTAAAGAGCCAAAATGAGAAAGTGAAACTCTCTGTAATCTCCTCTAAGGAAAAGAGCTCTAGTAGTGGAATCTATTCCACTTTCCTTTTCCCTTTTAAAGAGATTCTTTTGCATTCAATTGCTCTACTCATCCATAATTGAGAACATGCATATAGGTTCTCCATGTTTTTCCTTCTAGAATAGTGGAGAATCAAACTCCCATGTGAAGGAAAATTACAATGAAAAGTAGAGTAAATGAACTCCTTATGAAATATAGACTAAGAGATGTTTTCTAAACACCACTTATGTCTAAAATAAAACATGTTGTATTCTTTTCCTATGAAGAAATCATATTTTCCTTTCTTTTTTCTCTTTCAAAGAACAAGAGCTAAAGTGAGACCTCTGAGCTAAAGTGAGATCTCTCGTCGATCTCTGAGCTGATTCCCACTTTCTCCTTTCCTTAAAAGAGAAACTTGTGAATTCGTTTAGTCCTCTCTTCCATAAGTAATGCATAATCCCTCATTACATATATTCCTATGAAGATGGAGAACAAATCTCCCTTAACCAATGAAGGTATATGTAATGAAGAGTGGAGAAAATAAATTCCTTACAAGGGTCAAAGCCCTCTGCTAAAATAGTCAGCAATGATATGACATGATACCATAAACACATGTGTATCCAAACTAAAGAGCTATCTCTGCCAACCATCCTCTATGCATGGATCTATACGATTCAATCAAACTAATGGAATTATCCTTGCCAAAAATCTCAAAATATGGCGATAGAATCACCTATCACATTCTCTACTGGAAGAATAAATCTTCCCTAAACTATGAAGGATAACGCCCAATCCTAAGGAGATGTCTACTAAGATCTCTCCTCTGATCTAGTGAGACATGACACCATGAATGATGAGTCCTTTTCTCCCTGGCCATAGAAGAAGAGTGCTCAAAGGGAAATCATTTCCACCGTCCATACCAGTGAAAACTTCTTCCAATTCACGGTGTCATAGCTACACTAAACCGAATATATATTCCATACATATGTAATGGAATTTGTAGGTGGACTCTTATGAATCCCAAACCCTAAAGTCATATCAATGGACTCAAATGAGTCCCATGTCAACTAACTAGTTAGTTTGGTTCTAGTTAATATGTGACAATGGATATCCTTTTCTGTTCCAAACCAACTTGTTCCTAGGTACCAAGACTAGGTCTAAGTACCTCTCTATAGATCCCACCATACATATATGTATTGGGTACCCCAACTATTCCTCACTAAGGGATCTATGCTCTAAGTCATAGAGCTAGTGCCATGCCTGTGGCCTTCCTTACCATCACTCGAACCACATAGGCACCCAACGATGTTGTCCCATGAAACCCATCTGTGTGATCCCATCTAATTGGTTTTCTTAGTAGTGTAGCAGGAACGCTTCCCTACTTGGTCAAGTGACGTGCATGAGTGAAACTAGTCACTCTTTGGGTATTGCCCATAATACCCCATAGTCTCCTAATCATACTGTGAGATTTTTGGGAAGATAAGTAAATCTTCACTACCTTGGAGATTATCATAAATGTATCTTTTGTGCCTGTATGCAACTTCCTATAACCTATAGAATTGCTTGTGCACATTCCTAATGGTGAAGGTATATCTCCTTCCCCTTAGCAATCCTATGGTCTGAAATCCATAAGGATTATGTGTAGAGATCCTATTTCTACTGAAGTTGCCTTATCTATAATACTGTGATGGCGCTAAGTCCATCAAGTACATGCATTTGAGCATGCTAACACCTTATTGATGTTTTCAGAGAAGGCATAATAACATGCCTTAACATTCTTACCTAAAGGTAAGTGCGTATATTACGCCATGAGGTGGGAAAATTTTCGACAACATTTCCCCAAGGAAATGGATTCCCAAAAAAACTTTTAACCATAAACTCAATGTCACATAGGCCATCCAACAACATAGGGCTTGACAGGCCCATGGCATGCACGCCATAAACTCATATATGGACTCCATAACCTGCAAAAACATAAAAACAAATGCTAGCAACAATCTCTTTGTTGCATAACCATGTAGTTCTTGCAATCATCTTTCCTACAAACAAAGTGTACTTCTCGCGTGTTGATCGATACTTTTAGAATTAAAACAATGAACAACTTGGATATATGCACTCCAATCCATGCATGTACATACAGAACATGCCATAAAATAACGTAAGATGCCTGAAAGCATAAAACATACGTCCCTGAATGATTTGGTATTGGAATTGCATGCATCCATTCCTTCTCAATGATCTTCGAGACCTCTGCACCTTCCTCCTCATATCCTAATACAAACTTTGAAGTGTCCAAAAACATCAGATCACCTCCCAAAACATAAATCATGGTCAGATGATTACCAAAATAATGCAAATTCACACAAAAAATGCATTTGTAATCCCTCTTTAGACCTGCAAAAACCATTTTAGGACTTGCAAATAATCATAAACTGAAATATATATCATATGCAAGTGGCTCGAAGTGAAATTACTTCAATCGCCTTTCCGGTTTGAAAGATATGGCTCTTGGAAGGTAGTTGCTAAAAATTGTTCAGACTTTGCAGATCTGTAGAAATACATAATTTCCCAAGTTTCTTTTCTAAACTGAAAGTAAGATTTGTTCTCTTCAAAACAATCCATATCACGTCCAATTTTGAGTTTTCTAGCCCAAGATATGGGCTTTCCAAGCGGGACATGCCAAACTAGTGGACTGTTGGAGGGGCTGGAAAAAGTGTGTCAATGTGATTTTTGGAGTGCCGGCCAAAAGCATTCTTCCATCAACCAAATCCTATATTTCTCTCCATAACCTCAGAGAGTAATATATGAAGATGCTTAGACCTATTTTCACCTTTCCAAATCCTCCCTTGTTGCATGCTAATTTGCTCCCCAAAAGAGGCCTAAATCAAGATTCTCACTTTTATACAAAAACTTAAATGAGAGCTTTTAGCAAGCTTCTATCCATCCTAATGTGGATTTTTCTTGGATTTTCTCATTCTTCATGGTAATACATACACCATACTTCATGTATGTATGCTCTAATCCATGGGAAACCTCTTAGATGGTCTCTTTCTTACTACCAAAAGTGGAGTTGGACACAAGTTTACATCTGAAATTTTTTCCAAAAAGTGTGGAAAGGGGGTTTTTGAGGAAGTAAAATTCCTCCTTAAATTATTCTTTTAATGAATCCTATGATTCCATTGTGAAGTCCATATAATATACTCTTAGTATATATACTTTTTCCCATCCATCCATAGCCAGTGCACCTCTTTTTCCCTCTTTCAAAATGGGAATTTCTTAGACTCAGGTGCTGAAATTTTTTCTCAAACAGTGATGGAAGGGGGTCTTGTGGAGCTTCAAACTCCCATCATACTGAGGAATATTTTGGATTTCTTAATCTTATATGGAATTCAATACACTAGACTATAGGTATGCATGATTTTCCCTACCAAGCTAAGAAAAATCCCTCTTTCTTTCCCTTTCCCAAAATGGTTACTTCTCAAACTAGCACCTGCAACTTATGTAAAAATCATGAACATGACTACTTTGGAGATACCCAAAACGTATGCTTTCTTGCAACTTGAGGGAATCCTTAACTGTAGGTGAGAGTATATGTCTCATACTCTCCATATACCTAATTTTTCCCACAAAGAACTTTGCCTAAAGCCCATCCATTCTTTTACCAAAACTGGAATATTACTATAATTAACTCCTAAAAATAACCAAAAAATCTCATACCTATGCTTGAGGTGGTATCTCTCCTTCTTGAGAAATCCCATGCAAATGAGCATGTCCCAAAAAAAAAAATCCCCTTGATCATTGTACATGGTTGAGAAGGAGAGATCTGTTTTCCTCTTCCTCTCATGGCATCTCGTTTTGCATCATAGGCCTTGTGAGGAAATAGCTTTGGTTGTCTGAAGCTTCCTATTACTACCTTGTAGTAATATTTGAGCAAGATATTGCATCTCTATCGTTGCCATATTGCATCTCTGCCGTCGCCATTAGTATTATACATAATTGCGCAAATTTTTGGCATGCAATGAAGTTTGGTGCCTACCAGAATTACGTTTTGCTCCCCCATATTCAATTCCTTATTCAGCTCATGTAGCCATCACTCTAGTATAATGTTTTGCTCCCCCATATTCAACTCCTTATTCAACTCGCATAGCTGTCACTCGTGATACACACAAAGATAGAGTTTCTTTCCGTTCCGCCCAACCGCCGAGCTGCCTCATTTGTGAGTCTCATGAGACTCTCTCCTTTCTTCCTCATAAAAGATAATACTATCTTAGTTCTTCTACCATATGATATAAATCCAAATAGATGCCATGTGGCATGATTTCCACCTCATCCAAGGAGGGGTGCATCCCTATTGTGACAAATCACCTCAAGTATGCTCACCAATTTTGTGTGATTTTGAGATTGTGACCACATGGGTGTCGAGGATGCCCTAGATGGAGCGGTGAAATGCTCTGATACCAATTGTTTGAGTTCGAGATTTGCAAAAGCACATGAGCAACACAAGGAAAAAGAAGAATCTTGGAGCACAAAACATTATAGAATGTATTAACAAGTGAAAGATAAGTGACCTGTTAGCGTTGTAAACTTGTATACAAGCCAGGGGAAAACAACCTCTTGAAGGGGGAAAAAAGTGCCATGAAGTTCCTAAGTGTGTTCACACACGTCACTATCGAAATATATCAACATTCGTTATAGAAAAAATCCATCTAGAACCTAACATCACATGCAATATCAAGTCTTATCAAGTGGTGATGGTGATTCCATTTCAACATGTGGAACAAGAAAATCAATCATGGCATTTCAAATTTGTGGAAAAGAACACCTTTGCATAAGGAGTGTGGGAGCATGCCCTTGAATTTTGATATAATCCTACATTTTTCCCCATCCCTAAGTGCCACACGTGGTTGCAATATGAAATTTTATATGCCTCCTCCTCAATCAAGAAGCACTATTTGAACTTTCCATAAGTGACACCACTTGTCAAAAAAATCAAACCAATATTGAATTCTATTCTTCAAACCATACGATATTGGGAAAAGAACTTATGAAGAGTTTCTAATGTCACTTGTAGGCTTCTCATCAACATCTTTTATGAGATTCAACAAAGAAGAGGCTCCTCACCTTAAGCAAGTAGGCTTTTGACATAGCATGAGGCCTATCCTCTACGAACTCAATTAGATGCCTGATCAAGATATCATAATTTCCATCTATAGTAGAGAAATATACTTACCCAAACACTCCAATTTTTTGAGAAAACATTCTTCATAGGCTTCTAGAAGTGCCACCTTAAACTATTTGACAAGGTAAATTCATATTTTGCTCCATGATTGAATTATTTAGAAATTTATCACTTACATCTCAACTTAGTTCCCTCAACCATCACTATGCTATTAAGTGGAATAAACTGATGGTAAGACTAATAAAAAACCCCAAAAATGTGATATAGAGTGCAGAGAGAAAGCCCTTCAACTCTAATCTTGAGAGTCCCATGGCATGTCTATTGAGGATGACAAAGTATGGGGGGGAGGGGGAGCTATTCGCTAAAGAGTATGAGATCCTACAAAATTTTTGGTAAATTCTTTTCTCCCAAGACTCATTTGATTAGCACAATGTGTATCATAGGGTCCACACAAAGTAATGCATGGAAAATCACTTGGGAAAGATCCAAGTAATAAAAGAAAAACAATGGATGAAGCATCGAACAAGAGAAATACCCTATGCTAAAATTTCCCTCTTGGAATTGTATTGTAATACTTCAAACAACTCAAAACTTGTAAGAATTATCCATTTTTTAAAGGCCAAGGAGTCCTGTGCCTATCGATCTCATGTTGGAGCTTGTAAGATGCTTTTAGGAACTTTCAAAATTCAAATTAGATGAAAATTGAGTTGTTTGACTCATTTTTTAAGTTTAGGATACTATCTTAATGTGAATAGAAAAATCATCCGTGATATAAAAGATAATGAAACCTAATTATACTTCGTTTCTTTCCCATTTTGAAGTGAGATCTTATAAAGCTTGCTTCAAGTGTTCTTTTATTTCATCTCCTTCTTCCTTTGGGCTTGCATGGTGTGCTTGAGGTATCCCAACCGCATGTCTACCTGAGAGGAGTGTGTTTGTTATACTTATGTGTTCCTCAAGTAGCTTTGATGTGAACCTTTTCCCTATACATGTGAACTTTTTACTTTAGTATTGGCTAGATATTTTTTCTCCATGTTACCACATTCTTGATACACTCATATGTGGTGGTACTTTGTACTTAGGGATATTATTTAGCTCTTATGTCGGTTCATTCATCATCAACAGAGAGAGATTCCAACCATCTGCCTTCTTCATGTCTTGTTGTGTTTGTGCTCTTTGTGTGTGCTTCTTGTGTGTCTCTCATACTTCTACACACACCCAACACTGGGATCAGATTAGGTTCAAATCCTTCTCAAGTTTTGGTTTTTTTGCATCACGGTGCACCTACACTTTTAATCGTGCAAATCAACTTTGGAGCATAAAGCATTGATTTTTAGCAGCCAAGAAGCATTTCCATTAGTTGTATGGTAAGTAAAGAGGTTTGTATCTATTGAGGGGGGAATTGTTATGCATCAAGCAAAGTATGTTAAAAAGTTACTTCAAAGTTTTGACTTTGAGGATTGCAAGAAAGTTTCCACACCAATGTAGAAAGGATTTAGGTTCTCAGTTGAGGATTCCAATGATGCATTTGACAATTCTCCTTATCAGCAAGTTGTGGGATGTTCTAGATATGCATGCAACCCAAGACCATATATACAATATGCAGTTTCCCAATTGAGTCGATTCATCCATAGCCATGACACTAAGCATTGGCAAGTGCTATAATGTGTGTTTAGATATCTCAAAGGCACTTTGAGTTTAGATCTCTTTTATGGCATATATATTCAACCATGCTTGCATGTTTTTATAGATAGTGATTGGGATGGTTTTTATGATACTCACATATCCATGAGTGGTGAATGCTTTTTCCTTGGAGACTCATGCATATCTTGGTTGATTAATAAGCAACCTATGGTGGTGACATCAAGCTGTGAAGCTGAGTACAAGTTAGTTTTCAAAATACAATGGAACATATATGGCTCAGATGCCTATTGATGGATTTTTGCATGGAGATTGATGCTTCTACACATATTTTCACTGATAGCCATAATGCATTGGCTATTGCACAAAATCCATTGTTTCATGCATGGACCAAAGATATTGAGGTGCATTATCGCTATGTGAGAGAGCACCTTTATGTAGGAGATATTGATTTGGTATGCGTGCCTACACAAGATGATGTAACATACATATTCACCAAAGCTCTTCCATGAGACAAGTTTGAAGCTTTTTGCAAAGCTTTAGGCTTATTGCCTAATGGGGGTTGATCTACCACTCCCTGTATGTGTTCACATTATTTGCTTTAGGGAGTTTCATTACACTTATGTGTTCCTCGATTTTCTATCTATCTATCTATCTACCTATTTGTATGTATATATATATATATATATATATATATATATATATATATATGTGTGTGTGTGTGTGTGTGTATGTATGTATGTATGAATGTATGTATGTATGTATGTATGTATGTATGTATGTATGTATGTATGTATGTATGTATGTATGTATGTATATATCTATATATATATATATATATATATATATATATATATATATATATATATATATAATACATACATACATACATACATACATACATACATACATACATACATACATACATACATACATACATTCATACATACATACATACATACATACATACATACATACATACATACATACATGCATGCATGCATGCATGCATGCATACATACATACATACATACATACATACATACATACATACATACATACACACACACACACACACACACACACACACACACACACATATATATATATATATATATATATATATATATATATATATATATATATATATATATATATATATATATATATATATATATATATATATATATATATATAGACATACAGATAGATATGTGTGTGTGTGTATGTGTGTATATCTATGTGAACCTTTTCCCTACACATGGGTCACTTTTTACTCTAGTGCTCAGTAGAGGTTTTCTTCCCATGTTACCACATTCATGATACACTCGTATGTGGTGATACTTTGTACTTAGGGATATTATTCAACTCTTACTTCAGTTCAACTCATCATCAATAGAGAGAGCTATTCTATCCATTTGCCTTCTCCATGTGTCTTCTTGCATTTGTACTCCTTATGTGTGCTTCTTGTGTGTCTCTCACACTTCTACACACACCTAATAGTGTTTGCATGGATTTGGTTCTCTCTTTGGTGCATGTTTGTCATGGATTACTTTTCTCAAGTGCTTCTTTCCATTCCTAAGCTTGCCAATGTGCACTAGATCGGGTCAGTACTCGAATTGACATTAAGGTGTCTAATCCAAGCCAATGAACGTCGATGGTTTCGTGTCCATGTCTAACTCAACATCAATATATGCTCTTGAGTAATTCATTTCTTTTGCAAAAAGAGTTGAAGGAGAAGATGAGCCTTCCATACCTTGAGGATGCACATCGAAAATCAAGTTGCTTTTGGTTGACCTATTTGTGTGGCTTACCTTGGAGCTATGTGTAGCAATAGTTCTTATGCATGACACTTCTTGGAGAGCTCCTTGAGCTTCTTTGGAGGCTTCAAGTCCACTTTTTTTCATGTCTACTAAAAAAACTCTCTGCATGACTCTCCATAGCTACCGAATCCATGACAAAGAGAGAGAAATAGACATCCCCATAAGTTTTCTTATTTGAGACCTTCAAAGAATTTGTCTTTTCACTAGGATTTTTAGTTCTTTATAGCAAATATGAGACATAAGTCTCAAAAGACATTAAAAATGGGCATGGGTGCTACTATCCTCCCATCCTATTAATTCCCTTTTCTCTCAAAAATAGATAATATCTAGAGTGTTCTAGTGTGGACATGTGGTCGCCATGCACACTCATTCTACTATTACATTAAGAACCTTAGGATAACCCTCGATCTAGGTTTGCGTTTGGGTTGGTTATTTGAGATTTCCCAAATAAGCACTCTTAGAAAGATATTATCTTTGTGAATTGAAATTGATTTTATTGGTATAGGACCAAGAAAACCATTTCAATAACAATCTTTGGTTTAGGAATGGAAAATGATGTCATTTTTATAATAAAATAAAAATAATAAATGGAAAAAACTTGAGTTTGGTGGTCTTAGAACTTGAAATTCTCTCGTGCAAATATCATAAAAGTGAAGTTTGGGGACAAATGGTCTAGGACATTCCAAAATACGTGATTGAAAACTTTTGAGAGACAAGATCCCTTCCAAAATAATGATCTATGGTTATGGAAACAAATCAAGAGTGTTGAAAGAAAATTAAGAGTTTAATCGTACTAAGAATGTTGACATGAAACTTAACGATTATTAGTACTTAATTATGAGTAGTTTGGAAAGATAACTTTCAACAAGTAATAGTGTATAGACGTCACCAAGATAAACCCATATCCAAGTGTTAGAAGGAACCTTAGAATGATTTCTAAAGAAAAATTCCAACTAAATTTATGGAATGGAAAACAAAGAGGAACTTTATGGATCCACATCCAGTAGTTCCCCAATAGTTGTGGGACAATGAAATATCCATAAATATCCTACTTTATTTAATCATCAAAGGTCCATGAAACCTTGGTGGGTATAGAAGTCTCCAATAGTTGTGGGACAATGAGCTATCCATAAATATCCTACTTTATTTATTTCATCAAAGGTCCATGAAACCTTGGTGGTCTAGAAGTCCAATGCTTGACCTTATGAGAGTCTACAAAAAATATTTTTTCACACTGTAGAGATCAACTTTTTATTTCTAAGTCTATAATGAAATATATCTAGTGATACAAGTGTTGCAATTTTTATTTTGTTATTTTATTTTCATATTTTTTATTTCTAATGTAAGTTATTACATTAATGCTATTTATTTATACCACTTGCCCTACAAATTTATCATATAATTGATGATGTAATAATATCTTGAAATTGTAATGGTTGTTCATACATACATACATACATACATACATACATACATGTTTATCATAATGGGTCTAAATATCTATTTATAGCTATGCATACAATTTCACATATCTACTTACGTACTTACATATGTTTTTGAGAAGGTAAAAGGACCCCTTCTCACACACTCTTGATAGGGTAAAATGAAAATTTCTTTGAAATACTTAATACTTACTACATCTAATTGCTTTGTAATGGAAAATATATGTTAGAACGGTGGTTTACTTTCGGTCTTCGACCTACATAGAGAAACTTTTTCTTCGAATATACACAATTAAAAATAGATTTACCTATAGAAATAGTATATGTAATGTTTTTTTTTTTCTTTTGAGAGTACAAGAAATTTGAAATGTTCAATGAATGGGACTTAAAGCTATGCATTCTGCCCCACGGAGTTCAAGACATTCCGCTACACCACATCCGTTTGAACAATATATGTAATGTTTTGTCATCGTTCCTTCTCAAGTAAATGAACTCTAATAAATGAAACAATGGACGAGTCATAAAAAGTTTATTAAAGCATTCGTGAAAAAGTTGCCCCACAACTTTTAACGCGATTAAATCTCAAAAAAATGGAAGTGACTCCATAGCACGAGTTATTAACTTATTAGAGATTTTGGCTATGCGAAGTAATTTCTGTAGTGTAAAATTCTACTTTAGATCTACTGGTTGCCTTTAGCAAGGGCTAGTTCCCTTTTTTTTTTCAGTATAATGTTCCCTCTCATGGAAATCGTGTTGTTCAGGCTTGCAGGAGTCTCACGAACATGAGATGGTGTCTCTGGTTTTGTCTGTTTCTCCTTTCTAACCGATTGTAGCACATACTTTGTTGTTTGGCATGAAGACACGTAGATGACTGACCACTTCTGGGATGGAAAGGAGAGTCGAAAATTGCAGAAAGCGGCTGCTAAGTGGATTTTCAGATCTATCTCCTCTAATGACTTCTGGGCTTGTTTAATTAAAAGAAATGTTAGCAAATTCAACATTAAACATAATAAAAGCTGGATCAATTGTTCTCTTTGGGATGTTATTACGTCTCCTGTTGAATTTGTGCCCAAAGGCAGTCAGCTTATTTGTTCCTTGTGGAAAGCTTGGATGGTTGTGAAGGCTAAGTATAATTTGCCTGTTTACTTTGCTCACAATCTTACCTTCTTAGTTCAAGACTCCATCTGGTTTGGTTGGATTAATTCGTTTCCCTCCCTTTCTCTCCCCATTAGATGGAATAAATGCAGGAGGAAGGGATTTGGTCATTGGCAGGACTTTTTAAATGCAGGTAACATTATTGATGATACTGTCATTTCAGGATTTGATGGGCTCTCTGGGCAATGCAAACAAGTCCTCTCTATCCAGAAGGAAATTCTGAAGAAAAAGCTGGAAATGCAACTTTGGAGGAAGGAGATCTCCCTTCAAATTGTAGCTGAGGATATTCTTAAAGCCTACAAAAAGAGTGGCAGAAGTATCAAAGAAATAACAGGGAAACTCAATAAGAAGTGGGATCTCCAATGGTCCCCCTTGCAGTGGAAATACAGATTCCAATGCACTTGGGCTTTTCCCTTCTCCAACAAGCAGTCTTGCCTTAACTGGCTCATTCTCCACAAAGGCATATGGACAGGGGAACTTGCTAGGAAGTATAAAATTGATGCTGGAAATTGTAAACTCTGTGGTAAAGTTGAGGACCTTGATCACTTGTTTGTCCACTGTAAAAGCTCCTCCAAGTTCTGGTTTAGTATGAGGTTCTTCTGTCAGAACAAAGGTCTTAATCCTCCTAACAACAAAGACATTTTGCTGGGGGAAGCTCGTGGTATGGATATTCTTCTGTGGCAGCTCATCAGAATCCACTCCTTGTGGTTTATATGGAAGAACAGGAACAGTGCCATCTTCAATAAGAAGGGGAAGGACTACTTCTTCTCCTTTTTGGTGGGTTTGAAGAAAATTCTCAATCTTTGCTTCACCGACAGTTGTGATTCTCACTCGGAAGATAAAAATCCCTTTGTAATTCTTAGAAAGTATCGTTACAATACTTGGAAATCTAAACTCCTAAAGTTGTACTCCAAGCCTATGTTTCAGATGATCACGTTTCTTGAAGACTATGTTAACCTTTTCCTGATATGAGGCATCCCACAATGCTTCCTCGTTGTAATTATACCTGACTCTATTGAGAGTTTGGTTCGCTGCTTGTATTTTTGTTTTTAGCATCAATTTTATACTTTCTGTTCTTCAAAAAAAAAAAAAAAAAAAAAAAAAGAAAATTGCAGAAAGCAACGTATAACTTGATTGTCGGGGGACATTAAATTCAGGTAAGTTTTGAATTATGATTACGCAATTCCAGGAAGTCTCTGGTTTATGACTAGATGCTATAAGGGATGATCTCTCTCTCTCTCTCACACACACGCGCACACACACACACACACACACATTCAGTGTGTTCCGTGCTCCGTTCGGCACCACGTGTTGATTTTGCGCTGTGACGCCACCTCCTCGAACTCTCTCTCTCGCTCCCCGACCTCGTCGTCAAGCTGTCGACGTGCGTTCTAGTGCGGCTCAAGGCCTGCGGTCCTCCGCTTCTCGACGTCAATTTCTGCCCCAGCCTGGCGGCATTCTGCGTCACCCGGCCTTCCATGTAAAAGGTAATGGATTAGTTGTTTTTGTATTATTTTTATAAAGGTTGTTTATGTTTCTCGTTTTTTTGCTATTTGTCATTTTTTGATGACCACAACTTATCAGGTCGGAAGTTCATCATGAAACTAGTCCAAAATACATGTTGGCGTAGGATACATCGAATTGTATTTTGATCGATCAACTCAAACAAATTACAACGTTAGAGTAGTGACCTATGTGGAGCTTGGCGATAATATATGCACAATCAAGAAATTAATAAACAGATGGGATTCTTATCGGAGTTTGACGCGGGGGCTTAAGTAGAATATGCATAGACATTTATCGTAGATTCAAAATGGCGTCAATTTAGTTAGAGTTTTTTTTTTCGAGAGTACAATGAATTGGAAAGACACACACCCGACTTCGTAAGGTAGAGGGATTCTTATCGGATTTTGACGCGGGGGCTTAAGTAGAATATGCATAGACATTTATCGTAGATTCAAAATGGCGTCAATTTAGTTAGAGTTTTTTTTTTTTGAGAGTACAATGAATTGGAAAGACACACACCCGACCTTGTAAGGTAGAGGCACCCTTATTGATGAACTTTGAGGCATCCAGCCCTAGGCGGGACTTGAACCCTGGCCATCTGCCTAGGAATACAAGGCACATCCGCTAAACCACGCCCACTGGATAATTTAGTTAGAGTTGTCTTAGTCCAATAAGTAAAGAATCGGGAACGCTGGTGAACCTTGGTGTGTCATGTTAAATTTGATTGCTGAATTTATGTGTTCATCATGTTAATGGATTCGGAATAGGGTAGTGACCTTGGTTTTCCAATATCCAGCCTTCTTATTGGTACCATGGCATTCATGGCTTACTAGAATCATAATAGGTCTCATGTGTTTGGAGTTGGATTCGATCATGTCATTACGATCGAAGAAGATATAGAGCATACTGGGCTTATAATTTATTGCAAGAGTTTGGAGTAATGTGAGGACATAAAATTTTGAATCTTTAATGCAGCATGTATGTGTGATGACCCAGTATGTCGTTGCATATTGGGCTTATAATTTATTGCAAGAGTTTGGAGCAATGTGAGGACATAAAATTTTGAATCTTTAATGCAGCATGTATGTGTGATGACCCATTTGTATCACATTAGTTGCCGCATACTAAGATTAGATTCTTTTCCATCAAGTTGGAATCAAGAATAAGCTTTTCAAATGCAATCTCGATATTAAAGATCCTCTAAGAATCATATGAGACATTCTTGGACTATGATCACAACAGTGCTCAGGATAAGAATTATGTTAGTGGCTAGTATCGGAAGGAACCCATAGACTCCAGTTTTGTATCATGTATGGAATTTAATTGTTTTGAAATCAAGAATGGGTATGTTTTTTGTTCTTTGTGGAGTTGGATATACCCTTTGCATAAACACATTCTATCCTATAACAAGAGAATCTATAGATTATATGTTTGATTTGAAATTGTATTAAAAAGCATTCTTGGGATTTTTAAATAAATAAAGATCACACGTTGGGTTTGACACTATGGATACAACTTTTGGGTTAGGTTTCATTGGAATTGTAGACTCATGTTGGATGAGCACCTTTATAAAAGTTTGTATTTTTCATATAGAATTGAGTCTAGGACAATTGTATCAAGGTCACATCAAATATCTGACATATAAAGGGAATGTACCAACCCCAAGTCCTCATCCACTCTACTACAGTAGAGTCTCAAGTCACTGATAGGATTGCTTCCAAACATCTTGGTGCGGCAAAAGGGTCAAAGAGGCTCTAGTACCATCGATAAGGCATTAAATTATAGTTACCTTGGACGAGGGACAGGTTCTGGGACGGGGATAGGGACGAGTCCCGAGACGGGTCGGCTCATAAGAGGGGTCTCTGGATGAGGTCGGGATGAGGATTTGGGATGGGTGTCAAGTTCAAAGAGGGGAGAAAGGGACATTAGATAGTAGAGAGAATAATCATTAAGAATATGAAGTGGACATTATAGAGTATGGTGTTGCATATGCGACATTCGTTTGAGTCTTTCAACTTTGACATCTATGATCTTTAGACTTACATGAAGGACTATTCCATATTATTGATTTTCAAGAATCAAAATTCAATTACTATGATTCATAGCATATAGTAAATGTCATAATCTCTCTAGGCCTCTTGATTTTTGGCTTAAAAATTTGAAAAATAAAAAGAGTTTTGCTTGGAGGCCGTTCTTGACATGAGATGGGGCACCCTGGACAATCCGGAATGCGTCCAATCCCTTGTCTTGGACGCTTGGACGCTTGGACATCCTCGGCCCATTGTTTTGGGTATGGGATGGCCAAGACTCACGTTAGTGGCCATTTTGGCCCCCATCCCCATTCCCTGTCACTATGCATTGAATTACATAGAGGAAGACCTAAAGATGATAGCGTAGATAACGTCCTTTCTCTCAGTGATCAACACCTAGGTCCCCAACGTTCAGAGGAGGAGCTCATGAGGACCCCGATGACAAGGTCTGGAGGTTATTGTCCTTAGCAAGAGTCAAGGGTTGAAGCATTAGGAAGATGAGTTCTTGATGCCCTTCCTCGCCACCTTGGAAAGGCTTGCATATAAGCGCTAGTAGAAGTCAATATGACGAAAGCCACTTTACTGTGAATCACCTTCTTAGAGACTTTAGGGTGAGATAACTCTAAGGACATTGGATGAGCTATAAAAAATGAAGGCACCTCCATGGGTGTATCCATTGAAAGCAAAGTCTGAAGTGTTTATATGCTTCAAACAGTTTCTGGTTTTGGCTGAAAATTTGTCAGCATGTAAAATGGGCATCCTCCGTTTGGATCGGGAGGGGGGATATATGTCTACTGATTTTAATGCATTTCTGGTTGAGAGTGGGATAAAACATCAGTGTAGAGTGCCGTATACACCTCAACAAAATGGAGTTGCTTAAAGAAGGAACAAGTCTCTCATAGAGATGGCGAGGTCTATGGTCAAAAGTTAGGCTTCACCATATAGCTTATGGCTTGAGGCTGTTATGTATGCAACCTATGTACTTAAGAGGTGTCCCACCAAAGCACTGCAATCTATCACTCCATATAAGTGTTGGCATGGTCGTAAGCCATCTGTTGCTCATTTGCGTGTCTTTGGTTGTCTGGCATATGCATTACTTCCTGAACAACAACGCAAGAAATTGGATGATAAAGCGGTGAAATGTATTTTTGTTTGGTGCAGTTCTGAATGCAAAGGGTATCGTCTGTATCATCCAACAATTAAATGCATTTTGGTTAGCTCATATTGTACTCGTTCATGCTCTCATAGTCTTTATTTTGCATCATATTGCTATGCTATGGGTGCCTCTAGTCTTTGTGACGAGAATGAGCTTGTTTCTTTTGATGAAGCACAAAATAGCTTATTTTGTGTCAGAGTGCTATGCTATGGCTGCCTCTAGTCTTTGTGATGAGAATGAGCATGTTTCTTTTGATGAAGCACACAATTCAGAAAATTGGATGACTGCTATGCAATCAGAATATGATGCTATTATGAAGAATGGTACTTAGTCTTTATGTGATTTGCCTCCTGGCAAGAAGGCCATTGGCACTAAGTGGGTATACAAGCTGAAGCATAAGGCTGATGGAACAATTGACAAGTATAAGGCTAGGCTTGTTGCAAGCCTGATATTTAGTTTGTTGTCTCACAAATGAGAAGGTTTATGCATTGCCCAGGTTTCGAGCATTGGCAAGAGGTTAAGTGCATCTTTCGGTACTTGAGTGGTACCCGGCTACTTGGATTGTTTAAGGGGGGATCATTATCGCCATATTTACATGCTTTTTCGACTCTGAGTGGGCTTGTCTCTATGACACTCGTGTGTCCACAAGTGGTTTTTCCATCATGCTTGGTAGCTCATGCATATCTTGGTTGAGCAAGAAGTAGCCTACTGTGGCCACTTCTAGTTGTGAGGCTGAGTATAGGGAAACTTTCACGACGACTATAGAGTGTGTGTGGCTCATATGCCTTTTGGCTGATTTGGGTGTTGGTCAGTCTTCTACCACCACCATCTTCACTGACAATCAGAGCGCATTGGAAGTTGCGACTCGCGAGGGACCCTTTGTTCCATGCTCATATTGACCACATTGAGGTGCATTATTATTATGTCAGGGAGAGGTTCTTTGTTGGAGAGATCAGTTTGGCATATGTGCCCACATACGAGAACGTTGCATACCTTTTCACAAAGGCTCTGCCTAGGGAGAAGTTTGAAGCTTTCCACAAAGCTTTGGGCTTACTTTCTTTTGTGGATTGATTCCACGTAGCTTTGCACTTCCTTATACATGAGTGCGAGCTCCTTGTTCACCGCATCACTTGTAGGAGGGATTTGTTGATATATTTTGGTAGTGATGTGGGTGAACACACTAGGACCACGGGGCACTTTTTTCCCTCTTTAGGAGTTTTTTTCCCTGGCTTGTATATATGCCTATAACCCTAATGGGTCACTTGTTTTTGTATATTCCTCAGTTGCAGCGGTTCGCGAACCGGATGGTTTTTTCCAATCGGTTCGTAAGGTACCATTCGGTACTTAAGGTTCGTTTTGGTTCGTTGAAGTCTGTAAAAGTCCTCAGTAAGGTATTTTGAGTGTATGCCCTTTCCACCATTGCTTTCTTGAGTGCAACCAGCTGCTGTCCCAAGTGTACCATCTTGCAACCTTGCCCTATTGAGAGCATCTTTCAGCATTGTCCCCATTGCAAGCCTCCTCCTTGCTCATAGTACAATTAAATCGACGATTTATAAATAAAAATCGTTATAAAAATCGTTAAATCGTTTTTTACGATTTTTTACGATTTTTTTGCAAGATTTTTTCCGAAAAAAAATCGTGGTCTAAAAGATGCCCTACGCCTTCGATTTCTGAAATCGCACTTGCTGCGCTTGGAGTTTGTGGCCTTTGCTTGCACACTTATAGTGAGAGCTTTCATTAGGAAGAATATATAGCATAAGGAGAGCATTAGAGCATTCAGCAATAGAGAAAATTCAGCCACTTGTAGGTTTCTTTGAAATTCAGCCTTCTCTATTTTCCCTTTGCTTCAACCTTCTTATTTGCCCCTTTCTTCAAGCTTCACTTTGACACCATTTGCCCCTTTCCACTTGCCTTATAGAGTCTAGATGGTAGAACTCCTGATATCATTCGTAAGCACGTGAAGCCCGTTGGACAGAATCAATGGCAATGCAAGTATTGCATGGGCTTTTATACGGGTACTGCTACCCGTATCAAAGCCCACTTACTTGGATTGAAAGGTGGAGGTATTGGCAAATGTCCATCCATCACTCAAGATGTAATTGATGAGTTAAGAGCTCAACTTCAGTTAAGCCAAGGAGTGGGTGACATTCTTTCTCCTTCATCATCACATACCATCAATGAGGATATTCAAAGTGCTCATGGTGGTGATGACATTGTTTCCCCCCTAGTCCCTCCACCTAAAGTGCCACGAACGGAGAGCATGTTTAGTGCAAGTATCTCTACACTTCCTCATTCTAGAGGCAACGCTCAAGCTCCAGAGACAAACATATTTGTGAGAGGGAGTATCAAGGCGGGCTTTCAAAAGCAAGCTATGGAAGAGGCTACTCGTGAGCTCACCAAGCTCTTTATTTTGTGTGGCATCCCTTTCAACGTCGCAAACACAGTTGCATGGAAGAGGGCCATGAGATCTGTGAGTAAGATAGGAGTTCCTTGGGAGGGTCCAAATTCACAGAAATTGCGTACTTCCGAGCTGCATAAGCAATCACAATTAGTGGAGCTAGAGATGTTGTCATTGAGGAGCTCCTGGGAAAGATATGGATGCTCTATTCTATGTGATGGTTGGTTAGACATGAGGAAGAGGAATGTCTACAACATTCTTGTCTCTTCATGCAAGGGCACTATGTTCTTACGTGCCATACCTGCACATGCACCCGGCACAGTTGTGACTGGCGAATTTATCTTTTCACATGTAAAGAAGGCCATAGAAGATGTGGGTGTTGATAATGTTGTGCAGGTGGTGACCGATAATGGGGCGAATTGTGTTTCCATGGGACGCATGGTTGAAGAGTTGTATCCTAAGATCACTTGGACACCATGTGCATCACATAGTCTTGATCTCATGATGGAAGATATAGGTCACATGCCATGGGTGAGCCAAATTTTGGACAAAGCAAAATTCATTGTCAAATTTGTCCCGAGTCGGCCTAAAGTTCTCAACATCTTTCGTGCCCATAGCCATTTGGATTTTCAAAAGCCCTCTGTCACTCGGTTTTGTTACATGTTCATAGTTGTTGATAGAGTACTGAGGGTCAGGAAAGGGCTTTTGCGTACTGTTGTGGCAGAGGAATGGTACCAGATCTCTGAGGTGAAAGCTGCTGATCCTTTATTCACACAGTTCTCATCCATTGTCATGGGGGATGAGGCATTTTGGTCAAAGGCAGAGGTGTTAGTAGCTGCTCTTCAGCCATTGTATATAGTACTTCGCATCACGGATATGGAGGGAAGCACACTTGGACTTGTATACGAGTACATTGACCGTATACAAGAATGCATTCAAAAAGTACAAAGTCTTTCTAATGATGAGTAAGTGCTTTTGTAAATTTGTTTTTTTATATTAGATTCTACAATTTAAACTTTACATACATGATTCATCATTCAATTCACAAAGTTTTGTTTAATTTGTCAATAGAAGGACAGCTTTATGTGATGCTGTGAAGAGGAGATGGGATTGGTTTCATAGACCAATCCATGCTGTTGCTCACATTCTCCATCCATTGTGGAGAACAGAGCAACAATATACTGACACTGAGCTTCAGGATAGCTGGATAGATTATATAAAAAGATGGACAGGTGGAGATATGACTTTGCACACACAGCTGGAGAGAGAGAGGCTTCAATTCCGTACCCAACAGCGTTATTTTGGGCAGCCCACTGCATGTTTAAGAGAGAACCAGATTACACCCGTGACATGGTGGGAGTTGTATGGAGTGAGTACCCCATTGTTGGTAAGTAGCCATTTATAGTTGATTTTATACTTGTATGATGTATCAATTTATGAAATATCACGATTCATTGAATGATGAATGATGAATAATTACTCAATGTAGAGAAAATTGGCATTGCAAATTCTTTCACAAGATTGTAGCACAGGCCCTGCGGAGAGGAATTGGAGCACATGGGCATTATTTCATACCAAAAAAAGAAACCGGTTGAGCCCCTCACAACTTGAGAAGTTAGTGTTTTGTCATTGCAATCTCAAGTTGCTAGAGTCAAAAGGTCTAAACATAGCTCCTCTTCAGGTAAATTTCAAGTTTGGTATTTACAAATTACAATTGTCAATACAATTTGAATATTCATGAATCATGACTCTAAGCTTGTAATCTTTTACTTATATGAATTATAATTTATGGGTCAATATTGATGAAGTTGATATTGGAAAAGTTAAAGATATCCCTCAAATCCCAGAGGAAGAGAGGAGTATTTTTGCTATGCTTGCTACTGAGTCACAAAGGAATATGCGTCAGACTCGTAGCCAAAGCAGGAGAGCTAGACATGCTCCAGGTATGATTCATAAATAATGACTCTGTTGAGATTGGAATTTGGATACTACCAACTTCTAAGTTTATTTATTGTGTGTTATTTTTAGATGATCTATCATTACCTTCTACTAGCCGGAAGGCTTCTCATACGCGGAAGCAGAAGTGTGCTTCGAGACGAGGTGGACGTGGTCGTGGAAGGCGTGGTGAGGCTTCCACTCCTCGAGTTGATCCAGAGGATTGGGAAGAGTCATCAGCCTCCTCTTCCAGTGGAGGTGGTGATTTGGGAGGAGATGCTGTCATGCTTGCAGCACAGTTTGGTCATTCAGACTCCGATAGTACATCATCATGGGCTAGTACATTTGATGCAGATGATGATACCATAGATGATGAGTCTACATTTGACATTCGAGAGTCTTCTTAGTCTTTAGGATTCACCTACTCTTGGAGTTGGATCTTGGACATTGGCATATATGTTATATGATCATTGATATTACACACGGGCCACGACACTACCATGGATGATGGACATTATATTTTGATGCTTGTTTACTTTTTAGTATCTACATGTTTCTTTTGTATGATCACTAGTGACTGATCATTGACATTGCTGGCAGTTGTATTATGTATGACTTGAGTCATTGACTGATTGGTAGACTGTAGTTGATTATGTCCATTGTTCCAGTGTTAACTTTCATGTATGATGTTTACTCCTTTATTTAAAATACATGGAAGGTGATTTTATATGTTATTCATGTCAGGTATATCAAAATGGTGTTAAACATGCATTGGTACATAGGTTTATGTTTCAAAATATAAAAATCTCTCACAGGGAATAAAAACCCCGATTTTTATTTTCAATTTTATAAATCTCTACGATTTAAACGATTTAAACCTCGATTTAAACCTCGTTTTTAAACCTCTTCTTGTACTATGTCCTTGCTGCTCGTGAGTTGGAGAACTTCCATTGGACTATTCAGCAGCCAACCCGAGTATTCTGAGCATCTCAGCATTGTGACTCTTGAAAGTTAAGGCCGATTTCTTAGGTTGCAAGTTGCTAGAAAACGAAGTTCGTAATTGACTCTTGAGTGACACCTTAGATCAACTTCATAGCCTTTGAAGCTTATTGAGCATCCTTGATGTTACCTTCTGTTATCCATATCCACAATTTCATTATATATGTTCATTGTTATTATCTATCTATCTATCTATCTCTCTCTCTCTCTCTCTCTCTCTCTATATATATATATATATATATATATATATATATATATATATATATATATATATATATATATATATATATATATATATATATATATATATATATATATATTGTTTACATGTATATAAAAACCCTAACGTACCTTACGAACCTTACCTTGGAGGTAAGGTTCGGTTCACGTACCTTACCCGTACCGAACCTTACGAACCTAACCACCTTGGTATATTCTCTTGGTAATACATTCAGTATTCTGTGTTGTGCTCCAAGCTTCTTCTTCTTCTTTGCGCTGTTCGCGTGCTTCCACAGACCTTAAACTCCAACAATACATACATACATACATACATATACATGTATACATACATGTATACATACATATACACACACATACACATATATATATATATATATATATATATATATATATATATATATATATATATATATATATATATATATATATATATATATATATATACATATACACATATATATATATATATATATATATATATACACACACACACACACACAAAGACACACACACATATATATACATACATACGTACGTACATACATACATACATACTCTAGGGCACTGATGACGTGAGTAGGAATGTCATAGCTATTTGTCTAAGCTATGCATGATAAAGTTTAATTCTGATACTTCTTGTTTAGGACAGACATAGAAGTTGATATGCACTTTTTGTTTTGTTTTGTTTTTGTTTAATTTGCATTATATATATATATATATATATATATATATATATATATATATATATATATATATATATATATATATATATATATATATATATATATATATATATATATATATATATATATATATAATTTTTTAAATTTATGTAATTATTATTATTTTTATTTATTATCTCTTATAATTATAATTATATATATATATTTAATTAATTAATTAATTAATTAATTTATGTTTATTTTTATGAATTTTTTGTTTTTATTTTTATTTTTATTTTTATTTTTAAAAATTATTATTATTATTATTATTATTATTACTTTTCATTTTTCATTGATTGTTTATTTTTTTGTGTGCCTCAGTTTGTATTGATTTTCTTTCTTGTTTGTATTTTTTTCATGTCTTATATTGATCTTAAGTCTCTTGCATTTGTTTGTTATTGTTGTTGTTGTTGTTGTTGTTGTTGTTGTGGTGTGTGCTTCCCCCTCCCTCCCCCCTCAATGTGTATGTGTTTGTGTTCTATATCTTGAGTTCGTAAGTTTGGATATCTCTAAACTTATGAAGGTGTGTATATATATATATATATATATATATATATATATATATATATATATATATATATATATATATATATATATATATATATATATATATATATATCCACATACACACACATATATATGTATGTATATATGTGTGTGTATATACATATATACATATATATACATATATATATATATATATATATATATATATATATATATATATATATATATATATATACATATATAGATACATATATACATACATATATATGTGTGTGTATGTGGATATATATATATTATATATATACACACACACACACAAATGGGGAGTGTGGTTAGCACTTTCTCTAACCTGGGGTCTTTGGCCTACATGCGGGCGTTGATCTGATTTTTTGACCTGACTATACACATTTCTCATAATACTTATTCATCGACTTCGAGTTCCAATTTTGACCAGGTATGTGCTTCAACCTCTTCTTCAAATCTTGCTCCTTATCGTGTTTATAGTAGTGGAAGAGAAAGGTTCAAATTCTTAACTAGATCTAATTTAAATTCTTTGCATTGCTTAGATAATGGTCATATTCATTGGTCTTCTTTCAAAACGGCCTTAGTTAATACTCATTACACTAATAATTCAATAAAAGCTCTTCTTCGCTTAAGGCGTTTAAGAAAAAAGCATTTGCATGAAGATAATCCATTAAGTCCAATTCATTGTTCACAAGTCATTTATGTGATCTATAATATTTTACGATAGTTCATTTTTATATGTTGGTCAAATTGCATTTATTCGTTTTCAAGAGCATGTTAGAGAAGCTAGGAAAATTCATTCCAAAAGAATTTTAATTGAAAAAGTAAAACCTCTTTATGCATCCATAGCAAAATACGGTTTTGAATTGGTTCGTTGTTTTCCTATTGAACACATAGAAGGTAATTTTAGAAACTCTAAAGAGTTTTGCAAAGCAGCTTTGCCTAGGGAGTTATTTTAGATGCAAACTTTACATACCTTCTTTCCTAAAGGCTTCAATTTAGAAGGAACATCTAGCCTTCGTAAGAGTAGATCTATCAATAAGAAAACTCCTATGTTATGGCGTAGATACCCAAAACTTTCCTCAACCATCCAATCTTCTCGACATATAGAAATATGGGTTCCACATCGTAATATTAAGGTATCTGTTTCCTCTCCCCATAGGTTCCTTAGTTCATGCTATAGGTTAGACTCTTCTGATGAGTATTTCCCATCATCATCTTCTAATGACCATTTGTTTAGCTCTTTGGATGATCAATCTCTTAAGTTTAGTGATTTTAAAAGAAGATTAATTTTCTTGGATAGAATTATGCAAGAGGGGTCTTTTTCTTTCAAAATCTTTGAAAAGTATAACAAAAGAGTCCTCTTTAAACTTCTATATTTCTTGGAAAATTTTTCTCATGAGGATTTGAGTCTTAGAAAATCCCATAGTTTTCAACTTCGAATTCTCATATCCAAATTTCTAAAGTCCTCTTTTGTTTCTCATAATCCTTTGATTTCAAGAAGAGTTTTACTAATTACTATCTTTACTTCTCCAGAAATGGATAAAGTTGGTTTGAACTCTATTTTGAAATCAAAAGAAGTGATAGAATCTCTTCCTTCATATGTTAGAAAGCTTTGGGTCCATCCTTTGGTTACATACAAATATTTAGAAACTTTGGGTCAAAAAGCTTTCAATTACAATGATATTAGAAGAAATATGAAAGAGCAAGATAGATTGTCGATTTCTAGAAGATCTTGTTGTTGCAATAATGGTTCCTTTTCCTCTTTCGTAAACAAGGATTTGAGTCATATAGTTTGTGCCGATTGTTCTATTCTTCCTACTAGTAGCTTGAAAGAACTTTTTTCTGGAGGAACAAAATATAGACTTCATACCTCTAAGGATGCTTGCATCCTTAAAGATATAGAAAAGGGCATTGATAATTTCATTCTAAAATTTGAAGAATCTTTAGGTATTCGTGGAATTTTTACACATTGGAAATCAGTAATAATGAAGAAAGTTTCTATGAAGGTTGATATAGCTTTAGGAAGGAATTCCCCTTCATTAGATAGCTTATCTTTAAGTGATTTGACTTCACTAAAAAAAATTCATAAAAACTTTGTGATTTCTTATGTGGATAAATGTCCAAAGAATTTTGTTTTTACTTGTAAAAAGTTATGTAGAGTGTCTTATGAAAGAAACTCAGTCCTCTAAATATCAATTTTGCAATGTTTCTTCTAGAGAAGTTATTTCAAGTCATCAAGATTTTTGTAAATCTTATGGTTTCAAATTGTATCAAAATTTACCATTTTTATATACGGTTTGGAAATTCCATAAGGACCCCATCACACCGAGATTTATAGCTGCATCTTGTAATACTTCTCTCACGGATGTTTCCAAATGGTTAAGCAATTGTTTTAAAGCCATTTTACCTACTATTCATGATATTTGGAAGGAATTACTCAAAGATGCAGATGTGCCAACTTCCTCTAGTTGGATCTTAGATAGTTCTCTAGGTGTTGTTCCTGTAATAAAGTCTCTCAACTCTTCAAGAACTATAGAAGAAAAATCTATTCCTTTGGGGCTTCAAACTTTTGACTTCACCACTTTGTATACAAAGTTAGATTTGAATGATTTAAAACATAGGATTTCTTCTTTAGTTAGGAAAGTTTTCTCTTTTAAATTCACCAAAGATAGATGTGAGGCTCTTTTGGTAGAAAAATCTGCATTACATTTTGATTATTTATGGTTGAAATCCAAGTCTGTAGATATAGATAGTAAAAAGAAACGTTACACTAGAATAGTAGTTGAAACCGACATTCTTCTTTGGTTAGATTTTCTTTTAGAAAATTTGTATATTTCAGTTGGTGATACTTTATTCAAACAATGTATTGGAATTCCTATGGGTACAAATTGTGCTTTCTTTCTTGCTAATTTTTATCTTTTTACTTATGAATTTGAATTTGTGGAAAGGCTTGTTTTAGCACAAACTTTCTAATATTAGATGCTTTGTAGATGATCTGTTTGTTCCTGATTTTAGTTCTTTTGAAGATTTTATGTATTTAGACAATGATGCTTTTGGTGGTGGTATTTATCCCAAAACTTTTTGTGAGCTGAATTGTACTTCACATGGTGATTCTTGTGCTTTTCTAGATCTAAAAGTATTTCAGTCTCCTTTTGGTTTGGAAGTAGACATTTATGATAAAAGATTAGAACCGGAATTTGCTAGCATGAACATGATACGTATGCCTCATATTGATTCAAATATTTCTCATTTAGCAAAGTACGGCGTTATTTGCTCTCAATTGTTTAGATTTTCTCGTCTATGTTCAAGCTTGTCTTCATTTGTAATTTAGTGTTGTCAACTAATCTCTTTGCTTGTTCAAAAAAGGGTATTTATTCAAGAAAGTTTCAAAGAAGGTAAGGACTTTCTTACTTCGTAACAAGTTCATTTATGGTTCTTCTTCTTTTCGTGTGTTCAAATTAATCATTAGTAAATTCAATAGAAAAGGGGAACACTGTATGGATTAATGATAAGGTATTTTGTGGGTCCTCCCCCCCTCTTTCTTTTCCACTCTTTATTTATAGCTTCTTTCTAGTCTTTTGTTCTTTTATGTTTATTATTATTATTATTACTTTTATTATTATTTTAGCTATTTCTTTATATTTTTTATTATTATTTTTAATATATTTATTATTATTATTATTATTATTATTTATATTATTTATTTATTTATTATTCATATATTTATTTATTTATCTTTATATTTGTTAATTTTAATTTTAATTTTTATAATTCTAATGGACAGATTCTTGGAGAAGAATGATGAAAGCAATAGCCCAAGTAGGTCCTTGTGATGATTGGCATGGGGTGGAATATAATAGACTTCGTGGACCCATGTTAGATGAAAAGAAGGACCGTATAGAAGTACAACTAGAGCCAATTAGATTGGGGTGGAAGACCTATGGTTGCTCTATCATATCCGATGGATGGAGTGATACTAGGAGACGCCACATCATCAATATATTGGTATCTAGTTGTCTTGGCACATATTTCCTACGAGCCATTGATGCTATTCGTGCAGGGGTCCGCATCACTGGGGACTTTATTTTTGAGCACATAAAGACGGCTATCCTTGAGATTGGGGTTGAGAATGTGGTACAAGTTATCACAAACAATGCCTCCAATTGCAAAAGAATGGGGGAAATGGTAGAGAAAGAGTTCCCTAGTATTGTCTACACACTGCCTTAATCTTCTTTTTGAAGACATAGGCAAATTGTCTTGGCTTGCACCATTAGTGAGTGATGCGAAGAGGATTGTGACTTTTATACGCAAAAACCATCAGGCACTTACTATTTTCCGTTGCCATAGTTCAGTGGATATGATTCGTCCTATCGACACCCGCTTTGCATATATATACATGGTTTTTCAGAGACTCCAGGCAGTCAGTGATGCTTTGCGCCTATCCGCGGTTGATCGTCGATGGATTTCCATGCATACAGCAAACACTGAGCTTGCACGTTATGTGCAACGCAAAGTGTTGGATGACGTCTTTTGGGCTGATATTGCAGCCATAGTACCCGTGTTGAGATACATATACATTGTGCTACGTATTGTGGACAAAGAAGGATCTACTGTCGGTCTTGTATACCACATGTACACGATGATGCGAGAGGCTATCTCTCCATCGACGACATTGTCACTTGACAGGTATTTCTTATGTGTTCACTGTTCAGTGTTTACACTTTACAGTTTCATTGAAGTTTGCACTTCCCTTTGTTCATTAAGTGATAAGTTTGAATGTTTAAATTTTGTAGGAAGCAGGATATCATTGATCTCGTGGATGCACGATGGAGAACACTATGTCGTCCTATCCATGGATTTTCAGCCCTCTTGTATCCCTTTTTCAAGGGACATACATTATGGGCTCAGACGAGTCTTCGATTGATGAAGGATCAGTACATGGAGCACATCTTGACACAAGATGAGCAACTCACATTCGAAAGTGAGTTTACAGGCTACATGAGCAATGTTGGTATTACTTATGGGAGGACTACCTCACTTCGTAAGGAGGTGATCATGCGACGTCTTGAGTGGTGGCAGCATTATGGTTATGGTCATCCTACCATTGCACCTATTGCATTGCGAGTTCTCTCACGGGTAAAAGATTGATCATTGAAACAATATTCAATTTCCCCTTTTTTTTTTGATAATTTTGATGAATTTTTGAGGCTATATTAATTATTGTTCATATTACGTAGGACGCTTCTTCGAGTGCATGTGAGCGTAATTGGAGCTCATATTCCCTTGTGCACACCAAACTACGAAATCGTTTGTGTGTTGCACAATTAGAGCGCGTTGTCTTTTGCAAGGCAAACCTATGCCTTGTACAAGACTTGAAGAAGTTGGATGGTCCAAAGCATGTAAATTAATTCATACTTTTAAATTTTAACATCCAATTCTTGTCACTAGAAAGTTTAAAGTTTGAATATTGATTCTTGATTCTTCTCTAAGCTCTCAATTTCATGTTTCCATTGCAGGTGTCACCTACTATATTTGATGAGAGTATGGGCACTCAGGAGGATATAGAAGCTCGCATTAGAGATGAGCAGGAGGACATATACCGTATGCTACATCGAGAGCTTGAGAGCATTGACAAGAGAGTGACTAGGGCTCGCTCACGTGTTCTATCAGAGCAGACACAGTCATGTGTTGCTGTGCCATCTACGACTTCTATGATTGGCCGTCGACAGAAGTTACGCCCACGACGCAGAGGAGCTTCACCTGTGGCAGATGATGACATCGGAGAGGAAGATGTTAGCGCATTGGATACGGTTCCTATTAGGGAGCCTGAGTATGATGATGAAGGGAATCTTATTAGTACTAGAGACATTCCTTCATCATCTTCATCATGAGAGGATTTAGACGATAGTAGCTACTAGCATAGCATATAGCCATTCATATGTATGATGATTGACCATACGACATTGATGTATCATGATTCATGTCACATACTCGGGAGTCGGATGATATGTTTCTGATTTGTTATGTATTTTGGATTCATGGATGATAGATCTTTCAGGCTTAGTTCTTGCCACTTGGAAGTTGGTACTACATTATGCTAGACTCCAGTTCTGACTTGTTTTTCAAAATTATGTATTCCATTTCTCTTGAGATGTAATGGAGAATCGAGATGTTGGCACATGTAGCTTTTGTTCATTTTGTAGCATCATCTTTAAAGTTTTCTTTATTCTACATTGTTTGGTTTCAAATTACCTTGATGCTCATTGCTCCCAAGTGCCATGTAAATTGTGATATCATTCATGACTCGTGATTCGTTACTGGTGAGGTGACTCGTGAATATGTACATTCAACATTATATATAATATGTATGTACATTGTATGTATTATGTATGTCTCTCTCTCTCGATCTATCTCTCTCTCTCTCTCTCTCTCTATATATATATATATATATATATATATATATATATATATATATATATATATATATATACCCTAACGTACCTTACTCGTACCGAACCTTACGAACCTAACCACCTTGAAGAGAATAGTCTCTTCTTCACCTCTCCTTAACCTCCAAAGCTTCAACACTCCAAAGTTGACACATTAGCAGCATCAACGCAAGAAGTGAACACCTCCTCAATCTCTTCAAGTGTTGGTAAGACCTCTATTATATACAAATTCAAGGCCATGCGAAAAAATCTCCAAAAAAGCTGATCGCAATTTTTTTTTCTCTTATCGCTAAATTTAGCGTGATTTTTTTGCTATAGCTAATTTTGGCGTAGCTTTTTTATTATCGCTAATTTTTATGTAGCTTTTGCTATTTTTGCCATCTTTTAATCACACAACCTAGCTTTCTATGATTTGTACATCAAGAACTTCAGAAATATGCAAAATACCATTTTAGGGCAGAAACTAGGGTTAGGGTTTTCTCTTGATTCTGACCTCTGATGTTAAAATGATGCATATCACTAGATAGCTCTCATCAAACTCTATCTATCTAGCCTAAGAAAATTTTACTCAAAATGTACCAAAAAAATGGCTAAGTTCTAAGTTGGATTGTTGGAGATGTGGTTTGTGGACCATATGTACATTGATTTTCCAACATTGACCTCCTTCCACATTTGAGACCACCAAAAATCCCTTGATATGAACTCTATTCTTTTATTTACTCCAAAATGTTCTGCGTCAAGGTTATCATGACGTTGTTGAAGTGCTTGGATCTTGGGCTTTTCGGGAGGGACATACAATAGGTTCTTATAGAATAATAATCCATCGTTTTCTTGGAGCTCATTAACTTCTTGGACTTTTCCTTCTCGAATTTTGTGCTTGATTTTACAAAACAATTCATCATGTGCTAGTGTCTCATGAATCAAATGAGTCAAAGTTGAATCTTCATGGTGACTTGAAGAGATAGTTGCTAACAGGAGCTGTTTAGGCTCAAGTAAAACACTCTTGTTGATCAAAGGCCTCTTCATTTTTCTTTGGTGCAAGGTAAGATCTTCTTGACAAGGCATCTGACTAACACCGCGGTGTCGTTGTGATCTAAACCCAAGTCTTGGAGATTGAATGTCATACACCAAACAGAAGTACTGTTGAATGTATGTATAAATAGGCTCTAATGATTATTCACAGAAATTTTGCGAGCGACATTGGAAGGCTCGATGGATGGAACTAAAAAAGACATGGATTGAAATTCAAGTTGTATAATGATAAATGCTTAGCCTTTATTGGCTTGGGGTTTTTTTTCGACGTCCAATGTTTTCCATGAGATCCATTCTACCATCAGATCATTCTAGTTGTTAGAAACCCAAACAAAGCAATTGTCACGACTATTCTGATGCTTTGATTAGATTATGTATTGAACATGTTTATTGGATCATACGGTAGTGGGTAGAGCATTCTTTGTGATATTAGCAACTGTGGGCCAACAGTGTATGCTACACTAACCGATACAGCATTTGATATTGTTCTTGTTACCGTACTTTATGGTTTTAGCTTACGGTGAGATAAATGACAACTCATTTTGATAACTGTCATGCTAAATAGCAAATGCTTGAGACAGGAATGGTAGCGGGTTGAGTTGTGTGAGTAATTGAATGAGTTCCATTGACTTATGCTTTGCAATGAGTTTCAAGTAATTAAGAGTGAGCCAAACTCTTGACAAAATAATAGTTTTTTCATTAAGCTCATGTGTCGTGTTGGATTTCTATCCTTCACTTGAGTCCGTTATTAAGCACCTTGCATGCGTTATGCAACCGACGTAAGCCAGCTTTGGATGTATATGTGAGCTTGTTTGCACCTTAAAAATTTCATCTTCAAACTCTTCCAAGTTAGAGGCCACTTTCTTCCTGCCTCCTTTCCACGAAACGTCTAGACATACTTGGTAAACCCGACGTGAAGGAGGTGAGTGTAGAGACATCGATCCTAGGAGTGAAGGCTAGTAGTGTCGTTTTAGGAAGCTCTTCGTGTTTGACTATTTAGGGGTGACACTACAATGGATGTTATAACCGAACTCTTGTGCTTCCAGCGGGACGAAAAAAGACGAAGTATCATTCAGGCATTCCACGTACGAGTTATTAAACAGAGTGATTACTTTGATGGGAAAAATGTCACGCGATTTTGTAAAGAGTACGAGCTGGAAGCTCGATATCGTGGAACCGGACTTACTCCCTTAAATGATATAGAACTTATTGAAAACTTCGTATATGTGTCAGAGTTGCACTTACGTGATCCGTTAACAATGGAGGCCCAAACGAGGTGGTCGCAATATAAATTGACTTAAATAAAAATGTTCGCTCTCGAGGACATTGATAAAGTGACTCGAGCAACGTTCCTAAAATGGATTCATAAACCAAAAGATCAAACTATTTTGGATATGAAAAGGGAGTTTGACCGACAATATGATGACCTAATAGAACATGATAAGAGAGCGATGGAACATGAGAGAGTTTCATTGTTCCTAAGAGCGATAGATGTAAAGACCAGAGAGGAACTTCTCCCACAACTGCAAGACATGGAGACAGATTCCGGACTTACTGAGGATTCGGATGAGATAGAAGCGGGAGTTAAGAGATACGTAGAAAAGAAAAGAGCTATGACAAAGTTCATGCAAGATTTGCAGAAGGATGTGCAAGAAGAGCAAATACAGATACCATATCAGCTTGCCCCGAATGCTCATGTCAATCAACCAACTGGAAAGGAGGTTGTGCCTCCCAACACTATGGAAGAGATGTTTAAAAGGTTTAGTGATTTGACGATTCAGAGTGTTAAGCAGATTATGGAATCCCAACCTCCGCAAGCGACTAGTAATAAAGCTCCAAAAGCTCATGAAATTAAAAGATGCATCTGGTGTGACTCTTTGGAGTCGGACATATACTCGCGTGAGAGCTTTAAAGAAGCATTGGCAAAGAATCTAGTGTTCATAAAGGAGAAGATGATTTATGATTTGAAGACTTGAAAGAAAGTGAATATTAACTTTGGCGGGTGAAGCATGAGAGTGTTCTTCCCTGGCACATCTTGTAATGTTGCTTCAACATCTTATACATACGCATGTCAAGTAATTGATGAAAATAATGATACAAAATCATGGTCTAAAAGTGATAAAGTCCTTAAATCTGGAAAAGATGCATCATGAAATCCTAAAGTCAGCAAGTAATGAGATACGAGGGGTGTAACCGGATGGAATAACCTTGTAAATACCCTCTCGGTTGTTACATATCTATGCACTCCAGTGGAGCATGAGGCGGTAGTGGAAGAGAAACGGAGGAGAACAAGTGAGGGTGAGGAAGAGAAAAGAAGAATTAGGCGTCAAGTAGAAGCTCCACAAGAATAATCTCAAACACCAAATCAAAATCAATCAATACAAACAAACCAACCCACTCAAGTAATTCCACTATCACAACCGATAATAATTCAGCAAATCGAATTCTGACTCAAGTTCAAAATCCTACTTCTGCTGAGATGCCAGGTCCTACTCAAATTAAAAATCCTCCTCAGAATCAAGAAATAAAACCTGCAAGGAAAGGTCAAGGAAGAGTGAAAAAACATGCTAAAATCGCACATTGAGCAGGTCACGGATTTAAAGCAGGTTTTTGAAAAAAGAGTGCTTGACAGTGTAATTGAATTTACACTGGGTGAGCTACTAGGAGTAGCTAAGCGGGAATTTCTAGAGGTAATTATCGATCTCTTCAAAAGAAAACAATAGCCGATATGCAAGAGACTGAGAAGATGGATGAAGTACACCTATTCATGCCGTGCAAGCGCAAGTGCAAGGGTGGAAAAATGTACTTGAACAAACTGAAATTAATGCACAACCATACACACATGAGGAAATGTTCTTAGAGCGGAATTCTCTAGAAATAACTCCTTGGAGTCATTATACTAGAGATCATTGGGCTCGAGCTAGGACTCAGACATTGGTGCGATTAGATAAAATCAGTACACCAATCGTCGCTCTTATCGATCACGGATGTGAAATCAGCTTAATGTCCAAAGATCTCTACATGAAGGGGAAATGATCAATAGATATGGAACCAGGTTAGAGAATCCGGGCTGTTAATACGATGCCAGGTGAGTTATTTGACGCATGTCGACAGGTACTAGTCACAATTGGGGATGTCAGTGATTATCAGAACTTCTTCGTCCAAGATCATTCGAGCTACTCGTTGATTTTAAGGCAGCTGTACATTACTGCTTTGAGGATGGAGACAAGAGTCTTGGAGGATGGATCGGCCTATCCGCGAATACGAAGGAAGGATGGAAAGAAAGCGGTTTAGTTTATGATGGTTTGTGTGGACCATGTCAGGAATAGAACTTCTCTTCGGACAAGGCCTATTCCTGAAGAGTTTGAAGATCAAAGTTTTTAAATGAAGATTTCATAAATCAGAACTATGGAAGCTTGGAAAGCGAAAAGATCCCGAATGTTGAGGATCTTTTCGCTTTCCAAGCTTCCATAGTCCCGATTTATGAAAGCTTCATTTAAAAACTTTGATCTTCAAACTCTTCAGGAATAGGCCTTGTCCGAAAGAGAAGTTCTATTCCTGACATGGTCTACACAAACCGTCATAAACTGGATCGCTTTCTTTCCATCCTTGATTCGTATTCGCATATAGGCCGATCCATCCTCCAAGACTCTTGTCTCCATCCTTAAGGTAGTAATGTACGGCTACCCTAAAATCAACGAGTAGCTCGAATGATCTTGGACGAAGAAGTTCTGATAATCACTAACATCCCCAATTGTGACCAGTACATGTGAACATGCGCCAAATAACTCATCTGGTCGTATTAGCAGCCCGGATTCTCCAACCCCGGCTCCATATCTATTGGTCATTTCCCCGTCATGTAGAGATCTTTGGACATTAAGTTGATTTCAGATCCGTGATCGATAAGAGCGATGACTTGTATACTGATTTTATCTAATCACACCAATGTCTCAGTCGTGGCTCGAGCCCAATGATCTCTAGTATAATGACTTGAAGGAGTTATTTCTGGAGAATTCTGCTCTAAGAACATTTCCTCATGTGCGCATAACTGTGCATTAATTTCAGTTTGTTCAAGTAAATTTTTCAACTCTTGCACTTGTGCTTGCACGGCATGAACATGTGTATCTTCATCCATCTTCTCAGTCTCTTGCATGTCTTCTATTGGCTGTCGTTTTCTTCTTAAGAGATCGATGATTACCTCTAGAAATTCCCGCTTAGCTATTCCTAGTAGCTCACCTAGTGTAAATTCAATTACACTGTCAAGCACTCTTTTCTCAAGAACCTGCTTTAAATCCATGGTTTGCTCAATGTGCGATTTTAGCATGTTTTTTCACTCTTCCTTGATCTTTCCTTGCAGGTTTCATCTTTTGACGTTGAGAAGGATTGTTAATTTGAGTAGGAATTGGCATCTAAGCAGAAGTAAGGTTTTGAACTTGAGTCTGAATTGGATTTGGTTGTTATTGTAGGTTGTGATGGTGGAATTACTTGAGTGGGTTGGTTTGTTTGTATTGGTTGATTTTGATTTGGTGTTTGAGATTGTTCTTGTGGAGCTTCTACTTGACGCCTGATTCTTCTTTTCTCTTCCTCACCCTCATTGGTTCTCCTCTGTTTCTCTTTCACTACCGTCTCATGCTCCACTGAAGAGCATAGATAAGTAACAATCGAGAGGGTATCTACAGGGTCATTCTATCCGGTTACCCCTCGGATCTCATTGCTTGCTGACTTTAGGATTTCATGATGCATCTTTTCCCGATCTAGGGACTTTATCACTTTAGACCATGATTTTGTATCATTATTTTCATCAATTACTTGACATGTGTATCTATAAGATGTTGAAGCAACATTACCATATGTGCCAGGGAAGAACACTCTCATGCCTCCCCGGCCAAAGTTAATATTCACTTTCTTTCCAGTCTTCGAATCACAAATCATCTTCTCCTTTATGAACACTAGATTCTTTGCCAATGCTTCTTCAAAGCTCTCACACGAGTATTTGTTCTTCTCCAAAGAGTCACACCAGATGCATCTTTTAATTTCAGGAGCTTTGGAGCTTTATTACTAGTCGTTTGCGGAGATTGGGATTCCATCATTTGGTTAACACTCAGAATCGTCAAATCACTAAACCTTTTAAACATCTCTACCATGGTGTTGGCAGGCATAACCTCCTTTCGAGTTGGTTGATTGACCTGAGCATTCAGGGTAGGCTGATGTGATGTCTATATGTGCTCTTCTTCTACATCCTCCTTCCAATCTTGCATGAACTTTGTCATAGCTCTTTTCTTTTCTACGTATCTCTTAACTGCCCCTTCTACCTCATCCCAATCCTCAGTAAGCCCGGAATCTGTCTCCATGTCTTGCAGTTGTGGGAGAAGTTCCTTCTGGGCCTTTATATCTATCGCTCTTAGGAACAATGAAACTCTCTCATGTTCCATCGCTCTCTTATCATGTTCTGCTAGGTCACTATATTGTCGGTGTAGATAGATAGATAGATGGATAGATAGATAGATGGATAGATAGATAGATAGACAGATAGAGAGATAGACAGATAGAGAGATAGACAGATATACGGATAGACAGAAAGATAGATAGATAGATAGATACTTTTAATATCCAAAATAGTTTGGTTTTTTGGTTTATGAATCCATTTTAGGAACGTTGCTCGAGTCACTTTATCAATGTCCTCGAGAGCGAACATTTTTATTAAAGCCAATTTATATTGCGGCCATCTCGTTTGGGCCTCCATTGTTAACCGATCACATAAGTGCAACTCTGACACATATACGAAGTTTTCAATAAGTTCTATATCATTTAAGGGAGTAAGTCTAGTTCCAAGATATCAAGCTTCCAGCTCGTACTCTTTATAGAATCGGGTGACATTTTTCCTAACCGCTCCGTTTAATAACTCGTTCATGGAATGCCTGAATGGCACTTCGTCTTTTTTCATCCTGCTGGAAGCGCAAGAGTTTCGTTATAACGTCCATTGTAGTGCCACCCATAAATAGTCAACTACGAAGAGCTTCCTAAAACAGCACTACTAGCTTTCACTCCTAGGATCGATGTCTTTACACTCACCTCCTTCACGTCGGGTTCACCAAGTATGTCTAGACGTTTCGTGGAAAGAAGGAAGGAAGAAAGTGGCCTCTAGCTTGGGAGAGTTTGAAGATGAAATTGTTAAGGTGCAAACCAGCTCACATAGACATCTAAAGCTGGCTTACGTCGGTTGCATAATGCACGTAGGGTGCTTAATAACGAACTCAAATGAAGGATAGAAATCCAATACGATACATAAGGAAAATATTACCTTGGTTTATTTATGTACATTAGTAATTGACTCTTTGTTGACTTCCGAAGATCTCTCCTGGTTTTATTCTTCATAAAAAACCTAACTTGTTTTTCAAAAGAAACAGTATTTACATATAGTTTAATACAACTTTATTTAAAAGAAACAAAAGTTTATATCACAAGAGTTTATATACAAACAGTTACTCAGAAGGAAAATATTACCTGGGTTTATTTATGTACATTAGTAATTGACTCCTTGTTGACTTCCGAAGATCTTTCCTTGTTTTATTCTTCATAAAAAACCTAACTTGTTTTTCAAAAGAAACAGTATTTACACATAGTTTAACACAACTTTTTAGTTTATCTCTGAGATGAATCCCCCTTACGTTCCGTGCGGAATAAGGCAAAACGACGTAAAGTCTTTGCATAGTCTGCTAATTCGCAAAATAAAAAGTTCTCTTTGGTCCATTGTCACGAAATACGGTTCACGGTCCATTAAAGTGTCATTTTCTCCATATGGAAGCACTGTTGGATACCTGGACACACTCTCCTCGTATGATAGTGAGATCAAAGTCTCACTAGTAACACGATCTTTAACAAACTCCTGAGTAGGAGTCCTTTCATCATTCTCAAGCATAGGGAGCAAGTAAGTCGATATGAAAGTGTTATCTAAGGTTCTTCCTTCAGGTACGCTTCGAGGTGTCTCTAAATCTATCAGGAATGCTACCCTCTGGTATGGATGTACCATTAGGATCTTCTCCCTCCATTTTAGAATCTAAGATGATCAAACAGTACAATCAAGTCCAAAGGATTGCCTACTATCAAACCTGTTCACAGATGTCCGTCAGTATCTTGCAAAGAACAAAAAATTAATAGAAGATCATAAATAAATTAAATACATATACTTATCTATTTATTACTTTCTTCATTTCTTACATCCAGATTGATTCATTTTCCTTTTACTTATTTACATGTTTTAATATATATATATATATATATATATATATATATATATATATATATATATATATATATATATATATATATATATATATATATATATATATATATATATGTATGTGATTATGTATGTATGTATGTATGTATGTATATATACACACACACTTATGTACGTGCATTATCTCATAATATAGTTTTTCTTAGTAATTTTCTTTACCAATCTCTTCATTTTCCTCTTCTTCACTTTCTTCTTCTTCATTTTCAATATTTCTTTCTTCCATAATTTCAAATCCTTCATGTTCCCTCTGTTTAAATAGCTTAATCCGCTTTCCGACGACTAAGTCTTTTATTTTTGTTCCATCCAACTCCCTAAGTGCGTAAGCACCATTATTAAATACTTTACTCGCAACATAAGGACCGAACCATCTCTTAATCAACTTTCTTCGGACCTCATACTCCGTATCCAGAGAGCTATCGTAGACTAATACCCAGTCACCTTCTCTGATCTGCTTTGGCCTCAACCTATGAGTTTTATCAAAGGCTATCTTGTTTTTATCTCTAGAGGCTCTGAGCTTGGTCGTTGCTTCTTCTACTAGGTTCTTTCTATTTCAAGCTAAAGGATTCGAATCACTAGTAGATCCTCTCTTGGCATCCCATCTTCCAAGGGCAAAGAAGTTTAGAATAGGTTTTTGACAATACATCAATTCTGCTTGCATATAGCCAGTAGTCCTAGTATATGCCATCCTATCTGCCCACAAGGCAAACGGGAGATATATTGGCCAATTTTTAATTTTTCCGTTGCAAGCTTTTGCCAAGGCTTTAATTATGGGTGGATGGCCATGCTGAATTTTGCCGTTGGCTTGAGGATTGTAAGCAGTGGTGAGCGATAGTCAAATTCCATATTTTTCAAAGAAGTCTTTGGCTTCTTGAGCATCAAGCTCGCCTCTGTTAGAGACTATTTTCTTGACATAACCAAATCTACTAAACACGTCTTCTAGCAAAAAGTTGCATACATTGCTCGTAGTTTTCGTCCTCAGAGCTCTCCCTTCAACATGATTTGTTAGGTCCTCTCTTGCCAACACAATATATCTCATCCGTTGCACCCCTAATGGCATTGTAACCAAATCGACAACCCACTTATAGTGGATATTAAGAGGATATGTCGGATGCAACTCATCTTTGTGTCTAACATTCGAGTACATCTGGCAAGGTTTGCAAGTGGCTACATATTTCTGGACATCTACATACATCCCAGGCCACTAGTATCTTTCCCTTATCTTTTCATAAGTCCTTTAAAAGCCCTTATGTCCGGCCCATAGTGAGCTATGCATTTCCTGCATAATCTTTCCTTTCGTTTCATTGCAATCTACAACTCGCTGAGGTATCTTACCTATAGTGCACAGAATGTTTCGCCTGTATATAAAGTAGCGTTAGGACTTTTGTTTGAAGTTTAATATGAACAATAATGAGTTGCGCTAAAATTATTAAGATAATCCACGCTTTTGTTGTTAGAAGTAGAGTTTGAAACTGTATAATGACTTTGTTTATTAGTTTTCTTCCAAAATGAACAAGGAACCACTTCTCGAAAGGTTCAGAGATCTGCTGCTATACGCAGTGTAGCACTTCTCGAAAGGTTCAGAGATCTGCTGCTATACGCAGTGTACAGAGAAAGTGTTTCAGAGAAGCGTCGCTCCTTCTTGCTCTTAGAATTTTGAATTTGCTCATAGTTTAAATGTTTTGCTTCTTCTTTTTCCCAGATTTGCAAATCAGAATTATTGATCTTTTCTATATGAATATATGTGTACGAAAAGGATTCACTTGTTTCCGTAAGTTTGACAATTTATAGTCTCATATATGTTGTTTTCTCGAGGATGCATCGTAGACTTTGAATTGACTCCTGAAGTATACAAAAGTGCATGTATAACTGTTCGCAATTCAGAAACACATACTTTGTACGAATCTATACTTTAGAAGCTATTTCTATATTAAACAGACATATGACTTTACTGCATTTCAGGGTTTCATGTTTTGAATTCCATTCTATAAGCTGAGCACTTGTTATGTGTAATTGGATAAGGAGATTAAAATTTGTTCGAAGGGCTTGTTCTACAAAACTGTCATTGATATTTCAGTCATGCGAAATTGTTCTTTTTAATTTTGTTTGCCATCGAATTACCTCAATGTTGAACACCCATTTGATAGAGCTCGTTAATGCACTTAATAGCAGTTTCCTTTTTCATGTTTTACGAAGGAGAGAGATAGAAACGACATGGATAAGCATTAAAGGAATCGTTTTTAACACTTTGCCATTGCTATACACAATATATTATAACTAACGTAATGCATATGACTGTTCCCTTTTCAATCCATTTCGGTGTTTAGCAAACAATGATCTCCGCTCCACAGTGTTGTTGTTGTACGCACTCTCATAAATTAAATGTAGGATGATAAATGCCTCGACGTCCAATGTCTTCCATGAGATCCATTCTACCATCAGATCATACGCTAGTGGTTAGAAACCCAAACAAAGCAATTGTCACGACTCTTCTGATGCTTTTATTAGATTATGTATTGAACATGTTCATCGGATCATATGCTAGTGGGTAGAGCATTCTTCGTGACATTAGCAACTGTGGGCTAATAGTGTATGCTACACTAACAGATATAGCATTTGATATTGTTCCTGTTACCGTACTTTATGGTTTTAGCTTACAGTGAGATAAGTGACAACTCATTTTGATAAGTGTCATGCTAAATAGCAAATGCTTGAGACAGGAATGGTAGCAGATTGAGTTGTGTGAGTAATTGAATGAGTTCGATTGACTTATGCTTTGCAATGAGTTTCAAGTAATTAAGAGTGAGCCAAACTCTTGACAAAATAATAGTGTTTTCATTAAGCTCATGTGTGGTGTTGCATTTCTATCCTTCACTTGAGTTCGTTATTAAGCACCCTGCGTGCATTATACAACCAGTGGCAACCACCTTCATGTGTTCGAGACGTACAATGTTTTTTAGGTTTTGCCAATTTTTATAGGTTATTCATAAGAAATTACTCCAAGATAGTGACACCTCTCACAAAGCTTACAGGAAATGCAAAATTCTCATGGATCGACGAAGCAGAAAAAGCTTTCTAGACCTTGAAATTAGCAACCGATGAAGCAGAAAAAGCCTTCCAGACCTTGAAATTAGCATTCATCATTGCTCCAATTCTAGTTCATCGTGATCCTACCAAGTCTTTCTTCCTAGAGATAGATGAATCAGACTTTGCCTTAAGGGCCATTCTATCCCAACATGGAGATGATGGACACCTATATCCAGTTGCATATCACTCTAGGAAATTCTCCCCTCCAGAGATTAATTATGAAATCCATGATAAGGACAATAGTGGATGCATTTGATACCTTGCGTCACCATCTAGAAGGAGCAACCCATAAAGTTACTATGTATACAAATCATAAGAATTTGGAGTATTAAGGGAGGCACTAGATTGTGCCCTCTGATTAAACTAAACAAGATTTTGGAATTATACTTTCGATTACAAGATCACCCACATAGGGAAAATAATACAAGAATATGTAGTTGATACAAGAAGTCCCACAACTTGGGATTGATAGGTATGGATAACTAGACTATAGATGATATACGAGATTCCACAACTTGGGATCGTAGGTATGAAACAAGATATTTGGATTACAAGAACTAATTAGTGTCCACAAAAGTTTTTCAGCTTCTTTACAATGGTCAGACGTATAAATATTCAGGATGTTTGCTTATAACTAGAAAAGATTTGCATGTTACAGTCATTTATCATGACTTCTTAGGAAGATTTCAGTTTGTTCAGGTAAGATGTCATAATGTTTAAGTACACAGCTATAAATATGTATACAGCTATTACGGCTTCAGAAAGATCTCCAACTTGGAGTTATATCTTGGAGGAAATTGCCCTTTGTACTGATGATATGGCTAATGCATAAGTACTGCTTCTTGAGTATTTCAATAACATTCGTGGAATGCTATTTAGAAGCAGTGAATTGTGAAGATCTTTGGAGTTATATTAGAGGCCATACTCTTAAATTTACTTTTCATTCTTAGTGACATGTGCATGCCATGAGTAGATCAGATCGATGTTATCTTTCACATTATTGATGTTGCATGCTTCTTCCAGAATCCAAAACCAATTGTTGATGCTACATGCGCAATGTTTAATCATAAACCTTTGTTGATACTATTACAGGAGTTCTATTGGGAGCAGGCTATCCCTAATTCTTTTAGGGAGGCATTAATAATGTGATTGAAATCCCCCTGTTTCCAGCAAAAGATATGGTGCTTGCTATAAGCTGCAAAGAGAGCTAAGATGGAAGCTAGAGATATCATCTTGCTTCTATACACAAAGATTGATTTTGGTTGTTCTCTCTCAGATGTAGAGAAGAACGAATTGTATGAGTCACACCGCTGTTTGCAAGTTTTTGAATCGCTTGCTATCCATGCAGCAAAAAGTAAAACAAGATGTACTGAGGTGTTGGATACACATTCTAACTCGAAAAGTTTTTATGAATACCTTTGCATGAAGTGAAGGCAATCTTCCATTTCGATGCTGCAACAAGGTAATGAGGTCTTGTTTACAATTTATGATCATGGTCCGTGTTTCATGAGCAAAACTGTCAATCGCTTGATTTGAGTTTCAAAACAATGATTAACTAATTGTGAAATTGGGCAAATGGATAACCTCTTTGAGCTTCTTTCACTTTCTAAGCCCTCGTTGTCTGAAAGGTTGGTCTATCCCCTTTAAAGGTTTCACGTTAGATAAAGCCCTCCTAAAAGAGCAATATTAGCTGTAGGGTTCCTGAAAACCTAAAGTGAACACGAAAATAAAATTCATAAGTAGCTATAAGGTGCTCTGTTGTTTCATTGATCCATCATGGGATAAAGCATACTGAACATAATGTGTGGGATTGGAAAATTGCTTTATGCAGTGGATAAATAAAGCTACAATGCATTCGGTGACAGAGATGCAATTTATGTGAGCACACTTGCAAATTATTTTAGTACGTATTAGTAGAGATGTAATCACCCTAGTGAAATACATCTCACCATGCACTGATTTTGGTTTTTGCTTGAAGTGTTCAGAGGCCACTTCAAATGCTCACTATTTAACTCCAAAAATGTTATTATGTTTTTTGTTTGACATTCTTGATTTCTATAGTTATCTATTTGGTTCTCTCAGTTGATCATGCAATGCTGAAGCCTTCATTGACCATTGGCTTCTATGCAAACATGAGAAAGAAATTTGTTCGTCACCGAAGATTAAAACTGAACAGCATAATTATGTAGCTTAAGGGGTTTGCTAAAGCTTTATCATGCGCCAAGAATGAATGCCTTGGTAAGGCAGTGCCCAATGGGCAAGTGACTTCAACAGTGGAACTCTGGATATGGTGATTTCTCCTTGTCACCAGTCTTTTGTATCTGGAGAAGCCATTTGCAGTTATCTTCAACAGTGTATTAGGACAAAGTGTCTTCTGTCTGCTCATCTTGTACATTGTGCAATCATACGTGCAAATTTAGATGCAGTGCCAGAGCTTCAAAGCCTTCTTATCCATGCTTATGGTGTCAGTGGCAGCCTTTCAGAGGCTCATTCTGTTTTTCTCGGGGCTTCTCCACTCAATTCATGTGCTTGGAATGCCATTATTTCTGCATATGTCAATCTTGGCAAGCCCCAGCAAGCACTTGGTTTATACCAGGCAATGTGGAAGCAGAGAGGCACACCAAATAGTTACGTTTTCTTGTATGCTGCCAAAGCATGTTCTAATCTGGAGGTATTAGAACAGGGCATGGCTATACACATGCATGTAGTCCAGTTTGGGTTTGACTCTGATGTTGCTATCAGTACTACACTTGTTGATATGTATGCAAAGTGTGGATATTTGGAAGAGGCACAGAACATATTCTTTCGTGCTCCTCATGTTGACAATGTCCTGTGGAATGCCTTGATCTCAGGGTATGTTAAACATGGTGAGGATCTTAGGGCCCTTGAACTTTTTGAGCAAATGCAGGGTATGGGCTATAACCCAGATCGATACATTTATTCGTGTATTTTGAAAGCTCTTGGCAATCTAAGGGCATTATGGCAAGCAATGGAGATGCACAAGGAGCTTCTGGTTCACAAGTTTGAGTGGGATAAAGTCATTGCTTCTACACTAGTTGATACATATGCTAGTTGTGGAGCTTTGGCAGAGGCTCGCAAGGTCTTTGACTCTCTTTCTGACTTGGATAAGGTTTTATGGGGCTCTGTGATAGCAAGTTATGTACAAAACGGTCAAAGCACTGATGCTTTGCACCTTTTCAAGAAGTTTCTTAAGAAAGGCCACAAACCAGATAAATTTATTTATACTTCAATGTTAAAAGCTTGTGCAGGCATGATAGACTTTTCTCATGGAAGGCTTCTGCATGAGCTTTTTGTCAAAATGGGGTTTGATCAAGATGAAGCTATTGGTAATGCTCTTATAGATATGTATTCAAACTGGAAGAGCCCAAATGACGCACAAAAGGTGTTTGATAGAATGCAGAAACGAAGTGTTATTACATGGAATTCAATGATTGCAGCTTATGCTGACAATGCAGATGCTGATCTGTCTGTTGATGTTTTCGAGAGGATGCAATATGAGGGTTACCTTGTAGACAACATTTCAATCACAAATACCTTGCAGGCCTGTGTGAATGCATGCGCATTAGAGGAGGGCATGCGTATCCATGATTACATCCTGAAGATAGCGATTGAAACAGGGAGGATGGTTGTTAATACTCTTATTGATTTTTATGCAAAATGTTATAGTCTGGATGAAGCATGTGCTGTATTTGATACATTTCCAAACAAAGATGTAGTGACTTGGAATGCTATGTTATCAGGATGTGTGCACTGTGGACATGCTGACTTTGCCTTGAAACTTTTTGCAAGTATGTATCATAAACTTTTGCAGCCTGATGCATCAACATATTCCCAGGTCATCAAGGCATGTGGTTATCTTGGTGTGCCTATAGAAGGATTCTTGGTGCATTTAGATGTTCTTCATAGCAATCATGTATTGAATCCATTGGTTGGGAATGCCCTTGTGGATATGTACTGCAAACTGAGTCTCATAGACGAGGCCTGCAAGCTTTTTGAGCTTTTGCCAAACAAAAACATAGTTGCCTGGAATTCAATTATTGCAGGACAAGCGCAACAAGGGCTCACTCTCTCAGCCATCCAGACATTTGAGAGAATGGATCATGAAGGTCCATTGCCAGACGCTGTTACATTCCAGTGTGCATTAAGAGCTTGTGGTATGCTGTGTGCAGCATATGAAGGGCGATTAATCCATAATCAAATAATTGCATGCAGGCTAGAGTCAGATACTTCAGTTGCTAACACTCTTCTTGATGCATATGTCAAGTGTGGAAGATTATCGGAAGCACAATGTATATTTGCTTCTCTGAAGAACAAAAATCTGGTTTCATATAATGCAATGATAGCAGGACTTTCTAGACTAGATGATGGTCAGGAGGTTTTCAACCTTTTTGAAAAACTGCAGCTTGCAGGCATACAGCCAGATGAATTCACTTATTCATCGATCATCAAAGCATGTTCCAATAGGGAAATGATAAACGAGGGTCAGCTCTTTCACATTGAAGTTGTAAAATTGGGCCTGGATTCTAATCCTGTCATCAATAGCTCACTGCTTGACATGTATGTGTCAAATGCTATGTTGGATGAGTGTCAGAAGCTAGTGCAGAGTTTACCTGGTTCAGATCTCATATCTTCCAATGAAATGGTCTGGGGTTATGTAAATCATGGCCTTTCTCTTCCAGCTCTTGCAATCTTCAATGAGATGCAGGAAGATGGTTTGCAGCCTGACAAGATCACATATTCAAACATCTTAAAAGCATGCTCTAGTAGAGAGGACCTGACCCAAGGGAGATTGATACATGAGCAGATAAGAATATGTGGCATCAAGGTAGATAAAGTCACTGGAAGTGCACTGATTGACATGTATGCAAAGTGCGGAAGCTTAACTGAAGCACGACAAGTGTTTGATGAGTTTACAAATCGAGATATAATAATGTGGAGCACAATGATTGGAGGATATGTCCATCATAATCAATATCTTCCTGCTTTGGAGCTTTTTGCAGCCTTTCTTCAAGAGGGCCGTCACCCAGATCATATCATGTATTTATCTGTGCTGAAAGCAAGTTCTCATTTAGGGGCTGTTGGACATGGTTTGGTATTACATGATTTAATTGTAAGGTCTGGATTTGAGTCAGATTCCATGGTGAGAAGCACTCTTATAGATATGTACAGTAAATTAGGAAGCTTATGTGAAGCAAACAAGCTCTATCAGGGGTCCCAGAACCGTACAATAGAATCATGGACAGCTATGATTTCAGGTTATGTGAAGCAGAGCGACCCTGAACTTGCTAAGAGATACATGGATGCAATGCGGGAGGAGGGATGGAAGCCAGACGAGAAGGCATATGCTAGCATTCTCTCTGGTTTTGGTCATGTAGCCAGATTAGATGATGGCAAAGATTGCTTTAGGTGTATGACAGCAGAACATAGAATAACACCTATGATACAACATTTCAACTGCTTAGTTGATCTACTGGGACGGGCAGGATGCTTGGATGATGCAGTGAACATATTAGAAACACTTCCAGATTCTGATGTTTTTGCTGGCTGGGTTTCTTTACTCAGTGCTTGTAATACATTTGGTAATGACAGGCTTGGAACGGTTTGTTTCAAGGCACTAGCTGATTCCACGTCTCCTTGTTTAGTCAACCCTGTGCTTGTAAATTCTGAGGCGTATCATGGAATTAAAGAGATTTGCACGGAGGTCTATGATGCTAGGCATACAAGGGAGTGGAAATAGTAACTTTCGTAATTGACAAAAACATTATAAATCCCACAACTAATAATACAGGAAAAGGAATTGACAAGCTTAAGGAGGTAACCCATGTCCTTCCATGTAGCATTCAATTTGAATGAGATTGATAATCTTCAACTCACACTTCTATCTAGAAGTTCTCATAACTTTACAAACCAAAGATAGTCAAAAGTCAGATAACGTGTTCAAATGTT
>CM035416.1:24351699-24459199 GCA_020310875.1 Ceratopteris richardii | reverse complement strand
AAAGATCAAGGAAACACAAGGATTTGGAGAAGAAGTAGAACATCAACCCTTTCACTTGTACCACATTTAAGGATGCATCAGAATCCATCAATTGATCCCAACTGAAGTATTTCGATGGCGATGCACCATAGTGCGCTCTCCTTCTCAAGAGCTCCACAATGATATCCTTGGAGTAGAAAACTAAGCTGCTAGGGCCCCACATGGTAGTCCGCAGAGAGGCTGCAGAATACACAGAAAAACACAGTACACAGGGAGCAGGAACACAAACTTCTTAGGTGTTACAAATGTGGTCGAACTTACAGTCTGTGACTGACCAAGCCACTATATGTTTTATTAAAGAACATATACAAAGAAGTGTCCGGTGACCATTTGGCCTTTTATATGAACACTAACGGTAACAATCTCCCACTAAAGGCCAATATGGCCAAAGTAACTATGGGAGAAAAATAAACAATGATAAAGAATACCTGAGTGTAAGTATACAAACTATACCTCTCACCTGATGGGAATGTTACACAGTATACAAGTGACTATGTAAGATCATGAATCAAGTAACCCCCATCAAGTGACAATAGTGTCGAAAGCTATCTTGTGGTAGAGCTTTAGTCAAAACATCTACAACATTATCTCGAGTGTGAACCTTCTCAAGAATAATGCACTCAGTGGCTAAGCAATCTCTAATGAAGTGATACTACCTCATCTCAATGTGCTTGGTCTTTGCATGATAGACCCGATTCTTAACCAAAATGATGGCACTCTGACTATCACTGAGCAAACGAGGTACATGCTGAGGTAAACCCATATCACAAGCAAAACGAGAAAGCCACATGCTTCCTTACATGCCTGATTTGCTGCAACATACTCTACTTCTATGGTGGAAATCGCTGTACATTCTTGAAGACAAGATCGCCAAGAGATAGCACCTCCAACAAAATGAAAAATGTACCCTAATGTAGACTTACGATTGTCTTCACAACCAGCATAGTCAGAATCTGTGTAATCAATAATGGATGCTTTTCCTCTACCTAAGCATATACACTTGTCCTTAGTGCCACTCAGATATCTCAAAATCATCTTGACTGCTTCCCAATATTTCTTGCTAGGATTAGACATATATCTGCTCACAACTCCTGCTACAAATGCAATGTCTGGTCTCGTAGCTACCATAGCATACATGAGACTACCAACAGTAGACTGATAGGGAATTTTGGTCATGAATTCCTTTTCCTCATCTAATTTGGGGCAATCATCCTTGGTCAATTTCAGATCTGTGGGTAAAGGTGTACTCAATGTCTTTCCACCCTCCATATTGAGCCTGTGAAGTATTTTGGATATGCACTCTCCTATCACGAGTAATGCACATGCCAAGAATATGTTTGGCGTCCCCCAAATATTTCATATCAAATGTCTGACTCAACTTCTTTTTGAGAATTGACAAGTCATAAGAGGACCTCCGAGCAATCACCATATCATCGACATAAAGTATCAAGCATATCAAGCTGCCATCTGAGCATCTCTTTTAGTAGAGACAATGATCCTCATTGCTTTGGGAATAGTCTTGAGACTTCATAAAAGCATCAAACTTTTGGTGCCATTGTCTAGGGGACTGTTTAAGTCCATAGAAGCTCTTCTTGAGCTTACAAACTATACTTTCCTTGCCAAGAACTACATAACCCTCTGGTTGTTCCATATAGATCTCATCTATAAGATCTCCATGCAAGAAAGCAGTTTTCACATCCATTTGGACTAGCTCTAAGTCCTCCATTGCAATGAATCCAAGCAACATGCACAGGGTAGTCATCTTGATCACTTGAGAGAAGATTTCCTCGAAATCAACACCATGATGTTGCTTAAAAACTTTTGAAACAAGCCATGCTCTATACTTTGAAGAAGCACTATCTGATGTGAATTTCAGCTTATATACCCATTTACATGGTAAAGCTTTCTTGCCCTTTGGCAAAGGTACTAAATCCCAAGTACCATTCTTGTGAAAAGAATCCAACTCACTCTTCATGGCATGCTCCCACTTCACATGATCCTCTGTCTGCATAGCCTCTATGTAGCAAGAAGGCTCACCGGCATATGTTAGCATAACAAAATCTAAACCTGGAACATATCTATCAGATGGATGTGAGACACATGTAGAGCATCTCAATGATTGCTAAACAAGAAGATGTGCAGAATGATGTGATCAGACATTCTCTTGAACGTCCATATGCGCAACATTTTTATGCATGCTAACTGGAGGACTAGTATCCTCAAACACCACTCTTCTCACTTCAACCTCCTTAATGGGCTATTTATGCATCTTAGACTCATTGAAAATGACATCACTACTTCTGATCATTGACCGTGTTTTAGGATCCCATAAGCGATATCCAAATTTTCCTTCTCGACCATATCCAAGAAAAATGCATTTCTTTGACTTATGGTCTAATTTTTGTCTAAGATTCTTGGGTATATGAATATATGCTTCACACCCAAAAACTCGAAGATGATCATAATATGGTGGCTTCCCTATCCATAACTCTTGTGCCACTTTCAGACCTTTGGCAATACTAGGTGAAAGGTTAATCACATGAACTACAGTCAATACTGCTTCTGCTCAAAAGCCTTATGAGAGGTTTGCATGATGCAACATAGAAACCACTCTATCTTGAATAGTTCTATTCATCCTTTCAGCTACATCATTCTGTACTAAGGTATAAGGAGCTATAAAATCTTTACGAATCCCTCTAGACTAACAAAAAAGGCTGAATTCATGTGAGGTATACTCACCCCCATCATCTGAATGTAAAGCCTTAAGCTTAGTTCCTTTTTCAATCTCAATTGAAGCAAGCCATTTTCTAAAAGTAGGGAATACCTCATCCTTTGATTTGATAGGATATACCCAAACTTTTCTAGTAGCATCATCTTGGAAAGTGACAAAGTAAAGAGAACCACTAAGGACCTCATGGGCATAGGACCACACACATCTGTATGAACGAGATCTAAAGGTTGAATTGAAGAGTCGATTTTGGTTCTATGCACATTTCTCGTTTGCTTTCCATATTGGCAATTCTCACAAAATGAAAAATCAGAGGAAGATAACACAAGTAAGTAGCAGAACGAGAAAGATTTTTCCAATCCACTATGAGATATATGGACTAAACGACCATGCCAAATACAAGCCATAGGCTATTCAGTAATTGCTAACAAGTGTTCTTTTTGTGATACAAAGAAAGGATAAAGAGAGGCAACTTTGCTTTCTTTTGCAATAACCATATTGCCCTTTAATATATGAAAGGATTGAGCATAGAAGACCACCTTGTAACCAAGGTCATCAAGTTGACCAACTGACATCAAACTGTGTAATAACTGAGGTACATGGCGTACATTATGCATAGTAAATTTTGAACCATCAATGGAGTGCACAACCACATCTCCAATCCCCACAATGTCACACTGGTAAAAGTCACCAAGTCTCACAGTACCAAGAGAGTTTGCTGCATAATTAGATAACCATTCTCTCTGTGGTGTCACATGGAAAGAAGCACCAAAATCTAGCAACCACGTGTGGGAAAGAGAATCAGCCATAAGAGCCTTAGTTTGCACAGTACTATCAAGTGCCAACACATCAGCATCATCAGAAATAGCATTAATTTCTTCAATCTTCACAGTCGAAGTAGATGGTGCAAGTAACTATTTAACATGCCCATCAACATTTTGTCCTTTACCTTTAGCATTATTTAATGCATAACAGTCTTTCTTCATGTGTCCTTTCTTATGAAAATAATGGCATTGGATATCCCTCTTCCTTGGAGAAAGCCTTGTTCTTCACATGCGGTCAAACTTAAAGTTTGTGACTGACCAGGCCACTATTTGTTTTATTAAAGAACATATACAAAGAGGTGTCTGATGGCCATTTGGCCTTTCACATGGATACTAACGGGTACACCAACGCTATGGGAGACTTCAATACACAAATTGAGAAGCTTGAGAAGAGCAATAAACAGCCATGGAAGTTTAGAATCTCAATCATCTTTATGGGAAAAGATTTTTGGGGGTTGATTAGTGGTACGAAAGTTAAACCATACCTAGATCGAGCTCTCCATCCATCCCTTCTTTAGACTCTTTAGAAAATATCATTTTTTGAAGTTTATTATGAACCTCATAAAAAAGATCCAAATGAATCCACATAATTACAAACCATGTCTTTGATTGCGCTTCTTTAAGTCTAAATTTGAATATTGTAAAAAAATTGTGAGTACTCTCACCTTCGAGTTCCTCAACTATGGATATGGCTTAAAAAAAAAAACTTCTTGATCCATTCTTATTTTTCAATGACTTCCATAAGAAGATCAAGGCATGTGGGCTCTATACTATAAAAGGGAACTCTTTCTTGAGCTTTGTCTGCATAGAAGCACAATGTGAAGCATTCTCAATGATAACTTGAGACATTTTGAGGGCTAAATTATTAGAAGGGAAAAAGAAAGTATAATCAATAATTTAAAAGTTTGAAAGTTTCAAATAAAATATTCAAATGCAATGTCTATCATCATGTGACATGGACTGTTGGAACATCAAGCTTGCATTATGCTTAAGGTGGATATGCTCTACATCAAATCCATCATTTGGATGGTGCCATATATGTACCTTGAAGAATAGCACTTATGTGCACATTATTTCTTTGTATTAAATGGTTGATCACTTATGATCATTTCTTGTATGTTCAAGGTATTTAACTTGTAAAAGGAAAGAGTAAAAGGCCTAAAAGCCATGAGAGAGAAGTGGTTGAGATTGATTCTCAATCAATCATTCAACAAGTAGATATGACTTCAACTTTCTCTTTTCCTAGATTGTAGGAAAAGATTCCAATCAATCTAAACTACCAAACTTGCCTAATCTCAAATTCATGAAGAAAAGATGTGTTCATGTCCTCAAGAGTCTATATAAAGACACCAAACAATTTTTACATTAAGTAGAGTGTTGATTTGAAGCAATACATATACTCTTTGATCATTGCTTGGTGCCACTTCTATTCTTTGCTCCTTCTTCCTCAGACTCAGTTAACTTGCATAGATTTTTGCTCTCTCTATAGAGATCCGAATCAAGTGTTTAAGCATTCATTAGAAATTTATAATGTCTTGTTTATGTGTATAAATTTAGGCTAGCTCATGTGAATGAAGAACCTTAAAGGATATATGCACGGATCAAAGTATTCTTGGATTTCCAAACATATTAAAGCAACACATGATCAACATATGTGATGCATGTCAGATTGGGAAGGCACAAAGACAACCATTTAACCACAACATCTACATCCACAACAACTTATTGGACTTATTATATACAGATGTATGGGGGCCAAGCCAAGAACCTTCATTGGAAGGATCAATGTATTATGTCTCATTTATTGATGACCATAGTAGGTGGACTATTATGTACTTTATCAAGAGTAAGAATGAAGTGTTTTATTGCTTCAAAAAGTATCTAGCACATGTGGAGAAGCATACATGCAGATCACTCAAGAAGCTCAGGTTTGATGGAGGAAGAGAATACTTATCCAAAGAGTTTGACGAGTTCTTGCAGGATAAAGGTATCAAAAGGGAAGTGACTACCAGGTACTCTCCTCAATTCAATGGAATTGCAAAGAAAAGAAACAAGACATTGGTTGGATCAGCTAGAACAATGCTTGAAGAGAAGAGGTTGCCACATTATCTATGGGTAGAGGCTATTTTAACTACTGTGTACCTTGCCTTTTCTTCTTTTTAAGCTATCCATTCTAGAAGCTCATCATGAATCTCAAAGGGCACTTGAAATGCTCAAACCACTAAAATGTATGAGTTGGGATTCAATACAATATTTCCCAATGATGGAGAATATGTACTCCAAATTGATGAAAAAGTATATTGGATCCTTCTTAGGACCTCACATATGGCTACTAGAGTCAGCCCAAAAACTCAATTTCTCTCTTATCCTTCATATTGAACCTAAGATACTTTGTGCACATAGATAGACACCTAGAGATTTCCAACAAGCTCTATCCGAATGGATTCTAGGAGGTATATTAGCCTTGTGTGCATATAGAGTATGTGTACATATATGTACTCACATTCACATATATACTTGGGGTATGCACAAAATAGACTAGTGAGATACAACGTTCAAGACTCATATCATCAAAAAATAAACAAGCATAAGATCAAGATATAGATTATTCTTATAATAATAGCAACAAGAGATAAGTTAGTGGTTGGGTACCTTAGCTAGGGACTAGCTTGGAATGAAAAAATTACATAAGAGAGATGCTCTAAAACTTGAGGAAGAAGCCTATGAATCGTTCCAAATAAGTGTATTTATATTTGAAGATGTTATGTGGTCATTTGAATTTCAAATTCACCTCTAAAGATCTCCCTCACTTTCTCCTTATGGTAGTCGAAACTTTTTAGTTAGTTAGAACTCATGAATTGATATGCTTGAATCAACAAAAATTAAATATTTATGTGGAATATAATGTAATCCCCCATTTAGATACTTGAGCTTTCCAAATCCAAGAATTCTAACACCCCCCCCCCTCAAGTTGAACTAGGTTAGTCTCCATTGATCTCCTTCATGTTGAGATTGCCTTTGAATTCTTTCCATTTGCTTGCAACCATAAACTTTGTCATAATGTCTAGCATCTACTCCCTTGTGTTGATGTATTTGATTTCCATCTCTTTGGCTAGTTTCTTCTCTCTGATGAAGTGATAATGAGCCTTTGTGTTTTCTTCTTGCATGGAACATTGGGTCTCCTGCTAAATGAAAGCTTGAAATGTTGTCCCCAAACAAGTGAACTCCTTGAACTCCACATAAAAGTGATTGAATAGCTTCTTGAGCCACATGATCTCACATGTACTAAGGGATAAGTCTCTATACTCATCTCCAATGGAAAACAGAGAAATTCTAGGTTTCTTCTTGGACATTCATGAGATGACTTTTGATCCTAACATGAAGATATAGCAAGATGTACTCCTTTGATCCTCCTTTGAGCTAACTCAATCAACATCACATAATCCTTTGGGTTGTAATCCATCTTCATAAGGGTAAAAGAACCCTTGCTTCATTGTGTGCTTGATATATCTAAGATCTCTTCTAGCTGCATTCAAATGAACATCAATTGGGTATTCAAGAATTGAGACAATACCCCTACAACATAAGCCAAATCAAGTATTGTGATTGTTTCATGGTTTAGGCTCCTGATTATACTTCTATATGCTCTAATATCTTCAAGTGTTTTTCCTTCACCTACAAATAACTTTGTATTTTGATCTACAAGTTGTGTGAGTGCCTTACATCCACTCATATACTTATACAACACACCTAGCAAGTACTTTCTTTGTGCCAAGTATACACCATTTTCTACAAGTATTAATTAAATCTCTAAAAATTATTTAAGTGCTCCAACACTACAAGGAATATGGGCACATAGCGACAGTTAACGCGACACAATTTCGTCGCTATAAAATTGCATAAGCATCACAAGAAGCATCAAGCACGGAACGTCAGTTAAACAATGAGAAATACGACGTTTTTATCGACATGTGGCACGATGGGATATGCAACGCTCACATTGAGTGTCGCTAAAGCAATAATTTAAAAAATCATCACTTATGCGACTCTATTTGCATCGCATAACAGACGGTCATTAACGTTGCTTATGCAATGGTGATTGGACGATCGCTTACACAACGGGTTTTTGACAAAAAAAACTAAAATGTTGGAGGCTCTTCGATCGACATCTTCACGCATCTGATCTAAGATCTCTCCAACGTTCACAATTGCGATGCACTTAGGAGCTGAAACAATCGCTTGCAGAATCGTTGTTTTGTCTAATTTCTATCTTATTGTCTCTCTTTGTCTCTATTTCTCTCTTTCTACCTCTTTCTCTCTTTGAATTCTCTCTCTCTCTCTCTCTCTTTATTGCGGGTTATTCAAGAAGCTAACCAAGCAAAAAAATATGGCTAACTATTGTAAGTACAATTTCCATTCTTTGTATATCATTTGAATTGTGTCATTTTCATTAGTTAGCATACTCACACTTATTGATATGCATATATACACTTATACATGATGAAGATGCACGTTCACACATATACACATGCACATACACACACATATATACACAGACATACATGTGCACATACACTTACACATACACACACATACACATGCCTATGCACAAACATTTCCACAACCACATAAAAAGACTTTCATGCATGCATTATTGCATATATACGTACACATACACACATTAACATATACTTAAATACATGTGTATGGACATCCACATGCATGCACATGGATGCAAATGGAAATGCATCCACATGCACATGCATGTCTCATACATATACACATGCATATACATACACTTTTATATGTTTATACACATACACATACATATGCACATATGTATATATACACACACATACACATATATACACATATATATGCACATATGTACACACACATATGCACATACACACACACATGCACATACATACATATACACATATACATGCACATACACACATATACACATACACTTACACATATACATGCACGTACATATACACACACATACACATGCACATGCACATACACATATACACTTACACATGCACATACATACATATACACACACATACACATGCACATGCACATACACATACATACACATACATACACATACACATACACATGCACATGCACATACATCCATATACACATATACATATGTACATACATTCATATACTCACACATAATACACACATATAACATACGTACACACACATATTACACATATATACATGCACATACATACATATACACACATACATATGCACATGCACATACACATACATATGCATATACACTTACACATGCACATGCAGATACATGCATATACACATATACACATATACATATGCACATGCATACATGCACATACATACATGCACATATATACATAGATACGTACATGTACATGCATATAGACACACTTAAACATATAGATATATACCTACATGTGCATATATACATTTTATATACACACAAGCACACATAAATATGAATGATTATATAATTAAAGTAATAAAACACATGCTTAATATAAACCATACTAACAATCAATAGAACAAAACTTTTCATTACTTAATACCATACGCACAATTCAAAACATAACTGAAATGAACAATATATAGATAAATATATATATATATGTGTGTATATATATATATATATATATATATATATATATATATATATATATATATATATATATATATATATATATATATATATATATATATATATATATATATATCAATGTAAATACATATCCAATGTCATAATCAAGAATCCTAATCATCGTCGTCATGATCATGATCATCATCATCAACATCATGATCATCCTCATCCTCATTCTCATCCTCCTCATCACGATCATCCGCATGATCTGATGTATCTATGTGAGCACCCTGTGACGATCGCATTGTCCCTCCTGTATCTGTCTCTCCATCTCATCCATATCTGCCTCTCCATAATACTCCTATATTACATATAACAAACATAAATAAATAAAACAATTAAAACATCCATACAAATAAAATGATTATATAAAATTTAATAATACACATAAATGCATCCGGATGATCTCGCATATACTCGCTCAAATGCCCATATCCAAAATGTGTAGCATACTCGATCTCATGTTTCATAGGATATCGACCATAATCCTTTCGCTGCATTGAAACAAATAAAAAAGATTAGTTTCTTGTGTGTTAACTAAAATAAAAAAATATAATCACAATAACACATATACTTACAAATGTAGCTACAAAACCACGATGGCCCATTTGGCCTAGGTGCGATGTGTGGCCTGACTCAACTCTCTTCTTTGCAGCAGCCTGTTTATTTAAAGAAAAAAGAAATACATAAATTAAATGTAAAAAATTAATAAAATATATGAGAATTATAAATAGAAACTATTAATTTGTATACCTTCTGTTGAGGAAATGACTCCTGAAGACATAGTTGTCTACGAAAAAACTGCCACATCTCAAGTGGTATGTTAGGTCGCCTCTTATCTTTTCCACCATACAATATCTCCTGTTAATTTAATCTCAAACAGAAAAAAAGAATGAAATACATACACATATATACACACACATACACATATACATGCAAACATATACACATACATATATGCATACATATACACATATACATACATATAACATAAACACACATATACATATCCACATATATACGTACACACATACACATGCATGCATATACACGCACTCATACAAAATACATGCATTTATCCGATAATAATGTGTATTTGTGTATATGTGAATATGTCTGTATGTGTAAATGTGTATATGTGAATATGTGTGTATGTGTAAATATGTATATGTGAATGTTTATGTATGTAAATAATCATATTATTAATATCAAATACCATTATTTGTAGATTCCAATCAATCATATGGAACTCCACCACCGTCGCCTAATTGTGCAAGGACTATATAATGTAAGTATATCAAACTTTTAATTTTAAATATATTTGGTAGATACATAACTGGTATATTTTTTTGTTTCTTGTTATAATCAGATTCTGATCAATCAGAGGGCACTCCACCACCTCCTACCCATGCAACGACTTCACATGTGTCTGCCGATAGGAATTATGATGAATTTTACTATCAAGAGCATATTATATGTTGGTGTAACTCTTGCTATGGCACGTATCAAAGACCACGATTGGAATGTATTGAACATGAGGTAGAGTATGGTACTTTTGAGCATGCATCACCACCTAGTCAACATGATAATGCTTGGGTATGTATTTTTTCTATAAATTAATATCATTATTTTATTTAAAAACCATATAAAAAATCAAATTATTGTTGATATACAGGAATACTTCTCGATGATGATGATGATAATAATAATTCTCATACTCATAATGTTAGTATACCTCATACACATCATGGACTTGTTGTTCATCAATTACAAGCAGAGGTTTCTAGGAATCCCCTACCTCCTAGTTTAGAGACTGAAACGGCTAGAGATTATCCATTGCTACCTCGTGATCATTCTCTAGTACAAACATATGATAGAAGAAGATATGGAGGATGGAATAGAGGACCACTTCCTTTAGATGGAGAGGTTTTTAACTTTTGGCATAATCGCTATATGATCGCTATGTGGTCTCTTTATTGTAGAGGATTTGTATGTGCCTTCGAACTCTGAAGTCACGCTTATGTCATTTTGTGGTCCTATATATGGATGGGGAGATTGGCATCGACTCGCACGTTATGTTCAAAGCATGAGTACTTATGGAATATCCTTGAATGCAACATCCCTTACTAGTTGAAGGATTTCACATGCAGAAAATGAAAGATTATATATTGATGGAAGACCTTACATGCATGGAAATGTAGCAGGTTTAATAAATAGTAGTCGAGGATTACATAATAGCTCAAGGACTAATTGCACATTTGAGGAGCATGAAAATAGTCATGAATCACCATACATGAGTAGAGATGTATCAAGATACATAGTTGTCAATGCTATTACTACATTACATGCTGGTGATAAATTTTTCGTTAATTATGGATGGCGTAGATCTCCAAGAGCACCTTTTAACTAGAGAGAGAATGAAAATTTTATATCCATATTTAATAACTTATATATTTAATTTTATGTTTAAAGTTTAATTTTTATTCATTTATGGAATACTAATTATTTTTATTCATGTGTGTAGATTCCAATGTATGATGTTGATGATAATCCTCCACACCATTCATAATTGCCAGTAAGACCTCATTTATTAGAAGCTTCTATGAGGAGGCTACACAAAAGTGATCCTGTGGAATATGCAAGGTTAAAAGATCTATATTCAAAAGAAGATAAAGTACAAGATTTTTGTGACAATGATGAAGATGATGGCATGGCAGATTTTATTGAGGATTGGTACCAAAATGACAGTGAGAGCATTGATATTTCTAAAAATGAGAAATATCTTCGAGAGAAATGTCTAAAGCATGTATATGAAGGAAGTTGTTTGACACCACTAAGTATGAGCTTACTTATTCTCAATCTTTAAAATCGTTTTGGATGGAGTAATGTATTTGTTTCGGCACCATTAAGGTATAATTCTCAATTTTCTATCTATTTATATATATACATATAAATACATGCATATATAGGCATACACATAATTATACATGAATGCATACACACATATAAACATACACACACATATACACACATACACATGTTATGAGAGTAAGGTCAAATTATACATATCTGTATCGAATGAAGATGTTTGCCCATATAGCCTTCAGAATTGTCCACCCAACCATTAGAATCTTCTTGATACCTTTATTTTTCATATTCTAGTTTACCTAATACCTGTGCTGCTAACTCTTTTATGAACTTTGCATACAAATATTAAGTATCAGTTAGCTATGGAGGTATTAGGTCATTTGGGAAATGGGAGAACCAAATTTATCTCGAATATTTTGAAGGATGGAAAATTAATTTTAAAGGATGGGCAAAAAGAAAGCGTCCATTCAATGTAGGGTTTTGTTCTTACTTTAGCTAAGGTAAGAACAAGAACTTGCATTGAATGGACACTTTCTATCTGCCCATCCTTTAAAACTATTCATGCATCTTTCAAAATCTTCAAGATAAATTTGCTTCTCCTATTTTCCAAATGACTTAATACCTCCATAGCTAACTGATACTTTATATTTATAAACAAATATGTAAGCCTTACTTAGCAAGACAGGTAATAGATTGACTATAAAATGGGAGATAGCCAGATGATTGAGTGGTCTAGATATCTATATAAAAGTCTACAAACCACAATAAACAAAAAGAAAATTAGAAATGAAATCAAATATACAAAGCTACACATGCATACATACACATACATACATACACACATAAACATACATATACACATGTTATGAGAGTAAAGTCAAATTATACATACCTGTATCGAATGAAGATATTTTGTCCATCTAAACTTTGGAATTGTCCGCCCAACCTTTAGAATCTTCTTGACACATCTTCTTCTCCTATCCTAGTCGACCTAATACTTGTGCTACTAACTCTTTTATGAACTTTGCATACAAATATTAAGTATGAGTTAGCTATGGAATTATTAAGTCATTTGAAAAATAGGAGAAGTAAATTTACCTCGAAGAATTTGAAGGATGGAAGAATAATTTTAAAGGATGGGTGGACACAAAGTGTTCATTCAGTGCAAATTTTTGTTTTTACCTTAGCTACGGTAAGAACAAGAACTTGCATTGAATGAACACTTCATGTCTGACCATACTTTAGAATTATTCATCCCCAAAATCGTCAAGAGAAATTTGCTTGTCTTATTTTCAAACAACCTAATACCTCCATAGTTAACTAATACTTAATCCTTGTAAACAAATATGTAAGTCTTAGTTAGCAAGGTAGGTAATAGGGTGACTATAAAATGGGAGACAGCCAAACGATTCATTGGTCTAGATATGAAAGTCTACAAACCACAATATACAAAGAAAAATTAAAAACAAAATCAAATATACACAGCTACACATGCATGCATACATACATACATACATACGTATTCATACATACATACACATACATATATACATATACATATATACACACATACACATACATATATGCATACACATATGCATACGTATATATACATACATCTACACATATAAAACACATATACACATATAAATACATATACACATACGCATATGTATATGCATGCACATGCATATACACATCCACATACACATACGCATAAGTATACACATATAAAAAATTATATGTATGTATATATATAATTATATATATATATATATATATATATATATATATATATATATATATATATATATATATATATATATATACATATATATATATGTATATATATATATATATATATATATATATATATATATATATATATAACACATATACACATATAAATACATATACACATACGCATATGTATATGCATGCACATGCATATACACATCCACATACACATACGCATAAGCATACACATATAAAAAATTATATGTATGTATATATATATAATATGTCTTTTTTTTATGAACTTACAGGTTATTATCTGAAAAGTTTTTACCAAGTCATAATATTCTTCCTACCTCACATGATGAAATGAAGAAGATAATCAACAATCTTGGTATAGATTATTAATGTATACATGCATGTTCTAACGATTGTATTTTATATAGAGGCGAATATGCAGACTCTTTGACATGTCCAAAATGTCAATCTCCTCGATATAAGGCCGAAGAAAGTGAAATACCAAAAAAGGTAATGAGACATTTTCCATTGGCTCCACAGATTAGACATATGTTTCAAAGCCCCAAATTATCAAAGCTTTTGACATGGGGACATGATCATAAAAGTACTGATGGAATAATCAGAATTCCTCATGATAGTGTTGCTTTTCAGCATATTGATTCTACATGGCCTAAACTTGCACAAAATCCATAGAATCTAAAGTTAGGAGTTGCATTAGATGGGGTTAATCCATTCTCCATGAAATCCAGTAAATGGCCAACATGGCCAGTGGTAGTCATAAACTACAAACTTCCACCATATCTTAGCATTAAAAAGGAACATTTAATGCTTTCACTTCAAATCCCAAGAAAAAGACAAGTTAAAGATATGAATATATATCTTACTCCTCTCGTTGATGATCTCCAAGAGTTATGGAGAGGTATTAATGTCATTGATGTATTGAAAAGCATCAATGAAATATATATTACAGTTCGTGGTATTGTGGCTTGGACTATTCATGATTTTCCAAGATATGATGTTTGTTTAGGTATTGATGTAATTTTTTATTCAATATGCATACAAATAAATGTGAGTTAATCTAATTATATTTTTATCGCTTTCATGATGCAAGAATATCTACTAAGGGTTATAAAGCTTGTCCATATTGTGGTGATTGGTTGAGATCAATCTATAGTAAGAATCTCAACAAAAATATTTATCTTCGACATCGATGATTCTTGCCTGATGATCATCCATTAAGATCTAAAAGAGAAGCGATACATTTTAATGGAAAGATTGAAACAGGTCAGTGTCCAAAACCTATGATCCCTATGGATTGGTATAAAAACTAGACAGATGGATCTCTGATAGATCCAGAATAAAAAATCTTCAGTGACGATGAAGATAATGAGTATGTGAAGAGAGGTAAAGGAAAATTGGCACTCGCAGAAAAGATATCAATATGGTATTCTTTGGAGTATTGGAAAGAGTTAAAAGTATGTCATCTTCTTGATCCTATGCATATATTCAAGAATATTGGTTATTCATTATGGCAGCATCTTCTTGGACTAAAAGATACCATAGCATCAAGGAATGATTTGAAAGATCAAAACTCAAAACCAAAGTTATGGCCAGTCTTTGATAGACATCGATAAGAAACGACTTATGCACCTACTCCTGGGGTACTTACGGCAAAAGAGATACAAACTATCAACAATATGATTCAATTAATTCTGACTCCTACAAGATATGGAGCATCTTTCCAGAACATGTTTACTATGGATGATAAGAGCTTATCTGGGTTAAAGACCCATGATTGGCATAACTTTTTGAAACATATTTTACCTTTGGTTATCGATGGATGTACAATGAAAGGAGTACAAGATGTGATCTATTGTCTTGAATTGCTTATAATGTAATTATGATACTTTTATATTTAATATATATGAATATTTGATATCTTTTATTTTTGAATTAACTTCTTTATAATTTTTTATATGATATGTATAGGTGGATTACATCAAAAGAGATTGACAAAAACTCGATCCCATAAAAAAATGTGAATGCAAAGAGCTACTATGTTTGATGGAGAAAGAGCTTCCTACTTCATTTTTTGATATTCAAGTTCATTTATTAGTCCATCTTGTAGATGAAATAGAGATTACAGGTGTTGTCAACACTCAACGGATATTTTGGGTCGAGCAATTTATAGGAATATTAAAATGTTATGTGTGACAAAGAGCGAAGCCACAAGGATCCATGACAAATGGTTGGATGCTTGAAGAGTGCATGTACTATGTTAGTGAGTACCTTGAAAGAGTTCATGAAGAAGCTCCACGTGCATGGACCAACGAGTCTTCTTCAAAAATAACAGATGAGGTATTATCAGGTAAGGGAGTTTCATTTTTATTTACATTTCAAGAAAAAAATGATGTTTCTACTTTTGTACATATAATAGCGAATGCATGCAAGCATTCCTTAGTGAGTACGAATAGGAACTTCGAAATCTCTGAAGTAAAAGATGAAGAAACAAAAGATATAGACGTAATCTCGATAATAATGAGATTACAAATATATCTTCTTTCACTGATTGGCTATATAATCATTTGCAACGTGCAAAGGCAAATAATGAAGAAATCTCAGATGAGCAGAGAGAGTTAATGATAGGTTGTGAACTAAAGGTAATTTTATTTTAATAATATTTTGTTTTTTTCATATATGCATATTAGTTTCTATTTACTAATTTAATTTCTTTTGGAGGCTCGAATGTTAACTAATATGTGGGCTTTTGGACAGCATATTAGAATCAAAGCCATTGATTCTTTACGTAAAATAGAGGATTCTAGTATTGTTGCTTCTTTCAAGCAACTATCACGTGCTAGCTGGACACAAACCTTATAGATGATGAACTTGGTTACGTGGGAACTATCGTTGGTATCTACGAAATATCATTTCGTACATTCAAACAGGTAGACAAAAGTTTATATTTTTTATGATAACGTTTATTATTTTTTTAAGCACCTAATAATGGTTTTTTGTTTTTATATATTTTGATAGGTCATTTTGAAGGTTGAATGGTTTCGGGCCGAGTATAAAGGTAGTAATTCCACATTAAGAAAGGAATTATCTGGGTTTTGGGCAATTGATTCTTCCAAGATAATGCGATCTACTAAAGAACCATATATTTGTCCTAAGCATATTGAACAAGCATTTTTTTATAAAAACCCAAATGCTCATCCTTGGTGGCAAGTCATTCATGTTCAACCTAGAGGTAGGTCATTGTTTGAACAGTTTATTGTTAGAGAGATCAAAGAAAGTCCTCTTGATGATTCACCATCAGATTCTGATACATCAACATCTGAAAGAGAAATTAGAATCATTATACATGACAATGATACTAATCTTGTTGATGAAGAGGATAATACTCTACATGGTGATTCTACTGATGATGAAGAGGAATTACCAGAAGTCGATATTAATCCATCAATTGATGATGTGATTCATGAGAACATAGATTTAACAATAGAAGAAATAAATGAAATCAATAAGGATAATGAAGATGAGACTATATTGATGTCTTACCAAAATGATGGAAATAATGAAAACATATGAGCAGATTAGATAGTAAATTCTACCTTAGTTATCGATCAATAACTTGAATCATTTGAATGGATATCAGATAATAGATTCTTCTTTATTCAACTAGAATATTGATGAATCCTACTAGAGAGATGAAATCACGTTCTTTTAAGTTAAAACATGAATCTCGGGGGTATGCCTATATATAGCTTTATCTTCGAGGAGCAAATTTTTCTCATGTATGTGTGTGTTTTCATGTGTATTATATGTATACATGTGTTAGTATGCACATATATGTGTTTCATGTATATATATGTGTGATATATGTATACATGTGTTAGTATGCATACATGTATATATGCATATTGTTAAGTGTCAAAATGTTAAACCGCCTCGTTCTAACTATCAGAAGGGCGTTTAACCGACTCTAGGGGGGTTCTTGGGAGTGGTAGGGGTCTGTTAGACAGAGGCCCTGTACTTAGTTCCCAAAGGTACTGTTCACACTCAGCACGGTAATAATGCTGAGAACTCTATCAAATTGCCGTACTGAGAATTTACCATCACAGTCTTAGCTCAACCAACGTACCAAATGCACGAAGATGCCATATTGCATCTACGTATTAACGGACTGAAATTACCAGACCAAGAGTATTCGATCAACTTCACAGAACGGGTTCAACGATCAAACAACACCATAACGCAGAGAGTTGAGAATCCAACACACAATACTGGAAACTCAGTAATCAACTTAGCAAATCTTTACTGTACTTAACTTTACCGCAGGCAGACAGATTCCAGCATTTACAACAACACAGTGTAGATCCGAATATCAGAACACTACACAGTTGCTTGAATTTTGCCAATTCTTGACCAAAAATGTTCAAGAAGTCGTAATACACAATGCGTGAGCACAATCCCACAGCGATGCATAAACAACTTACTCAGACAACAGTAATGGAACTCACAATCTCAACGGAGTTCACTAGGTAACAAATACAGACACACACAGTACCATTAGTCTACGTAGAGAATCTCCAAGATACTCTGAGAACTTCAATCGTTACACAGTAACATTCAGACTGATAGTATAGTTATCTCCTGAACGTTATGAAATTTATCGACAGAACCAAGATCGTCGGCAGGCAGCAAGAACGATAGACAAAACCAGATATGAACAAGAATGTAGAACATAGAGATTATGCAAAACGAACCCTACCTCAACACTCAGACAAACAACCAGACGAACAGTCTGGTGATAACACGACAATAGACCAAAATTACATCGCCCTCTCTCTCTGAGCGCTTCTTTTCATTACTTTATATAGAAAGTACAAATAGGTGTGTAACCACCTTTCACGCGTGTTCTGCCACGATTTCCATTACATCTGTCCCAATCCGACAGACGGAACGCACGGTGGACTCGAACCCGCAAGTTTTTACAAAATTACTGTTCGTCGATGATTCCTTCTAAATACATATTCCTAGCTAGTCTAAAAATTTGGGCGATCTTTTTCTTAATTGTTTCTAACATTTGTTTAAGGGTATTTGGTTCTACTAGTTGCGCATCTATTCTAACAGAGCTAAGAGCGATGGCTTCGGTGAGCAAAATTTCGGTCTGTGTTTGCAAAAAGGCCTCCTGCAGATAAAAATCATTTGCTAATGCCGCATCTCTGGACGTCTTCATCTCTTCGAGTTGTTGCTCCATCTTCTTTACTCTCTCTTTAATGTTTGCAAGCTGGTTTTCGTGCCTCTCTATTTCCTGAACTTGAAAATCTACGGTTTTGATGTATGAATCTTTCTCTCGTTTGAGATTTCCAATAAGTTTCTGTGTCTGGCCTTCCTTTGTTAGGTAGTGCTTGAGCATGTTATTTATGTCTTTCAGATTATCGTTCGTTCTATGCAATTCTTCTTCTGTTCTCTTCTGCTGTAATTGCTGTTCTTGATTCTGCTGCACCAGTTCTTGTAGTTGCTTCCTTGTTTCATCGAGTAAGTTGCCTAAGGCAATCCGTGCATCTTCCTTGTCCTGGATATCTTGCTTCAGTTTGGTTATTTCTGCATCGGCAACTAGTAGCAGCTCTTCCTTCTCTTTTGTTGTTGCCTGTGCTTCATCTCGCTGAGTTGTTATTTGTTCTCGTTCTTGGATTCTGGCCTGTAGTTGTTGTACTTGTTCATGAAGCGCATGATTTTTGGTCTTCACGGCCTGTAGTTCTTCTTGGAGGGGTGTGATGTCTCCCTCCATTACTTCCAATTTATGCTGGAAGTCTTCGCGAACACTTTCTGTGATTTGCTTTAGTTGTTGCGGCAATTGTCTTGATAATTCGATTAGCATCTGACCCATTGATTCTAATTGAGCAAATACTGGTGTGGAGGGTGGTGGGAGAGGGAGACGAGGTTGGGAAGATGATGCAGTAAGTTGCTATGAGGTCGGAGGGGAGTAGTTGGGGGATGAGGCGGAAGAAGCTGCGGGCTCGACGGGTGCGTTAGGTGGAATAGGAAGGTTTGGGTTTAGTGGAGGTTCCGGTGGTGGAGTGGGAATTACGGTTTGAGTTGTTACCTGGTTTGTATTTTGTTGTTCCTGCTCCGAAAATGTGGATTCCACTGCCTTAAGTAGTTTGTCCAATGCATCTTTAGCAGCTTGTTCTTCCTCTGTTTGTTCTTCTTCTTCAGACTCCCGCTTTGATGTTTCTGCGGGCGATGTTGTTTGCGCTTCAGTACGAGTTTCTTGTTGTCGCTCCTGGGAAGATTGCGCAGAGGATTCATTCTGCATGGAGGTTGCGGTGTCGTGGAATGTGTCTTCTTCCTGCTTTTCTTCTTCTTTATCTTCTTCGGCTGACTTCTGTGCTTCACTCTCAGACGAGCTAATTCTGATCCTTTTTGTGCGGAAAAGCTGGTTGAGTTCCTCTTCATCTTCTTCTTCATCGTCTTCTAGCAGTTGTATCGACTCCTCATGTCTCAGAATGGGCCCCCGAGGTGGTGGTTGGGCTGCAAGGATTGCCGGAAAGAGAAATGACAAGATATGGGGCAATCTAGATCTAGGCGTATTACCCTTGTTTACTTGTTTCATGATAGCTACGCATTCCTTGTGGATGCGGTGAAAGAAGAAAGAGACGAAGTTCACTGGTTCTCGTGCGGCTAGTTCTATGGCGGAGTAGAAAGGGCGGGATATTCCATATGTGCGTTTTTGAAGATTGAGTATGGCTACTAAAAATTGAAGTGCTGATCATTCGGGTTCTGGTCGGGAGAGGATTGCATACTCGTTAGACGAATGTCTGGGAAATAGTTCACTCATGTGAGCAATTGTCAGGCTTGGGCCATTTTCTCGGCCTTGCGATGGGAGTCTAAAAGCTTCTGCAAAGGCTTGCAGGGTGATAAGTATTCGGGAGGGTAAGGAAGTGATAGCCCATCATTGCTCATTGGCGGGTGTGTTGGCTATGGTGGAGATGATGTTGGCGAAGAATGGGTGGACTCCACTGAATGCCAAGGCAGTTCAGCGAAGTTTGCCAACCCACGTATGCGCAGGTACTCTCCTACCTCGGTAGGGAGACCGTCACGAAAAGCGGCGTAATTAGCCAAGGCTTCCATGGCGCACACGAAGACAGAGCACAGAACACAGATACACAGAACACAGTGAAACCACAAAGCACGATCACATAAACACAATAGCATTTTCGGCGAACTGGAAAAGGTTATGTAGTGGTGCTGTAGCAGAGAGTAATCAAAAGCAGTAATAATCATGCAGCAGGGGGTGATAATCCTTAACTTCGGTATGCATGCATGAAGAGCTCGAAGGGGCAAGGCGGCTTTAGTCATAAATATTGTTCAAAACGCGGATATTTACAGACTTATATTATTAAGTACGCAAAAATAAAAGAAGGAAAAGAAAAAGAAAGAAAAGCGAGCGCCAAACGACGTGGCCCACCGAAAAACGTTTCAGTGCAGGTTAGTTGCATGTTGGTATGGCCGTAGCTTCGAACCGTTGATTACTTCCGGAAGAGGGTTTTCGGTCAACGTAGTCAACCTAAAAGTTGTTGGGCCCACTTGTTCTGAAATCCGGTAAGGGCCATACCAGTGTAATTTGAATTTACCAGCAGACCGATTCGACTTTGCATTATAAAAAAGGACAAGTTGTCCCACCGTAAAAACTGGAGTTTTTAAGTGTCGATCATGCGTTCGAGCCTGTCTTAGTTGCACTTCCTGCATAGTTAAAAATCTGTGCCATCGTTGTTCGTCTAACTCTCTGAGTGTATCCAACCGAAATGACAGTGAGTCTTCCGGTAGCAGTTTCTGAGCGATTGCTACTCGTAAACTTGGTATAACTATCTCCATTGGTGCTATTGCTTCTAATCCATAAGCTAGTTTGAAAGGTGTTAATCATGTTGTTACCTTGTATGTAGTTCGATATGCCCATAACACTGCAGGTAGCAGTTGATCCCATCTTTCCGGTGCTTCCATGATCAATTTCTGAAGCATATTCAGCAGAGATTTGTTTGTACTTTCGGCCAAACCATTAGCACGAGGATAATAGGGAGAACTAAACTTATGTGTGACCTGGAATGACTGTGTAAGTGCCTTCATTAAATTGTTTACAAAATGAGTGCCTTGATCTGAAACAAGTTCCAGTGGTAAACCAAAACGTGGAAAGACATCGGTTAGCCCACATTTTGCTACCACAACAGCTGTAGCAGACCGTAAAGCCCAGGCTTCTGCCCATCTGGTTGCATAGTCTGTACAGGTCAGTATGTAACGATTGTTACTGAAGACTGCTGGAGGTGTAATCGGACCGATAAAATCTAGACCCCACTTCTAGAAAGGTTCCAATGGTAAGATGGGTTGCAGAGGGAAAAGATGACGTTGTAAGGGTTGTCCAGATCTTTGACAAGTATCACATTGTTTGACAAACTGTGATATATCTCTGTGCATAGTTGGCCACCAGAGACCACTCTGCAGAATTTTCCGGTGTGTTAAGTCTGCTGCAAAATGGCCACCGGAAGGAATCGAGTGAGCCAAAGTAATAACTGAGTTAACTTCATGTGGTGGAATACATCAAAGTAAAACTCCGATATGATCCACATAGTATAATTCTCCAGCAATTAACCGACATCGACGACTAAAGACTGCAATTTTCCTACGTACTGCCGTAGAAGTCTGAGATGGAAGACATCCATCAGTAAGAAAGGTCAGGATCTGATCGTAATATGTAGATGGTATAGGTGGGTCTGTAATTTCATCATTTGTTGGTTCAGAGACATAAATTGCCGGAGTTGTGTCATCTATGCCCATCGGAGCTTCACCGGAATCTAAGCAAGAGAGGAAATCTGCTAAGGCATGTGAATTGCCTGGCCTATGAATGACTTCGTAGTCAAATTCCTGTAAAAGTAGAACCCATCGTGCTAATCGACCACCTAGATGCTGTTGCCGAACTAGATAGACAAGTGCAGCATGATCTACATGAAATGTAAATTTACGGCCCAGCAAATAATGTCTGAATTTCTTGACAGAATATACTAACCCTAGACATTCTCTTTCTGTTACAGAGTAATTCTTCTCGGTGGAGGCTAATCTTCGACTTGCATAGTACACTGGTCTGAACCACTTATCAATTTGTTGCATCAAGACACTTCCTATTGCTATATCTGAAGCATCAACAAATACATGAAATGGGCGATCCCAGTCGGGCGGCTGTAAGATGGGAACTTGTGTTAACAAATTCTTTAAACGATCAAATGCTATCTGACACTCCTGAGTCCACTCAAATTGTCGAGGAGTCTTGGTGATTAGCTTGTTTAGTGGTATTGCCAAATGAGCAAGCCACCGTAGATGTTGTCCATGCCATCTTACTTGGCCCATGAAGCGCATAACTTCCTTCGGTGTAGTGGGCACCGGAGCTTCTAACACAGCTGAAATTTTATCTGGATCCACCTGTATGCCTTGTGCAGATACAATGTGACCAAGTAGCTTGGCACATGAAACCGCAAACACAGATTTGTTTGGGTTCAAACAGAGTCTGTATTCTCTGCATTTTTCAAAGCAGCACCGTAATTGGAACAGGTGTGCTATCATCTTATCGAAAATTGAAAAATCGTCGAGGTATAATTGCATAAATGAAGTAAGATAAGGAGAAAATATTTCTTGCATACACCTTTGGAATGTACTTGGGGCATTCCTTAATCCAAACCACATAACAGTACAAGCAAATACACCCCAGTTGGTAATGAAGGCGGTCTTCGATATATCCTGTTCAGCCATTCTAACTTGATTATACCCACTGTACCCATCTAAAAATGAATACATTTCATGTCCTCCTACTCTATCAAGCATTGTGTCAAGAAAAGGGATCGGAAAAGGATCAGGCACTATGGCTGCGTTCAGTTTCCGGTAATCTACACATATTCGCAACTGCTTATTCTTTTTCGGAACAATAACAATTGGTGAGATCCACTCAGCATGCTCTACGGGTACAATGAATCCAACATTCAATAGCCTATCAAGTTCTGCTTTTACCTGTTATGCATAATTTGGATTCATCCGGTAGCTGGATTGCTTGATCGGTTTTGCTTCCGGCTTCAGCATGACTCGGTGCTGATAGATACGTGGGTCCACTCCTTTCATATCTTTGTAATCCCATGCAAAGACGTCGGAGAATTCTCGGAGTAGCTGGATTAAGCCTACCTGAAATGTTTCCGATAAGTTTTGCTTTAACTTCACAGGACGCGGATGATTTTCATCGCCTCGATTATAAGTGATCAACTGATCTTTTGGAACATAAAATTGTCGAGGCTTCTCTGTATCGTCAGCTGGCTTAAAAAATTGTTGCAGTTGAGCATCATCTATAACAGCAGTATCTTCCTTCTTATCTTCTTCTGTTACAGTCATTACCGTGCAAACTGCAGGGTTCCAGTTATCTACAACAGATTGTAGATCAACAGTTCCTAGGGAGATCAAGTCAATGTTATTTTTCAGAAACTCTTCTTCTTCATCATCTGACAAACCATCTAGCATATGGACTGTTTCTCCCAAATACGATCTAGCATGCAATTCGCAAGGTTGTATGGCATCTAATTTTACAATGTATTTACGATTTTTATCCTTGAAAGTGAGCTCTTGTGCATACCAATCCTGTATCACCTTAGCGTGCTTCAGCCAAGGCCGGCCGAAAAGGAGGTTGTAATCAAGAGTGGATTCCGGTAAATCTAGTATGACAAAGGTCATTTTAAATGTTGTACCTTGCAAAGTGATTGGTACATTTCGTACAAGTCCTATGGGATGGACTCTTGATTGGTCGGCCATTCTGACAAAAAACTGAACTAGTTCGATTTCGGTCCACCCTAACTTTTTACACAGTGCAGCAGTAGCAATGTTGACTCCAGATCCTCCATCAATTAGTACCTATGTGATTTTATGATTCTTATACCATACCGTTATCAAAGGAACTGAATGATCGACCGTCGACTCAGGTTCAGGTTGTACTGTTGCTGTCGCCGGAATGCAGGAAGGCACAGGACCGAACTGTTGTTGAAATTGTTGTCGAACTCCCGGTACTAGTGCAAGTAAATGGCCCAAAGGAAGAGTGATGGATGCTTTAGATAAAATTTCCCAGGCCGTTTGTGATTGGATTGTTTCCACAGATTCTGAAGATGATGCGTCTGCTGAAGATGATGTGTTTGCTGTTGATGATATACCTGCTGCTGATGATGTGCCTGCTGCTGATGATGTACCTGCGGCTGATGATGTGCCTGCTGCTGAATTGGAATCCTGTTGTTGTGTTCCTTCTTTGGTTAACGGGGTCTGGGTCACTGGGATAGGATCTGGGAAGACTGGAGGTTCAGCGGTGGTCCATTGATTAGCCTTGTTGTACATCCTTTGTTGTTCACGTATACCTAGTTCAAATAATTTTGCTGCAGGCTGCAGTTGTTTACCGGAGCGGGTCTAAATTGCTACAGCTTGTGTTTCTACTGGTGTGATTTGTACCATATTTGCCATTGGGTTTTAACGTTCTTTCTTCCTCTGATTGTATTCAGCTGCATCTTTACAGAATCTTCTAATGTGACCAAATTCACCACAGAAATGACAGCGTGGTGGTGGCAGATTGGGATTTTCCGGTGGCGGTCCGGTCTGCCAGCAGTTTGCATTATAGTTGTTGTTTCTATGTCCTCTGTAATTTCGATATCCTTGTTGCTAGTTGTTTCTCAATTGCGGAGGCACATAATGATTGGCTGGTTGTCCTGGTTCCTATATAATTGCATTGACAGTCGCGGCTCCCTGTACTTTGGCGTTGTATGCACAATTTTCGGTGGTGTGTCCAGCAGTGTTGCAGATAGCACAGAATAACTGATTAAGTGCACAAGTGGCACTAGTATGGCCTGAGTTTTTGCATGTGATGCAGTATACTTGTCTGGTCATATCTTCGACGACATTTCTATTTGTTTTTAACCACTACAGATCTTCTGTAAATCCTCCAACCTTGTTTTCCAGTTGTAGAGCCATTGCGATTACTGCATCTAGCGTCATAGCTCCTACACAACGTATGATCATAATCTGTTTAAGTTGTGGAGTCAAGCCATTGATGAACCACTGAGTAATAACGTCGTCCGGTAGGTTGGCATGTGCTGGTGGTAATTGCCTCAAGTGAGTCCTGAAGAGAGTAGCGTATTCCTATACAGTTTGATTTACCTTCTGCCTATTGTTTTGCAGGTAATCAAAAATTTCGGTTGGATTCTTCTTTAGCTTGAATCGCTGCAAAAAGGAATCTCGTACTGCTTCATAGGTGCCGAAGTGATTAATATCATATTTTGTAAGCCATCTAGCTGCTTCATTGACCAATGTCGATTGAAAAACAATAGCCTTATACGCCGGATCCGGTGGATGGTTGAGAACTGCGTAACTTATCTCGAATGTGCGTACGTGAGCATCCGGATCATCTCCTGGGAATCCACCAAATTTAGTGTACGTCACTCCTGTCGGAGGCGGCCTGGGTGGACATAACTGTTGTTGCTGTTGCTGTTGTTGTTGTTGCCCGTTCATAGTGAGTGTATCGTGACTACCTTCTGTATCTCGGGGCTGAATATCTGAACTATCGAAATTTGTATCGTCGGATGGTGCACTTTCCGGTGCGATGATTTTGCTCAATATGCTTCGAATCTCGGTTTCGAACAGCTTTCCTTCCTTCTTGATGTCCAGTGTAGGGGAACTTACTCCAAAAAGTGGTGGCTGGGCTGAAGATTCACCAAAAAATGGTAAACCGTCGCCGAAAAACTGTGATTCTGTTACCGAAATGTCACCGGAATGTGTCGAAATTATGCGAGAATAAGGTGTTTTTTCGCCCTCGCCAATTTCTTTGGCTAATGTGTTTCTAATCGTAAACAAATTCGAATCTTTATCCAAGATTGTTAAACTAACTTCAGACTGCGTCTTGGTAGATTCTGGAGTTACTATATCTTCGATAGACTGTGCCGAGATAGTACCGGAATGTACCAGAGGCGTAACACGTTCCACCGGAATATGACCGGAATCAATTCTAACGTTCTTGACTTTTTTGACAACTGGGTCAGACGTAGTTGTACCTCTACCTTCCAGAGTTGTCTTTAGTACATTAAGTACTCCAGACTGATGGTTCTTGGGATACGTTTCACCGGATCGAGTAACCGACATGTATCATTTTTTGTACTAATCATGTAGTATCACTATCGATAAAATTTTATAAACAAGTTTGCAACAATCTAGTTCTGTTGCTACTTCCGACAAACGAACGGTAATCTTGATGTTCGATTCTGACAGACGAGTGATGATCTTGATGCCACTTTCCACAGATAGCACTTTCGTCAGGTAACTGGCAATCGTGATGCCACCTTTCGACAGACGGCGCCAAGTGGTAAGTGTTAAAATGTTAAACCGCCTCGTTCTAACTATCAGAAGGGCGTTTAACCGACTCTAGGGGGGTTCTTGGGAGTGATAGGGGTCTGTTAGACAGAGGCCTTGTACTTAGTTCCCAAAGGTATTGTTCACACTCAGCACGGTAATAATGCTGAGAACTCTATCGAATTGTCGTACTGAGAATTTACCGTCACAGTCTTAGCTCAACCAACGTACCAAATGCGCGAAGATGCCATATTGCATCTACATATTAACTGACTGAAATTACCAGACCAAGAGTATTTGATCAACTTCACAGAACGGGTTCAACGATCAAACAACACCGTAACGCAGAGAGTTGAGAATCCAACACACAATACTGGAAACTCAGTAATCAACTTAGCAGATCTTTATTGTACTTAACTTTATCGCAGGCAGACAGATTCCAGCATTTACAACAACACAGTGTAGATCCAAATATCAGAACACTACACAGTTGCTCGAATTTTGCCAATTCTTGACCAAAAATGTTCAAGAAGTCGTAATACACAGTGCGTGAGCACAATCCCACAGCAATGCATAAACAACTTACTCAGACAATAGTAATGGAACTCACAATCTCAACGGAGTTCACTAGGTAACAAATACAGACACACACAGTACCATTAGTCTACGTAGAGAATCTCCAAGATACTCTGAGAGCTTCAATCGTTACACAGTAACATTCAGACTGATAGTATAGTTATCTCCCGAACGTTATGAAATTTATCGACAGAACCAAGATCGTCGGCAGGCAACAAGAACGATAGACAAAACCAGATATGAACAAGAATGTAGAACACAGGGATTATGCAAAACGAACCCTACCTCAACACTTAGACAAACAACCAGACGAACAGTCTGGTGATAACACGACAATATACCAAAATTACATCGCCCTCTCTCTCTGAGCGCTTCTTTTCATTACTTTATATAGAAAGTACAAATAGGTGTGTAACCACCTTTCGCGCGTGTTCTGCCACGATTTCCGTTACATCTGTCCCAATCCGACGGCCGATTAACAATATGCATTTGTGTAATATATGCAAGTGTTTATAATTGTGTATGCATGTATACGTATGCATGTGTGCATGTAGGCATGTATATGTGATGTGTACATGTATATATGTATATGTGTCTATGTGTAAATGTGTACATGTAAATATGTATGCATGTATATATATACATGTGTGCATATAGGCATGTATGTGTAATGCATAAGGTTGGGAGGAGAGGCATCTCTCTAGTAAGACGTCGCAGGAGTAGGTGCAATGTGTACATATACTTCAATCATATGGCTAAAAGGTTGAATTAGAGTTTCTAAATTAGGGTTTATAAAACCCTAATATCAAAATTAGTGTTTTCGAATTAGGATTTTTGAAATAGGATTTCTGAATTAGAATATTTATAATAGAATTTTTGAATTAGGATATGTATATATATATATATATATATATATATATATATATATATATATATATATATATATGTGTGTGTGTGTGTGTGTGTGTGTGTGTGTGTGTGCATGTGTGTGTATATATATGTGCATATGCATGTGTGTGTATGTATGTGTATCTATATGTGCATATGCATGTGTTGTGTGTGTGTATGCATGTGTATGTGTATATATGTATGTAAATATGATTATGTGAGTCTATGTGTGTGTACATATGATTATGTATGTGTATGTGTATGTGAGTATGTGTATGTGTCTATGTGTGTATTCATTATATGTGTGTAACCGCATGCATGTGTATGTGTGTGTAAAAATGTGCATGTATGTGTGTGTATGTATAAATGTGCATGTATGTGTATATGTGTGTAAATGTGCATGTATGATGTATATGTGTGTGTATGCGTGTATTTGTACCTCTAGTCGCACTCTCTTCTCTCTCTCTCATATACATACATACATACATAAACACACATACTCATATCCACATATATATGCATAAAAGCAATGTGTACCATGCATTATCACAACGATGAGCCATAAGTGTTCGCATCTCTTTTAGACACCACTTATGAGACCATCCTGTCCCAAACTCTATCTCAAGTGAACTAAGTACGTATTTTTTATCCCTCTCATCATGCTTACTACAAAAATAAAAAAAACATGTAAATAAAACATAAGATATTTATTTCAATTTATATGTAAAATTTATACTTACTTCCACTACAAGTGGACAAGCGCACGTAAGAGTCGCATAATGCTCGCATTCTTCTCTTGAACTCCAATCCATTCCCTATATACACTATATTCTCCTCTGGCTCTATATCGCATTCCATCCCTAAGGTGCCTATGCATGTCCTCATAGGCTCATGTGTTGTGCTATCATGATCTGGAGATGGTATAGGTGTCCTGAAAATAGATAGATAAAAATAAATAAAAATATGTGTTATAATATCATTAAAAAATTTGTGAAAAAAAAACATACGTATGAGTAGATACTTGTCTTCCTGCATGTGGCATCGTAGAAGAGCCCTCCTCTGATCGCTGGGTAAGCATCTGGATCATAAAATCCAGCTCATCATCAGGCATCTTTGTGTACTCATGCATGATGATCCCAAAAGTATCACGTGGAACTCTTGCTCCCATAAGAATTTTTATGAGAGTGAGTTTTGCCTTTCGCTCTCTACTAGGATCCATGATACCTGTACATATAAAACAAAATGGGTTAGAAATCAATATATGTACGTGTACATATGTATGTGTCTATATGTGTATGTAGGTGTATATGTGAGTGTATGTATGCATGTGAGCATGTATGTATGCATATACATGTGCATTATGTATGCAAATGTATGCATGTGTGTATGTGTGTATGTGTATGTGTGTGTATGCATGTAAGTATGTATGTATGCATATGCATATGCATTATGTATGCATATGTATGCATGTATGTGTATGTGTCTGTGTATGTATCTCTATGTGTGTGTATGCATATGTGTGTGTATGTCTCTATGTGTGTGTCTGTGCATATATGTATGTATGCATATGTGTGTGTATGTGTGTGTATGCATGTAAGTATGTATGTATGCATGTATGTGTATGTGTGTGTATGTCTCTCTATGTGTGTGTATGCATATATGTGTGTGTATGTGTGTGTGTATGTGTGTGTGTATGTCTCTCTATGTGTGTGTATGCATATATGTGTGTGTATGTGTGTGTGTATGTGTGTGTGTGTCTATGTGTGTGTGTCTATGTGTGTATGTGTATGTGTGTGTATGTGTGTGTATGCATGTAAGCATGTATGTATGCATATGCATGTGCATTATGTATGCATATGTATGCATGTGTGTGTATGTGTGTGTATGCATGTAAGTATGTATGTATGTATGCATATGCATATGCATTATGTATGCATATGTATGCATGTATGTGTATGCGTGTGTATGTCTCTCTATGTGTCCGTGTATGCACATATATATGTGTATGTGTCTATATGTGTATGCATGTGTGTGTGCGTAAATGTGTGTGGATGTGTGTGTGTGTGTAACTGTGTATGTGTCTGTGTGTGTATGTGTATGTGTGTGTGCCTATGTGTGTATGTGTGTGTGTGTCTATGTGTGTATGCATGTGTCTATGTGTGTATATATGTGTGTGTATGCATGTGTATGCGTGTGTCTAAATTAGTGTGTATATGTGTGTGTGTAAATCTGTGTGTATGTGTGTGTATGTGTCTATGTGTGTGTATCTATGTGTGTATGTGTGTCTGTGTGCATATACGTGTGTATGTGTGTATATATATATATGTGTGTATACATGTGTATGTGTGTGTGGAAATGTGTGTGGATGTGTGTTTGTGTGTGTGTAAGCATGTATGTGTCTAATATGTATGTGTGTGTCTATGTGTGTATGTGTGTGTGTCTATGTGTGTATGTGTGTGTATGTGTGTGTGTGTATGTGTGTGTGTATGTGTGTGTGTCCATGTGTATGTGTATATATGTGTGTGCATATGCATGTGTACATGTGTGTGTGCATACCTTGCTTCCTTTGAGGTGTGTGCTAAAATTGGTAGGGTCGATCTCTCTCTCTCTCTCTCTCTCTCTCTCTCTCTCTCTCTCTCTCTCTCTCTCTCTCTCTCTCTCTCTCTCTCTCTCTCTCTCTCTCTCTCTCTCTCTCGCACGTGCGTGCATCCTAAACCCAGCACAAATGTGTCGGGAGAAATCAAATTTGTTTTTAACATTCTAGAGTGTTGCTTATGCGATGCTCTAAAATATCAGGATGTCGAGTATGCGATGCTCTAGCATCGCAGGCAGTTTGCCAACATCGATAAAAGCATCGCTGGCTAGCTATGCTCCTTGCGATGCACATTTGTAGCATCGCATAAGCAACATTATGCAGTGCTTATGCAACAAATCATGTTTTTTTAATATAAAAAAGTCTCGTTGCTTATGCGATGCTAGCATCGCATAAGCGACGAGATCCACTTTTTTTTTCATTGGGGGGCATCGCGACGCCCCCCTATTTCTAGCGGTGCAAGATAAAAGATCGTGAATCCCTTCCCAATTTTATCTTTAGTCAAGTTGATATGTGCATCATCACTTCTTATTATGATTAAGTCATCTACACATATGCATATGTAGACAACTAGATTTCCTCCTTTATTGAGGTATGAAGGAGGGTTTGCGTCACTTGACTGATATCCATACTTGCATAAGTACTCCACAAGCCTTTGGCTCCAAGCCTACGAGCTTTCTTGAGACCATTGAAAGTTTTTCTAAGTTACACACATATTCTGGTTGTTAGGATCTTAAAAACCTTTAGCTTGTGACATGTAGATTGTTTCCTACAAGTAACCATTAAGAAAGGAATTATTTACATCTAGTTTTTAGATAATTCATCTTCTTGAAGTGGCTATTCCAATGATATCCCTCAATGTGGTCATCTTGGTAATAGGTTTGAAATTCTCTTAATAGTCTATCCCATATGACTGGCCAAACCTTTTTCCAAAAGCCTTCCCTTAAACCTAGCAATGGAACCATTAGAGTTTCCTTTAATGATGTACATCCATTTATTCCAAATTATCTTCATTCCTTCTTGATTTAGAACCAAACTCAAAATTGTGTTGTCCCTCAATGCTTTTTACTCCTCTTCCATAGCTTTTTGCCACTTCTTTGTGTCCTTTGCTTCTTCATAGGTGGAGGGTTCTTGATCCTTGATTACCCTAAACATGTATGCATAGTACTATCAATGAAATTATCATAGATTAACCTTCAAGTAGGATGCCTTAGTCTAGTTGACCTCCTTTCTTGTCCCTTTGGTGGAATGACTATTTAACACCTCCCACTTCATTCTCTTCTTCATCAAGCTCTATTATCCTTGCCTTTCCTTTGTTTTCATTGGTTGATTTATGTGTTGATGTACTCCCCCTCCATTGTGAATCAATATTTGAGCTTCTTGGGATGGTTGGATCACTCAATTCTAAGCTCTCTTGTAACCTAGCTACATGTCTTCTTTTTGCCTCCTCAATGTCTTCATCTTGTCTTCATCTTGCAACATAACTTTGGAAACATACCATGGCTTTGTTTCATCAAAGGCAGCATCTCTAGATACCTTAAGCTCATTTATGTTTGGATTGTAAAACTTGTATCCTTTCTTATCCAAAGAGTATTCAATGAACATATATCTTACTACCCTAGTATCAAACTTACCTCTCAACTCTTCTGGGATATGTGTATATCACACACATCCAAAGATTTTGATAAGTGAAAGATTTGGTTTCCTTCCACTCCATGCGTCCTCCAATGTGATGTCATGTACTCTTGAGGTTGGGCACCTATTCATTAAATACACAGTAGTAGAGAAGTCTACCCAATAGAATAGGGCAAAAATTACTTCATTAATCATAATCAAGGTTTCTAAAGAACTCTTCCCTTCCTGACATGTGGTTACTACATTCACAATCTAATGTACCACACTTCATCATATGCTTTAACTTCATTACTATGCCCCATGGCTAACAAGTGCTCATTATTTGATGTGTTTGCTGATTTAGTAGAGTTACCTTGACCCTTGTAGATGTTCCCTCCTTGCGTTTGATAACAATCCTTGTCATAATGCCCTTGCTTCCCACAATTGTAGCATCCATTTGAGTTGTAGTTGCTTCTACCTCGATATCTGCCTCCTCTACCTTTGCCTCTTCCTCTTCCTCTCGAGGATTGACCTTCATCATGATTGGATTGGCACCCTTGATTGCTTTGATTGCCTTGTTGACAATTGCTTCTACCTCTCCCTCTTGATCCACCGCTATTGTCTTTGCCTCTTCCTCCTTTGCCTCCATAGAAGAGTTGATATTGGCAACCCACTGAGAGTGTGGACAACTAAATCATCATCATATATCACACATCCTATTGAGCTAAATGCATTTGTTATCTCCTAAGCATTAAGAATGAATTCATTGATGCTTTAATTGGATGGCTTTCTAAGGTTATTGAGCGCATTCTCAAGTTGTATCTTTGTACCCTTTATAGAGGTGGAGTATAATATCCATAGACACTCCCATACTTTCGTTGATGTGTTTAGGGCTTGGATATGTCTTATCATAGAGTTGCTGATCTATTGGGATATAATAAAGATGACTCTTCTATTCCCTTTCCTGCTTTTCTCTAATAGCTCTCCTCTTATTCTCATTGGATGTACATCCTATTGCACATCAACATGATGCAAAGGCTATCCAAAAGCTATGTTTGAGAGAGTCATTTTAGAAAAATATTATGGCATTAAGATTGTTATTTCACCTTCATATAAGGTGTTGCATATGAGGAACATGCGGGGTACTACCATAGGTGTTCTCTATCATTTCATGAAACAAAAGGTCAGTGAAATTTAAAAATACATCTTTCTTGATGGACCATGTGATCTTTCATGGTAATTTTACAGGCTCCCTTTTTTTAAAATCCTTAATACGTAAGACTTTTATTGGCTACTAGATTTTTATTTAGTACTATCGATCTTTCTCTATGTCTATTTTTATATTGATCTTTTGGATAACATACCCGAATGAGATTATATTCTTTATTTGGTTAAGAAGAGATGGAAATTGATGAAGCATCTATTTATCGTTTTGCCACTCTCTTATATATGGCTTTAAAGAGCTTACGTTGTTTATGGACACTACACTTTTGGAAGATTGAGATAAATGTTTTCTCAAATTCTCTCTTGAGAGAAATATGTTATATTTTTGCAAATACATAGACATTGGATTGGCCTCTCCCATTATTTTGAAGACAAGTTCATTCGTGAAACCTTCTTTTTCTTGTGGAAGAGTTGTGACTATCAAATGCCTCTGCTCCAAAGTATAGCTATATAGTATGTACTATACATTTAGAATTTTCTATCTTGCTTTCAATCTTACGATCATGTGATATATCCAACTTTTTTATGTACCTTTTTTTGTTCCATTATATGTTTGTTTGTAGGATTGCTCATCAAGAGCATGTGAGAGAATTGTAATTTGGTCCTCCTATTTTTTCACTCATATAAAAATATGCAACAACCTAAGCCCAAAATAATTATAGAGACTGATATATTATTGCTCTAATCTACATATGTTGCAGTTTATGCATCCATTTCCTATGAGACATCAAGCAAGGGTCAATACACTCAATACACCCAACTCGTTCATTATAGTGTCTCTAATTTCATGTATGATATCTTTTTTGTGTTTTTTATTCAATTTTGAATAAATGAATGTGAATACTCTTAATCCCTTGAGACAAGAGTGCTAAAAAAGGAAAAAATAGAGAAGAATATTCAATTCTTTCATGATCTGTTAAAGAGTTTATACGAAATTGTTATATTATTTCCTCTATTAAAGAGGGTGATTATACATCTAGTGAATCATGAACATTATTATAAAATAGGAATCTTGGTACATTATGATTCATAAAATCATTGTAATTTGACAATATTGATGATTCAACACTTATTGCTTGAGTATGTTGATAGTAGTGTTTTGAATATGAGTCATGAGTCGTGAGGTGATCTCTAAAATGTGAAATTTCTTAAACCTTTAGTTTTTGAGATTTAAACTATGGCATATGCATTGTGTCTCATTGATTACTATTGGTATTTAAACTTTTATTTTCCAAATAGTATTTTATAGGTTTTGAATTTATAACACAACGTACACTTTTATTTTCCAAATAGTATTTTATAGGTTTTGAATTTATAACACAACGTACACATACACATACACATACACATATATATACACATACACATACACATACACATATACATACACATACACACACTTACACACACATACACATATGCATACACATATGCATATGCATATGCATACACATACATATGCGTTGATTACTATTTGTATTTAAACTTTTAATTTCCAAATAGTATTTTATAGGTTTTGAATTTTCAACACAATGTACACATACACGCACACATACACATACACATACATATACATATACACATACACATACACATATTGTTGATTCCCCCGATGAGGCCCCTTGTTTTGGACTCTTCCCACACGTCCTTCGAGGAAGTCTACCGGCTATATTCATGGAGTAGAGACATGAGTTACTCAGATGATTGTGCCGCCCAGCTGCGTGGAGGTTCCCAATATTACTCCCTCAATCTCATCAACCCAATATGGGCAATAATCAAAGCCTCTCATGTGAGTGCCACTTGGCACTCATGTGAGTATCATACTCTTAATGTATAAGGGGAGGTTCTCATCTCTAAGTCCTAACTCATATGATACTCCATGTGACATTTCCTTCCCCTTAGTTCCATTTTTGTCCTCAAAAATGGTATTGGAAGGTCTGGTAGAAAGAGAGAAATAATAGAACCACCACTCCCACTATATCCCCATGTAAAGCAATACATGGTCATGACTCCGTGTTGTTTCCACATATCCTTCCCCTTAAGAAGATTCTTGGGAAGGTAATCTAAAGTTGGGAAACCGTCTCTGAAGGGTGCTAACCCGCTCCCATGTGGCACTATCTTCTGAACTATCTTTCCACTTTACTAGACATTCTTTATACAAGTGACTTCTCGTCCGTTTCTCTCGAATGCATAGTACGCTCTCCGGCTCATGTGGAATAGATGGAACAGAAATAAGCTCTACTACCTCACTGTCTGGAATGAGGTTGTCAGATTCACCCAGCCTTTTCTTAAGCCGGCTAACATGAAAAACTGGATGGATTTGACTATTCTCTGGAAGTTGGAGCTGGTAAGCCATCTTTCCTATTCTCTTAAGTATTTGGAAAGGTCCACAATACTTAGGAGATAGTTTTGGACAAGGTCCCATCTTCATGGTTTCAAACCTAGGTGGAACTTTAAGATAGACCTGCTCTCCTACCTCAAAGTTGATATCTCTCCTTTGAGGATCAACATAGGCCCTAGCTCTATCATGAGCTCTCCTAATGCTGTCCTTAGCAAGTTTAAGCATATCGTTCATCTCTTCCAAGAAGTCCTTTGTAGCTTGAACCTTTTCATTCTACAAGCCTACTGCAAAAGGAGCTCTTGGCTGAAACCCATACATAAGCATAAATGGACTATGCCCAGTGGAAGAGTGCTTGGCACTATTATATGCAAACTCTACTATAGTTAAGTACTCTTCCCAATTAGTTTGCCTTTCATTCACATATGCTCGAAGCATATCCTCTAGGATTTGGTTAACCCTCTCTGTTTGCCCATCCGACTGTGGATGCTCGGCCGTACTCATGCTAAGTTTCGTGTCCAACCTTTTGAAGACCGCTCTCCAAAAGTGGCTAGTAAACTTCCTATCCCGATCGAAAACTATGTCTAAAGGAAGACCATATAACTGGTATAGGTTCTCCACAAAAAGTCTAGCCAACTCTGGTGTCTTCACTATAGTACGTGTCGAAATAAACCTAGCCATTTTGGTTAACCTATCCATAATTACCCAGACCGAGTCGTGCCCTCTATGTGTCTTAGGTAATCCGAGTATAAAGTCCATGGAGATACTCTCCCACTTCCCATTAGGAATATCCAATGGGTGGAGTAGTCCTCCAATCCTCAATCTCTCAGCTTTGTTGATTTGGCATTTAGTGCACTTAAGCACATACTCTAGGACGTACTTATGAAGTCCAGGCCAATAAAACTACCTCTTAACAAGATCATAAGTTTTGTTAACTCCTGGGCGTCCCGCACTAGGTGTGTCATGACACTCATACAAAATATGTCGTCTCATCTCAAAATCTCTAGGGACACACATCTTTCCTTTATATAACAGATATCCATCATGGACACTGTAATTCTTCCACTTGAATCCTTCTTGAATACCCATCGATACTCCATCCTCACTGGAAACCCGTATATCACGATCCCCATTCTCTATGGCTTCCCAAATCTCGGAATATGCAGGATCAAGCCTACATTTTCCTCTAATGGACTCAAGTAGCTCATTAGTGATCTGAGTAAAACTCAGTCCATTGAGCATAGGCATGCGGCTAAGTGAATCGGCCACTGCATTAAGCTTTCCCTTCCTATACCTAAGCTCATAATCAAACTCCTGAAGGGTCTCTACCCATCTTTAAGGTCTGTTTGATTAGAGAGCCACTTAATGCTCTCTTGATCAAACACTATCGTAACTTTGGCACCATATAAATAATGACACCACTTCTTCAAAGCATGGACAATTGCATACAACTCCTTCTCATAGACAGAGTAATTCTTCTGAGCCGGTTCTAGTTTCTTACTTTCGAAAGCTACTGGTCGACCATCCTGTACTAAAATCGCTCCGATGGCAAAGTCACTCGTGTCAATCTCCACCAAAAATGGTTTATTGGGATCTGTTATATGCAAAAGTGGAGCTGTAGTAATTGCTACTTTCAATTTCTCCATACTTTGCTTCTGTTCGTCTCCCCAATGAAAGGTTTTCCCTTTCCTTTTTAAGTTGTTCCGTCATCGGAACATCAATTTTGGCATAGTTCTTAATGAATCTTTGATAGAAACCTGATAAACCTAAGAAGATCTACAGCTCTTCCAGGTTCCTTGGATGTGGCCATTCCATAATAGCCCTTACTTTTTCAGGATCCATCTAGATCCCATCCTGGGAGACTATATGCCCAAGGTATTTAACCTCTGTCTTGAAAAAATCACACTTTGACTCCTTAGCAAAGAGTGAATTTTCCCTTAGCACTTGAAATATCTTCCTAAAGTGTTCCAACTGCTCCTCTTCTGATGCACTATAGATCAAAATGTCATCCAAAAAGTCTACAACAAAGTGTCCTAGATAGGGCCGTAAAACACTATTCATGAGCTTCATGAAAGTGGCAGGAGGAGGTGAGACCAAAGGGCATCACCAAAAACTCATAGTGCCCATATCTAGTCCTAAATGCAATCAATCTTAGGGACATCCTCTGTCCTAATCCTGATCTGATGATATCCTGATCTAAGGTCAAGCTTGGTAAAATACCTAGCTTGATGTAACTGATCAAATAGATCTTCCAATCTAGGCATTGGAAACCTATTTTTGATAGTTAGCTTATTAAGTGCTCTATAGTCTACACATAGTCTCATAGAGCCATCTTTCTTTTTAACTAGGAGCATTGGCTATGCCCAAGGTGAGTTACTAGGTTTAATGAAGCCCTTATCTAGATAATCCTACAATTGACTCTCAACCTCCTCATGCTGAGAAACACTAAGCCTATCAGGTGGCCTGCAAATAGGGTTAATGTTAGTAACAACCTCAATGGCATGGTCAATGTCCCCTCTCTCAGGTGGTAGCCCTCTAGGTAAGTCAGTGCCACTCTCTTCCAACCCCCATAGCCACTCTCTTCCTAAGACTAGGTCTGTCCTCTCCATATTCATAATTTGGAAGTCCATATAATCTATATAGTCTTGCATCTTGACTTCCAAATTGGATACCATAGTATCCCATATCCTCTTATCTTGCCCTTGCATCATAGATACAATGTATTTATGTGCACTAGGCTACTGGGGAATCTTTAATTTCTTGACCAAAGCATAGTTTATAAAATTATGAGTGGCAGAGTCATCTATCATGACCCGCACCCTGGTCCCGTATACACTACCATGTAGTTTAACTAGGTCATGTGGTCCAAACTGCGGTGACCACAATGACTGAGTCAAACAACAGGTGTGCTCTATATCCTCGTGCATCATCTCCACTCCCTTGCAGCTAGAGCTGCCATGAATAGGAAGGGTCTACACTAGGTGGACCGCCTTCTTGCCCTTTTCGGGGGCCGTACTAGACTCTCGTCCCTTCTTCTTTTCTTCCCCCTTCTTGAGTGGACAGTTCCACTGTGAATGGCTAGGAGACAAACACCTAAAGCATAAGTTCTCTCTTTTGGCCCTCTCAAACTAATCTGCAGATAACCTAGGCCCTTGTGATCTTTGTTTTTTAATAAAAAGTTTGTTTTTCCCAAAAGGCAACTTCTTCTTGAATTTAGTAATACTAAGAGGCTTGAGGGGCTGATCCGTCTCCATAGGAGTATATTGAGGATGGTTATGGTCCTCACAGATCTGAGCATACTTGATCGCCTCCTCAAATGTCTTAGGTGCATTCCTTCTAACTTCCCTCTTTATGGCTTTATCTAAGCCCCTAACAAACCCTCTGGTCTTCTGGAAATCATCTAAGCCCTTAAGTTTCAAAATGATCTCTCTATAGTGGGATAGATAGACCATAAGAGGCCTATCTCTCTGTGTAATCCTATCCCACTCATCCCAATTCCTCTCCTCCTCATTCTTAGGAAGAAACTCTTTTAGAAAAAGAGTTTCAAACTGAGTCCAATCAGTAGGGATAGATTTTGCCTCCTTAAGACTCATCCACCACTTGTAAGCACGTGGGCCGAGGGAAAGACTCGCCTCTAGCACACGGTACTCTGGTGGGTGCCCTTCAATTGATGCAAATCATGCCACTTTTGTAAAAAAGCGTAGATTGCATCCTTGTTCCTATCTCGGTCATCCCCCGTAAAGGTAGGTGGCTTCAAGTCTTTCAAGAGGGGAGCTTCCGTAGAGCTCTCTCCTTTGTGCTTACTAGGAAGAGAAGTATCTTTTCTAGTAATCTCTAGAGGAATAGGAGGGTTTTCTCTTTCCTTCCTAGCTAGGAAAGAGGTGATGCTAGTCTCAAGTGAGATCATTTGAGACTTTAACTGATGTATGAGAGATGTGATGCTACCAAGATCTCTCTCTAATTTAAGGGTTTGCTCTTTCAAATCCATGAATTGATCATGAGTGACAAACTCATCTAAAAGTTCCTCGTATGTATACTCTTCTTGCTGAGGCTCTTTCTCTTCTAAATTTTCTTCTACTTCTTGCCCTAATTCTACTTCTTCCATTCTAGAATCAGGATCCTCTAGTTTCTCTTTAGATGGAGAAGTGTGTTCAAACTACTTGTTTCCCTTTAGATTCCATGTTTTACTTCCCTTCCCTCATTTGCTAACTAGAGTATATGAAAATGAATGGAAGTAAAGCTTAACTATGCAAGAAGAAGAGAAATATGCCACAAGAGCACTTCCCTGTTACAAAATGAAGCTGCGGAAGCGAAATCCAAGTGATCCTTGAAGCTTTAGGTGGCTGATTTTGAATCCTTGCCAGGCCCAAACAAAAATTGGAAATGTCTGGTTGGTTCGAGGAGGTTCTAAACACCAAAAACCAACAAGAAAAATGCCAAAACCACGTAGTAATAGCCCCAACCAGGCAAACTGAGTAAAATTGAGCAACTTCTGAGATTTGACAATCCTCACTAGTCCAAAATATGTAGCTCAGCACCTGTACTTCAAAGATTTGAAACTATCCCAAGTGAAAAAAGTGAATTTGGACACCGAATGATGAAAAACTAGGCCCGAGAGCAGGCACCTAGTTCCTACTGAAGCACTACATAGAGATTTTGGTTAACCAAATCTCGTCCAAATCAACAACAATGGTCTTTGAGTGAAGCTTAGGAGTTTAGCTTCGTAACGTGACCAAGATTTTTGAAACCGGATATCATATGAGCAACCTATGGTGCGGAGAAGTTGGGTATGTCACAAGTAGGAAGTAGAAAAGCTAATCTTCATGGAAGGGTGACTTTAAGAAGCTCCAAAGTGAGAAACTGAAGCTTTTTGAATCAACCCATGACCCATAACCCTTGTCCACAGGTCCGATCAGATCAGTCTACACATGTTCCTGTTGAGCAACCATCGAGACACTCTACACGTGTCTCACATCCACCTGATACATATGTTCCAGGTTTAGATTTTGTTATGCTAATAGATGTCGGTGAGCCTTCTTGCTACAAAGAGGCTATGCAGACATAGGATCATGTCAAGTGGGAGTGTGCGATGAAGAGTGAGTTGGATTCTATTCACAAGAATGGTACTTGGGATTTAGTACCTTTGCCAAATGGCAGGAAATCTTTACCATGTAAATGGGTATATAAGCTGAAACTCACATCAGATATTGCTTCTCCAAAGTATAAAGCATGACTTCTTGCAAAGGGTTTTAAGCAACAACATGGTGTTGATTTCGAGGAAATCTTCTCTCAAGTGGTCAAGATGACTACCCTGTGCATGTTGCTTGGATTCGTTGCAATGGAGGACTTAGAGCTAGTCCAAATGGATGTGAAAAATGATTTCTTGCATGGAGATCTTACAGATGAGATCTATATGGAACAACCAGAGGGTTATGTAGTTCCTAGCAAGGAAAGTCTAGTTTGTAAGCTCAAGAAGAGCTTGTATGGACTTAAACAGTCCCTAGACAATGGTACCAAAAGTTTGATGCTTTTATACAGTCTCAAGGCTATTCTTGAAGCAATGAGGATCATTGTCTCTACACAAAGAGATGCTCAGATGGCAGCTTGATATGTTTGATACTTTTGTCGATGATATGTTGATTGTTGGGAAGTCCTCTTATGACTTGTCAATTCTCAAAAAGAAGTTGAGTCAGACATTTGATATGAAGGATTTGGGGGATGCCAAACATATTCTTGGCATGCGCATTACTCATGATAGGAGTAAAAGATGCATATACTTGTCTCAAAGTGAGTACATATCCAAAGTACTTCAGAGGTTCAATATGCAGGGTGAAAAGGCATTGAGTACACCTTTACCCACATATGTGAAATTGCGCAAGGATGATTGCCCCAAATAAAATGAGGAAAAGGAATTCATGACCAAAATTCCCTATCAGTTTGCTATTGGTAGTCTCATGTATGCTATGGTAGCTATGAGACCAGACATTGCATTTGCAGTTGGAGTTGTGAGCAGATATATGTCTAATCCTGGCAAGAAACATTGGGAAGTGATCAAGATGATTTTGAGATATTTGAGTGGCACGGACAAGTGTCTATGCTTAGGTAGAGGGAAAGCATTCATTATTGGTTACACAGATTCTGACTATGCTGGTTGTGTAGACAGTCGTAAGTCTACATCAAGGTACATTTTTCATTTTGTTGGAGGTGCTATCTCTTGGGTATCTCATCTTCAAGAATGTACAATTGTTTCCACCACAAAAGCAGAGTATGTTGTAGAAAGTGAGGCATGTAAGGAAGCATTGTGGCTTTCTCCTCTTGCTTGTGATATGGGTTTACCTCAACATGTACCTTGTTTGCTCAGTGATAGTCAGAGTGCCATTGCTTTGGCTAAGAATCCGGTCTATCATGCAAAGACCAAGCACATTGAGGTGAGGTATCACTTCATAAGAGATTGCTTAGCCACTGAGCGCATTATTCTTGAGAAGGTTCACACTCCAGATAATGTTGCATATGCTTTGACTAAAGCTCTACCACATGATAGCTTTCACTATTTTCATTTGATGGGGGTTACTTGATTCATGATCTTACACAATCACTTGTATACTATGTAACATGCCCATCAGGTGGGAGGTATAGTTTGTATACTTACACTCAGGTATTCTTTATTTTTTCTCCCATGATTATGTTGGCCATATTGGCCTTTAGTGGGAGATTGTTACCATTAGTGTCCATGTGAAAGGCCAAATGGCCACCAGATACTTCTTTGTATATGTTCTTTAATAAAACATATAGTGGTCTGGTCAGTTAGAGATTGTAAGTTCAACTGCATTTGTAAGACCTAAGAAGTTTGTCTTCGTGCTCTCTGTGTACTATATTTTTTTGTGTATTCTACAGCCTCTATGTTGAGTATTGTGTGTAGGCTTAGGAGCTCCATTTTCTACTCCGAGGATACTGTCATGGAGCTCTCGATAAGGAGAGTGCACCATGGTGCATTGCCATCGAATCTCTTCAATATCCCCCAATCTATAGCAAAGGTGGTCTGTGTTGGTCTTCAAGCACAAAGGCAACTTGATTGTAGCATGAAAAACCATCTAAAAATATGTAAATTTCTTTGCCTACTACCCTTTCCAAAATATGATTAGTGATCAAAAGTGGATAATTGTCCGTAAGGGCACTGGCATTAGTCCTTTTCATATTGATGCAAAATCTTAGTTTGTCATTTTCTTGGGCACCAACTATGGGGTACTCATTTAGTGTGCTTAGTCTCATATATGAATCTTGCTTCTAAGAGTTTATCTATTTCATTATTGAGTTTTTTTCGAACATACATCATTTTAAGTGTGAGGCCTTTGTTTCAAGGGTTTTGCATCTAGTGTCATAGGAATTCTATGGGCACATATATAAGGGTCAACATGTTTCACATCTCTATATGACAAAGCAAATCTATCTCAATATTATTGGAGCCACTCTTTTAGTTGAGTCTCTTCTATGTATGATATTTCACCTCCTATGTAAGTGCACTTTTCTTCTTTGGCTTCTATTCTCACTTCCACTTTCTTCTTTGTTTATTGATTATCATATGATTCTTCTACTTTAGCCTCACGAATAGGTCTCAAAGCCACAACTTCTAACCTTTTGACTTCATATTCTTGAAGTGCTTGGGATGCTCAAATTCATATTACTTCCTCTCTATTTGGTAATATGTTCCTCATTGGGTTCCTCAACTTCGTATAGGGGATATGTATAAGTTATTGGATCCCTAATACAATAATGAACATTGATTCCTTTCAAAAACTCCTTTTCATAATTAAACTCAGATTCCATATGAATGGTAAATAAGTCTTCATCATTAGAACTCTCATCTTGAACCTAATGGTTATCCCTCCTCAATTTATTCTAGAACCGTAGACATGAACAATTTGTTAAATTCATAATCTTCTTCATTGCAATGTTTTGTTAAAGTGTTCTCATTATCAAAAATGTCCATGGCAGCTAATATTTGCATCCAAGCATGAGGTTCAAATTCTTCATCATTGAAACATTGTGGAATATAAGATTGATCTTTTATGAATTTTTCTTGAATCATGACACTCGTAGGATCTCTTCATTCTAATCACTGCTCTTCTGTAGGAGCTTGCCTACAAACCCACAAATTCACATCCTCATCCATCCAAGGTCCTCATGCTGGGTATTTTGTATGTTGTTCCACTAGATGGGAGGATGTTTCTATGCTTGAATGCATGCAAATTGATTCTAGTTAATGTTCCTACGTGTCGCAAGTAAAGACAATTTCCACCCCAATCTTGCACCACTTTCAATTGACACATGAAAGGTCTTCCTTGAATCATCTCATAGTTTCTTGCTTGGTTGAAGTTGTAGATTGCTAGAGTATGATCAAAATCAAGTCCACAAGTATTCAACTTCATATTCTCTAGCAAACCAATGTGTCATTATGTATGTACATTAGCTAGTTGTAATTTTAGATGTGTGGGATACAATGCAAGTTTTCCCCATTTTTCCCATAAGGATTTAGTAGCTATTGCTATGACTCTTCCACTATCTAAAATTGATTTTGTAGTTTGGCCATTCAATGAGATAGGTAGTATTGCCCTCATTTGCTTCACTAAATTCCCTTACCTTGTCAATTGGCACTTCCTTCACACTAAAACTATCCGGTTTAGGCTTATATTCTAAATGTATAGTGTGAGTGGAGATTGGATCCACATATTTGGCCATTTTTTCCAAAATTATGGCTTTGCATGTAGTATCTCCTTTGTAATTAGCATACATTTTACATGGGTTATTTTCAATACTTCCATGCTCAATGTGTTCTTTGTTGTTTGGGACATAGGAAACCTAATGGATGTTGCCTTCGTCACTACAAAATCTATTTCATATTCTCTCATATATTGTGGAAACTCCATAAAATCTCCATATTCTTCCTCTTACTTTGAGAAATCAATTACTGAAGCGCACTCATTCAAGAAATAATCCAAGAATGAGATTCATCCAAATCTTGAACCTCTTTCAAAAGTGGTTCTTCTTCATCTTTCCTCTCTTTCTTCCGTCTTGCTTCTTGCACTTGATCCCATAAGTACTCTAGCCACTTTTCCTCTACTTTGAGGATCGCTCAACTAATCTCTACCTTATCATAATTTCAATGTTCCAACTCATCAGCAAGGCCCTAAAGCCAAAGATTTGATAGAATCTTGCATAATTCTAGTCTCAATGGGTTTTCCTTTGGATCTTTTCTTATGTTAGGTTCTGCATGAGACAAGTGTAGCTCTTCATCCATCACAGAAGTGAGGAGAGGCTTTTGAACTATAACTGTTTGTGATTTCTCCCTAAGAAGACTAGCTTCTCAAGAACTCTTTATGATAACTCAATGATTTGTTTGCACATCTTGAACCTTTCTTTCTCTAATTGGGCATCATGGTAACAATAGTGGTGTGTTTCTATGTTAGGAACACTTTTTAACCGAGCCTTGTAGGCTTTAGACATCATCTCTAAGTCCTAAAGGAGTGAATTTACAAGCATAAAAACTACTTTCATCAGAAGTGTTATTTCCTTGGATGCTATTGAATTTTCTTGAGAAACCTCAATGCATGCCTCTTGTAACTCTTTTTCTAGACTTCCCACTTTTTTCTTCCATTTTTTACTAATTTTCTCCTTACAATGCTTCCAACTCAAGTTCCTTTTCTTTTCTTCTTTTCCCAACTCGCTTGATCCAAGCTCCTTAGCTTGTTTTTTATCTTGAGCCTATGTTACGGCTTGAGGAGGTGGTTGCCCTTCAACACCACTACCACTTGCCATGATCTTAACCATTCTCAATGGGTTGTGAGCAATGTCGCAAGGTTTTTGAGGTCAATATTTGATCAAATGATCTTTTGCACAATCCTTGCAAAATCCTTCAATTTTCCAGGTAAATGTTTTAGAGGGATTAGTACAATCCTTCAGGAAGTGATCGCTATCACATCTGTAGCATGGACTTTTAGGAGCAGCTAAACCTTTTATGCATTGTTGTCTCTAAATAGATAAGGCCTTTCTCTACATAATAAATTATTGCACTAGACTGATGAGTCCAATCCGGGTGCTAGTGTTTGTAGGATAGTCCACTTCTTCTTGATACCATTTACCTTCCATGTATGTATCCTCAGGATACTCATTTCTATCTTTTAGGTATCTTTCTGTATACCTAGGGCTTGTTTTTATTGTAGCTGGTTCTATTGGGATAATAGCCCTCTTTATGTTTTCTTTTGCGTACTTGATTGGAACAAACTTTGGATGTGAAGGTGGTTGTTGATTAAAAAATGGCCTCGCAGGTTCTTGGTTGCCTTGATTGTACCTAGTTTATTTGTATTAAGGTTCTCTATAGTATTGTTGCTGATCTCAAGGAGTATTTCCAAATGCATCCCTAGTTTGTTGATATTGTTGTTGTTGGCAGTGATGTTCAGGTGGTTTGTTATATTATAGTGGTATGTACCTTAGCACTCTAGTACACATGTAAGTGGGATGATCTCCATTATAGTGTTGAAATCTCTAAAGTGGTTGTAGTCTCAGGCCGTATGGTGCATTACATTGCTCTTTTGCGTGTTTCATCTGAAGCTTTTTGCTATCATATTTGCAAGTTATTCCATTAAAGATTTGGTTGAACTAGAAGAAGTAGATGTGTTTCTTAGTGTTAGATGGATAAAACTTCACTTCAATAGATAAATTATCCTTGCACTCTTTGATACATTCATTTAAGGTACCGAGCCTTAGAATGTATGCTAATGAGCATAATTGTATGTTAGTCAATCCCTCTAGGAATAGAGAAATCAACCTCTTTTTTGGTTGACTTTTTCTAAGTAAACATATATATACATATTGCATAAACTATATTGTTGTCTCACATTTTGGGGAAGGGAAAAAGAGGTGTAATAGGCATTGCATGGTGGGAAAAGAAATACATATATAGAGTATGCCATATGAACTTCCCTATGGAACCATTAACTTCAGGAAATGGATGAGTTTAGGAGGTACTATTTATCCTCAAAAACCCCCATTCCATTCTTTTTGGAATAATTTTTAGGTGTAAATTTTAGTAAATCACCACTTTTGGTAGTACAAAAAAAGAGAGATTAAGAGGATATCATACTAAAAGATGATAAACACATGAATTATATTATGTTTAATATCATAAGGAATTGTGAAAATCATAAACCTTATTAGAAGAAGGATTAAAAGCTTTCCAAATCCTCACATTCACCATTTTTGCAAGAAGGTAATAAGTCTTTATTCATGCCTCTTTTGGGGAGAAGATTAAGATACGAGAAAAGAGGAGTTGGGAATATGAAAAAATCTTAAAGAATTCTTATATAAAACTCTATAAAGATATGAAAAGAAATATTGAATTTACTTAATGGAAGAGTGTCTTTTTGCGGTTCAAAAGTCACATTTTCTCTCTTTTTCCAACCCTCCACCTATTGACTAGTTTGACATGTATTATGCAAAGAAATTCTAGAAATTATGTATTTTTCCAACTTTGTGTAAGTCAACTTTTGAGAGTTTTTGGCAACTACCTTTTGGAAGCGATATCTTGCAAAGTGGGAAGGTTTTTGAAGTGATTTCACTTTGAGGCATTCGCAAATGATGCATATTATATTTTATGATTGTTTATAGGTCTTAAAAAAGTTCTTAAGTGTCTTCAAATGAATTACATGTGCATTTTGGGGCATATTTGCATCACTTTTTGTAATCATTTGTTAGATATTTTAGGTCCGATGCCATTAGATATTTCAAAATTTATTTCAGGGCTTGAAAACAAAAAGTGTAGATAACTTGAAGCTTGTCGAAAAGCCTGGATGCATTCAATTATGACATCAAACCATTCCGAGATGTGTTGCTTATATGTTTAGGCATTATGGTTTATGTTTTGGCATGTTAGCATATACATGCATGGATGTGTGATCTAGGTTGCATTTATTCAATTGAATAATTAAAAAATACCAAATATATTCATTTTATTTGGGGTTGTCCGAATAAACACCGAAAAAAAACGGACAAGGATAAACTTTTGATCGAAAGGATTTTGATCGAAAAATTTTTTGAACAAAAAATTTTCGATTGAAAACTTATTATCAAAAATGTCATTCCACACATGTTTGTTTGAGAGTCTATAGAGCTCTAATCCTACCATAGAGAATTTTCTTCAGAGGTAAAATTAGTGTTTTTGTTTTACAAATTTGAAACTACATGTATGCATATGTGTGTATGTATGTGCATGTCATACACACATATGCATATACACACAAACATGCACACATATACGCATATACACACACACAAACATGTACACATGTACACACAAAATCATACACACACATAGACATATACACAGACATATAGATACTTGCACATATACATACACACATGCATACATACACATGCATATGCATACATACATAGATACATGCATACACACACATGCACATACATACACACATATGCATACACATACACACATACATATACACACACATATATACACATACACAAATGCACACATATATGATATGCATACACACACATTTACAAATGCACACATATGCATACACACACATACACATATAGATACTTGCACATATACACATATACACATACACATACGCATACACATATACATATACATATAGATACTTGCACATATACATACACACATATAGATACACACACATACACTCACATGCATACATACACGCATATGCATACACATGCATATGCATACATACATAGACACATGTATACACACATGCACATACATACATACATATGCATATACACACATGCACATACATACATATGCATACACACACATGTGCATACACACACATGTGCATACATACTCACATGCATATGTATACATACATAACACACATGCATATGTATATATACATAAATACAAGCACATACACACAATAAATCGACTTGAGCCAAAAAAAAAAACTCAAGAAACCTTATCTACCTTCACAGTCATGTACAAGTAAGTAAAGTCAGGTACAAGTAAGTAAAGTCATGTACAAATAAAAAATATAGCTATATATAAAATTTTAGGCATACCCCCGAGCTTCATGTTCTAACTTAAAAGAACATGTTTTCATCTTTGTGGTGGGATTCACCTATATTTTAATGAATAAAGGAGAACCTATTGTCTGATACCCATTAATTCAAGTTAATGAACGATAACGATCTCTTTTTAATCGGAAATTTCTACCTTCATACTCAGCTCAAAATTAATCAACCTTCAAAATAACCTATTAAAATATAAAAAAGTAAAAATTCATTACTATGTGCTTGAAAAAATATTAAACTATCTCATAAAAAGTAAAATCTTTTATTACCTGTTTACATCTCTTTTGTAGTAAGTATCGAAAGTTTGAGTGCATAAGTTGATTTCTATCAAAACTTGGCCATAACAAGTCCCTCTTGATGCTATTATCTCAATAAGTCGATTTCTTTCCTCCCAACAAGTCCCTCTTGATGCGATTGTCTTGATGCCAATATCTCAGCTAACAGAAGGTTCGTGTTGTATCAATACACTACAACTTGCTAAAGAAGATCTATGGATTTGTGAAGCTGTATTGTATTTATACAACACGAACATTTTGTTAGCTGATATACATTGTCCAAGATGCCATTGATCTTCACTTATTAATACCTTCTCAACCCTTGAATTATAAAAAAGAACATAAAACCTTTTCCAACAATTACAATAGTTTTGAATTCACAACCATACACACACATACACATGCACATACACAATCATATTAGATTTTCACTTGCAATCATATAACATACATGCACATACACATACACATACTATTGTGAAGTAAGAATCAATATTGATTCAAACAATCACAATACATTTTTACTCACATGCATACACACATGTACATGCATACACACTTGCATACATGCACTTTCATGCACATATACATACACACATGCATACACATACTTTCATGCACACATACACACATACACACACACATACATATACACATATACACATATACATACAAAATCATACACACACATAGACATATACACATACACATACATAGACACATGTATACACACATGCACATACATACATATGCATATACACACATGCAGATACATACATATGCATACACACACATGAGCATACATACTCACATGCATATGTATACATACATACACACATGCATATGTATGTATGTATACATAAATACAAGCACATACACACAATAAATCGACTTGAGCCAAAAAAAAAAAGCGAACTCAAGAAACCTTATCTACCTTCACAGTCATGTACAAGTAAGTAAAGTCAGGTACAAGTAAGTAAAGTCAGGTACAGAAAATATAGCTATATATAAAATTTTAGGCATACCCCCGAGCTTCATGTTCTAACTTAAAAGAACATGTTTTCATCTTTGTGGTGGGATTCACCTATATTCTATTGAATAAAGGAGAACCTATTGTCTGATACCCATTCAAATAATTCAAGTTAACGAACGATAACGATCTCTTTTTAATGGGAAATTTCTACCTTCATACTCAGCTCAAAATCAATCAACCCTCAAAATAACCTATAAAAATATAAAAAAGTAAAAATTCATTATTATATTCTTGAAAAAATATTAAACTATATCATAAAAAATAAAATCTTTTATTACCTGTTTACATCTCTTTTGTCGTAAGTATCGAAAGTTCGAGTGCATAAGTTGATTTCTATCAAAACTTGGCCATAACAAGTTCCTCTTGATGTTATTATCTCAATAAGTCGATTTCTTTCCTCCCAACAAGTCCCTCTTGATGCGATTGTCTTGATGCCAATATCTCAGCTAATAGAAGGTTCGTGTTGTATCAATACACTACAACTTGCTAAAGAAGATCTATGGATTTGTGAAGCTGTATTGTATTTATACAACACGAACATTTTGTTAGCTGATATACATTGTCCAAGATGCTATTGATCTTCACTTATTAATACCTTCTCAACCCTTGAATTATCAAAAAGAACATAAAACCTTTTCCAACAATTACAATAGTTTTTAATTCACAACCATACACACACATACACATGCACATACACAATCATATTAGATTTTCACTTGCAATCATATAACATACATGCACATACACATACACATACTATTGTGAAGTAAGAATCAATATTGATTCACACAATCACAATACATTTTTACTCACATACATACACACATGTAGATGCATACACACTTGCATACACACACTTTCATGTGCACATACATACACACATACATACACACATACATACACATACTTTCATGCACACATACACATATACAAACACATACATATACACATATACACATATACATACAAAATCATACACACACATAGACATATACACATCCACATACACATATATATAGATACTTGCACACATACATACACACACATACATACACATATAGATACTTGCACATATACATACACATATAGATACTTGCACATATACACACACATACATATACACATATACACACAAAATCATACACACACATAGACATATACACATACACATACACATATAGATACTTGCACATATACATACACACACATGCATATGCATACATACATAGATACATGCATACACACACATGCACATACGTACACACATATGCATACACACACATACACACACATATACACAATACATACACCCATATATACACATACACAAATTCACACATATATGATATGCATATAGATACATTGACAAATGCACACATATGCATACACACATACACATATAGATACTTGCACATATACACATATGCACATACACATATACATATAGATACTTGCAAATATACATACACACACAGCCGCACACACACATACAATCACATGCATACATACACACACATATGCATACATACTCACATGCATACATACACACATGCATATGTACATACTCACATACATACATACACACATGCATATGTATATATACATAAACACAAGCACATACACACAGTAAATCGACTTGAGCATTGAAAAAAAAAAAGCACATTCAAGAAATCTTATCTGCCTTCACAATCATGTACAAGTAAAGTTAGGAAAGAGCGTTCTTGATGCATCAAGAACCAAACCTACACATATGCGTGTATGGTATTTTCAACCATACTTTTTTTCAACTTTCGTACCCATATGCATTTGTCATATGATTGAAGTATATACACATTGCATCTAGTCCTCCTACCACATACTCAGCTGGAAATCAATCAACCTTCAAAATAACCTATAAAAATATAAAGAAATAAAAACTCATTATTATATGCTTGAAAAAATACTAAACTATATCATAAAAAGTGAAATCTTTTTTTGCCCGTTTGCATCTTTTTTGTCGTAAGTATCCAAGGATCAAGTGCATAAGTCGATTTCTATCAAAACTTCACCATCCCTCTCGATGCTATTGTCTCAACAAGTCGACTTCTTTCCTCCCAACAAGTCCCTCTTGATGCTATTGTCTTGATGCCAACATCTCATCTAAGAGAAGGTTCTTGTTGTATCAATACAATACAACTTCCTAAAGAAGATCTATGGATCTATGAAGTTGTATTGAATCGATACAACAAGAACCTTCTCTTATCTGATATGCAACCCTAGATGCCTTTGATCTTCACTTATTAATACCTTCTCAACCCTTGAATTATAAAAAAAACATAAAATCTTTTCCAACAATTGCAATAGTTTTTAATTCACAATCATACACACACATATACATGCACATACACAATCATATTAGATTTTCACTTACAATCATATGACATACATGCACATGCACATACACATACACATACTATTGTGAAGTAAGAATCAATATTGATTCAAACAAATCACAATACATTTTTATTTGTTGATATATTTAGGTAGTGATGTGTGTGAACACACTAAGACCGTCGGGCACTTTTTTCCCTCTTTAGGAGGTCCGCCCCCCCCCCTTGTATATATGCCTATTGCCCTAATGGGCTACTTATCTTTGTACATTCTCTAGTAATACATTCAGTATTGTGTGTTGTGCTCCAAGCTTCTTCTTCTTCCTTGTGTTGTTCGCATGCTTCCGCAGACATCTATCTCCAACAATTGGTATCAGAGCATGTCGTCGCTTCATCTAGGGCACCGTTGACACTCCTCCGTTTTGCATTCTCAAAATCGCACGAATTTTGGTATCGCAGTGCTTGTGTAGGCTATTTCGTCTTTTTGTGCCAAAGGTATATACCAGTTTCTATTCGCCAATATAAGCTTCTCGAAGTCTGCTACAGGTCTATCGGAATTCGTCTGGGCAATTCTGTTCAACTTTTTGAGATACAGTCAATTTTCTGCATCAAGGTATTTTAGTCACCGGTCATGGCTGAAAGTAGTGATGTATTTCGTATGTTGGCTGTTGAGGATAAGTTGGATGGTACCAACTACCCGTTATGGGCTTATATGGTGTGACATGTGTTGGTTGCAAAAGGACTGTGGAACATTGTGCAGGGTGTCGAAAAATGTCCTATCACACCTGCAATTGTTACAACTGCAGGTACTGAAGCTGATGCAAAAGGTGTCGAAGATGGTGATATTCTGCATATTCCTGTTCGTGCTGCGGTTTTTGTTGCACCTACTGTAGAGCAGATTTGCTGGGATGGCAGAGATGCCCAGGCACATGCATTGATAGCTTTGTCTGTCAAACGTGCCATTATTCCTCACATTCGCTCTTACAGAACAGCTAAAGATGCTTGGGATACACTTACCACATTGTACCAAGCTAGGAATGAGTCTCGTGTTGCTTACCTCCAAAAATAGTTGGAGAGGGAGCACATGAATGAAGGTGATTCTATGGACAACTTCCTAACGAAGATCAAAGACTTGAAGGAACATTTGATTTCTGCTTATGAGGTTATACCAGATAGCTCACTTGTGCACACCGTTCTGAATGGTCTTCCTAATTCATATAAGAGTTTTGCTTCTACTCTTCGGTTGATGATGAAGGGCAATCCAAATGCCTTATTATTTGAGGACTTAGTCTCTGTTTTGTTGCAGGAAGGTCAATCCAGACAGAACAGGTCCATTATGCGAGTTGCAAATCAAGCTTTTTTGGCTAGTCAGAAGGGCAAAGGAAAAGGGGGAACCCTGTGTTCCATGCTTGCATTAAGCACATTGAGGTGCATTATCACTATGTCAGGGAGAGGTTCTCTACTGGGGAGATCAGCTTGGCATATGTGCCCACGTAGGAGAACATTGAAGGCCCTTTCACGAAGGCTCTGCCTAGGGAGAAGTTTGAAGCTTTCCGCAAAGCTTTGGGCTTACTTTCTTTTGTGAGTGATTTCCACATAGCTTGACACTTCCTTTTGTGGAGTGATTTCCACATAGCTTGGCACTTCCTTATACATGAGTGCCAGCTCCTTGTTCACCGCAGCACTCCCTGGGGGGATTTGTTTATATATTTAGGTAGTGATGTGTGTGAACACACTAGGACTGTCGGGGCACTTTTTTCCCTCTTTAGGAGGTTTTTTTCCCCCGACTTGCATATACGCCTATTGCCCTAATGCGCTACTTATCTTTGTACATTCTCTAGTAATACATTCAATATTGTGTGTTGTGCTCCAAGCTTCTTCTTCTTCCTTGTGTTGTTCGCCTGCTTCCGCATACGTCTATCTCCAACATTATTCACAATCATACACACACATACATATCCTATTGTGAAGTAAGAATCAATGTTGTATCAAACAATCACAATAGATTTCATTCACAATTATACACTCAAATACACATACATATACTCTTGTGAAGTAAGAATCGAGATTGATTCAAACAATCACAATACATGTTTACTCACAATCATACACACACATACATATATTATTGTGAAGTAAGAATCAATGTTGAGTAAAACAATCACAATAGTTTTTAATTCGCAAACAAAAATATTTTTCTTTATGATTTTAGTACTAAAGTACTTAATATTTATAGCAAGAGTTTATACCTTGTTCTTTCTACATCAATGTAAGTTCATAAAACACAAAGTAACTTTTATGAAAAATGAGTCTCGTTGTATTCTTTTATAAAAAAATTATTCAAGCGAATTTGTTTCGATCAAAAATATATTCGATCGAAGAAATTTTGACTATAAAATTCTCAATCGAAAATGTGTTCGATCGAAAATTGTCGAGTTACCATGCAAAAAGTATTCGCTCATGTCCGAACAAGCTGACGTGGCACCGAATAATTCGGTCGAATAATGGGAGGTTGTCGTAAAATTTTGTAATTATTCACGAATAAACGAATTGTCGAATAACAAATAAAGCAACCTAGTGTGTGATTGAAATGAATTCATTAAGGTTGATCATTGTTTCAAAGTTTAAGAGGATAATGGGTCAACTTGCTAGGTACACACTTGTTTGATGATTTGTAGGGAATGTAATTGTAGGAAGTTATGAAAAATGCAACAAGGATGTTGTTGCAAGCATGCTGTGTGTTTTTCTTTGCAAGTTATGGAGCTTGATGTTTTAGTATATGGATTATATGCCATGGGCTTGCAAAGTCCTATGTTATGCTTGATGGCATGTGTGCCATATTCTCACAAAGCCTTTATGCTTATGACATGGTTAAAATTTTTCAGAGCTCCATTTCCTTAAGGAAATGCTACTGGCATTATATACCCACTTACCTTTAAGTAGAATTTCATGGCATAATAACATACATTCATTGCAAACATCAATAAGTTATAAGCATGGTAGTAAGCATGAATCTTACGGACTTATAACCATCAAAACTTCATAGTTAAGTTAGATTTATTAGTTATTGAATCTCATGAAATAGTCCTTATGGATTTAGACTATAGGATTGTTAAGGGGAGGGAGATACACCTTCACCATTAGGAATGTGCACAAGTAATCCTATGGGTTTTAGGAAGTTGCATAGAGGATTATGAGAGATATATATGAACATGTCCAATGTATTGAAGGTTTACATACCTTTCAAAGAGTATCAAGATATGATTGGGAGACTATGCGGTAGCATGAGTGTTTCCAAAGAGTGACTAGCTTTACTATTGCACATTGCTTGTGTAAATTAGTGAAGCATTCTTTGCTAAACCACTAAGGAAACCAACTAAAAGGGATCATAAAGATGGGTTTCATGAGAGAGCATCAACAATTGATATTGTCATTTGAGTGATGGTTAGGAAGGCCATAGTTATGGCACTAGCTCTATGATTTAGATCATAGGTTCCTCAATGAGAAATATTCGGGGTACCTAATATATATATGTTGGGATCTATAGAAATATAGTTAGACATAGTCTTGGTAACTATGAACTAGTTCATTTGGAATAGAAAGGGATATACACTATCATATGTTGACTAGAACCAAACTACACTAGTTGTATGGAAGATATATTGGGGTTTAGTATAGGTGTGACACCATGGATCGGAAGAAGGTTCCACTAGTATGGGATAGTGGAAACGACTTTTGTAGAAATGCTTTGAAAAAACTTGCAAAAAAATTTATGTGACTACCACACTATGTAACACTCTTGTATTCTTCAAGTAAGGTTGATGTGCCATAAGTCTCACTAGGCCTATCTCTATCCCTCTTAGCGGGTTAAATGAGAGTTCAAGTCAAGGCAAAAGTGTTACCTTATGTGTTGTAGTTTGTAGTCATTGCCTTTGCTTCAAGGTCTTGATGGATTGCTTGGATGCCCACTAGTTGAGGGATCACTTTATTGCTGACTTATGGGGTCCCCCTTGCTTTTTTGGCCTTCGTGTAGGACTCTTCCTTGAATTTGCTTTCGTGATACCACTTAGCTACAATTTCTCTTCAGATTCAATCTCAATGCTTCTTGACAACCTTGTGACTATTGCAATTATGGAGATCTTCTCATGAGATCTATTGATGCATCTGCCGCTAAGTCCTTCTGCCTTTGTAATACTTTGTGAATCTACAAATGAATCTTGTAGAACACTTTTGAGTAAGTCTTCCTCGAGGCTGGAGATACATCATCCTTGTGAATTAAATGAGAAAGGCCTAATGGGATTGCAAAGGTGTTGCTCGCTATTAACTCCCTCAAGTACTATCATGATACCCAAGATAAAGTTTATTTTCAAAATGAATTGCATAGAATGAACTAAATATTGAACTACTAAGTACTATAAAATTGAACTACTGCATTCTCATAATTTACTACATTTGTGATATATTGCAGGTTAGTACACTGACTACTAAATGAGAAAGAAAGCCAAAAATACCAGACATTTTTTTTTTGTGAGAGTACAATGAATTAGAAACACACTCACACACCCAACCTCGTAAGGTAGAGGCACCCATCTTTGGGGAACTCAGAGATATGTCCAACCAAGACTTGAACTCAGGACTTCCTCCCAAAGACTCAAGGCATCAAACCACTAGGTTACGCAGGCTTGGATAATACCAGAGAATTTCGCCATCGAAGACATTGCACCAACATAAAGAAAGACTAAGTCTTGAGAAAACATTGGGCAAGGAAAGAGTTTCTATGATGGTTAGGGTACTTCACATAGACGGGTACTACACATTCAAAATCTACATTTCACCTGGTATTTGTTATTGTGTTGTCTTTAGATACAATTATCTAAGCCTCCACCTCTCTTAGAAATGCAAAGACAATCGCATTTTTGTAGAAAACATAGTTGAATCTCTTGAAAACTAGATGTACAAAATCAACATTTTTTTTAGGATTTTCCATTGCCCTCTTTGATTACACTCCTCTAGGTGTTTGCAAATGACTATGACTTCCTGAGATTCATACTCACCTTTAAAACTAACCTTGAATAACCATATTCCCACGGTATGCCTTTTAAAATATAATGAAAATGCCAAAGAAAAGCTTCAGTTCAGCTACCCCTCATTGTGTGAGGAGAGTGAGGAGTGTGATTGACAAGCAAATAAAACTTGGATGAAAACCATGGTCTTTTAACCATTGGTTCATAATTATGGCTCTTTCATATGTGGAAGGCCTTGTACTATTGAAGGATTGCTCATTACCTCCATGCACATCAAAGATATAATACCTCCACTAATAAGTTACCGATTTTCTTTCTCAATTCTAAAATGAACCATGAAAAGCCAAAGAAGCTTGTCTAGTTATTAATGATGGTTCAAAAAGACCCTTTCTCTGTTCCTCTTCCATAATGTGAACCGACCTTGGAGTTTGAACTCTAGAGCATTTAACTTGTGAGCACTAAGGGGGATTTCACACAATGTGGCGCCCCTTCAAACATTTAGTTTTTAACCATTCAAACATAGCCACGTGGCAACTTGTCTTCAGATAGGGGTGGAGGCCCTCAATGCTTGATATGCGAGCTCATGGTACATTTCACTTAGAAATGGATTGATACCCCGCCTGTCACCCCAAACAAAATTTTTGCCACCTTCTTGGTAAAAGAATCTCCAACTGTAAGAAGTCTCTATTCTTCCTTGGTAAAAGAAGCTCCAACTCTAAGAGGTCCCCACCTTTTCAGACATCATAAAGTGTTTCTCATCGAAAACAACAAGGTTAAATCCAAGTGGGCCCCGCACGAGGGCGACAAGAGGGTTGTTAACCTCCTTTGTAACACTCTCTAATCCCGTAAGCTCTACGCCTGCATTGTGGGATTCGGGGGGTCCCAAGGCACTAGTCCCATTCACTTGTATTTTCTCTTTAATTAAAGTTGAGGAGAGTAGGCCTAAGTGGAACTTCCTTTTTTTTTTTAAATGGAGGTTCAGCCGAGGCATACTCCCCCGGACTTTAACTTTGAAATTGCAATTGTACAAGAAAGGGCATAGTACCCATGGGACCCCCCTTATCCCACAAGAGTAGGGGTTTACAAGACTGGGTTGAACGGCGGTCACAACTACCGCGGGGATGGTCAAATGGTGGCCAACAATCACATACAACAGTTTCTGGAATTCATATGTCCCTACATGTTGCTGCCAGGGGTTGAACCCTCGCCCCCGCCTCAAGAGGCGAGAGGCCCAACCACCAGTGGAACTTCCTTTTGTTGAAAAAAAATTATGTCAACTCTGTCACTAATGAATGACATTTCAGATAAGGTGGAAGTACAAAAATCCACATAAGGTGGAAGTACAAAAATCTAAATTTGAAGGTCCGCACTCATATATGAATAGATCAGCGGTGCCACGAATCTCTCCTTAGTATTTCCGAGTGAAAAACATGTTTTTTGCCATGAGTTCCTCCGAGGCAATATGTGAAACCCGCCTAAATCGCACTTCGTTGGCAATGACTTCGGCGTATATTTGGAGACAAAAAATTTTGCAGTTGCATATAGTTCAAGTCTCTGTTTAGGAAAACAGGATCTTTCGGTGTTTCGTGAGCCGGGACTTGGATTTGAACCCAAGTACTCCTTTCTTAACAATCCCTTTTGTCCTATTCGTGAGGCGGCGTTGTAATTGTAACCTGCACAGATGGTTAGGGTTGCATGAGAGCTTATCAGAGCTCTGACATCGATTTCTCTGTTTGAGCATCTCTCCAGAGAGGTATACTTCCTTGGGGTTTCGCATTTTCATGACGCAAGACTTAGGTTGAAGCTTTGGTGAAACACTGCATTTGACATCCCCTGAGCACTCCAGCCCAGGAATTGACATTCCTCTGCAACCCTGTCTGAATATTTGAATTTCCTTTTGGGTTTGAAGATAGCAAGAAAGCAAATTCACCGTTTTTTAATTCACTTTGCATCCCTGCATCGTTCGTAAGTGAGGATGATTCGAGGGTCGGAAGACAAAGCAGCCAGTACAGAAACAACGGTCAGAAGCTGCAACCTTCTTCCCCATACTTTTCCTGTTTTGCTGGTTTTTCATGTGTGGTTGTAGGCGCGAGCTAGACCGATACTCTAACCTTAGACCTGATCCAGACGAGGTTTAATATTGACCAGTGGTTAAGTTCATGAGCACAATGTAGTCTAGATAGTGAACTCGCTTATGTACACTGGTAGCTAGAAGTTGTCCCTCATCCATACGGGAATATGATCGAAAATCCCGAATTCCTTTGGATGTATGTAATATTACATAACATGGTTTTCCCGTCAAAGCACACTGTGTTGCGGTCTTTTTTACTCTGGTTGCGGTTAAGGTTTTGTTTGGGAAAAACATACGTTTCATGGTTTCGTGTAAGTTGTTCGGAAGTTAGTCTGTTTAAAATTTATTTGGAGTAGCGATCCTGGGCAAGTGAAAGGGACTCATCGTGATTCTCCAGAGCCGCGGATAGGCTACTCTAGAGATTTTTATGTCGTTTCAATCAGCCAAGACACGTTTATTCATCCCAATGAACATACCTAGTGATTTCGAAAACTTCACTTCTCGGTGCCACCTTTCTTTTGTCAAAACGTTACAGGTAAGTGCATCAAGACACTCTGCAATAATAGAATATGGAATCAAAATACGACTTCAGCAATTGGAATCCTCACTTCACTTGGAGGTGGTGAGGGAATCACTATGCGCATTTTAATTTCAGTGTCGAATCCAATTTGAACGGGTATTTAATACGTTCCCATCCCCTGCCAGATTCAAGAAAGTATACACAAGCATTTTATTTCTACCATTTCCTCTCATGTAATGACTCTTTTACATTCAATACGAACACACGACATACTCTTTGCAACCTTGTGTAAATCATATGAACAGATTCATGATTTCAGTTTGAAATTCGGACTTAAAGAACAGCTTAATCTTATCATACTATACACTATTCTCTAAACAATGAAAACAAATTGGCTATTTTATGTGTCAGTTATCACATGCACATGAGCTTCCAATGGCCAGGTGAAACAAATTATATGATAATTTCAAATGTGCATATTACAAGAACAAGGAAGCACATGAGTTTTTTATTTTCAATTTTGAAGGGTCAGTTCTCTTTAGTCCTGCATCACCTCATTTGGGGCATTGAAATGTGAAACACCTTTCGAACGTGACTTCCAGTTACGCTTTGAATGGTTGCATCGCGATTACTTTTCATGCACCTTATGCCCATATTTTATTCTTGGGAATACATTGGTGCTAAGTTATTTAGTACTTGCTCAATTTTTTTAAAAGTTAAAGGGGACTTTCAGATAAGAGGGCGGAACACTGCATTCGATTATTACATAAGCCAAATACTTTGGACTTAATATATACTTGCACTAGTTGTCACGTAGTGATTTTTTCTGATACTGGTCCATCCTGCTCATGACAGTTTTTTGCCGTCGTCTATGATTTCTAAAATTTAAAACACTGTCTCTAGTCATGGATTCACCTTAGCACAGTAAATGGAGTGTTAGTCAGTAAATTACACTGCTCAAAACAATGCAATTGGTTCCCAACTTTCCATGGGGTTGCAACTCATGCTTGCATGCATGATGTATACATGCCGTGAATAGTAAGACTTCAATTACAATGGATAAGAATTAATGCCCCTCTCAGCACATTTGGAGCTAGGTAGAGGATTTCAGGTTTAAGAATTAGTGCCCCTCTCAGCACATATGGAGCTAGGCAGAGGATTTTCAGGTAAGTACTAACAAACTGGTTCAGTCAGTTGATTGAAAGGGCTTGGAACATGAGGGGCTCAAAAGTCAAAGTAGTTCTGGGGCATAATTTCTGTGGAATGTAAGTGAGTCATCTACACAGAGGCTTGCAAGTAAACTGACTCATGAATGTTTAGAAGATCAGTGGATGGTTAAATAGGTAGAACTTAATTATGGGAAGAATAAATAGTCTGGGAACTTGAAATGAAAAGCGATCCTTGGTCTGCAGAGGTGATCCAAGAAAGGGTAAGATTCGAGAATTAGGAAAAGTGCTTTTTAAAACGCTCTAGCAGTCTCGTCGCATAAGTTGTCAAGAATTCTATTGCAACTATGATCGACTTCTGTTGCAAAGAATGTGCTTTGAGACCTTGTGGAGCTTTTAGTCCAACTATTTCTATTGGCTAGGACCATGATCATACATATATGACTACAAGGCTGAGGTTCGTTCTACCATTCACCAGGGTGTGCCTATAACATTGTGTTTTCTTAGTCTTGTATGCTGTTGGATCGCAGCTTATATTTATTTTGTTGTCAGCCTGAGGACAGGGAGTCGAGTCTTTTAGGACCACAGAAAATAATTGGTGATAGTTCTGGCCATCCTTGCATTTAAACATTTAAGACACTTGATTTCTTGGATATGAATGAAGGATATTTTTACCCCTAAAATTGTAACACACGTCTATTTCACACAAAAGTTATAGAAATCAAGTTATGCCATTGTTTCTAGACAGCTAAAGTCTGTGCACAGTGCCTAACATGTTTTGTCCTCCATGTGGCATGTTTATATTTAGAAAGGGTAAAGTTGATTAAGGTAGTGCAGGCAAAAACAATATTTCTTATAATTCTGACCCTCTTTTGTGGGAAGAACATTGTCCTCTCAAAGATGTATATCACACAGATCCCATTACATCAAAAAGATCAAAAGGTATACTCTCTTTAAGCCTACTTTTGGCTGCCTGCTTGCAGTAAAGGATTCATTCAACCCAATTGTGCCACCATCCGAACCAAAATCCACGTAGTCTTGTTTCTTATGAAATGGGGAACCTTCTTGTGAATTTGGTAAAATCACAAACAATTGTAGGATCTCTATGATGATGTCTTTTGTTGTTGTTTCTCTCCATGCTCCATGTTCTCTTTCCACAACATTCAGCATTTCTTGAATATTTCATTCAAAAGAGAAGTTTGTGAAGTAAAGAGAATAATGAGATCCATTGCATATGAAACACTAGTTGAGATATTAGTAATGTCAATTCTACTTTTTTAGAAAATAAATTTATGGTTTTCTTACAATCACAATTGGTGAAAATTAAACTGAATTTATTAAAAGAAGTAGATTGACCAATTATTATTTATTATGTATAACTAGTATTTCATATGTATTGGGTCTCATTATTCTCTATATGTTATAAACTTCTCTTTCGAATGCAATATTCAAGCAATGCTGAATGTTGTGGAACAATCTCATGATGAAAAATGTTATCTTAACTTCAATTTTGCTCTTTGAAATTGATGCCAACTAGCTTGAGTGCCATCTACAATGTCCATGGGCCAACTATTTTGTTAATGTGACGAAGGAAAAGCTTGGAAATATAGTAAAAATGGGTGTTTAGAAGAGTGAATATCCAATCTGATAGAGGCAATACATGTCATAGAGTAACTTTGGAGAAAGACAAGATTCCAAAGTTGATCCCCCCCACCCCCTTCCCCTCCTCGGGGCTTGCTGGCGGACTCCCCTCACAAACTTTCCATACCAACTTTGCAATTTGCAACATTCGTATAATGGATAGATGGTGACCATTAATGAAGGAACATCTTCATGCATATATTGAAAACAAGGATCCACAAGAGAGAGAAGTAACTTAGGAGATCTGCAAATCTTTAACAATGGGTTGCAATGCAAACCAAGTATTATCTCAAACAAAATTATCACGCGAGGCCTTTGAGTCATATGTGAGCTTGTGGGCTCTTTTGTGATGTTAGAACTTTGATCGAAAAAGATGAAGAAAAATGGTTTGCTTATTTGAATTTGTTAGACAAAACTGGAGTTTTCTATCCTGTATGTAATGTTCTCAAAATGTGAGGACATATGGACCGGTGCCTAAAGTTATGTGTCCAGCCACGAGTGAATCGGAAGGCCGGAGTGAACATGGCCACCTCCTCATTTGAGTCTATAAATAGCACCCATGGGCTTATTTGTGAGACATTACCTGACACATTCCACGCGAGCCCGACTTGGTTCTGGATAAGAATGGGAGGAAGTCTCGGAGGATGTTTTATCCTCAACATCTCATGAGTGGAGGCACTGGCCTAAGTCTGTCTTGACTTGCAAGCTCAACAATTCGGTTGTTGAGGAATTGGATTCTTGGTTTTTAGTCGAGGAATTTGCTTAGGACAACAATTAAGGAATAGGGGGAAGTTGTATGTCCGCAAAATAAAAGGACATTTGGATGGGTGCCTATAGTTAAGTGTCTAGCTTAGTGTGGATAGGCCACCTAGAGTGAATTGGGCCACCTCCTCATTTGTGCTTATTAATAGGACCCATGGGCTCATTTGTGGGACATTCCTTGCATGGAGTGCATTGACTCTTGGCCCTTTTGCAGAGTCTCATCACCTCTAGTGGGTGATTGGTGGTATGGAACACAAGTCGCGTAGAGGTGGCTTCTTGCTTGGTTGGAGGCTCCTAGGCTCGGGGGTGAGCCCATATTGGCTCTTGGGCTTGGAGATGAGTCTGATAGCCACCTTTCTATTGTTTGTGAATATGGCTTGTGTCTTTGTCCGACAGGTGTTGGAAACAATGTGTCAAACTAGCACAAAACCCTAAAATTCCAGCATTCCTAATTTTCAGTACTTTAGCCAATTTTTGGGTACAAAAGACCAAAAAGTTTTATTAGCTTATCATAAAGAGCTTGAAGAGAGCTTTCATTTGGTATATAACACTCAATGATCAGAGTTCCAGATCCGGAGAAATGCCTAACCCCAATTTCTGTCATAAAATGGATGTTTATCTCATTTGAACCCTCTCATCACATAGATCAAGGAAAGCTAGGTCATAAGTCATCTGAAGGTAAAAAATAAGTGATCACATTCATTTAGTACATGAAAAGCATATTTGGCAGAATAATAATTCTAGTGCACAATCTCATGATTTCCTTTCTTTTTCGTATAGGATTTTAGCTTTTTAGAAAATTGATCGTGGGAGATTGCAAAAGCTATATGATAGGGGCCTTGGATCACAATAAGGCATTACCCAAGCATAGGAGATCAATGCAAGAGCTCTTGAAGGTTACTACTTGGAGGAGGTGTGCTCTACCCTTGGTGCGGCTCTGAGGAGATTGTAGCATCCAACCATCAGCACATTGTTGATTTACTATGAGTAACAAGTCTATATTAGTTCCTTACTTGTTAGGTCACTAGTTTCTAATTTAGGGTTTTCGAAACCCTAATTTCAGAATTTGGGTTTGTTGTAAAACAATTCTAAATTGTTCATATTCTCTATGTCTTCACACACGCACACTCTTCATACCTCTTAGGCACTTTACACACAAATTCTTGTATCTTGTTCCCTATTTCTGCCTAGATTCAAAGTTTGTAATCATCTACACATATTATAATTGGCCCTCCATAAAGATAGTATAGGTAGGCTTTGCTTACCATTACACATGAAAATATTGTCTACTCTATGATCTTTCTCTCAATCTCTCACTCATAAACTTGTGATTATTGTTATTGAGGCCCATCCCACTTCCTACATTTGGTATCATAGCATAGTTGACATACATCCTTAATAAGATCAGTGATTATAGACTTGAGAATGAAGACAAGCTTGAGGGAATGTCTAGTTATTCAATGTGGAGTTTTATGATGATGAATCTATTAGTATCAAAGGACTTGTGAAATATTGTCAATGACACTTATCCAAGGCAAAGACAAGTCGGAGAAGAAGCTACTTCATCTTCTAGAAGACTTGTTGTTCCTATTTCTGCTCAATAGGAGTTTAGTGAAGAAGAAGGAGGAACTACTTCATCATGAGTCTATACTACTACTAGATCACTTCCTAGAGAAGAGCAATCCAAAGGACTTGTGAAATATTGTCAATGACACTTATCCAAGGCAAAGACAAGTCGGAGAAGAAGCTACTTCATCTTCTAGAAGACTTGTTGTTCCTATTTCTGCTCAATAGGAGGTTAGTGAAGAAGAAGAAGGAACTACTTCATCATGAGTCTATACTACTACTAGATCACTTCCTACAGAAGAGCAATCCAGATGGGATTCAAGGGATGCATTGCTACGGGAGTAAAGAGACATATTATACCCTAAATCAGGCCATACAGGACCTCTCGTCAGGCTTGGTTGGAGTTGGAGAATCTCGATCAGAGGAGAAACCCTGCTAGGAAAACTCATCTAAGGAGATAACTAGCCAACATAAATATGAAAGTTAGTGAGTCAGTTAAGTCATATTTTGAAGCTCAAAGATTTACGAGATGAGTTACTCAATGTGGGAGTCAATATTTCAAATGAAGAGATTGTAAAAACACTTCTAAACTCACTTCCATCTACATATCGTGCTTTTGTTACTTTTTATCTCTTTACAAGAGATAGAGAACTTTCATTTGAAGAGTTGCAGTTCATGCTACTTCAAGTTAAAGATCAACAAAAAGATATGGAAGAGAATGATGAAGCCATATTATCATCATCAAAGGTTAAGAAGAATAAGGAGACCACAAAGAAGGAGAAGAAGAGTCTGCAAATTAAGAAGGAAAATAAGTCTTCTATTCCAAAACTTCCAGTCCTATCCTTAACGCTTTCTCTTCACCCAAAGAAAAATTTATTACTACATCTAATTCAAAGAAAGGAATTTGCCATTATTATAAGAAACCAGATCATCTCATAGCAGAATGTAGAACAAGGATTTTTAATGAGAAGAAGAAAGCATCAAGTAATGATGTTGAAGCTGAGTCAAAACCTAAGTCTTCTAAGGAAGAATCTTATGCATGTGTTACTATTGAAGAAATAGCTTTTGATTAGGCATCATTAAATGCAATCTTTGATAATCCTTGGATTTTTGATTCTGGTGCTACTAAGCATATGACAAGTTGCAGAAAGGTATTTTCTTCTCTTACTAACTCTTTAGGCAGAAGAGTTACCATTGCAAATGGTCATGATTTAGATGTTGTTGATGTTGGAGAAGTGAACCTAAAGTCAAGAGGAGGAGAAAATTTCACAATTACTAATGTTCTTTATGTACCAAAAATGAAGAAGAATTTGCTCTTTATTTCTACTTTCTTGTCAGGCGATTTTAAAGTCGTTTATAAGAAAGATTCATGTCAGATCCTCTCACTTGATGAGGAGCATTGTCTACTTCAAGATGAAAACAGAAGTGGCATGTTTGTTTTGTCCAAAATAAGTCATGTTGATGTTGCTAGGTGTACTACACCTAAGGAGATTATGAAGTTATGGCATGCTAGATTTGGTCATATCAATTACACAACTCTCAAGCTCATCAAAGATCATGATATGGTGGAGAGTTTTCCTACTTTTGGTTTACCAGATGATGCAGAATCATGTGAAGGATGTCTTGAAGGAAAGCTTCACAAACTTCCTTTCAAGAAGCATGGATACATCACGGCCACAAGGAATTGCACATCGTACATTTTGTTACGGTCTCAGGTTCGATGAGAACATATTCTATTCAAGGTTTCAAGTATTTCGTTACGTTTGTTGATGATTTCTTAAGATATTCATGGATTTACGGTCTTAAAGTAAAATCAAAAGTCTTTCCTACTTTCAAGAAGTTCTTAGCTATGGTTGAAAAATGAAAGTCACTCAAAATTCAGATTTTGAGAAGTGATAGAGGAGGAGAATACATGTCAAAAGACTTTTAAGTCTTTTCTTGAAGACAAAAATATTTTTCGTCAGCGCACAGCTTATATGCCAAAACAGAATGGTGTTGCAAAGAGAAAGAATAGGATACTTATTGAGATGATGTGTAGTATGATATCGTCCAAAAAGCTTTGTCCCAAGTTTTGGTTTGATGCAGTATATACACCTAATCACATTTTGAATAGATCTCTAGGTTACAAGAACTCCCCTCAAGGAGATGATCTAGATACAAGAAATAACTAGACAAGATCTCGTCATGTGAGATTACAAGAGGACAAGACGAGATGTCTAAGAACTAGACTAGAGAAGACTAGAACAATGAACAAGACAAGAAACGAAACTGGAACTTCGAGAGTACGTACTTGGGAGTCATGACTCCTTTAGCTCCGAAGATTGGCATTGGCAAGACTGAGAATGAATGTGGCCAACCCCTCCTTGTATAGGTTTTGTAAGGGTGGTTACGAGTTGATGATGTCATCGATGATGTCATCAACTGGAAACAAGACCTTGGGGTGTCAGAAGTTAGCAATTATATAGTCGATCTTGGGGTTTTGGCATGTTCTGGATGCAATGGAGCATTGGTTTCTCCAAGTTTTGAACCAATCATGAGATATAGAAAGTGACATGGAATCTACGGTTTAGGATGGTTTCCTTTGTGTCCATGACATCACCTCCCCCTCAAGCGACAAGCTCCACGAGGAGCGATTATGTGACTCTGAGATCTTCTAGAACTTGAATCTTCATAACTCTTGGTCTTTGTAGAGTTCTTGATATGTGGCACTGGAACATGATGATGATGGATATCTGTGATGAAACTGGAAAGGATTTGTAGTATATGTAGGTAGAGAATCAAGGCCATGATTCTCATGATGGGTAGTACTCCTCTTTTGATTTCGATGATGATCCTTCTGAAATGGGATAGTAATTGTAGAAGTGCTAATTCCAATTTGCTTCTTCTTCTTAGGATATTTGAATATCGTATGATCATGATCTCCACAATAAAAGCATAAGCCATTATCCTTTCGATATTTTCTTTCCTTTGGTGTAAGTTGTCTGACCTGATGATATCTAATTGCATGGGTTCTGGTTGAGTTTCTTCCAACATATGTTGTTGTAGAACAGATGTAAAATTATATTCTCGATCTCTGATAGAAGTTTTCTTCTCTTGCTTTCTCTCGAACAACCTATTATTACACTCTATTGCTTGATTCATGAACTCATTCAAAGAGTTTACCTTTGGCATGGTTAACATGAGGTCCTTGACATCATCACGTAAGCCCCATCGAAATCGGTTGATAAAATATCCTTGTGTCATGTGAGATCACAAATGATTTGTCTGAATTTTGATGCATAGGTAGACGTAGGCCTATTTCCTTGATGTAGCTTCCTTAGCTTTGTTTCGGGAACACGTGAACAATATCTCCAAACAAAGATGTGAAATCTTGAATAAAGGCCTTGAAATCATGCAAAATATCCATATCCTTCTCAAGGATAGGTGCAAACCATGAAAGAGCAGGACCACATAATAGAGTTCCTATGAGTCCCATAATAGAGTTCCTATGAGTCGTACTTGAGAAGCATCATCTGGGTATCTATTTGGTTGCATCCTTATGAATAGCTTCACTTGTTGCACAAATCTGGAAACTTTGATCTTGTCCCATCAAATTTCTCAGGCATGCTCACTTTTGGACTTTTTTTCATATTAGTTGTCATGGTGGCACTTGAAGAAGATTGATTTACAATGCTCAACAACTCTTTGATTTGCCTTTGAAGTTATGTGATTACATCTTGAATATTCTATTGCTGAAGCCTTTGTTGGTTTTCTCATATCTCTTGGACTTGTTGTTGAATAACTTTAATAAGTGCAGAAAACATTTCTTGTCGAATAATCTCCATGGCGCCTAGTCTTGATGAAGATAGTTTTGCCAAAATGTCAGGGGAGCACTAGATTGTGCTCTCTGACTACACTGGACAAGATTTTGGAAATACACTTATGATTACAAGAACACCCACATAGGGAGAACAATACAAGAATGTAAAATTGATACAAGCTGTCCCACAACCCGGGATTGATAGGTATGGATAATGGACCAGAGATCATACCGGACAAGAACTCCGTAGGTTTGAAGCAATATCTCTAGGTTACAAGAACTCCATTCAAGGAGATAATCTAGATATAAGAAGTAACTAGACAAGATTTCGGACTACGATTACAAGAGGACAAAGCTAGATGTCCAAGAATTAGACTAGACAAGACTAGAACAAGGAACAAGATAAGAACTGGAACTGGAACTTGGAGAGTACTTACTTGGCGATCACGACTTCTTGAGCTCCCAAGACTTGCATTGGCAAGACTGAGAATGAATGTGGCCAACCTCTCCTTATATCGGTTTTCCAAGGGAGATTCAAGGGCAGTTACGAGTTGATGATGTCACCAATGATTTCATCAATTGGAAACAGGACCTCCGGGTGTCAGAATTGAGCAAATAGAGTGTCGATCTTGGGGTTTTGGCACGTTTCGAACGCAATGGAAGCATTGATTTCTCCAAATTCTGAACCAATCATGAGATATAGAAAGTGACATAGAATCTAAGGTTTAGGATGGTTTCCTTTGTGTTTATAGGTTTATAGGATCTTCCAACAAAAGGGAGGATCCGCAAGAATCTAACACTGTCCCTCGTTTGACAGACGTAGGCTATTGGAACATTGATTGACTAGGTTCATACATAATCCAACTATCATTTAATTTACTTCAAGTTTATCATGAATAGCTACAAACTTGTGATCATTTTTCAATTTTCAAGGACTTGCAATTTTTTTGAAGTCACCCACTTTTTGTAAGGGACCATTTTAAAAAGTTGCATGTGTTGCCTCAATTTTGTTTTTATTGGCAATGTTTATGATTCCTTTGTGACATATGTAATATCCAATGCACATTCTTGTTGTTTCCTTTCTCAATTTACTTATTTGTGGTGTGCTCATGGCATGCTAGTCTGACTAGTGTGTCAAATAGCCACCCCTTCATGTGAGGCTCTTGGAAGTGCGCCTCGTGACATCTCCGCTCTAACATGGCTAAAGCATATCCTCGTGTGAGTCTATCGGTGGCTGCCTGTCCCATGCTGAAGGGGCCAGACAAGCTCGTGAATGTGACTCTGAGGGAGACGTAGAAAGTGACCACCTCAATTTGTCCATCACCAACGGTGAATCCTTCTCCATTCCTGACCATGGGGGAGGTGTGGAAGATCATGACCTTGGTCTTGCCAAGGTTTACTGTCAAGCCCCTATGTGTACAAAACTCATCCAAGGCATCCAGGTGGCGCTGTTAGCCCTTGGGTGACTCTGAAATCTCAGAGAGAGAGAGAGAGAGAGAGAGAGAGAGAGAGAGAGAGAGAGAGAGAGAGAGAGAGAGAGAGAGAGAGAGAGAGAGAGAGAGAGAGAGAGAGAGAGAGAGAGAGAGAGAGAGAGAGAGAGAGAGAGAGAGAGAGAGAGAGAGAGAGAGAGAGAGACTCACATATGGCAAAGGAGAATTGGCTCCAATAGTATAACTAAAATACTAGAAAACTTACAAGAAGAAGCTTCAAGTATGGAAAGTACAAGGAACTCGATGAATGATAGTGTAGAAGTGATTGTTTATGGGCTGATATGTATGTCTTGACTCTTCATATAGGCAATCCTAAAGCTTACGATTTTTCTCATAAAAGCTGATTTTAGTAAAAACTTGGCACAAGCACACCATTATCACTGTCTCATTGTCATTTCCAGCTATATGTGGTGCATTCTTTCCAGCTATATGTGGTGCATTTTGAGGGTTCAAATCAGATTTAAAAGGTGTCTTTACATGCTGAATGGTCATCTTTAGAGGCACAATTGTTCTTGAGTAGCTTTGGCTCATTGAATAAAGCATCTCGGCTGCATATTGCCGTCTTGGGTTGAGGTAACCATATCCTGTAGCCCATTTCACCTTTATCTCCATAACCCATGAAAATTCCTTTCATGGACTTTGCATCTAACCTCCTCTTCAACTCGGGCCTTATATCCACAAAAAGCATCACAACCAAAGATCCGTAGGTGGTCATATGAAGCTGGTTTGAGAGACCAATCCTCTTCTTGAATGCCACCTTTTAAGGACGTGTGAGGGGATCAATTGCAAACATGAGCTGCATTTTTAGAGCCTCTTCCCAAAATCCATAAGGGAGATTAGTTGTGGAGAGTGTGCATCTCACCCTCTCAGATAAAACCCTGATATACCTTTCAGCCATACTGTTAGAAGAAGGGTTGTATGGGACTGTTAGCTCCCTCTAAATACCAAGATTTTTACAAGATCTATTGAATTCAACACTTGTAAACTCACCTCCACTATCTTTATGTAAACATTTCAGCTTTCTATTTGTTTGGGTAGTCACAAATGCATGAAATTTCTTAAATGAAGCAAAGACTTCATCTTTATATTTCAGCAAATAAATCCAAAGCTTCCTAGAGTATGTTAGAAGTCAATGTCTTTATTGGCTTATCAATTAGCTTCACTAAGCATCAACTTCAAATCTTAGTTCTTCAACAGTTTTATAGCAGTTTTATAAACTACTCCAAGGAAAGCTCACGGGCGCGACATCCATATAGAACAGTCTTTCTAAACTCTTGTACAAGAAAACGAGGCGGACGACTTGGTCTAGTCCAAAGCCTCTTAAGACGTTCGCTGATCCACCCGAGTTCGAGTCCTGGCGCCGTTCGCGATAAAGATATGTTTTTGCTTTTGATGAAAACGCATACGCACGGACTGCGGAAGAGTTTGTTTATTCCATTATCGTTCTACGATCGTAGCTTTAAGCTTTTAGATTGTGCTTTTGGAGGATACTCACAAACTATATAAACAAGGCCTTGGCTCCTTGTATAATCACTCACTCAAAGATCTAGAGCTTGGAGATCTTCTTGAAGACAGAGTGTTCTCACACTCTTGAAGGAGGTGAAGTTGTGGTGAAGGAGATGCTACTCTCATTGCAGCAGGAAGTCTTCTACGAGGTGGTGGTAACTATCTTTTGTGAGTTAACCTTGTGGTTGATTTACAATTTCGTTACACTATTTTGTTAGCTTCGTTGCTTCATTCTCTTCACACACACTTAGATTATTTCGACATAATCTAAATTTTGTATCATCATCTTCTTATTCTTCCATTAGTGAGTGCACCACTTTATATGGTTGAGTAGTACTCCCATGTTGTAATTTGGACATCTATTATTTTTAGTGAAGTAAGCATCCAGCTTATGTTCCCTATCCTTGTCTCAAGATCTCTTTCTTTCTCTATCTCACTTATCATCTTGTCAATTAAGTTGTGTATGCTCAAGAGGTTTTAGTATTGGAACGATCCTGGGGCCCCAAATTCCAACACTTGGTATCAGAGCTACATAATTGACATACACACTTAAGATAAGATGAGTGAGATTAGAATTGAGATTGAAGACAAGTTGGATGGATCTTCTAATTATCCCATGTGGAGTTTCATGATGATGAACTTGTTAGTGACAAAGGATTTATGGAGTATCGTCAATGGATCCTTAACAAGACCAAGACGAGAAGGCGAAGAAGGGTCTACAGAAGCTTCAAGAGGTACTGGAATTGCTATTACAGAACCAACAGAAGAAGAGGTAACCACCTAGACATCCAGAGTCACTGCTAGGTCTTTACCTAGAGTTCCTCCTACTGAAGATAAGGCAAGATGGGATGTTAGAGATGCTTTAGCACTTTCATTCATAGCAATGAGCGTCAAAAAGCATATTCTACCACAGATCAGATCTTGCAGAAGTTCTAATCAAGCTTGGTTAAAGCTCGAGAATCTTTTTCAGAGCAGAAATCTTGCTAGAAAAGCTCACTTAAGGAGACAACTAGCAAATACAAGGATGAAAGCTGGTGAGTCAATTCAAACCCACATTACGAGACTCGTTGACTTGAGAGATCAACTTCTAAATGTAGGAGTTGAGATATCATATGAAGAAATGGTAAATACGCTGATTAATTCACTTCCTATTTCATATCAATCTTTCATAACCACTCTTACCCTTACCACAAGAGATAGAGAGGTTACATTTGAAGAGTTAGAGTTTTTGTTACTTCAAGATGAAGATCAGTTGAAGGGAATGGAAGAGAATGAAGAAGCGCTTTCATCTTCATCAAAGGGTAAGAAGAAGAAGGATAAGAAGAAGGAAAAACAATCCAAGAAGGAAAGTAGGTCCCTTTCACCTTCTACTTCAGATTCTGTATCTACGACATCTAAAGAGAATTCTTCTAAGAAGAAGGTAAAAATATGTTCTTTTTGCAAGAAACGTGGACATATTCAGTCAGAATGTTATAAAAGGATTGCAGCAGAAAAGAAAAAGGCATCAGGTAATGTTGCAGAAGATGATAAAAAAGGGAAATCTCAAGGTGATTCTTATGCCTGTATCACTATTGAGGAAGTAGCTTTTGATCAAGCAGCTTTACAAGTTCTTTCAGCACGTCCTTGGATATTCGACTCAGGTGCTACAAAGCATATGACAGGTTGTAGAGATGTATTTTCTTCTCTCTCCTATTCTTCAGGTAGAAGAGTTACTATTGCAGATGGCAATGATTTGGATGTTGTGGGAATAGGTACAGTAACCCTAAAGTCAAGAGAAGGTGGTGTTTTTCAAATATCAGATGTCCTTTATGTACCTGAAATGAAGATAAATCTGCTATCTATATCTGCATTTTTAAGTGATGGTTTTAAAGTTGTATTTGAGAAAGATCTTTGTAAGATCTTATCACATAAAGAAGACAAGTGTCTTTTACAAGGTAAGCATAAAGGAGGGGTCTTTGTTTTGTCAAAAATCAGTCAAGCATATGCAAGTAAGGAAACTGTCCAGATTCTAAGAAGTGATAGAGGTGGAGAATACTTGTCAAATGAGTTCCAGACATTTCTCGATGAGAAAGGTATTACTCGACACCTTACTATTGCTTATCCTCAGCAAAATGGTGTTGCAGAAAGAAAGAATAGAGTACTTGTTGAAATGATGCGGAGCATGATGGCGTCCAAGAAGCTTTCACCAAAATTCTGGTTTGATGCAGTACATACAGCTAATCACATTTTGAACAGGTCATCTACAAAAGCTTTAAAGGTAATCACACCGTATGAAGCTTATTATGGTAGAAAACCTAATGTGAGTTACTTCAGAGTGTTTGGATCACTTTCTTATGTACATGTTGAGAAAAAGGACCGAGGCAAACTAGATGTAAAGGCAAAGAAAGCTGTTTTTATTGGATATCCTGTTGAAAGCAAAGGATACAGGTTTTATGTTCCAGAAACAAGTGAAGTTATTCTTTCACGTAATGCTTATATTGCTGAAGATAAGGTTTATGATAAAGAAGTAGAAATTCCGGAGTTCATTAGTGAAAATGACTATGGAATTTTTAGAAAGATTCTGGATATACATGTTCAGCCATATCAGGAGGGAGTTAAACCTCAAATTCCTAGTATTCAAGAAAAAATTGAAGAAAGAGGAATTTCACAATCTTCTACAGAGTCAGTTCCACAAGAAACTTTGGTTCCAGAAATGGAAGAAGTTAAAGTTCCAGAAAGTCCTAGTACCTCGACAGGACAAGTTCCAGAACCTGTGGAAGCTGAAAGTTCAGAAAGAGTTTCCCCACTATTCAAGGATACACCTACGTGGTTATGTCAGACTTGGAAAGATAGTGATATAAAGACTTTTACTGGAAGAACAAGGAGTCAGACTAGACAACAACAACAAGATCATGTAAGAACAAGAAGTCAAACTAGACAGCAAAAAGATCATGTAAGTTTTGCTGAAGACTTCGAGATTCATGATATTTTGGCACTTACGACTGTTGAAGATGAACCTGCGTGTGTTAAAGATGCACTTAAAATTCCTATTTGGAGAAAAGCTATGCAAGAAGAGATTGATTCTATTCATAAGAATCAAACTTGGCAGCTATGTGAGTTACCAGAAGGAAAGAAGGCTATAGGTGTAAAATGGATCTTTAAAATCAAAAGGAAAGCAGATGGTACTATTGATAGATACAAGGCCAGGTTGGTTGTCAAAGGATATGCACAACGAAAAGGTATTGATTATGATGAGACATTTGCTCCTACGTGTAGGATGACTATTATTAGGTCAGTACTTGCTCTAGCAGCACATTTTGGTTGGCATATATATCAACTTGACATTAAGACTGCTTTTCTAAATGGTGATTTACACGAAGATGTGTATATTCAGCAGCCAGAAGGTTTTGAAGAGACAGGTAAAGAACACTTAGTGTGTAAGCTTATAAAACAGGCACCTAGAGCATGGTATGAAAAGATACATACATATCTTTTATCCATTTGTTTCCATAACTCAGATGCGGCTCCAACTCTTTATGTCAAAGCTGAAACAGGTATGATGATTATAGCAATCATTTATGTGGATGATATTATAGTCACAGGTCCCAGAGATGAAGATTTGCAGATATTCAAAGAAGAATTGAAGCAAACATTTGATGTGAATGATTTAGGCATTCTACATTATTATCTTGGGATTCAGTTTCTGTTTCGAGATGAGTGTATCTACATGACACAACAGAAGTACATTGAGAAACTTTTGGAAAGGTTTCAGATGGGTGATTCTAAACCTATGCAAACACCTATGGATCAGAACACGTCTTTACAAATGGTAGCAGATGCAGAACCATTTGATGCTACTCTATATAGTCAAGCAGTTGGTTGCTTGATATATCTTTGTAATACACGTCCTGATATACAGTTTGCAGTTTCTCAAGTATCAAGGTTCATGCAGAATCCAACAGTGTTACATTGGAAAGCAGTAAAGCGGATCTTTCGTTATTTGAAGGGAACTTCAAATTATGCTATGGTATTTTCGAAATCTACACATTTGTTACTAAAAGGATTTTCAGATTCTGATTGGGCAGGTGATAGAGACACTAGAAGAAGTACTAGTGGATTTTGTTTTTATCTTGGAGATTATCTTATCTCATGGTTTTCAAAAAGACAACCCACTATTGCCACTTCATCGTGTGAAGCTGAATATCGTGCAGCATTTACAGCTACTCTAGAGTCAGTATGGTTGCAGAAGATTTTCAGTTATCTTGATGTAAGAGTACATCAACCCATTCAGATATTTTCAGATAGCCAGAGTGCTATAGCTATAGCTAAAAATCCAGTGCATCATGCAAGGACAAAGCATATAGAGGTACACTACCACTATATTCGAGAGCAGATAGCTAAGAAGCACATTGAGCTGGTTTATATTCCTTCTAGTGAGAATGTTGTAGATATATTTTTACCAAAGCATTGACTAGAGATAGTCATGAGAAGATTTGCAGGTTACTAAAGCTTGTACCAATATAACATTGAAGGAAGGATTGTTAGAAGTCAATGTCTTTATTGGCTTATCAATTAGCTTCACTAAGCATCAACTTCAAATCTTAGTTCTTCAACAGTTTTATAGCAGTTTTATAAACTACTCCAAGGAAAGCTCACCGGCGCGACATCCATATAGAACAGTCTTTCTAAACTCTTGTACAAGAAAACGAGGCGGACGACTTGGTCTAGTCCAAAGCCTCTTAAGACGTTCGCTGATCCACCCGAGTTCGAGTCCTGGTGCCGTTTGCGATAAAGATATGTTTTTGCTTTTGATGAAAACGCATACGCACGGATTGCGGAAGAGTTTGTTTATTCCATTATCGTTCTACGATCGTAGCTTTAAGCTTTTAGATTGTGCTTTTGGAGGATACTCACAAACTATATAAACAAGGCCTTGGCTCCTTGTATAATCACTCACTCAAAGATCTAGAGCTTGGAGATCTTCTTGAAGACAGAGTGTTCTCACACTCTTGAAGGAGGTGAAGTTGTGGTGAAGGAGAGGCTACTCTCATTGCAGCAGGAAGTCTTCTACGAGGTGGTGGTAACTATCTTTTGTGAGTTAACCTTGTGGTTGATTTACAATTTCGTTACACTATTTTGTTAGCTTCGTTGCTTCATTCTCTTCACACACACTTAGATTATTTCGACATAATCTAAATTTTGTATCATCATCTTCTTATTCTTCCATTAGTGAGTGCACCACTTTATATGGTTGAGTAGTACTCCCATGTTGTAATTTGGACATCTATTATTTTTAGTGAAGTAAGCATCCAGCTTACGTTCCCTATCCTTGTCTCAAGATCTCTTTCTTTCTCTATCTCACTTATCATCTTGTCAATTAAGTTGTGTATGCTCAAGAGGTTTTAGTATTGGAACGATCCTGGGGCCCCAAATTCCAACAGAGTAGTCATCAACAAAAGAGAAACCAAAGGAGTTGTAGTTGAAATTTTAGCAAATGTGCTTTTCCACAAACTTAGTACATAAGTTCCCACTTGAAATGAGAGAAATCTCTGCAATAAAGGACTTGTAAATGAAAACCCAGCATTGCAGGTGCTGGAAACAACATGGACCGTTTAGGTTTTGGTAAACGCTTAAGCAAAATAAGACCATGTAGTAAAGAAGCTTGACCATATATAAGAAACATAATAAAAGAGGTTCTCTGCAATGAGAGACTCCGAAAAGCTCAAAATTTGCTTCAGTTTTGGAGTGGGCTGAAGTGATCCTCCAAAAACAACATTTGTATCGCAAAAAATGAAGGTATTTCACGAGGAAATTTTACCAAATGCAAGAAAATGGCTTCAACGTACCATAGACTGAAATAGAAGAGCATTTGGAGCAATTTTGTTGTGATGGAACAATTTAAAGCTTTGATACCATTTGATAGAGGATGCAAAGAGCTACATGGTGGTGTACAGAACTCCAAGGGAGTGGGCTTTGTGAGGAGAGAGAAAGTAAAGAGAGAAATCTGCATAGAAATTTGGGAAGAAGATGAAGGAGCTGAAGTTGAGAAGTCCCATTCAAATTATGAGAGTTTTGGGACCAAGTCTTATTCATAAGTTAATTAGGCCATTTGGGCATATTCAAACATGCGAATGAACAAAAATCATAAAAATAATGTAAATGCTTATAACTCCTCAATTCAGGGTCCAAAAATTATAACAAAAATATGTTTGGAAAGCTCTCTGAGAGAGCTATCACATGGAAGGGTCAAAATATATAAAAGGAGAGTCCTTGGAGCCTTTATCCCCAACAATCGCTTGGACTACTTTTTTTGTACCAATGTCCATGATACCTTGGTGGATATGGTCATAGATGAATCGACCTATTTACAGATTAAAGAAAATGAATCAATTATCAATTGATTTATCATTGCGTCCACAAGTATTAATGCATTATGCACAAATTACAATGCATTATGTAATATGCACATGGACACATGTCACATGTAACATTGCAATGTGTGTTCTCACTTATGTAATATGCTTCACATAGTTTGTGTGTATATGTTATGACATACATGTACTATGTGATATTACATAATGCATATCACATAGTACATGTAAGTCGTAACATAAACACACATAGTTTGCAACATATTACATAAATGGTAATGCACATTGCAATGGCACATGTGACATGTGCAATGTGCATGTTACACATTGCATTGTAATTTGTGCATAATGCCATAACAATGTGCATATTACACATTGCATGGTAATTTGTGCATAATGCCGTAATGCATTAACACTTATGAATCTTCTATGTAACATAATACATTGTGCATAATGCATTTACATATATGGATGCACATTGTAATTTGCAATGAGAAATGAATCAGTGAATCTTTAATCAATGATAAATTTGAAATTCGAGAAATTAAAATAGTGATGAAAGTGGAAACTCAGATATGATCATAGTATCGACAAGTGATGCATCTATGGCTTGAAGGAGCATGGTCCCTTTGCAACAAATAGTGTACTCATTCTGCTTTCTCATGTCCATCCATCTGTCTCACATGATTGTGCATCCATACTTTTCCCATGTTTCCTTCATGGGCTCAAGATCTCTCTCTAATGCGTTCTTTGCTCTTTTGAGATCCGTTGTCCTCAATTCTTCATAGGTAGACCCTTGCCACTAGTATCAGGGGAGCACTAGATTGTGTCCTCTTACTAGACTTGAACAAGATTTGAACAAGATTTTAAAAATATGCTTTTGATTACAAAATCACCACGCAAGGGAAATAATACAAGAATATAGAATTGTTACAAGTAGGGGAGGGGGGGGGGGGAGGGGGGGGGGGGGGAGGGGGGGGGGGGAGAGAGAGAGAGAGAGAGAGAGAGAGAGAGAGAGAGAGAGAGAGAGAGAGAGAGAGAGAGAGAGAGAGAGAGAGAGAGAGAGAGAGAGAGAGAGAGAGAGAGAGAGAGAGAGAGAGAGAGAGAGAGAGAGAGAGAGAGAGAGAGAGAGAGAGAGAGAGAGAGAGAGAGAGAGAGAGAGAGAGAGAGAGAGAGAGAGAGAGAGAGAGAGAGAGAGAGAGAGAGAGAGAGAGAGAGAGGGGGGGGGGGGAGGAAGGGAGGGAGGGAGGGAGAGAGAGAGAGAGAGAGAGAGGGGGAGGGAGGGAGAGAGAGAGGGGGAGGGAGGGGGAGAGAGAGAGAGAGAGGGGGAGAGAGGGAGAGAGAGGGGGAGGGAGGGAGAGAGGGAGAGAGAGAGGGAGAAGGGGAGGGAGGGGGGGAGGGAGAGGGGGAGAGAGAGAGAGAGAGAGAGAGAGAGAGAGAGAGAGAGAGAGAGAGAGAGAGAGAGAGAGAGAGAGAGAGAGAGAGAGAGAGAGAGAGAGAGAGAGAGAGAGAGAGAGAGAGAGAGAGAGAGAGAGAGAGAGAGAGAGAGAGAGAGAGAGAGAGAGAGAGAGAGATTTTCAGGTCAAGGAAATTTCTGCATCTACGCCGACAAAGATAACTTCTGAACATCGTGTAGTAGTATCTGAGCCTCTTCAAAAAGCATTGGAGTCTACTTCCACATTCTCTCAAGCCAGCCCAAAGGTCACAACACCTGATGCCATGAAGGAAGACCGCTCTGTTGTGGGAAGGCCCTCTCTGCATCAAACCAATGAGCGAGAGGCTCCTTCTCGCCATTTGTGGGTAGGAAATGTCTCTGCATCTGTGACGGAGGCAGAGCTAGCAGAACAATTTTCTAGATTTGGAGATATTGAAAGTATTACTGCCTATCCTTCTAGAAACTATGCTTTTGTCAATTTGAAGACTGTTGAGGATGGACTGTATGCTAAGAAGGGCCTACAAGGTACTATTCTTGGAGGAATGGCACTAAGGATTGAGTTTGCAAAAGGGGTGAGTGAAATACTCGAGTTTAATTTCAGATATAGTGAATGAAAATAGTCCGTGATTAAGCGCTTGTGATTCATAAACATCACATAATTCAGTTTGCAGCAGCTGTTTGGTGTTTGTTTTGTAAACTGGACCAGGAAAGAGCGAATTGTGAGCATTTAGTTGTGTAGCTGTGTTGCTCCTTTTTCATTAATGTTCAAAGAAATTGTTAAGGTGTATGATGTAAATTTTACTGTTTAGTCGATGGAAGTGCATCTTATTGTAAAGTGCCATGTCTGCGTAACAAGATTAGCGAGTTTAATCCCTTTATTTAAGCAATAGTAATCTTCTTTCTGTTTATCTTCCTGCCCAGCTACCTGTGCATAGTTGTTTTCTGTCATATCAATTCTTGAACCCTGTTCAAATACCATATACAGATGACAATTAGGACTTCATGTTAGGTTTGGCTCAACTTAGTTGGGAATATTTTGTTGGTTAAATAAACTTGGTGCAGAAGTAACTACTGCAGAATCCATCTCGCCATCAAGCCATGCCTGTATTTCATTTCTGGACATTCGAAGGTTGTGTTGCAAAAAAACTTGAAAATTTTGTAGATGAACTGACTATTTGAAAGTTAGCTTTTGCTTTGCACACCATGACTTGAATGCAAGTTCTTGATAGTTGCAACTGTATTTGCTTGATAATGTAATTTTTAATTTGAAAAGGAAGTTATGAAGGCCTGTATTTTGGAGGCAATGGAAGAGAAGCATGAACGGAAATGAGATAAGTTGAATGTACAGAAGCTGTAAGTACAATAAAGAAACGCATGCAAAAGGACTCAAACATCATGAATAACGAAGTGAAGAAATAAGAGCTCGCTTGCTTCATATCTCTAGAAGAAGAAAAATAGCAGCAGGAACACACAGAATATGTGCAAAACAGTGCATATATATGAGGAAAGAGATGGAAGAAAGCTTTGTCCCATATACATGTATATATATATATATATATATATATATATATATATATACATGTATATATATATATATATATATATATATATATATATATATATATATATATATATATATATATATATATATATATATATATATATATATATATATATATATATATATATATATATATATATATATATATATATATATATATATATATGTGTGTGTGTATATATATATATATATATATATGCACACATATATATATATATATATATATATATATATATATATATATATATATATATATATATATATATATATATATATATATATATATATATATATATATATATATATATTCCAAAATTAGAGAGAAAAAAGGAACCTTAGAAAATAAAAACAGGGCTAAATAAAACTAGCCATCCAATGTGTAAGCACTACTTCTGCCTCTTTCTCATGTTGATTTTCTCTTTTCGACTTGCAAGCATTTGTCAATTGAAGCAGCAATCTAGAGTGCTCATCTCTATGAGTTGGTTACTTTCTGGCACATTTGTGCACTTCATAGTTGGAAAAATTTTACGTTCCAAATGCTTTGGAATTACATTCGAAATAAATTTAGTGCAGAAGTAACTACTGCAGAATCCATCTCACTATCAAGCCATGTCTGTATTTCATTTCTGGACATTTGAAGGTTGTGTTGCAAAAACACTGTAGATGAACTGACTATTTGAAAGTTAGCTTTTGCCTTGCACACCATGACTTGAATGCAAGTTCTTGATAGTTGCAACTGTATTTGCTTGATAATGTAATTTTCAATTTGAAAAGGAAGTTATGAAGGCCTGTATTTTGGAGGCAATGCAAGAGAGGCATAAACACACAGATTTTGAAGAAGAAAAATAGCAGCAGGAACACACAGATTTTGTGCAAAACAGTGCATATATATGAGGAAAGAGATGGAAGCAAGCTTTGTCCCAGTATTCTTACTGAATTACTATCCAAAATTAGAGAGAGAAAAAAGGAACCTTAGAAAATAAAAAGAGGGCTAAATAAAACTGGCCAGTATTTTAGAACCTTTCTCAGTTGTCTCTGTCCTCTCTCTCTCAGCCTTCTTTTGCCTGCAAATGTCAAGTTTGTTGTCCCTCATTGGACAGCTTGCATATCTTCTTGGTGCTTCTTGGACAGGAAAGGAAACTTGATTAATGTCTGAAGGCTTGATCAGAGAGCTATGGGTCTAGCCTCATTGGACTTTGTGGAGAAAGTGAAAAGTACTTTATTGCACTGTCTTGTTTTTCTTTGATGTATCTTCTACATTTCAAGCAAATTTCAATCCGTACCATCCTTCCTTTTTCATTCTCTACTTCATACTTTGACATAGTCAATGCAAAGATGGAGCAGAGTCAGCAGACCTATTAATGGGCATCCGATTTCCATCCTTAGCCATCTTGGCTTCTCCCCTTCTTTTTTTTTTAGCAAATATGGAAGACATAAGTCAAGCTGAGTTCATTAATCAGCAAGTGGTATGGGAAGTCAACTTAGGAGAGGTAACATCTCTGCATATGGTTGCACAAGCAATAGACAAAAGAAATAACAATAAAACATGATATATATGATAGATATGGACATGTAGGAGATGGTATGGAGAGAATGCAAGATTGTTTGCAAAAATTGGAGAGCATTGCTTCTATATGCAAAAGAAGAGTAATGTTCAACCACCTAATTGTTGGAAATTAGGTAGGCCCATAACTACAAACACAGATTCCAGGATCTTCCAACATTGACAGACATGAACATACATCACTTAATCATACAATGATGAGACAAAGATAGAGAGAGATTAGACAACATTTTCAAAGTGTTACGTATGCCACTGCTTACTCACACCATCATATATACAAATGTCAATTTACAATGTGGGAGTCAAAACCTCAACCACTCTATGTGAACAGAAATAGATGGAAGAGTGTATGTACAAAATTTACAAGAATATTCAGATGTAGGGACAGAAATCTGAATATGTATGAGATGTAGGACCTGATAGGTTGTAGAAGAGTGAATAGGAACCGAATGAACCTTAAAATCAAACCCTATGTATAAGGTTCACGAACCCAATCTACCATACTGCATACTTTGATCTTCATGCATCTTGACATTATCTAGCTCTCTTTTTAGAAGGGAAATTCTCATGATGTTGCAAGAAGATAATAAATGTGGAAGAGTTTCTCAAGGTTCTTTAGCGATTCAAGAAGATTTATTTTCGTTATTCATTTAGTTTTGGATTCAAATTTATTTTGTGTTTGAATTTTGTTCATTTTTTCTATATTTTTAATACTTTATCTTAATCTTATTCGTTTTCATTTAAGTTGTTGCAGTTGTATTTTCTTATGTGTGTGTTTTTGCATGTCATACATTTGTTTGTAAGTTGAAATAAATTTTTACTTATGAAGGCATATATGGTCTAGTTTGTCACTTTTGTCCTTATTTGGCTAGAATAAGATAGCATAGAAAAGCTCGTATTTCTCCTTAAAATGTTTACTTGTTATTTATTTTCATTTATTTTAAATCATTTTTTCTTGTTCTTTGCTTTTTTTTGGTTTGTATTTTTATGTTTTATTTTTATCTTATTCTTTTGTTGGAGTTGTTCTTCTTGTATTTTCTTATGTATGTATGTGTTTCTTAACTTTTGTTCCTTAACTTTTGTTTGTAAAGCTAAATAAATGAACTTACGAAGATATATGGTTGTGGATCTGAGCATAGAAGTCTTGGAAGTTCCTAGGACAGCCCATCTCTAGACAGCACGAAAATCTGAGTGTCCAACATAGACCCAAGGAAGCATAAAGATCATATGCATACGCCAAGGTTGTCTATTAGAAGACTGGAGATTAGTTCGCTGAGGCTATGTAGTGCCACCATGAATATTCTGTGTTATTTTTTATTTGCGGTTGTTGCATTGACCTATGATATATAGCTTACATGCATCCATTGGCCCAAGCAACATTATGAGCATGCAACTGTCTGCGACTGCAAGTGTATCAATGCACAAAAATAGCTGGCAATCAAGTTTCTGTTTGGTTAATGTGCTGTAAGGAAAGGTTCAAATTTCTTTTGCAGGCCATCTTCACAGTAGGTTCTCACTCTTTGTAGATCTTGTATTTATAGTTAATGTTTGATGTCTCCTAAACACTGCCTTTGCAATTCTGGTTGTCTGTATTTTTCAGGCAAAGCCCTCAAAGCATCTTTGGATAGGGAATATTTCTAGCTCTGTGACAAAAGAACAGTTGGAAGCAGAGTTCAAAAGGTTTGGTAGTTTAGAAGACGTGCGGATACTGCGTGAGCGAAATTGCGCATTTGTTGATTTCACAAGAACTGACGATGCAGTGGCTGCTTTTGAAAATATGAACAAGAAATTGTTTGGAACAGAAGAATTATGTGTTGAATATGTTAAATCACAGCTCCATCTTAAAAAGGCAAGTGTCGATACTTTTCCTGAGCAGCTTTGAATTGAACTCTTGATGAGCATTAACATTTGAATTTCTTTTGGGATGTTCTTTTGATTTAGGATTCGTGATGTTGCCAATTCAGGAAGTTGTAAAGGGGCCTCCAATACCTTGCAATTATGCATCTTATGAGTACATTACATATATAATTTCTACTATCTGAAAAAGGCATATAACTTCATTTGGCCACCCAATGTAGATGCTTTTTTAACTTTGAACTTCCCTTGTGATAGTCATGCACAATTATAACTTTTTTAGGACATTTGATACAGGATTGATAATGTAGTGATTCTTTGGATATAGGATTTACATCATTGTAGATTCGCACGATCTTAGAGAGGCTTCTAATAGTACCTTGCAGCCATGCTTTGAATGAATGATTATATTTATGTGCATACCTTGTATTGGAGACGGATCTTTCACAAGCTGACCGATCAACCATAAAAGACTAACGAAATCTGCTTGAAGCGTCATGGCCCATTATCTTGCATCCCTAAGTTAAATTTGCATTATTTTCATGAAATGAAATTCTCTTAAAGGACTCAAAAGTGTGCTGTTGATTGTTTTGCCTGAATCATATATGGGGCAATCAATCGGAGGAGAATGTCATGAAATGTTCTTCAAGCATTATGGCCATTATCTTGTGCCGTTAACATGTATATTTATGCATATGATCCTTCAATGCAAAAGAATTTCTTGTCCGAGTCTCATGAACGATCGATCAAGATGAGACCTCGGTTTTGATAATCAATAATCCAATATATAACTATCGTTTTCAAGTTTTAGTTAGAAAGCAGTTTCAGATAGTCTGACAACACAAGTTGTCTGAATTGGTGGTCAAAGTAGATGGCAGCACACTTCATATAAGAAGTTAGCATTACAAGATAGCTCTACTATTAAGAGAAATGCAGACTCTTATCTTGCCTTTGTAGACCTTGAACTATTTTGGTCTTTTCATGTGTCTCGTCAGGTTAGTGGCCAGGTTGTGTACATGTTAGTTTAGAGATAATGGTCATGACCACTTGGATTGGCTGTTTGTGGGCATAAGGATTATAAACTGATTGCTCCAGCTAGGTTCTTTTTACATCACATCTTACTGAAAATACTTTGGCTGGATTTTTTCAAGTAGCATGTCTTTTTGAAGTTGTTTTTTGGTGTTTACAGCTTTTAACATATTGATGTACTCAGTGTATTCAATGGTGATTTCAATGGTGATTTTCTTTCTCCCCCTCCCCAAATTGCAGGATACTAAATCAGAAGAAAGGCCCTCCTTACAAGAAGCCATTGCGAAAGCTACTGCAGGCTTAAAGCCTGCTTTTGACAGATCTAGAAATATGAAAGATGAACCCAGTGAGATTTTATGGGTTGGCTTTCCCATATGCATGAAAATAGATGAGAGAAAATTACACAAGGCTTTCTCACCTTTTGGTTTGATTGAGCGAATAACCACTTTTCCAGGGCGTACTTATGCATTTGTGCAATTTCAAACCATCAAGGCAGCAACAAGAGCAAAGAATGTATTGCAAGGAAAGCTCTTCAATGATCCACGTGTTAGTATTAGTTTTGCAAAGAGTGAGATCGGGCCAACTGATCATCATACTCGGGCTTCAGGATCTTGGATGTCATCTACCCCATCAAATACAAACCTGCCACCACTCCTTTTTTCTAAACCACCTGGATATGCAAACCCCAGAAATGACAGATTTTTAGGGTCCAACAATTTTCGACCACAAAGTCCTAATGTCTGGAGACACCCTGACGGTGACATGAAAGATTCAGGTCTCCTTCTTCAAGCTTCTCATAATGAAGGGAGCTTTGGGGATGATGGTGCTAGAGGTATGTGGCCAAGATCTGACATGAACATGTGGGGGAATCCAGCATTGCCTGAGGGAGCTTTTGTTCATAGCAAGCATTTGCAAGAGGAAAGATGGAACTTTAATAATGAGTCTTCTTTAGATAGGAGAGAGCCTAGAAGGCCACTGGCAACTGGGAATCCATCTGATAGGATAGGGTCTGTTGATGTACGGTCTCCAGAACCTAGAGATGACAGGAATTCATTTGAAGTTGTCAAGGCACAAGATTATATATCCAAGGTTGCTAACATCGGCAAACCCCCTCGAGATAATTGGGAGGATTTTGAGGCTTTGAAAAGGCCCACAAAAAGGCCTGCACTCAGTTCCAATACAGATATCCCAAGACCAGTTGAAGGAAATTGGAATAATGCTGCTAATCATTTGAAGGAAGGTTTTCGATGGCAAGGTGTTATTGCGAAAAGTGGCACAGCAGTTTGCCAAGCTCAGTGCTTCTCGATTGGGAACACATTCAATTTTGTATTGTAAGTTAATCCAATTTGTATTGGGAGTTAACGTTTATGTAACTAGACTCTTTTTCTTGTTGCAGTTGGTCAGATTCTAGAAGAAACATGTGTTTATTCATTTAATATCATCATCAGGATTGGTATCATTTCATTTAACACATAGTACTAGATTTTTCCAGGCAAAGATATTTCAGTACTTGAGGATGGTGCATATCACTACTTAAATTGTTTTGATAATAGTGCATGCTCACAGACAGCTGTTTTCTCCTTGATTCTATGACAGAGAATATAGTCTGGTCGACAATCGACCTCTTGGGACCTATAGACCTTTCTGATTTGTTTTAGGTTTCTTTTAGATGCATGCTAATCTGCTGCAACATGCAAGCAGACAGCAAAGCTGTTGAGCATCTATAGGAATCCATGCATTTGTTCATGTAAGGCCTAGGATATTGTTTGAGCACTTTAGTCAGTCTGGTCAACTGTTCGTCTTGTTTTGAGATTTTTTGTAGCATCAACAACTAAAAAGTACAGACAATTCTGGTAATATCAATCAGCAAAGCATCACTGAAGTGGGTGGTTTTCCTACATATAATTTACTCTTCTATAGCAGAAAATATAATGCCATATTTGACTCAATCTCTATTTGTAATCTATATTACTTTGGTCGATTAGAGGAGATTTGAAGCATAAAGACGAACAGACAAATATTTTGTATCCATTTTGAGTTCACATACTTGCATAGTTTTTGCTTGTATAATGTTTTAACATATTGTATACAATAAGATGTTTGATTCCTAAAATAATTCTACCTTGTTTTACCATGTTTCAGCCCTGAAGTTGTCAATTGCACAGCACGAACTAGTCTGGATATGCTAGCAAAGCACATCAGCGAAGTGGGTGAATTTTCACTGGTTGCATTTGTTCCCCACGGAGAACTTGATGTAGAGTCATATCAGGAGTTCATCAGGTATCTCTCTGAAAAAAGCAGGGCAGCTGTTTGCAAACTCTCTCAGGAGTCCATTCTGTTCCTAGTGCCCCCATCAAGTTTTGTGGAGCATTTTTTGAAGGCACCGACAACAAATAAAATTGTGGGTGTTTTACTGAAGGTGCAACAACCATCTTCTTCATCCAGTACGCAAGCAACATCTTTTCAGCATATGCAGACGGGAGTAAACGTTTTTCCTGTTTCAACACCACAACCACTTCTAGAGCAGAAATTACCGGTAGCGACATCTACGCAAGCTGTCATCCATGGAACAAAAGGAGAAGATACATTATTGCTCCCACAAAGTTCTAGCTTCGAGCCTTCTAGGTCAAATTATCAATCTTCTGGTGACATACCATCTGCAGGAGGGTTGAATGCAAGCTTTGCCATCCCGAATGTAGATGATGGCCAATTAGCACACATGCATTTTTCTACTGGTTATGTTTCAGCACAGCAACAGAAACAGCAGAGTTTGGCTCTTCCAGTGGGTGGCTTCAATCTCACAGCAACCAAAGATTCACATCTACATCAAGAGATCAACATGCGGGTCAATCCCTCATTATCCATGCCAACAAACAATCAATCTTCCACTAATCCATTACAATACACACAGACCCAAATGCAAATGAATCTTGTGAAAAATGATTCTCAAACTTCTGCTCCTTACCCACAGCAGCCACCACTTCCCCAATATCCACATCCGAGTGCACAACAGAAGCAACCTGCTCAATTGGCACAAATCACCTCCCTCAATGTACAAACTGCTCATCCAGACCAGTTTTCTCAATTTACACCCCATTCTAGTTCTCAACTGCAACAATTCTCTGACAATTTACAGGCAGACCTGCAGTCACAAACTGCATTAGGTTCACATCTTCATCATCAATCCAAACATCAAATGGGAGACATGTCCAACTTTTCTCAGAACAAAGACCAATGGCCTGCTATTCAACAGTCCAATCCACCCTCAGCAGGTCAGATAGGGGTGGACACAAGTAGGACACAAACAACTGCAGATGGAGAACAACATGAACTGATACGATTAGCCCAACAAAAGCTTTCAGAAGCCAAGGGAGGGTCTGGAGAAGACAGTAAAAGATTTCAAGCTACACTTGAGCTTGCTGCTGCACTTCTACAACAATTACAGCAAAGAGCGAAGTAATTAGTGCCACCTGATATCACAGCTTTCATCTACTCACTTTGCACCCACTGAAGGGGATGGTGTGAAGGCTGGTTGTTGCAAATCACAGATGTGGTTTCTTTATGATGTCCATGGATTAACCAGATGAGATATGTGTACTCTCTGAAACAAACTTTTCATCTCGCAACGGGAATCTTGAAGCTATGCCTTAATCCATGAAGGCACTTCATATCCGTCTTCCTTGTAATAGATATTTCTGTTTGATTATGAAATGGAACAGAGGCCTGTATTGTAATTTCTCTTGGTCACTCATTAAGGATAGCAGGAGTATTATTTCAGTAGTCTTTTCACACCATTAAAAATATTAAAAAAAGTTCAACATGTTGTGCAGATTGCAGACATGCCTGGACATTTCTGTCTCTCCACTATCATGCATTAAATCCCTTGACAAGAGCTGTGTGTGTGTGCGCGCGTGCGCGCGTGCACACTCTCCCTGTGCACAACACACACATGTCATGTGTATGTGTTCGGTTCTTGTGAAAAAACTCGAGGTAAAGCTGTAAATCCAGAAGTACACCAGATGGATACTGTCATTTACCTTGAAACCTCCATTTTTCTGGGCGATTTCAGGCATGAAAAAAGATAAAGCACGTTACCATGTATGTATTTAAATGCAGCTTGAGGACATGAGTAGGATGAATGAGTGCGAAATTCTACTGGCACAGCAAGTTTTTTCGCTTTTTGTTCCCTTGCACGCGAGTTCCGATGTATCGTTTCTTTTACTTTGTTTCAAGTTGGCGTATGTCGCATGTTTAGAACGATTAGGTTGGTGGTTGTGCTTACTGGGACATTGAAGTTTATGAGCCATAAAATGTTTTTCCAATGATTGCACTCATTTTTCTCCTATAAATGTGAATCTATTCATGTGGAGTGTCTGTTCATTTTCTCAATCTATAAGAGAGCAGTTTGGAGAGCTCTCCATTTTCAGAGACGTGGGCGCTGCACTTGAGGGGTTCTCCATGGAGTAGGAAACTATGTGACACGTTTTGGTGTAGTCCAGCCTTCACACAATGATCACTCATAAGAAAACAGAGATAGAGTGCTTGCACTAGATAGAGAGCATTTGACACAATTAATTCGTGGGTGCAGTTCCACCAAATGTGATTACAACATATTCACAATATTACAAATAGATTTAGACTGATAGAAGTACAAAGGACCATTGATACAAAAATGAGCGTACATAGGACAGACAAGGGAGATGAAATTACTAACAAGGGATTTAGCTCATGTTCACAATAGGTTTCCACACAAAGTCAGAAGTGTGGAGAAAAACAAACCAAGGATGCAACACATACACACGAGGTATTTGATGAATCAAGTAGCTTCTTGCCTCCGCTAGATCTTCTCTCTTCAAGCTTTCTCATGTGCATACCACTATCTTGCTCTAATCACTTATTGCAACAACATTTGGGATCTTGTCTCTTGATTTTTGCATTACTATACTTTCCTTTGCCCATATGCCTACTTCCTAATGAAATGGTCTCCACCACATCTATAACATGGTCCTCTTGGGGCAGGGGGTCTTATTGCGGGTTTGTTTGGAGCTAGGGCCCTTGGGGCAGTATACCTGAGGTTAGCATATTCAGGTTTGTATGAGCTCAAATATCCCTTGTAACCATAATAACGTTTCTCATAGGTCTGGTCATACTCCATAAGACTAGTGTTAGAGGAGTAGTAATCTCCTTGAGGTTGATCAAATCCCTCGCTAAGGTTTTTTGTGTTTGTCAATGGGGTGACTGGTACAATTGCTCTCTACATGTTTTCTTTCGGTTGAGCATACTTCAGTAGCACTACATTCTAAGGATGTGGGGGTTGTTGCCCTAATATAGGTTGAGGTTGATCGTATCATGTGTAATCATATGGTTTTGGTGCCATTGGTGGTAATGGGTATGGGCCATATCTAGGAACCTCTCTGCCTTGATCTCTAGGGGATATCCATAAGGTTGATACTGTGGTGGTGTAGAGGGTCTAGGCTATCTATTGAAGGGGCAATTTTCTGTGCTATGATTGGTGTATTTCGATTCAATGTGACAATGCAAATTGGGTACCTAGGCTTATTGCCTATTGTAATAATAGGGTTGTGGGGGTGCCCTCCTCTTACACAAGTATGACATGGATGGTCCCCACCACAATGCATGCACCTTCTTAGCATGGGTATCCTCAAGGGAGGATTCTATTAGTTTTTCTATCCCTAGACACCTAGCTTCTTAGCCACTAATTCTACGAGTTCTTCTACATTGCTGGTGTTAGAGGTTGCATTACTAATCATGTCCTCTAATTTTATTGGGTTCTGTGGGATTTTCAGGTCGTCTGCTAGGTTTTCTTCCAAGTCTATACACTCCTTTAGGCAGTCACTCAAGGTCTGTAAGCGTTTCACATAAACTATAGTATTCCATTGGTTAAGCTCTAAAAACAGAGATATCATCTTTTGTTGAGAAGGTCTCTCTGTCACGGGACACCTTTCCACATATTGATTAAATTGTATGGCTTCTGTTTTTACGGTCTTATTAGGGGTCTGTTTGAAGCTATGAATCAACAAAGAGGATTTCTGCTTGATACCCCTCTTGGTGAACTCACCAATGAATTCTTGAAAGAATTGTTCAATGTTTGGGTCCAAAGGTTGGAACTAGGTCAGTGTTATTCCAGTAAGGGTGAGGCCAAAAGATTTGTATTGGACAAAGAAGTTGTCCACCTATTCGGTGTGTAGCACTTGCTTGAATTTAGCAATATGATCATATGGTTCTCCAAAACCATCGTAATGATTCCTCATGCACTTGGCTAATTGAATAGGCATTAGTCTTCTACCTAGCTCTGGTGGTCAAACAGCAGGACGTATTGGTTATCTTGTTCCACCTCTTTATGATGGTCTCAACTGAAAAGGTGGCCTATTCACATTTCCACTTCGAGGGCTAAATTTTTGTGATTGTGCATACATGAAAGTGAATATTTTCCTATTCGAAAAATGGATCAATCTCAAGATTTTTAGGAGGGCATTTCTTCCCTGAACAAATGGCCAAGAGAATCCTTTTTTCTAGATTATGGTAGATTACATTGAACATGGATTCAAAAAGTTATGTGGAAATGTGTGACATATGTCAGGACCAAATAACCTTTCCAAAAAGATCAAATTCCACTCGGACTTGTGATGAGTGGTAGAGCATTTTCTAAATGGGTAATGGATTTTGTTGAATCTATTTGCCCACTTGCAAAATTCCTTCATGTAGAGTACATTATAATGACAATTGAATATTTGAGCAAGAGCTTCAAGACGTGATGCTTAGACCACTGCTAAATTTCAATTCGAAGAAATATTCACTATATATGGTTTATCTGTTGAAATAGTAAGTGATAAGGGAAATAAGTTTATAAACGAAGTTAATGAAAGCACATCAAAGGATTTTCTAATAGTGCACAAGAGTTCAACTTCCAATCATCCTCAAATTAATGGTCAAGATAAGAGTACTAACAAGATTCCATGTACAATACTCATGAAATTAGTAAACAACAAGCGCTCTAATTGGGGCAATCAATTGCATCATGCAATCTGGTCCTATTGAGTGGCTTACAAAACAGTGGTAGGAACTACACCATTCAATTTGGTGTATGAAAAAAAATGCTATATTACCCATAGAATTTTTCATTCCTACACTGAGAGTTGTGAAAACCTATGAGTGGACTAGTCATGAGTTATCCAATCATGTGGAGTTATTAGAGCAATGACAAGAAACTCGTTTGAGAGTTGTAATAGGCATTTACATTGCAAAAATGTAACAAAAAGTTTACTATGATGCCCATGTTAAAGAGTTTACAAGAAGGAGACTATATTTTAGTGTATATACTAAAACAACATGCCAAAAAGATTAAAAAAAGAGGCCACAGACCATTTGTAACCAACAAGATCTCCATTGGAGGTGCAATCTAGTTAGCAACTTTGGAGGGTGATATTTTGTCCAAGTACACTGGTAGATCTTGTGTCAAGAGGTATCTTGAACCCTTGATAGATGAGATGATGACAATAATCCAAATTGCTAAAGATCAAAAGGCCAAGCAATTAAGAATTAGAGAAGAATCTAGGCAAAGGATTATGTTTTGTAAATGATTGATACAAGGGATTTCTTACCCTCTTCCTTCCCCTATCCAAGTTTTCACACTAGGAGCTATAGATGAAGGGCCTTTGGAAAAGATGCCATGATTGCATGCCATGCTAGGACCATAGTTCATATGGCATACATAAACTCAAGCATAACTAAGAGTGTGATGTGTATGGAACTAGGTTGGGCAATACAGAAAACAATTTTTCAAACAAATGTGGACATCATTGATGTACAAGGATGATAACTAACTTGTCTCGGAGAAATTGTGATCTTGATTAACATTGGAGGAATTAATATCTTTACAAGAATTCTTCGTTGTTGATGAGTCACACGTAGAAGATCAAAGCATATTATGACAAGGATGATTAAACAAGCATTCTACATTTATGGATTATTCTTTGGGATGTGTAATGGTTGATAACGAGCATACATGTGATACATTATCATTTTTATTCATGATGTTTCACATCAAGAACTGAATGCTTGATTGCACTTCATGATGTGCATTCCCCTAAGCTTCCAATGGGCACATCTTATGATGATATTTCCATCAATAGTGAATGTGAAGAATAGACTCAATCACCAAGAGAGGAGGGTTAATAGAAGATCCATAACCTTCAATAGATATTTGGAACATTATGTCGATGGAGGATCCAAAGAAGGCCACTGGTGATCCTCCACCGAACGCAAGACCATCAAGGAGGAAATATCATCCATGTCATCATTCTCCACATACCAAGAGTTGAAAAATTTGGGTCCCCAAGGCTCCATTTCAAGTTCACAAAGGGGAACCACAAAATGTACCTAAACAATAAGGTAGGTCAAAGCAAGGGAGAACCAAAGAACCAAAGCCATCATTAGGCAAGATCCCAACCCAACAAACACAACAATTTTGGGTGCCTAATTAATCTATTGTAACTCTACAAGGAAGGTCATAGATATGGGTGCAGAGGAAATTTTTAGACACATAAAACCCCGTGATCCATTTTGAGAAGAAAAGCTCAACAAAAAAACAAAAGAAAAGCAAGGGTAAGAGAAAAGTAAAGAGGTCAAAGAAAATCAACACACCATGTATACTACTAAGAATATAGTAAACAATGAAGCGGGTTTGGAAGCCAAAGACATCAATGGATCCCATAGGACCAAAGAGCCAACCACGATGGATACCTAAGAACAAGACTCACCAAGAGACAAAGCAAAAAACTTCAACCCTAAAGAAGTAGAACACTGTAAAAAAATGGATCCTTATTAGGAGGATTGATCCGCTATCAACCGATCATTGATTAATTGAGTCATTTTAGAATCCAACAAATGCCTCTAAGTAGAGCCTACATTCACTTATTCAAGTTATGTAGCTCCATAAGAACCCTCAACATACAAAAACCATGTGCCAATCACACAATCTGATCCTAATAGAAAGGCCATTCCTAATTCTAGATGGGACATTTGCTAGCTTCCCCAAGATAAGGGTGGGTTGGGAATCTTCAACATGACTTCTTTGGCAAACAAATTGATTGCTACGTGGAATATCAAAGCTTGTTCCAACAATAAGAATCTTGGGCCCAACTTTTATTAAAAAACAAAAAGCAACTATTTTTGATTGAATCCCCCATTCTAGAGACCATGTTATCGTAAGGAATTTTGCATCGTTGCAACTTATATTATAGTGTCTTAATAAATATCATTGACTTAAGTTAGTTATCATTGAAAATTTGTATGTATTCTGACTAACGTGTGTACTTATGTACTTATGTGAAGTGTGAATAATATGTGTGCACTAATAAATCATTGAATAAATAATATAATTGATAACTAGATTAATGAATATAATAAAATAAAACTAATTAGACAAATTAATTGACTTAATAAATAATACATGATTAATCAATAAAATTCTATATCAGTATAAAAGCACATCAAAATAAATACGACAATAATATAAATACAAATAAATAATACTGAACTAAAAAATTAATAAATAATATTGAAATACAAAAATAATAAATAATAATTCAAATATTATGTTAAGATGAAATAATAATATTAGTGAATTGATGATAGATATAATTATACATAATGAACTAATGTAATAAATAATAGAAATCAACTAAATAATATATAGAATATATATTATGATAATATAATAGACAAACATAATAAATAAAATATATAAAAATAAACAATACAAAACATTGAATTGTGGAATTAAAACAAAAAATGAAATAGAAAATGATCAGAACACATTGTATATATAATATATACAAAAAAAAGACATCAATAAAACAAAAAGATCAAGAAACCAAGAAATAAACATAATTAAAACTAAAGCACATATGTAATCAAGCGAAAATGCGTGGAAATAAAATCAAAAGCACAATAATCTTAAATGCACGCGCATATGATTAGATGAAAAGCACAAAAATGTTTTACAAAGGAAAAAATTAATAAAAAATTATATGATGGTGAAAAAAATGTAAACTCAATACCCATCTCAATTTCTATGCATATAAAAATGAGGCTGTAGCATTTTTCAAGGCATCACATCAAACACATAGAAATTTACTAGATAGACCATAGAAGGAAAGTGAGGATGTCAAGAGTTTTGTGTAGCCTATCAACCAGAAAACGATAATGATCAATTCACACATTACAAATGCATCTATGTATGTGCGTCTATGTGGTTATAAGAATTACTCTCTGTGTTGTGGTTATATATATGTGGGTCCATATATGATACTAGTTAATTTAAGTAAATATATAGTTCATATTTTATTTAATAAATGTAACTACTAGGTAATATATTTGATATAACTATGATCAATGAAAATCAAACAACTAAATTAAAAAAACATATGTGTGTACCTAAAGTGCATACGTGAGTGACTGAGTGATGATGTGTGAGTTAAGTAAGTGAGGCGTGTGAGTTAAGTGTGTATTTAGAATATGTGTACTTGTGTGTAGTATGTGTGTGATGTGTGCATGGTTACTAAAGATAGAGAGTATGCACTCGTATGGATGGGATTGTTTATATATATGTAATATATATGTGTTGTGTCTTTTACTGATGATTTTAGTGCAGGTGCACATGAGAGAGAGAGAAGGACCTCCCCCTCTCGACTTCTAGAACTATGCATGATAGGTCATGTGACTAGTAGATGAAGAGAGAGAGAGAGAGAGAGAGAGAGAGAGAGAGAGAAGCTTAGGAGTTTCAGAATCTTAGGAGAATTAGAAGAATTACAATCAAAATTTATCATTCTTGACTCTATTAAGGAATATCAACAGATTGCTAATTTCTAAGTAGAACATGAAGCCAAGATTGATACTAAATATAAAATAGTAGAAAAGAAGGTAAAACCCATAGCTTAACCATTGCCTAAAGAGAGTTATGACATAATTACATGAGTTTCTGAGGATCCTATTCTTAGAGATCGATCTAGGATAGGACATACATTTTTTGCAGAAACTATGAAATATATAAAATCTAGAGAAGAATTTCTTTCAAAACTTGAGGATCAATTTAGAAAGATGGTCATGCATCATGGAAAAGCATTTTCCTTATTCCCACATGAAATAGGATGTGCTGATCCAAAGCTTGTAGCTCATATGATCATATTCACCATACCACATATTCCATGGAATCTTTGGCTGATACCTGTCCCAAAGGCTCATTTACTTAGGCTGATGAGATTGTTAAAGGAGAAGATTGCTATGAGAATTCTTGAACCATCATCAGTGCCATATTCAAACCAATGGCTCACAATACCTTAAAAGAATGGGAAGCTATGCTCCGTACATGATCTATAGCTTGTTAAGAAAGTCACTATTAGAAATGTAGGAACAGGATCCATTATAGATGAGTTTGCAGAGGCATTTTTTGGAAACTCCATCTATTCAATGGGAGACCTATACTCAGGATATGATATGACCAGTTTCAATTAGCCATCAAAAGTAGAGATATAACCATGATGAAAACTCCTTTGGCTCCAGTACGTATGTGTAGTTTACCACAAGGAGCAAAAAATTCTGTGGCACACGTGATGAACGCTATGAACCTGGCCTTACATGACTTCATTCCCAAAGTGACTATGCCTTTTATTGATGATATTCCGATAAAGGTTGTGTGGAAAGGGAAAAAGATGCAACTTTAGATTCATCTGAATGTAGAAAGTTTGTCTCTGATCACATTTTTGACTGTGAAAAAATCTTCCAGAGATTGAAAGAAGTCATCTGACTTTCTCTTTAGAGAAATCCACTTTTTGTGTCAACAAAGTTTTGATCATTGGACATCTATGTGGCATTATGGCCGTAGGTCATATCCACAAAAAGTTGATGCCATTAGTAGGATTTCAGAGGTGTGTTGCAACATTAGTGAACTGGGAAGATTCTTAGGAGCTTGTGTCTTTTATGTAATTTGGATTCCTCAATTTTCTCACATTGCAAACCCATTATATGATCTATTACAAAAGAAAAAGAAATTCTTCTAGATACAGAAGCATAGTAAAACTATGAGAAAATTGAAGCAATTGCTTATCAATGCTCCAATCTTGAAAAGTATTGATTATTCATAAAATAAACCTATAATCCTAACCATTGATACTAGTCCTATCGGTATAGGTTGGGTCATTGGTCAGGATGATGAGGAGGGGCAAAGATATGCACTTTGCTTTGGTGCAAAAATTTTTCATGATACACAAAGAAATTATCCTCAGATTAAAAGAGAGTTATGGGGATTAGTCACTAGCTTAAAAACAGATAAAGAATATTTTATTGAAGCAAAGGTGATTGTGGAAATTTATTGTCTTCCATTAATACAAATGATTGCCAATTGCTGATTTCCTGACATTGCAATCTTAAGGTGGATCACATTCATCAAGTTTATTAATTTAGCCTTTGTTCATATTGCTAGAAAACATATTAGTGTTGCTCATATGCTCTCACGAGCGAGATTTGATGATGATGAAGAAGAAAAGATAAAAAAATAAACTTGATTAATTATGATCCATCTACTTTTTACATATGAGTGATTTAGAGATGTGGAATCTGAAGGAGAATCGAAAGATATAGGTTACTATCTAAGTACCTTTCAGCCTATCCCAAGCTGGTCAGCAGATCGATTCCAGAACATAAAAAAGAAGCCTTTTAACTTCTTTATGAAAGATGGATATCTTTGGTGGCATGCTAGAGGGAAGGTGAAAAACCCACAAAGAGTATTAGGATTAAGAATTTTGCAACTGTGAGTTATGAGAGACATGGATGAAAGTTTATGTGTAGGTCATAAGGATTTCATAGCAACGTATGAAAAAATTCGAGAAAGTTATTGATGGCCGAGGATGTATGTAATTATGAAGGATTTTGTGAGCACATGTGCCACATGTGAGTTACATTCCACATGTGTGCCCTGGTGGTCCACACTAGGACCACCAGGGTGCTTTTTTCCCTCTTTAGGAGGTTTTTTCCCTCGGCTTGTATATATGCTTATTGCCCTAATGGGCTACTTATCTTTGTACATTCTAGTGGTAATACATTCAGTATTGTGTGTTGAGCTAAAAGATTCTTCTTCTTCCTTGTTCTATTTGTGTGCTTCTGCAGATGTCTGACTCCAATTGGTATCAGAGCAGGTCGTTGCTTCATCTACGGTGCCGTCAACACCTCTCCAGTTGCAACCTCAGAATCACACGAATTTTGGTGAGCATACTCAGCGTGTTTTTGAGATCAAAATAGCTTCATTTTGTGGTGCGAAAATTGCGAGCTGAGCTCGTTTCGATCTCCGAATGCATTATCACAATGCTTGTGTAGGCTATTTCATCTTTTTGTGCCAAAGGTATATACCAGTTTTGGTTTGCCAATATAAGCGTCTTGAAGTTTGCTACAGGTTTAGCTCCGTTCAACTTTTTGAGATCCAATCAATTTTTACATCAAGGTATTTTAGTCACCGGCCATGGCTGAAAGGAGTGATGTATTTCGTATGTTGGATGTTTTGAGGATACGTTGGATGGTACCAACTACCCATTGTGGGATTATATGATGCGACATGTATTGGTTGCAAAAGGACTGTGGATCATTGTGTAGGGTGTTGAAAAACGTCCTATCACACCTGCAACTGTCACAACTGCAGGTACTGAAGCTGATGTAGAAGGTGTCGAAGATGATGATATTCTGCATATTCATGTTCGTGCCATGGTTTTTGCTATACCTACTACAGAGAAAATTTGTTGGGATGGCAGAGATGCCCAGAAACATGCATTGATAGCTTTATCTGTCAAACGTGCCATTATTCCTCACATTCGCTCTTGCAAAACAACTAAGGATGCATGGGATACACTTACCACATTGCACCAAGCTAGGAATGAGGCTCGTGTTGCTTACCTCCGAAAACAGTTGGAGAGTGAGCACATGAATGAAGGTGATTCTATATTCAATTTTCTAACAAAGATCAAAGACTTGAAGGAACAGTTGATTGCTGTTGATGAGGTTATACCAGATAGCTCACTTGTGCATATCGTTCTAAATGGTCTTCCCGATTCATATCAGAGTTTTTCTTATACTCTTCGATTAATGATGAAAGACAACCCAAGTGCCTTGTCATTTGAGGGGTTAGCCTCTGTTCTATTGCAAGAAGATCAGTCCAGGCAGAACATGTCCATTATGTGTGTTGTAGATCAAGCTTTCCTGGCTAGTGAGAAGGGCAAAGAAAAATGGAGCTCTTCAACTAGTAAGAAAAAAATCTGCTAATTCTACACAATCGAAGAGGGAAGATGAAAAGAAATCAGAAAAATAGAAATTGTTTTGCAAGTACTATAAAGGAAATGATCATATCATAAAGAAGTGTCCAAAACTGGCTGCTAAAGAGGCAAAGAAGAAAGAGGCTGGAATGGTTGTTGTAGAGGCCTCTACACCAAAAACAGAGTCCGCTAATCTTGTGCAGGAAGAAGAATGGGCGTTTACTATTGTTTGCCATTTTGACCCATCTTCTCATGAGCAGTGCGTGTCTATAGTAGACTTAGATGTTTGGTACTTTGACAGTAGGGCGACCAAACACATTACCTCACAGCACAGTTTCTTCTCTTCACTCGAGCCTGCTCCTATAGGGAATACTGTTACATGTGCCAACAACTCCTCTTATCCTGTTATGGGAGTTGATAAGATTATTTTGACTACTACTGATGGTAGTTCTTTGACTTTGTCAGATGCTTTGTTTGTGCCAGGGATCAAGAAAAATCTGTTATCAGTTTCTGCATTAGCCATGATTGGATTGGTTGTGAAATTTGTTGATGATAGATGTACAATTCATGATCTGTCAAATGGCGATGTGATTATTGCTTCTGGCATTTTATGTTGTGGGTTGTATAAGCTCATAGACTATGAAAGATCTGTAAATGATTTGGCATGTGCAGTACATGATTCTCAGGCTATGTCAGATGCAAATCTTTGGCATGCATGCTTTGGTCATTTGAATTTTGCTAGTTTGCTACGCTTGTGTAGGAATCTGGAATGGTGTCCTCTTTGCCCAAACTTGAGGCACCTAGAAAACATGTTTGTAAAGGTTGTATTTTGGGTAAAATGCAGCATTCCTCCTTTCCAAAAGATGGTTCAGTTCGGGCTACTCAGAAATTGCAGCTTGTACATAGTGATGTCTATGGTCCTATGCAAACACCGTCCTTTGGAAATTATCATTACTTCGTGACTTTCATCGATGATTTTTTGAGGCATGCATGGTTATATCCATTGAAGGCAAAGTCCAAAGTGTTCATGTGCTTCAAAGAATTTTTGGTTTTGGCTGAAAATCTGTCAGCATGTAAAATGGGCACCCTCCGTTCTGATCAAGAGGGGGAATATATGTCTTCTGATTTTAATGCATTTTTGGCTGAACATGGGATAAACCACTAGTGCACAATGCCGTATACACCTCAATGGAATGGAGTTTCTGAACAAAAGAACAGGTCACTCATTGAGATGACGAGGTGTATGGTCAAGAGTTAGGCTTTACCACATAGTTTTTGGCTTGAGGCTATCATGTGTGCAACATATATACTTAATAGGTGTCCCACTAAAGCACTACAGTCTATCATTCCATATGAGGCTTGGCATGATTGCAAGCCATCTGTTGCTCATCTGTGTGTTTTTGGTTGTTTGGCATATGCATTAGTGCTTGAACAACATCACATAGAATTGGATGATAAAGTAGTAAAATGTATTTTTGTTGGGTAGAGTTCTGAAAGTAAAGGCTATCATTTGTATCATCCATAGACTAAGCGTATTCTGGTTAGCCGTGATGTTGTTTTTGTGGAAGATGCTATTCAGCCATTGCTTTCATGTACTAAGGAGACATCTGTTAGCTCCAAAGACATGTATGATACTTTGCTGCCTCTTTTTACAGGTGGACAGTCTAGTGCTGGTCCTAATGAGGCAACTTCTTAGCCTTTGTAGGTTTCATGTGATGATGCAGATCATTCCATTTCTGATGCAGATTTACATGATGCACTTGTTGATGAGAGAGCTGATATTGAGCACGCAAAAACTATGCCAAAAAGTGTAGACTTTGTATGACAGCAAATTAGATGCACCTCTGTCATATCGTACTCGATCAGGCTCTCATAGTGCCTCTTTTGCATCAGATTGTTATGCTATGGATGCATCTAGTCTCTGTGATGAGACTGAGCATGTTTCATTTGATGAAGCATAAAATGAAAAAAATATGATGGCTGTTATGCAATCTAAATATGATGCTATAATGAAGAATGGTACTTGGTCTTTATGTGACTTGCCTCCTGGCAAGAAGGCCATTGGCATTAAGTGGGTATACAAGCTGAAGCGTAAACCTGATGGTATAGTTCAGAGGTATAAGGCTAGGCTTGTTGCAAAGGGTTATGCGTAGGAAAGAGGCATTGATTTTGATGAAACCTTTGCTCCTACTTGCCAAATGACTATTGTTCGTAGCATCTATGCACTTGTATCTCATCATGGTTGGAATGTACATCAGTTGGACATTAAAACAACATTTCTGAATGGTGACTTGCATGAAGAAGTGTATGTTTTCCAGCCCCGTGGCTTTGTCCAGAAAGGGCATGAGAACCAGGTGTGCAGGTTAAGGAAGGCATTATATGGTTTAAAGCAAGCACCACATGCTTGGTATGAAAAGATACATGTCTATCTGATTGCACATGGTTTTGAGAACAGTCTAACTCAAAGCACCTTATATGTTAAGCATGCTAATCATGTACTTCTAATCATTGTGGTTTATGTTGATGACATGCTGCTCACTGGTCCTCATGAGAGGCATATTGTTGATTTTAAGGCTGATTTGCATGCCTCATCTAAGGTGTCAGATTTGGGGCATTTGCATCACTATTTGGGCATTCAGTCTACCCACGTTGATGGTGGAATGGCTTTGTGTCAAACAAAATATATTGACACATTATTGAAGCATTTTGGCCTTGAAGACTGTAAACCTATTGCCACTCCTATGGAAATAGGTTTACAACTGAGTCTTCATGATGCTGGAGATGCATTTGATGTTGTTCTCTATCAGCAAGTTGTTGGATGCTTGATTTACTTATGCGTTACTCGGACATATATTCAATTTGTTGTCTCACAGATGAGCAGGTTTATGCATTTCCCAAGAGTCAAGCATTGGTAGGCAGTTAAGCGCATCTTTCGATACTTGAGTGGTACCCAGCTACTTGGTTTGTTCTATCCCAAGGGGGGATCACTACCGCCAGATTTGCATGCTTTTTCTGACTCTGATTGGGCTGGTTGCTATGACACTCGTGTGTCCACTAGTGGCTTTTGCTTCATGCAGGACTGAGGTTGTGTATTGTGTGCTGTGTCAAGTCAATATACAAGTGGAGTAAACTTGGTCGGGTGGTCAAGTCCATGAGTCGCACTTGATTTTGGCATAGATCAACTTGTGAAAATAAAAATAAAAATAAAAAGAGGTGAGCTGAGATGAAGCACTAAATAAAAGAAAAAGAAAAATAAAATAAAAAATTAAAGAAAAGAATAAGATCTTATGGAGAATTGGATGGTAAGAAACAAATGGGAAAAACAAAGTACAATTCTACAAACAAAGTTAGTAGAGCTTAGTATATGCTAGTGCTTACGATAAGGGGTTGGAATTGAATAGGTTAAATGAACAAAAGATCTACAAAGCCTACAATTTATTCATATGACTGCTTGTCTGATTAAAAAAATGGAAACATAATAGGATGTATGTGAAACTTGCATCCATTTTATTCTCTAAAGTTGTGCTAATCTTTATAAATTTTCATGAAATACACATATATTTATTTCTAAATTTCCAAAAGTGATTAGCATCTATCCATGACTATTTGATACTTGTGTATGTTTCTTGACTTGATCTATAGGTTGGCCCATCGAGATGATGTGCAAGTTTAGTGGGGATGAATGTTGGAAGGATTTCATCACTCTGACTAGCATTCAAAAAAATTAAAATTTTCTTTTAAAAGTGTTCATCTCTAAACTCTTAATTTTTTTTATATATGAATTGTTGAATTGATTAATCTCTCTCTTTAAGTACCTGCAGGTTGATGAAGATGGAAAATTGTTATGATCAGAACTGAGGAGGGAGATACTTAAGTAGAAGCACTCACTTTAGAAACCATCACTTTATGTCCATATAAAGGCACCATTTGAACCCTTCCATTTAATCTTCACTCTTGATTGCACCCCTAAGGAGTGTAAAGGTTAAGGATTCATGTGATTGTGATAGTATGTATGAGTATATTTAGATATATGAGTTTATGTATTTCAATATATGTGATAATGTGTTCTTGCATATGCATGATTGCATTCCATCCTCTATATAAGAATGAAATTGTGAGGATGTGTGCCTATGTATTTCTAAGTCTTCTCCTATGTGTTAGTCTTTGTGTATGAAGAATCTGTATGTGCATTTGACCCTAAGAACCTATATGTGTTTTGATGTATCTATGAATATCTATGCCCTTTTGGTGTGTCCAATGAATACGTATGTATGTGAGCATTTAACCTTGTGCATATGTGATTATGTATGTGTGTACTTGTTATGATTGAGCATGTCCCATGTATATGCATATGCATTGATGTTGGATGCATGGGTAAGAATGAATTGTGTCTATGTATCTATATGTTCATGTCTATTTGTGTTTGTATGTTTGTATTATGTGACTAAAAATGTGTGTGTTTCTGAATTTGTATATGGCTATCTATATGTACGTATGCTAAAAAGGAGCCTATGTATATATGCATGTTTCTAATAAGTTCCTATATGCTTGTTCCTATGTATATGAGATAGCATGTATATATGAGGAAATGTATGTATTTAAGTGTGTCCAAACATGCTCCTAACCTTGTATGTCTGCCCAAATGTATTCATATTTTATAAGCATCTATGTACATGTGTCTATGTGGTTCTAAGGCTTACTCTTAGTGTTGTGCTTATATATATGTGGGTTCATGTATGATACTAGTTAATCTAAGTAAATATATGGTTCATATTTGATTTAATAAATATAACTACTAGGTAGTATATTTGATATAAGTATGATTAATGAAAGTCCAACAACTAAATTAAACAACATATTTGTGTACCTAAAGTGCATACATGAGTGATTGAGTGACGGTGTATGAGTTAAGTAAGTGAGCCGTGTGAGTTAAATGTATATTTAGAATGTGCTTTTAGAATGTGTGTGTAGTACGTGTGTGAGCGAATTTAGAATGTGTGTGATATGTGCAAGGTTACTCATAATAGAGACTATCCGCTCACATGCATGAGATTGTGTATATATATGTAATATATGTGTGTTGTGTCTTTTTCTGATGATTTCCATGCAGGTGTGTACGAGAGAGAGAGAGAGAGAGAACTAGAGATAAGAAGAGAGTGTAGTAAAAGTATTTGTATCAATTGAGAGCGGCAGAGCCCTGCAATGTTTCTCTTTTGTTGTCATGTGGCTTTTCCTCTCATGAGAGTCAAAGACATCCTCGCTTCAACTTTCTTCTGAGCCAATTGACCCATTTGATGGGTCCAATAGATGCTCTAACGTCTACTAGCTATAAAAATAAATGGGCAACACGTGCATCACTTCAAGTTTGAACAAGAATGGCTTCTTCCCTGGAGATCTGAACTCCTTCAGGTTTTGGAAGAGTGACACCGATGGAACACTTGATAGAAGCTTGTCAGAACAACATTTTGATGGGTGGCTTCATCTCCTCCTCATCCACAAGCCATGCATTGATCTCATGAGCCTCTTCTCCCTCATGGTCAGTCCCTAACCTCGTCTATTTTTGGGAGGATAACTAATAATAAAAAAGATCTCTACGTGCTTGGTCGGAAGCTTGGGCAAAGACAATTTGGAACCACTTTTCTCTACATTGAGAAGTCCACAGGTAAAGATTTTCTTGCAAGTCTATTGCCAAGGGCAAGCTCATTTCACAAGAGGATGTCGATGATGTGCGAAGAGAGGTCCAAATCATGCATCACTTATCAGGGCATCCCAATGTGGTTATGATTAAAGGTGCTTATGAAGATGTAACATCAGTGCATCTAGTAATGGAACTATGTGTTGGTGGTGAGCTATTCGATCAAATCATCCAAAGAGGTCATTATAGTGAGAGGAAGGAAGCTCGATTGATTAAAGTAATCATTGGACTAGTGGAGGCATGCCACTCTTTAGGATTAATGAACCATGATTTAAGTGAGATAATTTTCTTTTCTTAAACAAACATGAGGATGCTTCACTCAAAACCATAGACTTTGGGCTCTCAGTTTTTTTCGACTAGGTGAAGTATTTTAGGATGTGGTCAACAGTCCTTACTACGTTGCACCTGAGGTTCTACACAGACATTATGGACCTACTTCTAATGTTTGGAATGCTAGAGTTATACCATACATACTTCTCTGTGGTGTGCCACCTTTTTGGGCAGAGATGGAGCAACAGATATTTGAGTAGAAAGCGTCTTGTAGCATTACAACTTTTATAGGGTATAAAGTGGATCAATCTATTGAGTCGATTGCATGCATAGAAGGCATCCCATGTATCATATGGAACTGGTATTGGTTCTTAGAATATGGTGTTCTTTTGTACAACATTGATGGAAATCGTTTTTGTGAAAACATCGGGCAACATCATAAAAGCAACCATGTGTTTTATATTGTGGTCTTCTGTATAGCAGGCTACTACAAAAAATGTCATGATCCTGATTGTTGAGGCTAGAAGTCACCACTAAGGCCAATTCCATGGCACACAA
>CM035416.1:24336699-24344199 GCA_020310875.1 Ceratopteris richardii | reverse complement strand
ATCTCTCTATCTCTCTATCTATCTATGTATCTATGTATCTATCTATCTATCTATCTATCTATCTATCAATCTATCTACTCATTAGGGGAAAAAGTGAACCCTGCATGGGCCTTGTAAGGATTCCTAATTTTCAGGAATTAAAAAGCTTAATCTAGGGGATTAAGAGGGCTTATAAAACCACTAGTGGTATTTTGAAATAAAATATTGATTGATAGAATATTGAGTTTCAAATTTTAAAAGAAAATGTTTTGGTCCATTGGATTCTTCAATTCAATGGCCAGGATCAAAAGGCATGATGCATGAGAATTCGCGTCGTCTGACATGCGCGACAGTAGTAGATTCTCCCGGATTTTTTTTTTGGTCAAGCTCTGCAGGAATTGTGACGCTCAGATCTTCGAAGATCGGACGTTCAGCCGGATTTGATGCTGAGCTCTTTTGCGCAGTGATCTGGAGTCGTTGGATCCATCTCCTCATCCGATGGTCCACGCGAAATGGCGCCTTTTCGATTCAGCAGATGAACTATACCCGTTCGATGAAGATAGCATCTAATGGACCACATTCAAACGCGCTCAATCTTGACTATCTTCTATGGATTCCGTCCGATGGAAGGTCTTATCCAAGGGTGCAGAAGCGATCACGCCTTCCTCAAGAAGGATACAATCTGAGCCTTTGAAAACAATCCTAATCGAACGGTTTATAATAAAATTCGGGCTTCTCAAAACCATTTTCAAAAGGAAACCCACCATTCTACCTGGTTTTTCCATGTTTGACCATTCAAAAACAAGGGAAGCCTATGCCTAGCCTATGTGATTAAGGGAGTAGACTGTGGCCACCACCCTCCTCTCATTGGTCAGTCCCTAATCACTCCTTAAGCTAAAAGGCCCATTCGGGGTTCATTTTTTCCCCTAATGTAATCTATCTGCTTATCCATCCATCCATCCATCTATCTATCTATCTATCTATCTATCTATCTATCTATCTATCTATCTATCTATCTATCTATCTATCTATCTATCTATCTATCTATCTATCTATCTATCTATCTATCTATCTATCTATCTATCTATCTATCTATCTATCTATCTATCTATGTATCTAATCTATCTATCTATCTATCTATCTATCTATCTATCTATCTATCTATCTATCTATCTATCTATCTATCTATCTATCGATCTATCTATCTATCTATCTATTGTTGGTGCAAGGCAATCAACAATTGAAGTTTTGTTGAAGTTTTGATGAAGTTTTGAAGTCAAAGATTGAAGAAAAGATCAAGTCATGAAGCATGAAGAAAGTATATGTTCAGAGAATGACGATATGTATACAGCTGTACATTAACTTAGAGTTAGCTCACTTATACTTTTTTATGGTTATGAGCTTGTACATATTTGCTTATATATACAAGTAAAGATGTCGAGGAAAATATGAGAGAGTGTGAGAGAACAAGTTTCGATGAGAATTAGAAGGCATTAGGCACTTGTAAAGTGAGTAAGAAAGCTCTCTCTTCTAGATGTAAACTTTTCAGTAATGAAGAAAAGTTGCACCCGCTTTTTCTGTGTGTTCTCCTTCTGTACTTGATCATTTCAAGAATTCTTTTGTAGGTGTCTAATTCCATAGTTAATGAATCTATGATTAAAGTTTGAGAACCTAATTGCAAATAGGCTGTGAGAATTATGAGTAGGAACATTCATATGTGAGGAAGTGTTGAGTGTCTTCTGAAAAAGATGCAATCTCGATGGTCAAAGAAATGGTCAGTTCTCAGTGCACAGTGTAAAGTTTTGCACAAATGAGGAGTCAAAATCTAAGTTGGAAGGGAAGGCATCTATGGCTAAAGGCATTTGGATAAAAGGCTTCTAGTTTGAGAGAACCAAGCTTTAGAAGTTGCAGGTGTCAAAGTCGACTCTAAAGAACTAGAGTTTTAGACATAGGTGACTTGTTGAGATCATTTCTCAAGCTCTACTTAGTCTTTTGGAATGATTTAACTTGGAGGAGGTGTGTAGACTATAGGCGACACCTTGTACAAAGTTTCATAAAAAACTTTACACATTTGATAAGTCAATGAATGAGTTATGTGCAGTAGACTTTCTGTGTAGTCATCTTCTTCACAGTTTGTTCAAGATTTTGGTAGTTGAGTTCTGATCCTCCAAATTAGGGAAGGTTTTAAGTTATTCTTGATATAGAGGTGCTCTAACTTCAAGGATAACTTTTTCTTTTGGAGATTAACACTCTCCATCAGTGGTATTAGAGCAGGAAGCATCAAAATTGAAGAAAGGAGGACCCCGACTGCTACAGTTATAAAGAATTCAACATTTGAAGATACAAAAGGTGAAAGTTTGAAAGCAAAGCTTGAGAAGGAGGTCAGAAGATATCAAGGAAGACAAAAGGAACTTCATTCGAAGCAAAGGTAACCTTATTCCTCATAAAGCTTGAAGGATTTAATACACAGGTGAAGAAAGGATGGGAGAGTCTCTTCAGATAGAGAAATTGGATAGAGAGAACTATCCAACATGGTCAATGAGGATGGAAGTTCATCTTATGAGCAAATACTTGATAGGTTATATCACAGGTGAAGAAGAAAAGCCTTAGTTCAGAGATCCTAGTGTTCCAACTAGGGATGAATTGTCAGATTTGAAGACTTGGATGAAGAGAGATGCTCAAGCTAGGAGCATTGTATATATGGGAGTTAATGACTACTTGCTACCTCACATTAGAGGTCTTGAAAGTGCAAGTGATATATGGAATGCTTTGGAGGAGCATTTCCAAAACACCACAAAGTCAAGGAAGGCATCCTTGTGGGTAGAGTTTACCACATTCAACAAGAAGGCCTCTCAATCCATTTCAGATTATGTAACAAGGATGAAGGACATTGCAGATGCATTAGGAGCAGTTGATGAACATATTGAGGAGGATAAATTGCTAAGGCAAATCCTTACAGGTTTGAGAGGTGATGACAAATGGAAGCCATTCATTTTGTCTACTGAACTATCACTAGATCATTTTACTCCTGATTTGAATCAGTTGCTAAGACACATGCTCACCTTTGAGCAGGATGTCAAAGGTGAAGGTGATAAAAGTCCAGGTCAAGCAATGTATTCAAAGGATAAGAAGAAGAATAGAAAAGGGAAGCAACAAGAAAATGAAGATGAAGGTACAACTAGTCAAGCTAACTTCCTAAGAGGAAGAGGAGGTGGCAAAGGTAGAGGAAGAGGCAGAAGTAATAAAGATGGAGTCAAAGCTTGCTGGATTTGTGGTAAGACAAATCACTTAGCTCATGATTGTTGGCATAATACTCATAATAATGGTGGATATAATCATAACTTTAATTCAAGAGGAAGAGGTGGCAGAAATCAAAGAGGTAATTTAAGAGGTAGAGGTCGTAGAGGTTATTTTGGAAGAAATGCAGGTAGAGGATTCCAAAGCCAACAATACAATAATACCTACTACAATTATGCTTCAGATCAGAAGGAGGATTCAACATTGATCATGAATTCAACTTGTGAAAGACAAAGTGAAGACCAAAGAGTTTTCTACATAGACTCAGGGTGTAGCAATCACCTGGGTGGCAACATAGCTTTGATGACTGATTTGGAGAATACGGGTAACTAATCATGTAGTTCAAACAGGTGACAATACAAAGCACAATGTGAAGTCAATTGGATCAGTGAAGGCCAAGGATGCAAGTACTCTCTTGAGTAAGGTTTTGTATGTTCCTACAATTCCAAAGAATTTGATACGTGTAGGACAAATTGTTGAAAAAGGTTATGAAGTTAGGTTCACTAATGAAGGAATTTTTGTGGAAGACCCTACCAATGGATATAAACAAATTGTTTCAGGGAAGAAAGAAGGAAGATTGTTCACATTGAAGATTCAAGGTAATGTTGGTCATGCCTTGTTCACTTATGGAGGACATAAGATCTCTCGGTTAGATCTTTGGCACAAAAGGCTTGGACATTTTAATGAAAGAGGTATTGAAGATATGGTTAACAATGGTTCAGTGCTTGGATTGCCTAATGTTGCTGGTCAACATATGACATACAGATGTGAGGCATGTCAATTAGGTAAGGCTCATAAGCAATCTTATTCCAAGCATGGTTTTATGTATTCAGAGAAGCTTGAGTTGGTACACACAGATGTGTGGGGACCATCAAAGGATTTCAGTATCAATGGTTGAAGGTATTATGTGATTTATGTTGATGATGCTACCAGATGGATCACTATCTATGTGGTCAAAGAGAAGTCAGAGGTATTCAATACATTCAAGCATTATCATGTTTATGCAGAAAGAATTACAGGTCAAAAGTTGAAGAGACTAAGATCAGATGGAGGGGGAGAGTATTTCTCTAATGAGTTATGTGATTACTTGTGGAATGCAGGTATCAAAAGGGAAGTTACTTGCAGGTACTCTCCTCAACAAAATGGTGTAGCAGAAAGGAGAAATAGAACTCTTGTTGAGTTTGCAAGATCCATGATGAAGGAGAAAAATTACCCAAATTATTTGTGGGCTGAGGCTGTAAATACAGCTACATATTTTGTCAATAGATTACCATGTAAAGCTTTTCAGAGTATGACACCATATGAGGCATGGTGGGGTAAGAGACCTACCCTAGATCATTGCAAAGTATTTGGATGCTTAGCATATGCATATGTGCCATCTCAATTGAGACACATATTGGAACCTAAAGCTGAATAGTATGTATTCATTGGATATGATGATAAGCAGATGGGATATAGGTTGTGGAATCCATCCACAAAACAATTCGTGGTATCAAAGGATGTTACATTTGATGAGCAAGGTACTTGGTATGCAGGTACAATCAATATTCATGCAGGTGATGAAGAAGTTGTGACTCAAAAGAAAGGTAAATCAAAGGTTCAGATATTTGATGAAGAGGAGAACAATCAAGTACAGGCTGAAGTTGAAGAAGTACCAAGGTTTGATCCAAAATGTGATGAACCAGAAACCTAAGGGAGTGGAGAACTCAGAAGGTCATCAAGACACAAATGGCAACCTACGAGGTATAGTTATGACACTTCTTTTTTGGCTACCAAAGATTATGCTTATATGATAAAGGCAGATGAAGATCCTTCTACATATGAAGAGGCAAAAGGTAAGGAAAATTGGGAGAAAGCTATGTAGGAAGAGTATGATGCATTGATGGAGAATGACACATGGGATTTGGTTCCTAAAGCAAATAGTCAGAAGATCATTGGATGCAAATGGGTCTACAAGACAAAGAGATTTGCAGATGGAAGTGTGTCTAGGTATAAAGCTAGACTTGTTGTGAAAGGGTTTGCTCAGACATATGGTATAAATTATGATGAGACTTATAGTCCTGTGGCAAAGATGACAACAATCAGGACACTCATAGCCATTGCCGCATGTAAAGGTTGGAAATTATGTCAATTAGATGTGAAGAATGCTTTTCTAAATGGTTATATTTCAGATGATGTTTTCATGGAGCAACCACAAGGATTCAGAGATGAAAGGTATCCAGATCATGTATGTAAGGTCAAGAGAGCTTTGTATGGTTTGAAGCAGGCCCTAAGGGCATGGAATTATAGACTTGTGAAGTTCTTGAAGGAACTTGGTTTTCAAGTATCTAAAGCAGATAGTAGCTTGCTTGTTAAAGCAAGTGATGATGGGTTCATTTACATGTGCATATATGTTGATGATATAATTCTTACAGGTACAGATGAGAAAGGAATTCAAAGCCTAAAGAAGCAAATGGAGAAAGAGTTCAAGATTAGTGACTTGGGAGATTTGTCATATTTCTTGGGCATGGAGATCTCATACACTCAACATGGAGTGTATGTAGCTCAAGAAAGGTATTTGAAAAACTTGTTGATCAAGTTTTAAACGGATGATTGCAGGGTAGCACCTACTCCAATGGAGGTGAATCACAAATTGAGCAGATATGGAGGAGAAGAATTCAAGGACATGAAGCTATATCAAAGTTTGGTTGGTAGTCTGATCTATGCTACATTAACTAGGCCTGACTTGTCATATGTAGTTCGAGTATTATCTCAATTCATGCATTGTCATAGGAAAGAACATTGGATTGCAGGACAAAGAGTGTTGAGGTACTTTAAGGGTACACTCAAAGAAGGTTTGTATTATGGTTTTACATCAGATACAAACATCAAGATATATAGTGATACAGATTGGGCAGGTAATCCTGATGATAGGAGATCAACTTATGGATACTTGTGTTATGTGGGAGATAAGTTAATTTCATGGTGTTCAAAGAAGCAACACACAGTTGCTTTATCATCCACAGAGGCTGAGTACAAAGGTATGGTTGAAGTTCCAAAGCAAGCGATATGGCTTAAGACTCTTATGAAGAGTTTTGACATCATGTAGAGTACACCCACTATTCATGGAGATAACATGAGTTCATTGTATTTAGCTACTAATCCTGTTTTTCATGCTAGGACTAAACACATTGAGATTCAGTATCATTTCCTAAGAGAGAAGGTGATGGACAAGGAGATTGAAGTCATACATACTTCAACAAAAGATCAGATAGCTCATATGCTAACCAAAAGCTTGGATGGACCAAAGCTATAGAGATTCAAAGACATGGCAGGTATAAAGAAGATAGAGAAAACCTCAATTGATGATTGAGGGGGAGCTGTTGGTGCAAGGCAATCAACAATTGAAGTTTTGATGAAGTTTTGAAGTCAAAGATTGAAGAAAAGATCAAGTCATGAAGCATGAAGAAAGTATATGTTCAGAGAATGAAGATATGTGTACATATGTACATTAACTCAGAGTTAGCTCACTTATACTTTTGTATGGTTATGAGCTTGTACATATTTGTCTATATATACAAGTAAAAATGTTGGGGAAAATATGAGAGAGTGTGAGAGAACAAGATTCGATGAGAATTAGAAGTCATTAGACACTTGGAAAGTGAGTAAGAAAGCTCTCTCATCCATATGTAAACTTTTCAGTAATGAAGAAAAGTTGTGCCCGATTTTTCTGTGTGTTCTCCTTCTATACTTGATCATTTCAAGAATTCTTTTGTAAGTGTCTAACTCCATAGTTAATGAATCTATAGTTAAAGTTTGAGAGCCTAATTGCAAACAGGCTGTGAGAATTATGAGTAGGAACATTCATATGTGAGGAAGTGTTGAGTGTCTTCTGAAACAGACGCAATTTTGATGGTCAAAGAAATGGTCAATTCTCAGTGCACAACGTAAAGATTTGCACAAATGAGGAGTCAAAATCTAAGTTGGAAGGTAAGCCATCTATGGCTAAAAGCATTTTCATAAATGGGTTCTAGTTTGAGAGAACCAAGCTTTAGAAGTTGCACGCGTCAAAGTCGACTGTCAAGAACTACAGTTTTAGACATAGGTGACTTGTTGAGATCATTTCTCAAGGTCTACTAAGTCTTTTGGAATGCTTTAACTTGGAGGAGGTGCGCAAACTATAGGCGACAGGCGACACCTTGTACAAAAATTTATCAAAAACTTTACACACCTTGTACAAAAACT
>CM035416.1:24309199-24319199 GCA_020310875.1 Ceratopteris richardii | reverse complement strand
CTGATTGTGATCTTCTTCCACACTTTAGGAATTGATTCTTCCTTCATCATTTGATCTTCCAAGCCTTCAATTGGTGATTGGTATGCACCAACAGCTCCCCCTCAATCATCAATTGAGGTCTTCTCTGTCTTCTTGATACTTGCCATGTCTTTGAACCTTTGTAACTTAGGTCCATCCAAACTCTTTGTCATCATATCTGCCACCTGTTCTTTTGTTGGAGTGTACATCACTTCAATCTCTTTATCAAGTACCTTTTCCCTCAAGAAATGATACTGAATCTCTATATGCTTAGTCCTGGCATGGAAAACAGGGTTAGCTGCCAAATACAAAGAACTCATATTGTCTCCAAAAATTATTGGAGTACTATGATCAAACTCAAAACTTTTCATCAATGTCTTCAACCATATGACTTCTTTTGCAGCTTCTACCATTCCCTTATACTCAGCTTCTGTGGATGATAAAGCAACTGTATGTTGCTTCTTTGAACACCAAGACACTAACTTGTCTCCAACATAACATAGATATCCATGAGTAGACCTTCTATCATCTGAGTCACCTGCCCAATCTGCATCACTAAACACTTTGATTCTTGTGTCAGAAGTGAAACCATAATACAAACCTTCACTTAGGGTTCCCTTGATATATCTGAGTACCCTTTGGGCTGCAATCCAATGAGTCTTCTTTGGACAATGCATGAATTGTGACAACACACCTACTGCATATGATAGATCTGGCCTTGTCAAAGTAGCATAAATTAGACTACCTACCAAACTCTGATATTTCTTCATGTCATTGAACTCTTCACCTCCATACCTGCTTAATTTATGATTTACCTCCAATGGTGTAGTTGAGGTCCTGCAATCTTCCATGTTAAACTTGACTAGAAGATTCTTCAAGTATCTCTCTTGTGAAACATATACTCCATGTTGAGTATACACAATCTGCATTCCTAAAAAATAAGATAAGTTTCCCAAATCACTTATCTTAAACTCCTTCTCTATTTGCTTCTTGAGTTCATTGATTCCTTGAACATCTGTTCCTGTAACAATAATATCATCAACATAAATACACATGTAAATGTATCCATTTTCACTTGCCTTCACTAGCAAGCTACTATCTGCCTTTGATGCTTGAAAACCACATTCATTCAAGAACTTGACCAATCTGTAATTCCAAGCTCTTGGGGCTTGCTTCAACCCATATAAAGCTCTCTTGAGCTTACACACATAATCTGATCCAATTGACTCCATAAAGCCTTCTGGTTGCTCCATATATACTTCATCTGCAATGTAACCATTAAGAAATGCATTCTTCACATCCAATTGTGATAATTTCCATCCTTTGCAAGTAGCAATAGCAATCAATGTCCTAATTGTAGACATCTTAGCAACAGGACTAAAGGTTTCATCATAATCTACCCCATAAGTTTGGGCATAACCTTTAACCACAAGTCTAGCCTTATATCTAGACACCTTACCATCTGCAAACCTCTTTGTTTTATATACCCACTTGCATCCAATGACCTTCTGATTCTTTGGTCTTGGTACTAATTCCCAAGTTTCATTTTCAAGTAGAGCATCATACTCTTCTTGCATTGCCTTCTCCCAATTCTGTTTACCTTTGGCTTCTTCATAAGTGGTTGGATCTTCTTTTGTTTTCACAATGTAGGCATAATCTTTTATTGTTAGGAAAGATGTATCATAACTATACCTTATAGGTTCTTTCCTTTCCCTTGTAGATCTTCTGATTTCTGCACTTCTTGAAGTTTCAGCCTCATTTGATTCTGGATCAAATCTTGGCCCTTCTTCTACATGATCCTGCACTCTACATCTAGAGTCAACTTCATCAACAATTTCTTCACATACTTTTACCTTTGCCTTTCCTTTCCTTTGTATTTCTTCAACACCTGCATACTCATTTGGTGATCCTGTATACCACATGTTTTGCTCATCAAATGTTACATCTTTAGTAACAAGAAATTGCTTTGTGGATGGACTCCACAACCTGTAACCCATTTGTCTATCATCATATCCAATAAACACATACTTCTCTGCTTTTGGTTCTAGCTTATGTCTTAATTGTGAAGGAACATAAGCATATGCAATACATCCAAATACTTTACAATGATCAAGACTAGGCTTCTTACCCCACCATGCTTCATAAGGGGTTCCTCCATCCAAAGCTTTGCAAGGCAACCTATTCACAAGGTATGTTGCAGTGTTAATGGCCTCTGCCCATAAGTAATTTGGACAATTCTTTTCCTTCATCATGGCTCTTGCAAACTCTACAAGAGTCCTATTCCTCCTTTCTGCTACTCCATTTTGTTGAGGGGAGTACCTGCAAGTTACTTCTCTTTTGATACCTGCATTCCACAAATAATCATCAAATTCTTTTGAGAAATACTCTCCCCCTCCATCTGATCTTAACCTCTTTAGCTTTTGTCCTGTGATCCTTTCTGCATAAGCATGAAAATGTTTGAATGTCTTAAAGACTTCTGATTTGTCCTTGATTACATACAAAGTAATCCACCTGGTTGCATCATCAACAAACAACACATAATATCTGGATCCATTTATGCTATAGTCCCTTGAGGGACCCCATACATCTGTATGAACCAATTCAAGCATGTTTGAATACTTGTACCCTGATTTGTTATAAGAACTCTTATGTGCTTTACCTAGTTGACAAGCCTCACACTTGTACACCATATGTTGCCCTTCAATGTTTGGCAATCCAAGCACCACCTGATTCTTTGACATCTCCTTTATAGCTCTCTCATTGAAATGACCTAGCCTTTTATGCCATAGGTCTAATTCAGATACCTTTTGACCTCCATAGGTAAACAATGCATGTCCCACATTACCTTGGACTTTGAGAGTGAACAATCTCCCTTCCTTTTTACCTGCAATTATGTTTCTATATCCCTGATTTGGATCTTGTACATAAACACCATCATTTGTGAATCTTACCTCATATCCTTTCTCCACAATTTGCCCTACACTTATCAAATTTTTAGGAATAGTAGGAACATAAAGTACCTTGCTCAGAAGTGTACTTCCACTCTTTGTCTTCACTGATCCAATGCTCTCCACTTTATGTTTGGTATTGTCACCTGTTTGAACTGTTAAGGAAACACTCACGAATTTGACACAATAAACAAGACAGAAACGGAATCTCCAGAAAATCAGTGCACAGGTGTACAGTATGCGAAGTTAGTGCGCGGTGTCCGCATAACAGAGCAATTAACCGCGGCGGGCGCGTAAGGCGCGCATAACGCGAATTGAAGAATGACAGAGCAAAGGAGCGCCAAGAAAGTGTATATATATACAGCAAGATTTGAAGAACGCGACGCAGAAGAGCGCGGGTGTGTGTGCGTGTATGCGAGTAACGCTGATACACAGAGAAGCACGAGAGACTGAGAGAAGACGCCATAGATCGCGTATGAGTGAAGAGAGAGTTAGAAGTTCTCAGAAGACGCCATAGATCGCGTATGTACAGATGAATAACACAAGCCTGAAGTGTCGGGTCTTTTCATCTGAAGAGAGATGGTAATAAGAGACTACTCACTGTAGGAGAGTTTCTGTAACTTGAGCAAGAAGAGGCCAAGTTTACTTGTACACATCTTCTCTAATCGAAAACACATGTTTATGTGGATGTCTGCGCGCAATCTTTATTTGTGAAGAATCTGAAGTTATTTCGTGTTACGGTAGGAAGCTTAGTTTATCGTTTGCTGTCACGACTCGTTACTAAACGTGCTCCAGTACTTTCTCTGTAAACGCATGTTTCGGCGTATAACAGTTTACTCAGTAAACATGTTTCAGTAATTTTTCTGGTCAGTTACAGTTTCTCAGAAAATAAGTTTTTCGGTAGAACAACAAAGTATAACTCGCAGCAGAGTTCGAAGCTTTGTATGAGAGATAGCTCATCTTGTAGCTAGACGTCTCTACTTTAAGCTGGTCACAGTTTCCGGTGAAATGAAGATGCACACACAGTACAAAAGTTAACCGGAAAGTAGCAGTTCAGAACTGTGAAGTTTCCTGAAGGAAGTTCATTCGTTGAAAGGAAGCTCACACACTACTTCCTTACTTCACATAAGTTCATCTGAAGCAATTACGAGCAGAACTAAGTTTATTTCGATGAAGTTCCGGTACGACTACGGTGTCAGTCCAGTAACAGTCTGGTGAAGTTCCGGTGGAACCTGAGTTGCAGAATAACGCAGTTAAAGCGACGTTAATTAGGCTGAGCTACTGTTGATTACAGAGGTGTTCTGAATCACTTTAGTTTAGCATTCTATTGCGGTGGCGCGGCAATTTTCCGCAGGCCTGACAGAGTTCACGCCTTGTCGCGAAATCCACCTTCAGGGCGAAAGTATTTCCGCAACAGTAGGCGTTAGAGCCGAAGTTTTTCGCCAACAAATCCCAACATTTGGTATCAGAGCTGGTTAATCTCCCAAGAAGTGGTATAAGAGCCTAGAGTATTCTCGATCATGACAGACCACGTCCAAATTGATAAACTGGACAGAGATAATTATCCTGCATGGGTAATGCGCATGGAAGCCTTACTTATGAGTAAGGACTTAATGACGTACGTGACCGGAGAAGAAAAGAAACCGACTTTCGAAGATGATAGTCAACCAGAAAAAGAAGAACTAGACGCCCTAAAGCTATGGCAGAAGAAAGATGCAACGGCAAGAGCCTACATCTACAACACTGTGTCAGATCATCTACTACCGCACATTAGAGGTCTGGAGAAAGCGGAGGACATATGGAGCGCATTGGAAGATCACTTCCAAAATACTACGAAGGCTAGGAAAGCCAGCCTATGGTCCGAGTTCACAACGTTCAAAAAGAAGCCGAGTCAAAGCATCAGTGACTACGTCACTAAAATGAAGGATCTAGCAGATAGTCTTGGATCCATAAATGAAGAAGTCGAAGATCATAGATTGATAGCGCAAGTGCTCACAGGGTTGAGAGGAGATGAAAGGTGGAAACCTTTCGTACTATCAACTGAACTCTCCCTAAATCATTTTGTACCAGAGTTAAATCAGTTGCTTGGTTTGATGCTCACATATGAGCAAGACCTGAAAGGAGACGCAGACAAAGGACATAGCTCAGCAATGTATATGAAGAACAAGAAGAAAGAAAAGGGTAAGTCAAAGGACGAAGAAGAGTCGAGTTCTCAGGCCTATTACGCAAGAGGTAAAGGCACTGGCAGAGGAAGAGCAAGAGGAAGAAACCGCCAGAATACCTCCAAGAAAGCTTGCTGGATTTGTGGACTAAGTAACCATCTGGCGCATGACTGCTGGCACAACCAACAGGGATCAAATCAAAGTCAGAACAACAATAGCAGAGGCAGTAGCGGAAGAAATCAAAGTAACTTCCAAAGAGGAAGACAAAGCCAAAGAGGAGGCTACGGTAGAGGTGGAACAAGAAGTTGGGGACAGAGCCAATCCTACAACACCACCTACAACAACTACGCAAATGACACACAGAATGAAAGTCATACATCATTGATGATGAACTCAATCAGCACATCAGAAAATGAAGACCTAAAGGTATTTTACATTGATTCTGGATGCTCTAATCATTTGTCAGGAAATATAGAACTAATGTCAGAACTAGAGAAAGGTAGTTCTAGTCACACTGTTCAAACAGGTGACAATACAAGACACAAAGTACAATCAATCGGAAAAGTGAAATGCAAGAGTGGAGCAGATTTGCTAACCAACGTTTTGTATGTTCCAACAATACCGAAAAATCTGATCAGTGTGGGACAGATAGTCGAAAAAGGTTTTCAGGTCAGATTTACAAACAAAGGAGTATTTGTAGAAGATCCCAAGAACGGATATTATCAGATCGTTTCTGGTAAGAAAGAAGGCAGACTCTTTACCTTAAGAGTACAAGGGAACATTGGCCAAGCGCTGCTCACACATGATGAAAAGGTAATCACAGAACTTGATCTCTGGCACAAGAGATTAGGACATTTTCACGAAAAAGGAATCAAAGCTATGATAGCAAACCAGTCTGTACTGGGATTACCGAACGTACAGAACCAACATATGATTCACAAATGCGAAGCCTGTCAAATGGGAAAAGCCCACAGGTTACCTTTCCAGAAGAAAGGATTCAAACATGATGGCGTGCTAGAACTCATACATACAGATGTATGGGGACCAACGAAAGAAGGATCAATCAGCGGATCAAGGTACTATGTTTTATTCATTGACGATGCAACAAGGTGGATAACTCTTTATGTTTTGAAGGAAAAGTCAGAAGTGTTCGGAGCTTTCAGGCACTTTCATGCATATGCCGAAAGACTCACCGGACGAAAGCTTAAAAGACTGAGGTCTGATGGAGGGGGAGAATACTTCTCCCGAGAATTCAATGACTATCTTTGGAATGCAGGTATTAAGAGAGAAATAACCTGCAGGTATACACCACAACAAAATGGTGTAGCAGAAAGGAGAAACCGAACTCTAGTAGAGTTTGCACGGGCTATGCTAAAAGAAAAGAATTGCCCGGATTATCTTTGGGCTGAAGCTGTAAATACAGCTACATACTTGGTAAACAGGTTACCATGTACAGCCTTAGAAGGAATGACCCCTTATGAAGCCTGGTGGGGAAAGAAGCCAACACTTGATCACTGCAAAGTGTTTGGATCAGTAGCGTATGCTTATGTACCGTCTCAACTGAGACATAAGCTTGAACCAAAAGCAGAGAAATATGTATTCGTCGGATATGATGAGAAACAGATGGGTTACAGGTTATGGAGCCCTCTAACCAAACATTTTACTGTTTCCAGAGATGTAACATTCGATGAACAGAAAAGCTGGTATGCAGATCAGAGTCATACAGCTGAAGGATTTGAAGAAGAGATAAAAAGAAGAGAGAAAGGAAAATCAATTGTTCAGGTAAACAAAGATGAAGAGGCAAGTACGTCCAGGACCGGAACAGGTACAAGGAACGAAGATGAAGACGGGTACTCAGACACACACGAAGAATATGAGCTAAGAAGGTCAAACAGAGTAAGAAGACAACCGGAAAGATACTCGTATGATACATCATATATAACTCAACAAGATTATGCATATATGGTTAAAGAAGAGGAGGAACCTCAGAGCTATGACGAAGCTAAAGGCAAGAAGCAATGGCAAGAAGCAATGAAAGAAGAATTCACCGCACTAGAAGAGAACAAGACATGGGAGCTTGTTCCTAAACCGAACGGTAAGAAAGTAATTGGAAATAAATGGGTGTTCAAAGTTAAGAAACTTGCAGATGGAAGGATAGCCAGACATAAAGCGAGACTGGTTATCAAGGGCTATGCTCAGACGCATGGCATAGACTATGACGAGACGTTCAGTCCGGTGGCAAAAATATCAACCATAAGAACAGTGATTGCTATAGCAGCATCAAAAGGATGGAAGCTAAGTCAGCTAGATATAAAGAATGCATTCCTGAATGGATATATATCAGATGAAGTATATATGGAACAACCGGAAGGGTTTATAAGTTCCAGATACCCAAACTTTGTTTGCAGGTTAAGAAAAGCTCTTTATGGACTGAAGCAAGCTCCAAGAGCTTGGAACTACAGACTCGTGAAGTATCTGAACGAACTTGGATACCAAAGTTCGAAGGCAGATGCAAGTCTACTCATCAAAAGAACAGAAGAAGGAATGATCTACATTTGTATCTATGTAGATGACATAATAATTACAGGAACCTCAGATGCAGGAATCACAGAGGTAAAGAAACTGCTAGAAAAGGAATTTAAGATCAGTGACCTAGGAAAGTTATCATACTTTCTAGGAATGGAAATCACATATACAGATCATGGTGTATATGTCACACAAGAAAGGTATCTCCTGAACTTACTGAAGAAGTTCAACATGGAAAATTGCAGAGAAGCTTCAACACCGCTTGAAGTAAACCATAAACTCAGCAAATATAGTGGAACAGAGTTTAAAGATATGAAGAAATATCAATCGTTAGTAGGAAGCTTAATATATGCTACGCTAACAAGACCGGATCTTAGTTTTCCGGTGGGAGTTCTCTCACAGTTTATGCATTGTCCGACAGATCAACACTGGGTTGCAGGACAAAGAGTTCTCAGATATATCAAAAGAACTATAAAGGAAGGATTATATTATCCTTTTACGTCAGACATAAAGCTCAGAGCATATAGTGACTCAGATTGGGCAGGAAGTCAAGATGACCGAAGATCAACGCACGGGTATATGATATACCTAGGAGATAAGCTGGTAAGCTGGTGTTCGAAGAAACAACACACAGTAGCTTTATCATCAACAGAAGCAGAATACAAAGGACTGGTAGAAGCAGCAAAAGAAGTAATATGGATGCAGATTTTACTTAAAAGCATGGGTATAGATCAAAGTATACCGATCATACATGGAGATAATATGAGCTCGCTGTATCTTGCAGCGAATCCTGTGTTTCATGCAAGAACAAAACACATAGAGATTCAGTATCATTTCCTAAGAGAAAAAGTAATGGAGAAAGAGATAGAAATAGTCTACACTCCTACGAAAGATCAGATTGCAGATATTCTGACAAAGAGCTTGGATGGAACAAAGACAAACAGATTCAAAGAGATGGCAGGAATAAAAGAAAGAAAGATATATGAAAGACCGGAAGAGGTCAAATTAGTGATTGAGGGGGAGCTGTTAAGGAAACACTCACGAATTTGACACAATAAACAAGACAGAAACGGAATCTCCAGAAAATCAGTGCACAGGTGTACAGTATGCGAAGTTAGTGCGCGGTGTCCGCATAACAGAGCAATTAACCGCGGCGGGCGCGTAAGGCGCGCATAACGCGAATTGAAGAATGACAGAGCAAAGGAGCGCCAAGAAAGTGTATATATATACAGCAAGATTTGAAGAACGCGACGCAGAAGAGCGCGGGTGTGTGTGCGTGTATGCGAGTAACGCTGATACACAGAGAAGCACGAGAGACTGAGAGAAGACGCCATAGATCGCGTATGAGTGAAGAGAGAGTTAGAAGTTCTCAGAAGACGCCATAGATCGCGTATGTACAGATGAATAACACAAGCCTGAAGTGTCGGGTCTTTTCATCTGAAGAGAGATGGTAATAAGAGACTACTCACTGTAGGAGAGTTTCTGTAACTTGAGCAAGAAGAGGCCAAGTTTACTTGTACACATCTTCTCTAATCGAAAACACATGTTTATGTGGATGTCTGCGCGCAATCTTTATTTGTGAAGAATCTGAAGTTATTTCGTGTTACGGTAGGAAGCTTAGTTTATCGTTTGCTGTCACGACTCGTTACTAAACGTGCTCCAGTACTTTCTCTGTAAACGCATGTTTCGGCGTATAACAGTTTACTCAGTAAACATGTTTCAGTAATTTTTCTGGTCAGTTACAGTTTCTCAGAAAATAAGTTTTTCGGTAGAACAACAAAGTATAACTCGCAGCAGAGTTCGAAGCTTTGTATGAGAGATAGCTCATCTTGTAGCTAGACGTCTCTACTTTAAGCTGGTCACAGTTTCCAGTGAAATGAAGATGCACACACAGTGCAAAAGTTAACCGGAAAGTAGCAGTTCAGAACTGTGAAGTTTCCTGAAGGAAGTTCATTCGTTGAAAGGAAGCTCACACACTACTTCCTTACTTCACATAAGTTCATCTGAAGCAATTACGAGCAGAACTAAGTTTATTTCGGTGAAGTTCCGGTACGACTACGGTGTCAGTCCAGTAACAGTCTGGTGAAGTTCCGGTGGAACCTGAGTTGCAGAATAACGCAGTTAAAGCGACGTTAATTAGGCTGAGCTACTGTTGATTACAGAGGTGTTCTGAATCACTTTAGTTTAGCATTCTATTGCGGTGGCGCGGCAATTTTCCGCAGGCCTGACAGAGTTCACGCCTTGTCGCGAAATCCACCTTCAGGGCGAAAGTATTTCCGCAACAGTAGGCGTTAGAGCCGAAGTTTTTCGCCAACAAATCCCAACATGAACTGTATGTCCATTCAC
>CM035416.1:24249199-24296699 GCA_020310875.1 Ceratopteris richardii | reverse complement strand
AGCATATCACTTTGTGCAAAATATTCACTTTAGAACATGGGCCCAAGATAGGACATGTTTTATGTGCAAACAATGCTTCTTATCCTATTATTAGAGTGAAGAAATTTAGATTACGGTTGCAAATGAAGGTATTGTTACTCTCAACAATGCATTTTATATACTTGATATCAAGAAAAACCTGATTTTAGTTCCTACTGTTGCTAGTGCGGGACTTCATATACACTTTGTTGATCACAATGTTGGTGCAGACCAATCACCAATTGAAGTTTGGAAGACAAAAGATGGAGATAAGATCAAGTCTTGAAACAAAGAAGGAGGTTACATTCACAGAATGAATGATATGTACACATATGTACATTAGTGAAGACATAGATCACTTATACTTTTGTCTAGTTATAAGTTTGTACATATTTGCCTATAAATACTTTGGAAAAATGTCGGGGCAATAGAGGAGACAATAGGAGAGTATGAGAATAGTACATTTGTAAGTTGTAAGACTCATTAGAGTTCATAGGAATGAGAAGAAGTCTCTCTCACAACTCAATTCTAATTTTCTGAGGAATAGAAGAAAAAATTGCGCCCGAAGTTTTCGTGTCTTCTCCTTCTGTGATAGATCTTCTGTGGAATGCTTTTGTACAAGTCTAAGTCTAGAGTTGATCAACCTCTGTACAAAATTTCAGCTTCCAATTGTAATCAGGTTAAGAGAATTGTGTGTAGGAACATTCATGTGTAAAGAATGTTCACAGTCTCCTGAAACAGGCGCAGATTTCGAGTTCAATGAAATGAGTAGCGCTCAGTGCACAGTGTAAAGTTTTACACATATGATAGCTCAAAATCTAAGTTGAGAGATAAGCTATCTACAGCCAAAAGGATTTGATAAAACGGGTTCGACATTGTGAGAACTAAAGCTAAGAAGTTAGGGGTGTCCAAATCGACTTCTCAGAAATGCAGATTTAGACATAGGTAACTTGTGAAGTAGATTTCTCAAGATCTACTGAATATTTTGGAGTGATTTGACTTGGAGGAGGTGCGCAATCTTTAGGCGACACCTTGTGCAAAGTTTCATAAAAAACTTTACACATTTACTTAGTCAATGAGAAAGATATATGCAGCAGACTTTCTGAGTAATTTCCTTCTTCACAGTTTGTTCATATTTGGTCATTAATCTTTTAAATTGGTGAAGGTTTTGACTTACTCTTGGTATAGAGGTGTTCTAAGTTCAAGAGTAGGTTGTTCTTTTGGAGATTAACACTCTCCATCAGTGGTATCAGAGCAGGAAGCATCAGAATCAAGGAAAGGGAGACTCCGACTACTGCAGAAATACAAACTTTACATCTTGAAGGATCAAAAGGACAAAGATTGAAGAAAGCTTGAAGGAAGACACGTTGAAGTTGTCAAAAGGATCAGAAGAAGTAATATTCGAAGTCAAGGTACATTTATTCCTCATAAAATTTAAAGATCTGTTAATACAGGTGAAGGAAGATGGGAGATTCTCTTCAGATAGAGAAATTGGATAGAGAGAACTATCCTGCATGGTCAATGAGGATGGAAGCTCATTTAATGAGCAAAGATTTGATAGCTTACATTACAGGAGAAGAAGAAAAGCCACAATTCAGAGATCCTAGTGTTCCAACTAGGGAAGAATTATTAGATTTGAAGAATTGGATGAAAAGAGATGCTCAAGCTAGGAGCATAATCTATATGGCAGTCAATGACTACTTGCTACCTCACATTAGAGGTCTTGAAAGTGCAATTGAGATATGGAATGCTTTGGAGGAGAATTTCCAAAACACTACAAAGTCAAGGAAGGCATCCCTATGGGCAGAGTTTACCACTTTCAAGAAGAAGGCTTCACAATCAATATCTGATTATGTGACAAAGATGAAGGACATTGCAGATGCATTAGGAGCAGTGGATGAAGACATTGAAGAAGATAAATTGGTAAGGCAAATTCTCATAGGACTTAGAGGTGATGAGAAGTGGAAACCTTTTTTTGTGAGGCATGTCAATTAGGTAAGGCTCATAAACAACCCTATTCTAAGCATGGGTTTATGTATTCAGAGAAACTTGAGTTGGTACACACAGATGTGTGGGGACCATCAAAGGATTTCAGTATCAATGGTTCAAGGTATTATGTGATTTATGTTGATGATGCTACCAAATGGATCACTATCTATGTGATCAAAGATAAGTCAGAAGTATTCAATACATTCAAACATTATCATGTGTATGCAGAGAGAATTACAGGACATAATTTGAAAAGACTAAGGTCAGATGGAGGGGGAGAGTATTTCTCTAATGAGTTCAGTGATTACTTGTGGAATGCAGGTATAAAAAGAGAGGTTACTTGCAGGTACTCTCCTCAACAAAATGGTGTAGCAGAAAGGAGGAATAGGACTCTTGTTGAGTTTGCAAGATCCATGATGAAGGAGAAAAATTGCCCAAATTATTTGTGGGCTGAGGCTGTAAATACAGCTACTTATTTGGTTAATAGGCTACCATGTAAAGCCTTGCAGGGTATGACACCTTATGAGGCATGGTGGGGTAAGAGACCTACACTAGACCATTGCAAAGTATTTGGATGTTTGGCCTATGCATATGTGCCATCACAATTAAGGCACAAATTGGAACCTAAAGCTGAAAAATATGTGTTTATTGGTTATGATGATAAGCAGATGGGATACAGGTTGTGGAGTCCATCCACAAAACATTTTCTTGTATCAAAAGATGTTACATTTGATGAGCAAGGTACTTGGTATGCAGGTACTATCAATATTAATACAGATGATGAAGAAATTGTGAGCCAAAGGAAAGGTAAATCAAAGGTTCAGATATTTGATGAGCAAGAGAATAATGAAGTGCAGGTTGAAGTGGAAGAAACACCAAGATTTGATCCTGAATGTGAAGAACCAGAAACCTCAAGAAGTGGAGAACTTAGGAGGTCTACAAGGAACAAATGGCAACCTACAAGGTATAGCTATGATACTTCATTCTTGACTACTAAGGATTATGCTTACATGATTAAAGCAGATGAAGACCCTTCTACATATGAAGAGGCAAAAGGTAAAGAGATTTGGAAAAAAGCTATGCAAGAAGAATATGATGCATTGATGGAGAATCAAACATGGGATTTGGTTCCAAAGCCAAATAGCCAGAAGATCATTGGATGCAAATGGGTCTATAAGACAAAGAAATTTGCAGATGGAAGTGTGTCAAGGTACAAAGCTAGACTTGTTGTAAAAGGGTTTGCTCAGACATATGGTATTGACTATGATGAGACTTATAGTCCAGTGGCAAAGATGACAACCATCAGAACACTCATAGCAATTGCTGCATGCAAAGGTTGGAAATTGTGTCAATTAGATGTGAAGAATGCTTTTTTGAATGGTTATATTTTAGATGATGTTTTCATGGAGCAACCTCAAGGATTTAGAGATGGAAGATATCCACATCATGTGTGTAAGCTCAAGAGAGCTTTATATGGCTTGAAGCAGGCCCCAAGGGCATGGAACTATAGGCTTGTAAAGTTCTTAAAGGAACTTGGATTTCAAGTTTCAAAAGCAGATAGTAGCTTGCTTGTTAAAGCAAGTGATGATGGGTTCATTTACATATGTATATATGTTGATGATATAATTCTTACAGGTACAAATGAGAAAGGCATACAAAGCCTAAAGAAGCAAATGGAGAAAGAGTTCAAAATCAGTGACTTGGGAGATTTGTCATACTTCTTGGGCATGGAGATTTCATACACTCAACATGGAGTGTATGTGACTCAAGAGAGGTACTTGAAGAACTTGTTAACCAAGTCTAAAATGAATGATTGCAGAGTAGCACCTACTCCAATGGAGGTGAATCACAAATTAAGCAGATTTGGAGGTGAAGAGTTCAAGGACATGAAGCAATATCAGAGTTTGGTTGGTAGTCTTATCTATGCTACATTAACTAGGCCTGATTTATCATATGCAGTTGGTGTGTTGTCTCAATTCATGCATTGTCCTAGGAAAGAGCATTGGATTGCAGGTCAAAGAGTGTTGAGATACATTAAGGGAACACTCAAAGAGGGTTTGTATTATGGTTTTACATCAGATACAAATATCAAAATATATAGTGATGCAGATTGGGCAGGTAATCCAGATGATAGAAGGTCAACCTATGGATACATGTGTTATGTGGGAGATAAGTTAATCTCCTGTTGCTCAAAGAAGCAACATACAGTTGCTTTGTCATCTACAGAAGCAGAGTACAAAGGCATGGTTGAAGCTGCAAAAGAAGTGATATGGCTTAAGACTCTCATGAAGAGTTTTGACACTATACAGAGCATACCTATCATTTATGGTGATAACATGAGTTCATTATATCTAGCTGCTAATCCTGTTTTTCATGCTAGGACCAAACACATTGAGATACAGTATCACTTTCTAAAAGAGAAGGTGATGGATAAGGAGATTGAAGTTATACATACTTCAACAAAAGATCAGATAGCTGATATGCTTACAAAAAGTTTAGATGGACCAAAGTTACAGAAGTTCAAAGACATGGCAGGCATAAAGAAGATAAGAGAAACCTCAATTGATGATTGAGGGGGAGCTGTTGGTGCAGACCAATCACCAATTGAAGTTTGGAAGACAAAAGATGGAGATAAGATCAAGTCTTGAAACAAAGAAGGAGGTTACATTCACAGAATGAATGATATGTACACATATGTACATTAGTGAAGACATAGATCACTTATACTTTTGTCTAGTTATAAGTTTGTACATATTTGCCTATAAATACTTTGGAAAAATGTCGGGGCAATAGAGGAGACAATAGGAGAGTATGAGAATAGTACATTTGTAAGTTGTAAGACTCATTAGAGTTCATAGGAATGAGAAGAAGTCTCTCTCACAACTCAATTCTGATTTTCTGAGGAATAGAAGAAAACATTTTGCCCGAAGTTTTCGTGTCTTCTCCTTCTGTGATAGATCTTTTGTGGAATGCTTTTGTACAACTCTAAGTCTAGAGTTGATCAACCTCTGTACAAAATTTCAGCTTCCAATTGTAATCAGGTTAAGAGAATTGTGTGTAGGAACATTCATGTGTAAAGAATGTTCACAGTCTCCTGAAACAGGCGCAGATTTCGAGTTCAATGAAATGAGTAGTGCTCAGTGCACAGTGTAAAGTTTTACACATATAATAGCTCAAAATCTAAGTTGAGAGATAAGGTATCTACAGCCAAAAGGATTTGATAAAACGGGTTCGACATTGTGAGAACTAAAGCTAAGAAGTTAGGGGTGTCCAAATCGACTTCTCAGAAATGCAGATTTAGACATAGGTAACTTGTGAAGTAGATTTCTCAAGATCTACTGAATATTTTGGAGTGATTTGACTTGGAGGAGGTGCGCAATCTTTAGGCGACACCTTGTGCAAAGTTTCATAAAAAACTTTACACATTTACTTAGTCAATGAGAAAGATATATGCAGCAGACTTTCTAAGTAATTTCCTTCTTCACAATTTGTTCAAGAATTTGATATTTGGTCATTAATCTTTTAAATTGGTGAAGGTTTTGACTTACTCTTGATATAGAGGTGTTCTAAGTTCAAGAGTAGGTTGTTCTTTTGGAGATTAACACTCTCCATCACACAAATGTATGGTTCATGATCTCAACAATGGCTATGTTGTTGTGATGTCAAGTGTTGGAGAAACAATCACTAATTCGACAGTTATTTGAATGACAAAGCTTTAGAAGAAAACCATATGCCTATGTGAAGGGACAAATTCACAAGTGTATTATATTTGTAAAGTTAGTTCACTTTAGTTCTAGAAGTTATTTTTTAAATGACGAGAATAAGAAAATCTATATAAGTTAGTTTGTATCAACTGACGCGATGAGGAAGACAATGAAAGAGTGAGTAAGAACTCATTTTGTATGACTCAGTATAGTCGGGCTTCTCTGAGTGAGAAAAGCACTTGTAAGCTTCTGAGTTTTCATAGCTATGACAAGAACTAGTTAAAGTTCTGTGTATAAGTCTTCTTCTTCCATCTCCAGTGTTTGTCTTCTCTGTAATGATTTGAAAGGTTGAAGTTTTCCAAGCAAGTCGATGCCTGGCATCGAATGTATGTTGAAAGGTTGATTTTTATGCAGGAAGTCGATGCCTGGCATCGAATCCTAGCTGATAAGTTCTTATCTTCATATTTGACCTTTATCTACTGATGAATCTTCTTGAAAAGATGAAGTTTGTGGAGCAACTTGATGCCTGGCATCGAGTTTCAGAATAAAGTCGATGTGTGGCATCGATTTCTAGCATAAAAGTGATCTTGTTCATGTGTGTGTTCAAGGGGGTAATTCTGGCACTGAAAAAGTGGCTAAAAAAGCTGAAAGTCGATGCCAGGCATCGACTTTTGGTTGCAAGTCAATGCTAGGCATCGAATTTTCATTTTTAGACACTCAGATTACTAAAAGAGGCAAAAATTCCATTTTTGGAAGTCATACAGGGTCATCTTGTGAAGGTCATAACTTGAGTTCTAAAGATTCGTCTCAAGGATATGATAGCTTGTTGGAAAGCTCTACACTTCTAGTTTCATCCACTAAAAGATCTTGGAGAAATAATATTTGAGCTAAGAGAAATTAGCAAAATACTGAAGGTATGTAATTTCAATGACTATGAATTTCTGTAGAAGCAAAGTTCTTGGTTTTGGCTATCATTTATCAAATTTTTGAGTGGCAATGAGTTAATGGTGACCATAGAGGTGTTCTAGTGTCACATTAATTCATTTCTTGTGATGTTTCACACATCAACAAGTGGTATCAGAGCAGAAAGGTCGTAAAGAGCAGAAGGCGGCAAAGGTACGAGAAGTTTTGGAAAGTTTTCCATTAAAGTTTGAAAAGGTGAAGCATTTGAAGACACAAGGCATCAAAAGGTTACTTCAAAAGTATCTTCATACACAAAGAACTCCAAAATGTATTTTCCTTTATCCTTTAAGCTCACAGGTTGTAGCAGAAGGAAAGGAGTATGGAAGATCATATCTCCATTGACAAACTGGACAGAGATAATTATCTCGCATGGGTAATGAGAATGGAAGCCTTACTTATGAGTAAGGATCTCATGGTATATGTAACAGGTGAAGAAGAGAAGCCAGTATTTGAAGATGAAAGCCGACCAAAGAAAGAGGAACTTGATGCTTTAAAGCATTGGCAGAAGAAGGATGCAAGTGCAAAAGCCTACATCTACAATACAATCTCATATCATTTGTTACCACACATCAGAGGATTGGAATCATCTGAAGATATATGGAATGCATTGGAATATCATTTCCAAAGTACTACTAAAGCAAGGAAAGCAAGTCTATGGTCAGAGTTTACAACATTCAAGAAGAAGCCAAGTCAAAGTATTAGTGATTATGTCACTAAGATGAAGGATCTAGCAGATAGTCTTGGATCCATAGATGAAGATGTTGAAGATCACAGATTGATTGCTCAACTACTTGCAAGATTGAGAGGGGATGAAAAGTGGAAACCTTTTGTCTTATCAATAGAACTTTCATTAAATCATTATGTTCCAGATTTGAATCAATTACTTGGTTTGATGCTCACATATGAGCAAGACTTGAAGGGAGATGGAGATAAAGGACAAAGTTCTGCAATGTACATGAAGAACAAGAAGAAAGGAGATAAAGTTAAAGCAAAGGATGAAGAAGAGTCAACTTCTCAAGTTTATTATGCAAGAGGTAAAGGCACTGGTAGAGGAAGAGCAAGAGCTTTTGGAAGAGGAAGAGGTAATCAGAATAACAACAAGAAGGCTTGCTAGATCTATGGATTGAGTAATCATTTGGCACATGATTGTTGGCACAATCAACAAGGATCAAATCAAAATCAGAATAACAATAGCAAAGGCAGAGGTGGAAGATATCAAAGTAATTTTCAAAGAGGTAGACAAAATCAAAGAGGAGGCTATGGTAGAGGTGGAGGAAGAAGTTGGGGACATAATCAATCCTACAACACCACCTACTATAACTATGCAAATGACACACAGAATGAAAGTCATACATCATTGATGATGAACTCAATCAACACACAGTATTTTACATTGACTCTGGATGTTCTAATCATTTGTCAGGAAATATAGAATTGATGTCAGAATTGGAAAAAGGCATTTCTAGTCATACAGTTCAAACAGGTGATAATACAAGACATAGTGTACATTCAATTGGAAAAGTGAAATGCAAGAGTGGAGTAGATTTGCTAACCAATGTTTTGTATGTTCCCACAATACCAAAAAACTTGATTAGTGTGGGACAGATAGTTGAAAAAGGTTTTCAAGTTAGGTTTACAAATGAAGGAGTATTTGTTGAAGATCCAGAGAATGGATATAATCAGATTGTTTGTGGTAAGAAAGAAGGTAGACTCTTTACTTTAAGAGTACAAGGGAACATTGGTCAAGCTTTGCTCACACATGGTGAAGGAGTGATTACAGAACTTGATCTCTGGCATAAGAGATTAGGTCATTTCAATGAAAGAGGAATTAAAGCTATGGTTGCAAATCAGTCTGTACTAGGATTACCAAATGTGCAGAATCAACATATGGTTTATAAATGTGAAGCATGTCAAATGGGAAAAGCACACACGTTACCATTTCAGAAGAAAGGATTCAAACATGATGGAGTACTTGAGCTCAATCATACAGATGTATGGGGACCAACAAAAGAAGGATCTATCAGTGTCTCAAGGTATTATGTTCTTTTCATTGATGATGCTACAAGATGGATAACGTTATATGTTTTGAAGGAAAGATCAGAAGTGTTTGGAGCTTTCAAGCATTTTCATGCATATGCAGAGAGAGTCACAAGTCAAAAGCTTAAAAGACTGAGGTCTGATGGAGGGGGAGAATACTTCTCCCAAGAGTTCAATGATTATCTTTGGAATGCAGGTATTAAGAGAGAAATAACTTGCAGGTATACACCACAACAAAATGGTGTAGCAGAAAGAAGGAACAGGACTTTGGTTGAGTTTGCTAGAGCTATGCTAAAGGAGAAGAATTGTCCAAATTATCTTTGGGCTGAGGCTGTAAATACAGCTGCATATCTTGTGAATAGATTACCATGTGCAGCTCTAAATGGAATGACTCCATGTGAAGCTTGGTGGGGTAAGAAACCAACACTAGATCATTGTAGAGTGTTTGGATCAATTGCATATGCTTATGTGCCATCACAGCTTAGGCATAAACTTGAACCAAAGGCAGAAAAATATGTGTTCATTGGTTATGATGAAAAGCAGATGGGTTACAGGTTGTGGAATCCTTTAACCAAACAATTTCTTGTTTCTAGAGATGTTACATTTGATGAACAGAAAAGTTGGTATGCAGATCAAAGTCATACAACTAAAGAATTTGAAGAAGAGGTAAGAAGATGTGAGAAAGGAAAATCAATTGTGCAGGTAAATGGAGATGAAGACTATATGCAAGCAAGTACATCCAGAAGTGGATTAACAAGAAGGAATGAAGAAGCTCCTATATTTGATGAAGAGGTGTATCCATACACATATGAAGAATGTGAACCAAGGAGGTCAAGCAGGACTAGAAGGCAACCAGAAAGGTATTCTTATGATACTTCTTACATAACTCAGAAGAACTATGCATATATGGTCAAAGATGATGAAGAACCTCAGAACTATGATGAAGCTAAAGGTAAGAAGCAATGGGAAGAAGCAATGAAGGAAGAATTCAATGCACTAGAGGAGAACAAGACATGGGAACTTGTTCCTAAACCAAATGGTAAGAAAGTAATTGGAAATAAATGGGCTTATAAAGCGAAGAAGCTTGCAGATGGAAGTATAGCCAGATACAAAGCTAGACTGGTGGTGAAAGGCTATGCCCAAACCTATGGCATAGATTATGATGAGACATTCAGTCCTGTAGCTAAGATGTCAACTATACGGACAATCATTGCTATTGTAGCTTCAAAAGGATGGACCCTAAGTCAATTGGATATAAAGAATGCATTCTTGAATGGATACATATCAGATGAGGTATACATGGAACAACCTCAAGGGTTTATAGATTCCAGGTATCCAAACTTTGTTTGCAGGTTGAGAAGAGCATTGTATGGATTGAAGCAAGCTCCAAGAGCATGGAACTATAGACTGGTGAAGTATCTCAATGAACTTGGATATCAAAGTTCAAAAGCAGATCCAAGTTTACTCATCAAAAGAACAGAGGAAGGTACAATCTACATTTGTATTTATGTAGATGACATTATAATCACAGGTACTTCAGATGAAGGAATCAAGGAGGTAAAGAGATTACTTGAGAAAGAGTTCAAGATCAGTGACCTAGGAAAGTTGTCATACTTTCTTGGAATGAAAGTCACTTATACAGATCATGGCATATATGTATCACAAGAAAGGTATCTTCTGAATCTATTGAAGAAGTTTGATATGGAAAATTGCAGAGAAGCTTCAACTCCACTTGAAGTTAATCACAAGCTCAGTAAATATGATGGTGCAGAATACAAAGATATGAGGAAGTATCAATCTCTTGTGGGTAGTTTGATTTATGCTACATTAACAAGACCTTATCTTAGTTATGCAGTGGGAGTGTTATCACAATTCATGCATTGTCCAAAGGACCCACATTGGATTGCAGGTCAAAGAGTTCTCAGATATATCAAAGGAACCATAAAGGAAGGATTATATTATCCTTTTACATCAGATTTGAAGTTGAGAGCCTATAGTGACTCAGACTGGGCAGGAAGCCAAGATGACAGAAGATCAACTCATGGCTACATGATATACATTGGTGATAAGCTTGTAAGTTGGTGTTCAAAGAAACAACATACAGTAGCATTATCATCAACTGAAGCTGAGTACAAAGGACTTGTGGAAGCAGCTAAGGAGGTCATATGGATGCAGACATTGTTCAAGAGCTTGGGCATTGATCAAGGTACACCTACAATACATGGAGATAATATGAGTTCACTTTATCTTGCAGCAAATCTAGTTTTTCATGTAAGGACAAAGCACATAGAGATACAATATCATTTACTCAGAGAAAAGGTAATGGAGAAGGAGATTGAAGTGGAGTACATTTCTACTAAAGATCAGATAGCACACATAATGACAAAGAGCTTGGATGGTGTGAAGACCAGCAGATTCAAAAGCATGGCAGGAGTAAAAGAAAAGAAGATGATATGAAGAAACAAAGAATGTCAAATAGTCATTGAGGGGGAGCTGTTGGAGAAACAATCACTAATTGGACATATATTTGAATGACAAAGCTTTAGAAGAAAACCATATGCCTATGTGAAGGGACAAATTCACAAGTGTATTATATTTGTAAAGTTAGTTCACTTTAGTTCTATAAGTTTTTTTTTAAATGACGAGAATAAGAAAATCTATATAAGTTAGTTTGTATCAACTGACGCGATGAGGAAGACAATGAAAGAGTGAGTAAGAACTCATTTTGTATGACTCAGTATAGTCGGGCTTCTCTGAGTGAGAAAGCACTTGTAAGCTTCTGAGTTTTCATAGCTATGACAAGAACTAGTTAAAGTTCTGTGTATAAGTCTTCTTCTTCCATCTCCAGTGTTTGTCTTCTCTATAATGATTTGAAAGGTTCAAGTTTTCCAAGCAATTTGATGCCTGGCATCGACTGGCATCGAATGTATGTTGAAAGGTTGAGTTTTATGCGGGAAGTCGATGCCTAGCATCGAATCCTAGCTGATAAGTTCTTATCTTCATATTTGACTTTTATCTACTGATGAATCTTCTTGAAAAGATGAAGTTTGTGGAGCAACTCGATGCCTGGCATTGAGTTTCAGCATAAAGTCGATGTGTGGCATCGACTTCTAGCATAAAAGTGATCTTGTTCATGTGTGTGTTCAAGGGGGTAGTTCTGGCACTAAAAAAGTGGCTAAAAAAGCTAAAAGTCGATGCCAGGCATTGACTTTTGGTTGCAAGTCGATGCTAGGCATCGAATTTTCATTTTTAGACACTCAAGATTACTAAAACAGGCAAAAATTCCATTTTTGGAAGTCATACAGGGTCATCTTGTGAAGGTCATAACTTGAGTTCTAGAGATCCGTTTCAAGGATATCATAGCTTGTTGGAAAGCTCTACTCTTCTAGTTTCATCCACTAAAAGATCTTGGAGAAATAATATTTAAGTTAAGAGAAATTAACAAAATACTGAAGGTATGTCATTTTAGTGACTAGGAATTTCTGTAGAAGCAAAGTTCTTGGTTTTGGCTATCATTTATCAAAGTTTTGAGTGGCAATGAGTTAATGGTGACCATAGAGGTGTTCTAGTGTCACATTAATTCATTTCTTGTGATGTTTCACACATCAACATCAGGGACATTATGCAATGTTATGTATTGCTTGGATACATATAAGAGAGTTTCTTCAAATGTCTGTTTTAATCATTTGAGCTTCAATAGTGTGCTTTACTTCCAAAAGAAGGATATATTTTTTGCTTTTTTGATGCTTGATTCCATTGAAAATCATGCATGTGAATGTATACTTGGATAAATATTCCGTGCTTCTTTTCCCAAAGATGTTTCACATGCTACACAAAAATTGCAACTTTTTCATAGTGATTTATTTGGTCCGGACAAAGCTCCATCTTTTGGAAAACGTGTATACTTTGTTACTTTCATCGATGATGGAACACACTATACTTGTGTGTGTGTGTCATATGAAAGCAAAGAATGAGGTATTCTCTAACTTTAAAATATTTCTAGCTATGGCTGAATTTTTTTGCGGTAATAAGATTTTGACTCTTTTCATGGATCATGGCAGTGAATACAATTATTTACTTTTCTTTGCGAAAGAGGTATTATTCATCAATGTACAGTGACATATACATCTCAACAAAATGGTGTTGCGGAGTTCAAGAACAAAACACTTCTTGAAATGGAATGATGCATAGTTAAAGGAAAGCATCTTCTAGATAAGTTTTGGATGGACGCATTCATGTGTGCAAACTATGTATTGAATCATTGTCCTATAAAAGCATTGAGAGTCATTACACTTTCCGTGGCTTGGAATGGGAACAAGCCAATGCTTAGCCAAATGCACATATTTCGTTGTTTTGCATATGCTCTTGCACGATCACAAGAATGTCATAAAATGGATGAAAAGGCAAAAAATATGTATTTGATAGTAGTGGTGAGAGTGGAGGTTATCGATCATACCATCCATTAATAGTCAAAGTTATTATAAGTCAAGATGTGGTATTTACTAAAAATTTAGCTTATCCTTTACTTGAATACAAACTTCAGCCATTTTTGGATATATTTGTGAGAGTAAAGGTTATCAATTGTACCATCCATTGATAGCCAAAGTTATTATAAGTCAAGATGTGGTATTTATTGAAAATTCAGCTTATCTTTTACTTGAATACAAATTTCAGCCAACAATTAGTTCACAAGATGTGTTTGATAAACCATCCAAATGAGGTTCATGTTAGATATACTCAATACTCCACCTTTGAGTGACCACAAATGATCCATGGTGCTATAAGTTGTATGGCCCCCATTATGAGGAGAAGCCATTTTGGGAGCTCGAACATTTATGGAAACCTAACTTCCAAGTCAGATGAAGTCTATATGTGATTGTTCATGGTAATAGATGATCTTTGTGAGCCTATCCATTAGGTTAGGCAGGGTGTAAACTTCTCTGCCATTGGATTTTCATTCAAGGTGAAAGTAAAGGCCTTTGTGGTGTTGTGTTGTTTCCCCATAAAAAACTTAATGGAGAGAGTGTAGAAGGAGGCTTCAACCCTTTGTGGGGTCCAAAGGGGCTATCCCCTTGGATCGTAGGGTCGAGACAGTAGGACCTTTGGTCTTGGAGATATTGTTGGATTATATATTTTGCTCACTATTTTGTCTCTCCTGACTACATTTATCTATACCAAATCCCATTGTCAACGTTATATAAGCATGGCTCATGTGTAGCTCCACATATCATTGTGCACTAGTAAGCCCTTCATCTAGATTCTATCTAAATCACCATCTAAGCTCCATATTGGGAGCACACAGGTGGACAATACCATCTTTCTAATTGCATTATTCTTGGTAATTTGAGAATTAGAGTTCTATATCTCTCAATCTATGTCAATGTTTTTTTCTCAAATCTATTTACTCGTCTATTTCATTGTGTTATTCTTTCTAGAGCCCAAAAGGTTTTGATTGGCATAGAAGTAGAAACACAAAGGTTGTAGATATTAGAAAATAATGATCAATAGAAATAACACAGTGGAATTGAATCGATAGGTAGAGTAACGAGAGGCAAAAGACACTAAAGAAGTGTACACAGATAGAGAGATAGAGAACTCAAAATTCTCTAATTGCCAACAGCAATGTATATACACCAGCGATATTGTCCACATGTGCACTCCCATTATGGAGCTTCAATGGCGATATAGACAGACTCTAGATGAAGGGCTTTATAGTGTGCATAACCATGATTCTCCTTAGTAATCTGGACCTACCTAATCCATTGATTTAGGCATGATCTCTGGGGATCGTCTGGTGCTATGTTTTAGGCATAATCATCGGGATCATCTATAACTTCAAAACCTCCGTAATTATCACACAGAGTAGGTCTCCAGACAAAACTTAGACAATCGGGCAAATCCAGGCCACTAAATTGGTAACCAGTCTTCCAGACAGGTTGACTATCGAATTAGTCACCATATTTCTGGACAAGTTGACTACCAAAGTGGTCACCATAATTCCAGAAAAGTTTACCACTAAACTAGTCATCGTAATTCCGGATAAATTGACTACTAATTTGTCATACCTAGGAACTTCCTTCGAGACTCTAGAAACATCACAGTGATTCTAGATTGGTTGACTAACAAATTGTCATACCTCCAAAATCCTAGACACATCACCATAATTCCGCATTGATTGACTACTAAACTGTCATACCTTCAGAATTTTGATGTGACTAAAGTATAAGCCCTGGCTAGCCTTCTGACTAGACTCACATAGATCATCTAGAACTTTTGTTGGTCTCAATTAGACCTCATCACAAATGTATGGACTCTCATAAAGGCTTCTCCTCATAATGGAGGCCATACAACTTAGAGTACCATGGATCATTTGCGTTCACATGTGGGTGGAGTATTGAGTATATCTAACACCCCCCCTTAATGTCCACGTGTGATGAATTACCTTCTTAGTCCAATGACAAGCTTTGGAAGATTCTGATGCAATTACTCTTTCCCCAAATCCTTAGTGAAAATGTCTGCTCCATTTTCATATGTTCGACAATAGCTCAGCTCCACAATTCCACCCTCGATCAACTCTCACACATAGTGATACTAGATTTCTATGTGCTTAGTACGTGCATGACAAATAGGATTGTTGGCGATGGCTATGCAACTCTGGTTGTCGCATCTCAACCTTGTAGCCTCTTGTCCTTGAATTCCTTTATGTCATAGGACCCTTCTTAACCATACTACTTCACATGTAGCAAAACATGCCGCTTTTTACTCAGCTTTGGTAGAAGATAGTGCTACGATTGGTTGCTTCTTACTGATCCAAGAAACAATCTTGGAACCTAACGAGAAGTAATATCTGGAGACTAATTTTCTGGAATCAATATCCCCTATGCAATCTGAGTCATAGTATCCGCTCAGAGATGATCCTTCACCATAAATAATACCATACTCAATGGTTCCTTTGACATACTTGAGTATTCGTGTGCATGCCTTCCAATGAGTTAGACATGGCTTATTAGAGAACCTGCTTACTACGCCAACATCATAAGAGATATCCGGTCTGCTATTACACAAGTAAATGAGATTCTAAATAATCTCTTGTATCTTCCAATATCCTCTAGAGGTGAAATATCTTCAATAGATAATTTTGTGTTGAATTCCATCGGTGTAGAGATTTCTTTGCAATCCTCCATGTCAAATGCCTTCAACACCTGCCTCGCATACTTCTATTGGGAGATAAAGATCTTCCCTAGTTCCTTTAGGACTTCAAGACCTAAGCAATAATGCATCAATCCCAAATCGATCATTTCAAATTCTAAACTTAATGCATCTTTTGCTTGTTTGAGAAGTGCATCATCATTTTCAGTGATTACAAGGTCGTCTACATAGAGTACAAGCACAATCCCCTTGTCTTTAGAACGTAGAAATTAGCTTCAAAAGTACATCTTTTAAATCCTATATCCAAAAGATACATATCTATCTACTGGTACCAGGCTCTTAGGCCTTGTTTCAACCCATACAATGCCTTTTTCATGTTACATACTTTGTTCTTTGAATGAGAAGCCTCAAACCCTAGTGGTTGAGACACATATACCTCCTCCTTGAGGTCTCCATTTAGGAATGCTAATTTGACATCCATGTGGTATACTGCCCATTGTCTATGTGTAGCCACAGCTATTGCTAGCCGAATAGTAGTCATCCTTGCTATCAAGGCAAATGATTCATCAAAGTCAATGCCTTCGACTTGGGAATATCCCTGTGCAACAAGTATAGCTTTGTACTATGATGAGGAAGGAGATAAGGAAGAGAGCTCACACACACTCTCACAATCAAAGAGAAGCACACACACAGATTGAGGCAAGGAAGAATGATATTCTTCTTCTGCTTCTATTACATAAAAGGAATGTACAAGAATACAAGTGCAATATATAAAGAACAGTCCATAAGGAAAAACCTAATGTCCGCACATGAGTAAGCTGGCAAGAAACAAATGTGCCATCACTCTCGGTAGATAAATCTAGTACAGATCAATGAAGTATCCTTGACATATATCGGCGTGACTACTATACATGTCCGATAAATGAAAAAGCGATATGTGTCATCTTGGATCATCACATGCAGAGCTTGATATCTCAACACTCCCCCTCAAGCTCAACGCCATGTTCGCTAATCCAAGCATCTTTTGAAACTTCTTCAGCTTCTTTGCTCCAAGTGCTTTAGTGAAAATATCAGCAACCTGATCATTTGTTCTCACATAAACAAGATCAATATCACCTGCTAATATCTTCTCTCTCATGAAGTGATAATGTACCTTGATATGCTTTGTTCCAACATATGAAACAAGGTTCCCTGCTAATTGTATGATGCTAAGATTATCACAATAGATGTTGATAGGTTTTTGCAATTCCACACCTAAATCTACAAGTAGCATCTCTAGCCATGATGCCTCACATGCTGCCGTTGCAGCACCTCTATACTCAGTCTTTGTACTCAACAAAGCAACAGTGGGTTGTTTCTTACTACTCCATGTAATAGTTGCACTCCCAAGTGAGAATAGAAAACCACTAGTAGATCTTCTATCTGGAATGCTACCAACCCAATTTGCACCGGTGTATCCGTGAACCTGCAAATCTACACTAGCTTCATAAAACAATGCATAATCCAAAGTAGCACTCACATAACATAGAGTGCACCTCAAAGCATCCAAATGTGCCTCCTTGGGAACCTATATGAATTGACTTTCAAGTCCAATAGTGTAGCTTAGATCAAGCCTTGTAATTGTGAGATCCCACAATTTTCCTGTACATAGAGCATTTTCCAATGCTTCACTTGATGTAGTGTCCAACTTCAAATTCTGATCCAATGGCATAGAAAGTGGCTTGCAATCAGACATACCATACTTTTGTAGCGTATTCAAGGCATATTGCCTTTGTGACATCCATATACCTGTTTCTATATGTATAAACTCAATGCCCAAGAAATAATAGAGCACACCAAGATCTTTCATGTCAAATTCTTGCATAAGAAGTTGCTTTACCTCTTTAATGGTTTCTTCATTATCACCACCTATAATTCATCAACATAAATAGCCACAATTGTGATGCCATCATCACCCTTCCTTGCATATAGTGAATGATCTGCATCATGCATAGAAAACCCAATGGTGGTTAAGTAATTAGCAATCCTTGCATGCCATGCACAAGGAGCTTGCTTCAACCCATACAAAGCCTTTTGCAACTTGCAAACATATTCTGGATGCTTTGAATCTTCATATCCTTGTAGTTGGTCCATGCATACTTCTTCCTATAACTCACCATGTAGGAAAGCATTCTTCACATCAATTTAATGCAAAGTCCATCCTTTTGTTGTAGCTAATGCAACAAGTGTTCTAACACTAGACATTTTAGCTACAGGGCTGAATGTTTTCTCATAATCAATTCCATATGTTTGTGCATATCCTTTTGCTACCAATCATGCTTTGTACCTGCTTATGCTACCATCAGCATTGTGCTTTACCTTGTAAACCCACTTGCAGCCTATGGGTTTCTTTCTTTGTGGCAATGGAACTAGCTTCCATGTTTTGTTTCCATAAAGTGTGGCCATCTCCTCATCCATTGCTTTTTTCCAATCAGCATTTCCAATTGCATCTTCAAAACAAGAAGGTTCAACATCTTGTATTACCTTGGTCATGTAGGCACAATGATGAGCCATATAACTATCATACGTCAATTGTTGCACTGAATTCCGCATCCTCCCAGATCTTCTTGGTCCTAGGTCACTTCTCCTTGTATCATCTGCATGTGCCTTTCTTACTCCTGGAGTCTTCATAGAGGGAAATCCAAGTTCCTCATCAAGAATCTTTTCTGAACCAGTTGAATCTCCATCAACATCTTCAAAACCTACACATGTTTTACTACCAGCAGAAAGCTTTTCTTTACCTTTCTTGGATGTATTTGATGAATTTTCTGGACTAAAATTTCCACGCAATCTTCCACTCCATGGATTTGAGTTAGAACTATTGCTCTGTGATTCATCCGGTCCACTTAGAACTTGAGATTTTGCACTTGATTTTTTAGCATTTTCTTTGTCATTTGATTCAAGATTAAGTCCATCTTTGGCATCTGCATCGAAGCTTGACATTTTATCAAATACCACATCTCTACTCACCTTCACCTATCATGTGAGTGGGTTATAACATTTATATCCCTTTTGCTCAAGGGAGTATCCAATAAAGACATATTGTTTTGCTTTTGGATCAAGCTTCATCCTCAACTCATCTGGAACATTTACATATGCAATATAGCCAAAAACTTTCATATGTGATAAGTTTGGCTTTCTACATGTGAACTTCTCTTCGGGTGTAACTTGATGTACAACAACACTTGGAGTTTTGTTCATGATGTATACAACCATATGCACAGCTTTTGCCCAATAACAATGAGCCATATTCTTCTCAGCCATCATGGCTCTTGCTATTTTTGCAATATGTCTTTTTTTGCATTCAGCAACGCCATTCTGTTGTGTGTCTACCTGCCTGAAAACTGATGCCGAATTCCATGATTTTTTATAAAGTTACTGGACTCATTTGACATGTATTCACGTCCTCCATCAGATCTTTATGTCTGATTATACTTCCCTATCTGCTTTTCTGCCATAGCTTTAAAATTCTAGAAGTGAGTGAACACCTCACTCTTCTCTTTCATGAAATATACCCACACTTTTTGCAGATGTTCATCAATGAAAGTAACATAAAACCTGTAACCGCCCATAGATGTGGTCTTTGTAGGAACCCAAACATCTGTATGTACTATTTCTAGCACATTCTCACTAACATGCTTGTCATGCGGAAATGATGATCTTGACTATTTAGCAAATTGACATGTTGCACATACCTTTTGCATCTCTGCAACCTTGAAAATTGTTAGTGATTTTCAGAATCATAGAGCTGCCTCACCCACTGTGGCAATGGCCTTTCCACTTTAGTGACTACAGGTTGGTGACTTATAGTCTTATCATCTGAGGATGATGGTTCCTTCTCTTCCATAGAAGGGCTATCTCTTGGGTCAATTTCATAATGGATTACTTCTTCGTCTATTGATAGAGTGGAAGCTTTTTTGTCCTCTTCCACTGCATGTGGCTGCTCCTTGAACACCACGTGGTGACTCGCTATGATCTTCTTTGCCTTTGGGTCATAAAGCTTGTAAGCTTTCTTCTCTCATTGTACCCTAAGAAGATACATTTGGTGTTTTTTGGTTGAATCTTGTTTCTCTCTTTGTCCAGAATGTGTACATAACACTAACTTCCAAACACTTTGAAATAGGAAACAAAAGTCTTTCTACCAATGTAGGCTTCTTGTGGAGTCTTTCCATCGTGTCTTAGTGTAGCTATGATTCAGGATGTAAACAGTTGTTTATGGCCTCTGTCCAAAAATAAATAGGTAGACTTTTCTCTTCAACATGCACCTTGCCATTTCCATGATGGTTCAATTCCGCTATTTAACAACATCATTCTATTGAGGGCTATGTGCCATTGTGAGTTCATGCTTGATTCCTTTGATCTTATCGAAATCATCAAATTCTATTGACATGAACTCACCGCCACCGTCCGTCCTGAACTTCTTTTTGTTAAGTTATAGAAGCTACTGAAAATAAATTTTGTTTCATTTGTGGAACATAGAACACGTCGAAAACCTTTCTAATTTTCCCATTATGGAGGTGATCGCAATCGGGGTGGATCAGGTCCGGTCACGGCACATGCAATGTAAAAAGCTAGTGAGTGTTGGAAGGTTTCTGTGATCAAAATGTGAATGGGAAGATGAATTTGGTTATGGAGAGGAGAGATATCATGATTTGATTATGGGAAGGGGAACATATGAATGCAAGATAAACCCATGAACATGAATGATGAGGACAAAAGAAAACCATTCACATGAATCGATTTCGAAAGGAAGAATGATCCAAATAAATGGAGCTTCTTATACACTTTCAAAACTTAATTGATATGCATGGGCCATTTTGGATGGTATGTATGCATGATGAGAAAAAAAAGAAAACCGCACACATGAATCGATTTTGAAAGGAAGAATGGTCCAAGAATGGAGCTTCTTATACACTTTCAAAATGGAAACAAATGCATGGGTGTTTATGGATGGTATGAATGCATGTGGATCATGAAAATAGAAACTTATTCTCTCAATCTCAATGGATAACCCTCATTGGTTCATCGCAAGACTGCAGGGCCTTCTCACACATAGAAAGAGATAGAAGCAGACATGTAAAAACACATAAGAGACTAAGGGACAAGAGACAAGAGACAAGAGACATGAATTAAAAGATATTGTAATGAAAGGCATGTACATGAGGGTTGTGATACATCAAGCTAAGCATTCTACTGGTCAAAAGATGGTCCGCATGACCCTCCCACCATGACAGTTCAACCGAATGTCACACGTAAGAGGATAGGTTCCGCTTCATTGACCTTATATCTTTCTAGGAGGTTAATGTGTAACTAAAGAAGTATAAGACTCATAAAACCAACTCTAAATCACTCACATGCTCGACTGAGGGTGAGCAAAGATAGAGAAACCATTGGGTTTATGCACCTATCCTAGTTTGGAAGTCTAACTTACAATTGATTCTACAAACTATGCTCTTACTAGCCCACCTTGGATCCTCATATGGTCAACTGAGGGTGATCATCTCAAGGAAACCATGTGCTAGCAAGGGCCCTATGGATGCCTAACAATGATGCTCTATGAGGTTGGAGGGGGTTTTTATAGTTTTTTGAATGAATTTTGGGCCCTTGGATATAGAGAAATCAACTCTCAACCCTAGGATCAACTTTCATTATAACCATTGGATTTATCAAATGGATGGCTAGGATTAGTTCTTTATATGATATCTAGGGCAAAGGGGGAAAAAATAGGTGCCTTCATTCTACAACATTGGATCTGGGGAAGATATGGATCATCACATCAATGATGACATCAATTTGGATAAGATAAGCTATTATTTTTTAAAGAACTTTGCATTATTGATCTTTGACCATAAAAGAAAGCTCATCCGATGAAAAAAATCATTGATCCTCCTTGCTTTAAGCTTTAGTGCATCTCCACCCTTGAATGTGAGCTCATCCTGACTGTACAACATGGTTCAATCATTATTTGCCATATGGCAACCCTTCGAGCCTTCAATTTGCTTATTCTAGGAAACTGCAGTGACCTTGAAAAGTGGATTTTGTGCTCTTTGACCCTCAAAGTATCCTTTGATGCAGATGAAAATTTGTAGGGCTATGTTTCGAAATCTCCCCTTTAGGAATATGCAAAAAAAACTCCCATCTAAATCTCCCTTACACAAGTTTGACTACATTTGGAAGTTTGCAAGGTGACATTAAAGTGTTTACGAAGCTTTGATAGCCTTGAAAATTTATATGAATGTGTAGCCACATATGATCTTTATACATGCTAGACCATATGGCTAATAAAAATTCCTATACAAGATTTTTGTAGGGTCTAAGTGAAAAAATTACATTTTTACAAAATGCACATGGCATATCAATGTGCTAGAAAATCCATTTACATGTGAAATTCAGGCTATAGACTGCCTTTGATAGGCTTTACAAGTATATGAATTTTCATGTGATTTGATGACATTGAAAATTTTGCCCTAATTTCCAAAATTTGATGAGCTTTGATTGCTACCCTGGATTTGCTTGATTTCTTCCAAAGTTTGCATGTGAACTCCCTTTGACATCCTTGATGCATCTTGGACTTCTCAAGGAATTTTAGCTACCTTCACCGACTGTGTTTCCTGTAGGCCTTCATGAGTGAGAGAGAGAGAAAATCTCGAAGACACCATTATGATTAATGAAAGACACCATACCTTTGCCGTTAGCAGGACATCTTGCATTGTTACCTACCTTTACCATGATGGTTTCCTCTAGAGGCTATAGGGAATTGTAAAGGTCTTTTTTGCTTGTCATGTGATGAGAGGCACCACTGTCCAATACCCAATAGTCATCTGTAGCTGAATCTTCAGCTGAAGAACACATTTCCTCTACTTTAACAAACAACTCAAGCTCAATTTCTACGATGTTAGCAACCTCCCTGCCCTTGCCACTTTTTGAAGAGACACTCTTCTCCTCTGCCTTCTTAATGCGACAATCTTGGATTATGTGGCCTTTCTTCTTGTAGTGGAAACACTCTCCCTTGAACTTCTTCTTGTCTTTCTTCTTTTTGTCCCCATCTTTCGAAGAATTGTTTTTGGTACTTTTGGCATTTACCATGAATACAACTTCTCCTTTACCACTGTCATTTCTTGCCTTGAGCCACAACTCCTCCTCCATGAGTAAGGCACTGAATTCTTCAAACGTTAGTGGTTGTTGTCTAATATGGGTATTAAGGGCAATTATCAGACCGTCAAACTTTGGTGGACAAATTTGGAGAAAAGGTCCTCACTTGACTTCAGTACACCTGCTCCCTCCATTTGATCCTGTAGATTCTTTATGCGAGTGATGAACACTACAACAATCTCCCCATCAGCAAACCTCTCTATGCTACAAGATGATTTTCCAAGTTCTGAATTCATTTCTGATTCCAAGTTTCATATTGATTTCTCAATATGTTCCAAGCTGCACACACCTTAGTGGTGTGTTGAATAAGAGTAAGAACACTGCCAGAAGTGCTTGTAACAAGAGTATAGAGTGCATTCACATTCCTACGCTTCCAAGCACATAAAAGATCAGCATCGAGAGGAATTATTCATCTAAGATCATTTGAGTCAGGTGTTTCTTGGGGCTCATAATCAATCCCAAGTACAATCTCGAGCAGCTCATACGAGTCAAGGATAGAAGTGATCTTGAAACTTCCATAGGGTGTAAATAGTACCATCGAGTTTACCTTCCATAAAGGTTGGTGGTCGAATCCACAATGTTTTCACGACCGACATCATTATTGCTCGGGTTTGTGTTTTGCATGCTCCTATTGATGAACCACATTGATTCCCGACAGTAGATGAAGACACACCACTTGACATCTTCTCTCTTTAAGTCATTCAAAGACTTCTACAAATTCTTTGTTTTTGCTCATGCGATACTCAAAACCTCCTAAGATCTGATAGCATGTTAGAAAATAATGATCAAGAGAAATAACACAGCAGAATTGAATCGATAGGTAGAGTAAAGAGAGGAAAAACACACTAAAGAACTGTACACATGTAGAGAGACAGAGAACTCAAAATTCTCTAATTGTGACTAGCAATGTATACACACCGATGATACTATCCACCCATGCATTCCCACTATGGAGCTTCAATGGCAATATAGATAGACTCTAGATTAAGGGCTTTATAATGTGCGTAATTGTGATTCTTCTCAGTAATCCGGGCCTGCTTGATCCACTGATTTGGGCATGATCTCCGAGGACCACCTGATGCTATGTTTTAGGCATAACCATTGTGATCATCTATAATTTTGAAACCTCTATAATTATCGGATTGAGTAGGTCTCTAGATAGAACTTAGGTCACTGAACAAATCTTGACCACTAAACTGGTAACCAATCTTCTAGACAAGTTGACTACTGAACTAGTCACCATATTTCCGGATAGCTTGACTACCAAACTAGTCACTGAAATTCCCAGACAAGTTTACTACCGAACTGGTCACTGTGATTCCAGATAGGTTGACTACTAATCTGTCATACCTCCGGACTTCCTCCGGGACTCTAGACACATCACAATGATTCCAAATTGGTTGACTACCAAATTGTCATACCTCCAGAATCCTAGACACATCACCATAATTCCAGATTGGTTGAATATTGAACTGTCAAATCTCCCGAATTCTAGTGTGTCTAAAGTATAAGCCCTGACTAGCCTTTTGACTAGACTCACAAAGATCATCTAGAACTTTTGCTGGTCTCAATTAGGCCTCATCACAAATGTCCGAACTCTCATAAAGGCTTCTCCTCATAATGGGGGTCGTACAACTTAGAGTGCCATGGATCATTTGTGCTCACATGCAGGTGGAGTATTGAGTATATCTAATAGTAGAGGCTTTAACAACAAAAGATATAAGATGTCAAGTGATGCATCATCATCTATGACTTGGAATCAAGTTGTTTCATCAATACGAGTAGGTGGAGCACAAGTAGGAGTGGCAATGATGGTGGTCATCCCAAAATTGTGGATATGACCACTAGCCTTCACAAAAAGTAAGCTTGATGGTACAAATTACACCCTATGGAAGTTTAGAATGACTTCTATCTTGATTTATATGAGCTTTTGGAGACTATTATTAGGACTAATTATGAGCCCCAAGAAACACGTGATCCAAATAATCCTAGTTTCAAATTATTCCTCCTAATGCTCATCTTCTATGTCCTTGGAAGCGTACAAATGCAAGCACACTTTGATCTCTATTTATAAGTGCTACTGATAGTATTCTAACTCTCATTCAACGTACTATCAAGGCTTGTGAAGCATCAAGTATATCAAGAAATCAATATGAAACTCGTAATCAAACACGGATTAAGAACTTGGACAATTAACTAGTCGCAAAAAGGTTTGTTGATGGTGAGACTGCATAGGTGTTTATCACTCTCATTAAGAATCTATGATATCAAATGTTGTAAGTAGGTGTACAAAAGTCAAACGAGGAGCTAGCTTGGCATTGTGTTTGAATATGTCCACCAAAGTTTGATGGTTTGGTAATTGCTCTTAAAACTCAAATCAAACCTCAACCTCTAATTTTTGACGAATTCAGTGGCTTACTCATGGAGGAGGATTTGTGGCTCAAGGCAAGGAGTAGTGGCAACAAAGGAGAGTCTGCATTCATAACAAATGCCAAGGGAGGAAAAGAAAACTCTTCAAAAGATTGAGACATAAAGACGAATGACAATAAGAAGTTCAAGGGAGAGTGTTTCCACTATATGAAGAAAGGCCGTATAATTCAATACTATCACATCAACAAGGCAAAAGAGAAGGATATCTCTTCAAAAGGTGGCAAGGGCAAGGAGTCTACCAACACTAAAAAAATAGAACTTGAGTTATTTGTTATGATAGAGGTATGCTCCTTGGCTGAAGATTTAGGAGCAGATGAATCATGGGTGTTGGACGATGGTGCCTCTCATCACTTGATGAGCAGAAAAAGACCTTTATAGTTCCTTATAGCCTCTAAAGGATCCCATCATAATAAAGGTAGGCAATAATGCAAGATGTTCTGTAGAGGGTGAAGGTACAATTTCTTTCATTAATTCTAATGGGGATATCAAAAAGATTTTAATTATCTTGTATGTTCCACAATTCAAACAAAATATGCTTTCAGTAGCTTCTATAACATATCAAGCTCATGAAGTATCTTTCAATAAGACAAGAGCTAAGGTTATGGATAATAACAACAACATTATTGGGACTAGCATAAGGAGAAACAACATGTATGAGTTGTCTACTCTTATAGCCACTACAAGTATGGGCATATGTAATCTATGGCATGAGAGATTTGTCCATACAGGGTACCTCGTACTAAAGGAGATGCATCACAGGGGGTATGGTTGCACACCTACCACTAATTTTAGACATGAAAGAACCATGGCAAGCTATATTCTAGAGTTGGTGCATGATGACTTGTGTGGAAAAATGCCTACATAGGCCATGGGCAGATCTTCCTACTTCACGTTACTCATTGACAACTATAGAAGGAAGATGTGGGTGTACTTCCTTCGTGATAAGGCTCAAGCTTCTAGTAAGTTTAAAGAATGGCTTCCCTCAACTAAACCATGTTGTGGAACATCTGAATTAAACCATCATGGAGATGGCAAGGTGCATATTGAGGGGAAAGGTTTTGCTAAATCAATTTTGGGTAGAGGTTGTCAACATTATTTTCTACATCTTGAATCAAAGTTAAACCAATGCACTTGATGGAAAGAATCCACAAGAGTCCTAGAGTGGTAAAAAATCATTTGTTTCCTATTTCAAAATATATGGAAAACAATGTTATGTACATGTTCTAGATAGCAAGAAAACAAGCTTCAACCAAAAAGCATGAAATGTATCTTCTTATGCTACAATGAGGACGAAAAGTCTTATAAAATTTATGATCTTGAGGCTAAGAAGACCGTGGTGAGTTACAATGTGGTGTTTAAGGAGGAGCAACCACATGCAGTGGAGGAGGAAAAGAGAGCTTCCACTTTATCATCAAACAAAGGGGCAATCCACTATGAACCTGGCCCAAGAGCTATCCCTTCTGTAGAAGATAAGCATCATCTTCATATGAAGAGTATGAAGGTCACCAACCTGTCATCATCACACAAGTGGAAAAGCCATTGCCATGGTGGGTGAGGTAGATCTATGATTCCACAAATCCCACCACATAGTCACTAGAATAGGTTGTAGATGGACCAAGTTAATCATAAGGAATAGAGAAGTAGGGACGTGCAAGTGACTATAGTGTAAATATAGCCCTAATGGTTGAGCTCATTCAAGAACAAGCAACGGAACCAAAGAATGTGGAAGAGACACTCAATGAACCAAATTGGAGGGCTGCCTTGCAAACAAAATATGATAATATCATGAAGAATGGAATGTGGGAGCTAGTGGATTGACCCCCTAAGCACAAAGTCATTGGCAACAAGTGGGTTTGGGAGCTAGAGTACAAGGTTGATGGAACTCTAGAAAAGTACAAAGAAGGACTTGTTGCACAAGGTTACTCACAAGTTGAATGGATTGACTTATGTTGAATCATTTTCCCTCATCGCAAAGATGACTACTATTCGAGTATTACTAGTTGTGGTTGCACATAAATGATGGCTAGTCTATCACATGGATGTCAAATCAACATTCCCGAATGGAGACCTTAAGGAGGAAGTATATGTATCTCAACAAGGTCCCCATTCAAAGAACAAGGTATAGAAGATAAAGAAGGCATTATATGGGCTAAAACAAGAGCCGCAAGCGAGATACCAATGGATATATAAGTATCTCTTGCATCTAAGTTTCAAAAGATGTGCTTCTAATGCTAATAAGTATGTTCTAAAGAGAGGAGGGAAGAAAATTATGATTGTAATCTATGTAGATGACCTTGTGATTATAGGAAATGATGATGCTCTTCATCAATAAACTAAAGATTCCCTGAGTTCAAAATTTGAAATGATAGACTTAATCTTAATGCATTATTGCTTACTCCTTGAAGTATGGTAGGAACCAAGGAAGATTTTTATCTTTCAACAAAAGTATGCAAGACATATTTGAAGCCAGACATGGAGGATTGCAAGGAGGTTTCTACACCTATGGACGTCAACACATAATTATATGTTGAAGATACTTCACCTCCAATGGATATTGGAAGATACATTAGTTGGAAGTCTCATGTACTTGTGCAATAGAAGACCAGATATCTCTTATGATATTGGAGTAGTAAGCGGGTTCTTTAATAAGCCTTTCCAAACTCATTAGAAGGCAAGCATGTTGATACTCAAGTATGTGAAACAAACCATTGATTATGATATTCTCTATGAATAAGGATCATCTCTAGTTGGATACTATGATTCAAATTGGGTAGGAGATATTGATACCGAAAAGTCAATTTTTGGATAATGCTTTTCTTTAGGATCTAGAATTTTCTCTTCGATTAGTAACAAGCAACCGATTGTAGCATTATCTCCCACTGATGTTGAGTAGAAAGCAACATGTGTTTGGCCATTGCCAAGAATCTGGTTTTCAATACATGTACCAAGCACATAGAAATTTAGTGTCACTATGTGCATGAGTTGATCAAGGATGGGGTCATGGAGATAAGTTATTGAGGAGACATGTCCACCAAAGCTCTTGGGAGAGAACAATTTCATCGACAGTTTCCAAATCTTGGCATTGGACCAAGGATGTAGTTCACAACATGGTGGAAACTAAGGGGGGCTATTAGATATACTCAATACTCCACCTTCAAGTGAACACAAATGATCCATGGTTCTCTAAGTCACAAGGTCCCCATTATGAGGAGAAGCCATTGTGAGAGTCTAAGCATTTGTGGAACCTGAATTTCCAAGTTAGATGAGGTCTATGTGTTACCATTGATGGTAATAGATTATCTTTGTGAGCCTAGCCATTAAGTTAGATAGGGCATAAACTTATGAGCCATTGGGTTACCATTCAAGGTGAAAATAAAAGCCTTGTGGTTTAGTGTAGTTTCCCTATATAACCCTAATGGGGGGAGTGCATAAGGGGGCTTGCCCCCTTCTACGGGGTATGGAGGTCATATCCCCCTAGCTCATAGGGCCAAGACGGTATGACTTCTAGTGGTGGATATATTTTTGTATTATATATTTTACCAACTATTTTGTCTCTCCCGACTATGTATATCTATACCGAATCCCATTGTAAAAGCTATATAAGCATGCCCCATGTGTAGCTCTACATAGCATTGTGCACTAGCAAGCCCTTCATCTAGATTTTATCTAGATCACCATCTAAACTCCATATTGGGAGTGCAAGTTTTAGCCAATATGGTCTAAAAATCTCTAGGCATTGATGAAAATTTCCCAAATTTGTAAAGAAACATTATTGAAAAATTCTAGAAAAAAATGGCTAAAAATATCCAGCCAAACATGGCGGAAAAATTGCAAAACATGTAGCCACACATGACTAAAAATCAGCAAGATATTCGTCCCACTTATGATGTCCATTTTGATGATGTATTACATGAGAAACACATGTCAATCAACAGTGCACAATCTATGCCAAAATGGTTCCAAAAATATTGCAAGCTAGCAAGTTGACTTCTCCTTTACTTGATAGAACAAGATCAAGCTCTCGTCATGCATCAAGTGAATTTGTGAATGTATCTGTTATTGCAACTACATGTAATGAAGAGCCATTCACTTTTGAAGATGAATATGATGATCCAAATTGGATGAGCACAATGCAATTGGAATTGGATTCTATTCACAAAACTTGTAGTTGGGAGTCGTGTGAATTGCCAAAAGGTAAGAATTCCATTTGCACTAAGCAGATTTACAAGATTAAAAGAAAGTCACATGGTAGCATTGATCATTACAAAGCTAGACTAGTTGCAAAATGTATGCACAAAAATATGGAATTGATTATTAGGATACTTTTGCACCTACTTCATGCATGACTACCATTCATTCTATGATTGCATTGGCTTCCCATTATGGTTAGAGAGTGCATCAATTGGATATATAAGCAACTTTTTTGAATGGCATTTTGCAAGAAGAGGTTTATATGTGTCCACATCAAGCTCTGAAGTCAAGCAAGGCAATATTCAAAGCTATTGTGGAGTGTATATGGCTAAGATGCATACTAATGGATCTATGCATGGAGATTGATGCATCTACACATATTCTCACTAATGGTTAGAGTGCATTAGAAGTTGCAAGAAATTTGGGGTCTTATGCATGCACAAATCACATTGAAGATCATTACCATTATGTGAAGAGAGCCTTCATGCTAAAGATATTGATTTGGTATGTTTGCCTACATAAGATAATGTGACATGCATATTAACCAAAGCTCTTCCATGGGGAAAAGTTTCAAGCTTTTCACAAAGTTTTAGGCTTATTACCTTGTGGGGGTTGATCTATGACTCTTTGTATGTGTTCACATCATTTTCTCTAGGGGTTTTTGTTACATTTATGCTTCCCTTGAGTAGCTTTAATGTGAATCATTTTGCTATACATGGGCACTTTTACTCTAGAACTAGATAACAATTTCTTCCCCATCTAATAACATATACATGATATAATCATATGTGGTGGTACATAGTACTTAGGGATTCACTTGTAGCTCTCACTTCACTCATTCTCATGTAACTTATCATTGTTCAATAGAGAGCTCTTCCATCCATCGTCTTTCTTGGTGCATCAATCTCCTTCTTCACTCTTGTGTGTACTTCCATTTGTGCTTCCTCTCTCACACACCCAACAACTTGGAGCACAACATTGAATGTATTACTAAGTGAATGTTCTAATACAAGTAGTCAATTAGGGTTATAGGTGTATATATAGGCCGAGAGAAAAAAACCCCTTCACGGGAATCCATTTCTTTTCAAACTTATGTCCTTGTATTATGAAAATCATCTAGTATCTAAAGGTGGGGGCACTTTTATAGTCCTTGAGTGCCTTTCCTGAAAGGATGAGGACTTATCTAAGGAATATTCCTTAAGGGGTTACCAAAGTTTATCCCAAATATCTCCTTCCATATCTTTTATAAAGCCTCACATCTAGTCCCATTCCACAAGACCACTAAGCAAATAATCACTTCCCTCAAGACAACTTGCTACCACGAGATGTGCAAGCTCGACTTGAGAATGTTTTGCAAGAAAATACAATTCTTTTGCTCTTGAGCATGCATAAAAGAGATGACCAATGTCTTTCACCTTGGGGTGACATCTCTTCCATCCAAGAGTATAATTCATGAGCTTGTGAACTTTAGCATTGGTTGAAATCCCTCCATGGAAAGTTTGCCAAAGCAAAACAGATTTTTTTATGACAATGGTGAGTGCATTCTAAAACGAATTAAAATGAATTAGGAAAAGACAACAAAACTTCTCGATGAAAGTCCTCAAGTGAAAATGAATTGGCAAGGTAGGTATACGACTCCAACATAGCTTACAAGTTTATATAGAGCTTGAAATATTGGCTAGCCGAGATTTCGAACGCGACGATGATAGCGCCCAGTTTATCCGCTCACTATGCTTCCACACTCGCTCTCTGTCGAGCTTGTCACCACCAACCTGCTCTCCATCATGGTGATGGCTGGCGCACCTCCGTTTCAGCACGTCCCACTTGTTTTTCATCATATGCATCGGCCATGTCTCAGGCTTCTTGCATAGCGACCTCACGTCTGGATCCTTTCAAGACTTGGCTGACGGAGCAAGGCGTTTTGAGTAGTAATATTCCCGTTATCCCTCAGCAAGTGGAGAATCAGGGCCTTGGCATCGTAGCGAAGGGGCGTTCAGTAGCTCAAAATGAAGATGTCTTGAGCGTACCTCAAGAACTTTGGATGAGTGTTTCGGTTGCATCCCACCATTGGTCCGTTCTGCCAAAATCTTCGCCCGTGGGTTGCACTGGCATTGTTACTTCTTTATGAAAAAAGGCAATGCCCTCTTCTTTTTGGCGTCCTTACATCGACATCCTTCCTGATACTCTTGATTCTCCTCTGTTCTGGTAAAAGATATTACGGCTACTCAAATATAATTATATATTCTGCACAATTTGCATTCGACATGGCTTATGTAAACTTTGAAACATAATTAATCTTTATTCATTTGTTTGTCCTTTTTAAAGTAATCTTTTCTTCTCGAGATGAAAACAGTCTGAGCATATTGGCTGCTTCTAACTTCCTAGTTGAGGTATCATTATTTACCATAGTGCGAGGAGTCTGATGCTCATGCTTGGACGTTCTTTGTGTGTGTGTGTGTGTGTGTGTGTGTTTTTGCCCTTAAGAAGGCTTTATCAAGACAACAAAGTGCACAATGGAACACATATAGGCCTAAAATCTTGCACAGATGTATTTGAGTGCCAAAAGATTTTCAAAGGCTATAGAGCTCGAACATTTACTAATTCTACTATTGCTTAATTTGTTAGTAGTATTAAGAAGTAAGGTTTATCGAATTAGGATATGAGTGGAATCACATATCCTTTTGAAAGGCTTTCCATTATTGTGCATATGATATTGTACGGAATGAAATGCAAGTTCCAGCTGTTTGCTTTGTTGTGTTACCTCTGTTATAGCAAGGGTGAAGGGGCATCAACATCTTACAGGCTCCACTCACAATCTCATCAATTTTCGCTTGTGAAATGTCTGCATCTAGATACTGTGCAATTCAATTACACATACATGCGAGAGCTAGCCCATGGGAAGGGAACTGAGACATGGGATCAGGGAGTAGTTAGTCTATCCATTCAGATCCATTCCTACAAGTAAATTCAAGAAATATTTGGAATCATTGATTGATGAAGTACTAGACAAGCTCTTCAAGGCAAGGAAAAGAGAGGGGGGACAATAGTGAATCACTTTTTGGAGGATAAGTAATATAGGAAAGTTTCTTAGTATGTAAGGATGAGGATCTTCTTGAGCCATTATATCTAAGACATGATGGTTAAATAGATATTAGGTGCCTATGAATTTTACCAATGCTAGTTTGATTGTTTGTGGGGATGCATGTAGTACATTTGTTTTGTTTTGCATACTGCATCCACACAATGAATTTAGATGTGCATTTAGAAAGCACAATGATTATTCAACAGCCTTGCCTCATTGAATACAATATCCAAGCTGTATACAATCTTCGTAAGTTGAGGTAACCATATCTTAAAGCCTTCCATAACCCACGAAGGTGCTTTGATGGACTTTGCATCTAGCTTACTTCTCAACTTAGTCCTTATACTTACAAAGGCATCACAATCAAAGATGCATAAATACTAGGTAGTCATGTGAAGCAAGTCTGTGAGCCAAGCCCCCTAAGCCCTTAGAGATGTGCTTTTTTAAAGACGTGTGTGTCATGGACAGAAAGGAAATCATCTTGGATCTCAGATTCCATGTGACTTTCTATATCTCATTATTAGTTCAGTATTTGGGGAAACTAACGCTACCATCCTGTCCGATATGTGTCAAAGCCTGAAGATTGACTGTCAACTTGCTTGAATTAGACATCCACAGGTCTTGCTACGGATTGGTGATATCATCGATGACATCATCAATTCATAGCAGCCCTTGAACACTGCCCTTGGACACCTATACAAGGACGGCTTTGCCACATACATCCTTAGTATTGCCAATGCAAGTCTTGGGAGCTCAAGGAGTGTGATCTCCAATCACAGGGCACAATCTAGTCCTCCCTTGACATTTTGGCAAGACTAGCTTCTATCCAAGAACAGGCATCGCGGGGAACACAACTGAACAGATTGTGGCATCCCTTTAGATTTTCAAGCAACAAGTTGAGGACTTAACTCATCGATAGACACAAGTCGAGATGGGAAATCCCATGCATGTAGGCGCACTCATCCAAGAATTACAAAAACGAATTGGGACTCTTCTAGTTAAATTGTACATCCATATGGAGCCTGATAGATACCCTGATGAGGCATCAAAGGCTGGCTTTATTGGAACTCTGCTCTGTGGTCGTGTGTTATCATGGTTTCGTCCCAATATTGGAGAAGAAAATGGAAGTACTTCATGATTATGAGGGGTTTCTTTGAGAGCTCATCACCATATTTGGAGATGCATACATGAGTCAAGTGACAGAAACAAAACTCCGGAAGCTACATCAAGGTAATGGCCCTACCTCTACCCACAGTTGCATGTCCACAAGAATTTAGGCAACTGATATGTGATCTCACATGGCATGAGAATTATTTCATATGCCAATTTAGATGGGGTGTAAGAGATGATGTGAAGAACCTTCTACTCATGATGCCAAAGGTAAGACATTGAATGAATACATCACCCAAGCCATTCAATGTGATAATCGTCTTTTTGAAAGAAAACAACAAAAACGAGTAGAAGGAAGAGTTCGCCAATGGAAACCCTTCCAACCCACTCTTAGAGAAGACCCTATGCTTGAATCTATGTAGATAGACATAACCAGGTTCTAGCCGGTGACCATACAAGAGAAACAAAGAGGGAGAGATAACAAGTTATGTCTCTATTGTTGAAACCCTTGCCATATTGTACTTAATTGTCCCAACAAGAGAACAAACTCTAGAGTCGCAGTCACCCTTGGGCAACATGGAAACTAAGAAGTCTAGTTGTAAAGGAGACCGAACAATCGGACCATGATATAAGAAAGGTCTCAAATTCCGACAACACGCATAGAAAGATGTCTTGCCCTTGTCAAGTTGATCATGCCTAAGAAGACCTTTGGGCCTTTCCCTTATGGTTCTAGTCGATTGAGGGGCCTTCTCATGTTTCATTGATGAAGGATTGGTTAAGAAACACAGGATTCAAGTACTTCAAAAGAACAAACCAATAGTGGCTGAAGTAGTAGATGGACGACCTCTAGCATCATGGAATATTACCAAGGAAAGCACACCATTAAAAGCACACCTTGGTGATCATGATTCCCACATGTTTCAATGTAATATCAAGTCTAATAAATCCTCTTATCATTGGAATGCCTTGGCTAAAGAAACAGAATTAGACATTGATTGGGAAAAGAATATAACCGCTCATGGAGATATTGAGAAGAAAAGCCTTCATTCATGCAATAAAGAAGGAATTGTCATATATGATCTATGCCATTCCAACTCAAGAGTCCAAGAAAGATGATCTAGTGAAGCTATCTAGCGAGTACCAAGATTTTTCAAGATGTTTTTGAGAAGAAGAATGCAAATATCCTCCCAGAGCATAGAGCTTATGATTGTGCCATAGAATGTCAAGAGGGAGCACAACCACACTTGGACCAATCTATAGGCTATCTGTAGAGGAACTTACAAAATTACGTAGGAACGTTGATGAGAATCTAGCCAAGGGGTTTATTAGACACTCAAAGTTTAATGCAAGAGCCCCTATTCTATTTGTAAAGAAGAAAAATGGGACTCTTCAAATCTGTGTAGACTATCGTGGATTGAATAAAGTCATTGTAAAAAAACAAGTACCCTCTACCACTTACATTGGAGCTCTTGGAATGCCTTGGAAAAGCAAAGTTCTTCACAAAGATTGACCTTCGAGGAGCTTACAACCTTGTCAACCAAAGAAGGGGACGAATGGAAGATATCATTTTGAATAAGGTACAAACATTTTGAATATGTAGTTATGCCATTCGGTCTTACAAATGCTCTAGTCGTCTTTCAACATTTGATGAATGATATCTTTCGAGAATATTTAGATGATTTTGTGGTAATATACCTATATGGTATCTCGATATTCTCTAAAAATCTAGAGGAGCACGAACTTCATGTAAAGATAGTTCTAGAGAAACGAAGTCAAAAAGGTTTATATGCAAAATTGGAGAAGTGCTCTTTCCATCATACAAAAGTGGAATTTCTAGGGTACATTGTCTCATAGAAAGGAATCTTCATGGACCTCAAGAAGATCGAGACAATCCTTGATTGGCATACACCTTCATGGGTTCGAGATGTACAATGCTTTCTAGGGTTTGCAGTTGCGAGGAACCCTTTGTTCCATGCTCGCACTAAGCACATTGAGATGCACTATCATTATGTCAGGGAGAGGTTCTCTGTTGGAGAGGTCAGTTTGGCATGTGTGCCCACGCAGGAGAACATTGCAAACCTAATCACAAAGGCTCTGCCTAGGGAGAAGTTTGAAGCTACTCAAATATAATTATATATTCTGCACAATTTGCATTCGACATGGCTTATGTAAACTTTGAAACATAATTAATCTTTATTCATGTGTTTGTCCTTTTTAAAGTAATCTTTTCTTCTCGAGATGAAAACAGTCTGAGCATATTGGCTGCTTCTAACTTCCTAGTTGAGGTATCATTATTTACCATAGTGCGAGGAGTCTGATGCTCATGCTTGGACGTTCTTTGTGTGTGTGTGTGTGTGTGTTTTTTTTTTTTCTCTCTCAAGAAGGCTTTATCAAGACAACAAAGTGCACAATGGAACACATATACGCCTAAAATCTTGCACAGATGTATTTGAGTGCCAAAAGATTTTCAAAGGCTATAGAGCTCGAACATTTACTAATTCTACTATTGCTTAATTTGTTAGTAGTATTAAGAAGTAAGGTTTATCGAATTAGGATATGAGTGGAATCACATATCCTTTTGAAAGGCTTTCCATTATTGTGTATATGATATCGTATGGAATGAAATGCAAGTTCTAGTTGTTTGCTTTGTTGTGTTACCTCTGTTATAGCAAGGGTGAAGGGGCATCAACATCTTACTGGCTCCACTCAAAATCTCATCACTTTTCGCTTTTCACATGTCTACATCTAGATACTGTGCAATGCAATTACACATGCATGCAAGAGCTGGTCCATGGTAAGGGAACTGAGATATGGGATCAGGGAGTAGTCGGTCTATCCATCCAGATCCATTCCTACAAGTAAATTCAAGAAATATTTGGAATCATTGATTGATGAAGTACTAGACAAGCTCCTTAAGGCAAGGAAAAGAGAGGGGGGACAATAGTGAATCAAGGAACATGCACAAGAGCAAGCTAGAGAACTAACAAAGAAAAACATGAAGATGAACATCTAAAAGTTGAGAGAAATGAATGAATTGAAATTATGATCAATTATGGTGAGGAAGCTCCTATCATAGTTGTTACTGATGGGTTTTTTAACTTTTGACTTCTCATGGGAATCCGACTTATGACAAGTAAGGAAAAATATTCGTGACGTTTTCTGACATGACCTCCTTTTTCTCAAAGATAATATGAAATACAAACATATACATCATGCATTCATATATCCATAAATTGAAAGCATGCAAATATAATACATGAATGAATGATTTATGAATGATATAAATTATAATATTAAGTCAAATATATGATTATGATTTATACCAAGATAATATGATTCATATCATAAAGGATATAGTATGATGTTTGTTCCTTGAAAATCACGGGCGGACTAGAGTCTAACCCTTCATGCATACAAGGATATTTATAATTCAATGGACATCGGAAACAATGAAGTACAATCTCCATTGTATACATGGATGACAATTGATGACTACAAGTTGGCAACAATCGCATCATGATTCACAGCTTACAAGCAACACACACTATAGTCTATGGTCCCAAACATGTATCAGGAGCATTCTATGAGTACCAACACATTAGCTAAGCATATTGTTATAAGTAGCTGAATATTTTATGATCTGAGAATCACATCATGGATGTCAGAAGTGATTTGAGATCAGTCCTCATCAGCTACACTGTACACCATTAGATTAGGTCATATCATATATCCATAGGCTCCTAGTTGTTCATCAAAGCATGTGCATATATGTACTGTTCCACAAATTACAGCCCACAGGCAAAGAACATTATTAGACTGAGGACACTTGAGGTGTATAACAGTTATAGTATCCAGTGCCTATAAGTGCCTTGGGGCTTTAGCTTGAGGCTTTACGCTTTGGATTTGGAGGATGAAAAAATGAGTTGGACTGTATACTTTTGTTGTGAACTAAACAACATCCAAAATGAACCTGAATGCTAGATGCACATGAAAAAATACATTGTTCTGGAAGGCCTGTAAAGGTCAAGTTAGAAATTTATTTTTGATGCCAAGTCAGCAACAAGTAAGTCAGTGTGTTCACACACATAATTACCAAAATATGTCAACATTAATGAAGATAGCAAAGGACTTTTCAATGGGATACTCCTGTTGAAGATAAATGTACAAGTATGCTTGGATAAATTTACCAAATATAAAGATAAAGGAAAAAAGAGAAAAGAAAAAAAGAAAAAAAAAGTATAGTCAAAATTCATGATGAGTAAAAGATACAATATCTGCCTTGTAGTAAGTGGCATGTAGTGGGCAACCAAATGAAAGTGGTGAGTTAAGAAAGAGGCACAAATTTCTTCACATGCTTATTGGTTATAAAAGTGGAGTGGGAGCATGTTCTAAAAAAGGAGAGAAAGAGGCAAGAGCTCCCAATAGTCGAATCTGGTCATTTTGCCATTTTGTCTTCTCATAGACTCCTTCCAGCCGCATGTCATTTTATGTAACCATTTCTTGCGCTTAAACACTCATTGGAAAGATTATCTTGTGTAATTTCTTTATCACAAATATCCCCTTCAAAGATTATATATTCTGCGAGTTATCAGTCAAAGAATGAAGTCTAGCTTTTCAGCATACCTGTGTAGACAAGTAGTCTATTTTGGTCGGTTATGTTTCCCAATCAAAATGTATCCAAATTACTTGGTTTTTAGCTTGTTGGAAAGCTCTTTGCATGCTCTTTGTCCCAAACATGTCATTCAAAGGATTTATATTATGTGACATATCTATCAGAGAGTGAAGTCCAGTTTTTCAGTATATTTGTGTGTGCAAGTGGTCTATTTTGGTCAATTGAGTCTCCTACCAAAACTCATCCAAATTACTTTATTTTTAGCTTGTTGGAGATATATTTGTGTTTACTTTCCCCATCTTAAATATCTACTTCAACGGGTATATATTCAGGGAGGTATTAGTCCGAGAGTGAAGTTCAACTCTTCAGCATACTTGTGTGGACAGGTAGTTCATCTTCATCAATTGCATTTCCTAACCAAAACTTGTCCAAATTAAGTCATTTATAGCTTGTTAGAAAGCTCTCTTTGTCTCCTTTGATTGACTAAAGGCATAGGTCCATTTAAGTTTTGTATTGAGAGCAGCAAGCTATCTAATGTGCAACTATTTGTCCAAGTGTTGGACATACAAGGGTTCACTACACGTTTTCGTTGCCCATAGGAGAACTCATTCTCCACAGATGGTATCAAAGCAAACTAATCAAAAAATTTGGATTTAAAGCAAAGCAAAAGAGGAGCTACAAAACAAGGGGGAGCTTCACAAACGCAAGAGCAAAGGACAATATAACTATTCCAGGTAACTCTCAAAGTTTTTTATAGTCTTCAATGGCTAACTTGGGTCAACACGTAGAGAAATTGGATAAGGATAACTATCCCATGTGGAAGTAGCCCCAAATATCTTAGACTTGATACATACGGATGTACGGGGACCAACCCAAGAGGCATCAATGGCTGGTAATAGATTTTTTGTCACTTCATTGATGATCACTCAAGAAAGGTATGGTTGTTTTGTATGAAGCAAAAATCAGAGGTGTTTTCTATATTCAAAAGATTCAAAGTTGAAGTTGAAAAAGAAACAGGAAGGTCTATCAAAATCTTAAGGTTCGATGGTGGAGGAGAATACTTCTCCAAAGAATTTTCAGATTTTCTACAAGAGAATGGGATCAAAAGGTAGTTTACTTGTAGGTATACACCACAACAAAATGGATTAGCTGAGAGAAAAAATAGGCAAATTGCTAAAAATGCAAGATTCATGCTCAACGAGATGAAGGTACAATGTACCACTGTACTATTGGGCTGAAGCTACCACAACCGCCATTTACTTGATGAATAGGTGCACAACATCGGGAACACATCACTTGACTCTAGAGGAGGTATAATCCCGTAAGAAACTTGATCTTACACACCTCAAAGTGTTTGGATGTGTTTGCTTTATTCACATTCCACAATAAGTTAGAACAAAGATCGAATCAAGGTCAGAAAAATGCATTTTCATCGGCTACTGGACGGAGCAAAAAGGATACAACCCTAGAACAAAGGAAGTAAGAGTCTCGTGAGATGTGGTCTTTGATGAACTAAGACCATGGTATGACGATAAAAGAAAGGAAAATATTCTTGAAGAATATTGTGATGATTATGCAAGAACAAATCAAAGAGAAGTTCAACAATCAAGCACAAAGATTTCAGGCCGAGAGGCATCTACATCAAATGAAGAATGTTCAACATGGAGGGGGAGTCATTCTTTGTCTCCAAATTCAGCTCATAATAGAGACAAAGAAGCAAGTGCTACTCCAAACACTGAGATAGATGCAAGTGAAGAAGAATATGAAGAGGTAATCACTCCGAAGGTAAAGCTGAATATGTTAAAGAAGAAACTTTCTAAAGGCAATGAAAGAAGATCTTCAAGGACAAGGTATCCAACTCAATGGTTGAGTTATGATAGTTTCATGGCAAAACATTTTGCATACATGATGCAGGTTATCAAAGACAAAGAGCCTAAGACATATGAAGAAGCTTGCACACAAAAGGAATGGAAGCAAGCTATGTAAGAGGAGATCAAAGCTCTCAAAGATAATCACATGGGAGCTAGTGCCAAAGAAAGAAGGTATGAAGATTGTTCCAAACAAATGGGTATTTAAAGTAAAGAGGAATGTTGATGGGTCACTATCTAGATATAAAGCTAGATTAGTTGCCAAAGGATTTAAACAAACACAAGGCATAGATTATGATGAATTTTTCAACCCTCTTGCAAAGATGGGAATAATCAGTTTATTAATAGCAATTGGTGCTCCAAGGAGATGGCCATTATATCAACTCGACATAAAAAAATGTTTTTATCAATGGAGAACTACAAGAAGAGGTATGCATGAGTCAATCGGTTGGATTTGACGATGAAAACCATCCAAACTTTGTTTGCAGATTGAAAAGGGCACTTTATGGCTTGAAGCAAGCACCAAGAGCACCAAATCAGAGATTGGTAGAATATCTAACTAAGTGTGAATACAACCGAAGTAGTGCAGATCCTTCATTGTACATGAAGAAGGAAGAAAATAGAGAGGTATATATTTGCATATACGTCGATGACCTCATCATAACAAGAAATGGTGTTACAAGGATTAAAGATATCAAAAGGAAGCTTGGTAAGGAGTTTAAAATTTCAAATCTTGGAGAGCTAAAATATTTTTTAGGAATTGAAGTTGTTTATGGAAAAAGTGGCATCTAATTGATGCAAAGGAAGTACTTGTTGGATGTTCTTTTCAGATTTGGAATGAGTGAATGCAAACACTCACTCAATGGACACAAATACAAATATTTGCTCAAATGATGGAGAACTATTGGAAGATGTAATGACATCTAGAAGCATTGTAGGATCATTTAATCTATGCAAACATTACAAGACCTGATTTATCTTATGTTGTTGGTGTACTTTCTCAGTTTATGCAAGCCACGACAACTGAACATTTAAATTCAGCCAAGAGAGTGTTGAGATACATAAAGCATACAGTTAATCATGCTTTGTTTTACAAGTTTGATGAAGAATTGCAGGTCAAAGGTTTTAGCAATGTTGATTGGGAAGGTTCAAAGGAAGATAGGAGATCAACCTCAGGTTATGTGTTCATGATAGGAAGCAAACCTATCACATGGAGCTCAAAGAAACAACCTATTGTTGCACTTTCATCCATGGAGGTTGAATATAGAGGATTAGCATTTGCCACAGTGAAGTGTTGGTGCATGACAACCATCAATTGATGTCTTTAGATAAAGACTTGAAGTCAAAGGATGAAGAAAAGATCAACAAATGAAGTTTGAAGATAGGGTATATTCAGGAAATGAAGACTTGTATACATATGTACATTAAACTTGTAGTTAGATCACATATACCTTTTGTTATGGTCATGAGCTTGTACATATATGCCTACATATACAAGTAGAAATTCGGGGCAAGTATGAGAGAGCATGAGATGTGATGAATTAGATGTTGTAAGAGTCATTAGATACTTTAAAAATGAGGAAGATATCTATAGAGTTAGAGTATAAAGGTATGGTTGAAGCTGCAAAGGAATTCATATGGTTGAAGACTCTCATGAAGAGTTTTGACATCATTCAGAGTATACCCACTATTCATGGAGATAATATGAGTTCATTATATCTAGCTGCTAATCCTGTTTTTCATGCCAAGACTAAACATATTGAGATTCAGTATCACTTCTTAAGAGAGAAGGTGATTGATAAGGAGATTGAAGTCATGCATACTTCAACAAAAGATGAGATTGCAGACATGCTAACCAAAAGCTTGGATGGACCAAAGCTACAGAGATTCAAAGACATGGCAGGTATAAAGAAGATAGAGAAAACCTCAATTGATTATTGAGGGGGAGCTGTTGGTGCATGACAACCATCAATTGATATCTTAGATAAAGACTTGAAGTCAAAGGATGAAGAAAAGATCAACAAACGAAGTTTGTTATGGTCATCAGCTTGTACATATATGCCTATATATACAAGTAGAAAGTCGGGGCCATTATGAGACAGCATGATATGTGATGAATTAGATGTTGTAAGAGTCATTAGACACTTTAAAAATGAGGAAGATCTCTCTCATCATTCAGATGTAAAGTTTTCTAAGTAGAAAGAAAAGTTGCACCCGATATTCTGTTGTGCTCTCCTTCTATGTTTGATCATTTCAGGAATCCTTTTGTAGATGTATAATTACATAGTTAATGGTTCTATGGTTAACATTTGAGAGCCTAATTGTAAACAGGCTGAGAGAATTACGTGTAGGAACATTTGTATGTGAAGAACTGATGAGTGTCTTCTGAAATAGGCACAATCTTGATGGTCAAAGAATTGATCAAATCTCAGTGCATAGTGTAAATTTTTACACAAACGAGGAGTCAAAATCTAAGTTGGAAGGTAAGACATCTATGGTTAAAAGCATTTGATTAAATGGGTTGTAGTTTGGGAGAACCATGCATTAGAAGTGGCAGGTGTCAAAGTCGACTATACAGGAGGACAGTTTCAAACATAGGTAGATTGTTTGGATCATTTCTCAAGATATACTGAATCTTTTGAGAAGGTTTAACTTGGACAAGATGCGCAAACATTAGCCCACATCTCATACAAAGTGTCATTGAAAACTTTACAAATTTGGTTAGTCAATGAGTGAGTTATGTGAGGCATACTTTTCTTTTGAGTAGTGACTCTCTTCACAATTAGTGCAAATCTTAATAGTTTGGCATTGGTCTTCCAAAATTGATCAAGGTTTTGAATTATTCTTGATATAGAAGTGTTCTAACATCAAGGATAGTTTGTTCTTTTGGAGACTAACACTCTCCATCAGAGGTATTAGAGCAGGAATCATCAAAATAGAAGAAAGAAGGACCCAGACTGCTGCAGTCATACAGAAATCAACATTTGAAGGTTCAAAAGGTGAAAGTTTAAAGGGAAAGCTTGAGAAGGAGGCTTCAAGCTATCAAGAAGATCAAAAGGAACTTCATTCAAATTAAAGGTGCACTTATTCTTCATAAAGCTTGAAGAATTTAATACACAAGTGAAGAAAGGATGGGAGATTCTCTTCAGATAGAGAAATTGGATAGAGAAAACTATCTAGCTTGGTCAATGAGGATGGAAGCTCATCTCATGAGCAAAGACCTGATAGCTTACATCACAGGTGAAGAAGAAAAACCAAAATTCAGAGATCCTAGTGTTCCAACTAGGGATAAACTCTCAGATTTGAAGACTTGGATGAAGAAGGATGCTCAAGCAAGCATTATCTACATGGGAGTCAATGACTACTTGCTACCTCATATTAGAGGACTTGAAAGTGCAAGTGATATATGGAATGCTTTGGAGGAGCATTTCCAAAATACTACAAAGTCAAGGAAGGCATCCTTATGGGTAGAGTTCACTACATTCAAAAGGAAAGCTTCTGAATCCATTTTTTATTATGTAACAAGGATGAAGGACATTGTAGATGCATTAGGACCAGTTGATGAAGATATTGAGGAGGATAAATTCGTAAGGCAAATCCTCACAGGTTTGAGAGGAGATGAGAAATGGAAGCCATTCATTTTGTCTACTAAATTGTCACTAGATCATTTCACCCCTGATTTAAATCAGTTGCTAGGACATATGCTAACTTTTGAGCAGGATGTCAAAGGTTATGTTGATAAGAGTACAGGTCAAGCAATGTATTTAAAAAACAAGAAGAAGAATAGCAAAGGCAAGCAACAATTAAAGGAAGAAGAAGGTGCAACTAGCCAAGCTAACTTCCTAAGAGGAAGAGGAGGTGGCAAAGGAAGAGGAAGAGGTAGAAGCAATAAAGATAGAGCCAAGGCTTGCTGGATTTGTGGTAAGACAAATCATTTAGCTCATGATTTTTGGCATAATAATCAAAATAAATCCTTCAAAGATTACATATTATATGAGATATCAATCAAAGAGTGAAGTCCAGTTTTTTAGCATACATGTGTAGACAGGTAGTCTATTTTGGTTGGTTAAGTTTCCAAACCAAAACATATCCGAATTGCTTGAATTTTAGCTTTCTGGAAAGCTTTCTTCATGTGCTTTTTCTGTCCCAAACATATCATTCAAAGGATTTATATTCTATGAGATATCTATCAGAGAGTGAAGTCCAATTTTTTAGCATACTTGTGTGTGCAGATGGTCTATTTTGTTCAGTTGAGTTTTCCTGACCAAAACTCATCCAAATTACTTTTTCTCAAATTTCTTCCTCAAAGGATATATATTCAAGGAGTTATCAGTCTGAGAGTGAAGTTCAATTCTTTAGCATACTTGTGTGGACCGGTAGTTCATCTTCGTTAGTTGCGTTTCCAAATCAAAACTTGTCCAAATTAAGTCATTTATAGCTTGTTAGAAAGCTCTCTTTGTCTACTTTGATTAACTAAAGGCACAAGTCCATTTAAGTTTTGTATTGAGAGCAGCAAGCTATCTAATGTGCAGTTGTTTGTCCAAGTGTTGGACATACAAGGGTTCACTACACGTTTTCGTTGCGCATAGGAGAACTCATTCTCCACAACTCCTTGGGTGAGATCACTATGAGCATTAAAAAATATTCATATGAGGATAGATTTTTTTCCCAAAAAGGCATAAACTTAATGAAAAAGAAGTAGAATACAAGCAACTAGTAGGAGATACACAACATGTTAATATACCTTTGTTGAGCCCATCAAAGTCATATTGGTCAAAGTCAATATGGTCAAAGTCAACAAGTCAAAGTTAAAGTGGTCCAAGTCAATAGGGTCAATTTCAAAGTCAAGATGGTCAGGGTCAAAGCGTTCAAAGTTGAGTGGCAAAGTGCACAGGTAGTGCACAATTAATTGTTCACAAAGGTTATGTTTTGCAGAAAGTTGGATGAAGGTTGCAGATTGTCTTTCTGTAATTTCTCTAAGGTTCAAAAGTGTTTTTAAAGTGTTTAGAAGGTTCAAGTGAAGCCTCCCTTAGGTACACATTTGAAGAATTGAAGGGAAAAATGTGAAGTCATGTGAAGAGGGAGCGTATGCAAAAGTGAAAGTATGGCCCTCCAATTAAAATTTTTTATTTTCGTCTAAAGTCATTACAGGACAAAATAGGGATTCATTGGCTGCACACATTTGGAGACAATCTTGGGACATCAAAGTGAGCACCAATATACTCTAGCAATTAGGAGCGTACGTGAACTGACACTCAACTCAAGGCAAGGCATTATTCTTGGTTAGACTACGCAAGGTGATATAGTCTACACTAGGAGAGAGAAGAGCAAGAGACATACAGTGAATGTGCAATGCAAAGAAGTGGTGCAAGTGTGCAAGAAGTGTGACTTAGGTGTGTGCAAAGGAGTGCTAAGCAATGCAATCAAAGGCCACACGGCCCCACTTAAGCTATGTGCGCATCGACAAAAGGTGTCCATCCCGCCCCCTATTGAAGCTTGAGTGCAAGGTGTGCACAAGTGCAAGCTTTTGGAGAAGGTGGAGATATGGTGTAGAGAAGATCGGAGACAACAAGAACCTTGGGTATTTTGTAACTTTGTTTGATTGTGTACTCTTTGCGATTCACATAGAGAGCACTTGGATTGTACTATACATGATTATCATTGTACTTTCTCCTTATAACCAATCTACAGAAGCTTCTAATGTCTACATCTTTCTTCCTTTTCCTACAAACCCTCAAGTCCCTTTCTGCAGAAGAATCCCCCAACAACCTTTCATCCCCTTAATAGGGGATCCATTTCTGTTCAAACTTATGTCCTTGTATTATGAAAATCATCGAGTATCTTAAGGTGGGGGTACTTTTATAGTTTTTCAGTACCTTTCCTAAAAGGATGATGGACTTATCTAAGGAATATTCCTTAAGGGGTTACCAAAGTTTATCCCAAATATCTCCTTCCATATCTTTTATAAAGCCTCAGATCTAGTCCCATTCCACAAGACCACTAAGCAAATAATCACTTCCCTTAAGACAACTTGCTACCAAGAGATATGCAAGCTCAACTTGAGAATGCTTTGCAAGAAGATACAACTCTTCTGATCTTGAGCATGCATAAAAGAGATGACCAATGTCTTTCACTTTGGGGTGACATCTCTTGCATCCAAGAGTATAATTAATCAGCTTGTGAACTTTAGCATAAATCCCTCTCTAGAAAAATTGCCAAAACAAATTTGATTTTTTTATGGCAATGGTGAGTGCAATGCACTCTAAAATGAATTAAAATGAAATAGGAAAAGACAACAAAACTTATTGATGAAAGTCCTCAAGTGAAAATGAGTTGGCAAGGTATACGACTCCAACATAGCTACAAGTTTATATAGAGCTTTGAAATACTCGCTAACCAAGATTTCGAACGGGACGATGATAGCGCCTAGTTTATCTACTCACTATGCTTTCACACCCTCTCTGTCGAGCTTGTCACCACCAACCTGCATTCCATCATGGTGATGGCTGGCGCACCTGCGTTTCAGCATGTCCCACTAGTTTTTCATCATATGCATTGGCCATGTCTCATTGCATAGCGACCTCATGCCTTGATGCTTTCAAGCCTTGGCTGATGGAGCAAGGCAGTTTGAGTAGTAGTATTCCTATTATCCCTCAACAAGTGGAGAATCAGGGCCTTGGCATCGTGGTAAAGGGGCGTTAAGTAGCTCAAAATGAAAATATCTTGATTGTACCTCAAGAACTTTGGATGAGTTTGTCCACGTCTTGTAGGGCAGTTGGTTGAGCTTTGGCCTCTTGAGGTGGAGATCTAGGATTCAAGCTCCAGGCTGGACATGTAAAGGCTTAGGCCAATCAAACTAGTTGTAACCAAGTTGTCTCCTTGTATAACCTTTGCTTTGTGGGATACGAGGGGTCCCACTGGTACTATGTCCATTCACCTGTATAGTTGCAATTTCAAAGTTAAAGTTTGGGGGAGTAGGCTTCGGTTGAACCTCCATTTAAAAAAGAACTTTGGATGAGTGTTGCAGTTTTGAGGTTGCATCCCACCATTGGTCCTTTCTGGCAATGGATGAGTGTTGCGATTGCGAGGTTGCATCCCACCATTGGTCCTTGTCTAACCTTAACTTTGTGGTATATGGGTCACGAGTACTATGCCC
>CM035416.1:24136699-24244199 GCA_020310875.1 Ceratopteris richardii | reverse complement strand
GTAAAAGTTTGGACTTTGCCCTCTTGTAAAACTGATGCAATATTAAGGCATCCTTTGAATCTTGATAAGAACCGTCAACATTAATCTCCATTCGTGATTGTAATTTGTACCTTTCAAAGTGGTAACCTGCAGACTGAAGGTGAAGCACTGAAGCTCCCAAGCCTAAAGGTGAAGCACTTTGGTTAGACCTTGGCAATGGTACTCTTGCAGCCTGTACAAAGTACAGTAGGAGTCTACTATGTTAAATGAGGGCATATGAGACTTTATGGTAGAGGACGAATTATGGTAGAATCGCAGAGGCAATAGTCAAACAACAAAATGCAAAATGCGAGAGGTAGGAGCACTGATTTGGGGGCCAATTGTTGCAGCATGCATGCACATCAAAACTAGAGAAGTGCAAAGAATGAAAAATCAGAGCTTAAAAATGTGGCCTTGAAACATATTTGAAAATGTAACGTCAGGAAAAGTCAGATATAGCCATCAGGAGTTAGAAATTAGGAACGTCGAGAAAGAATCCCTGGTGCATCAAGAAACACCAATGCCTCTACCTATGCATTAGAATTTAGCCAATTGATATGTGATCTCACTTGGCATCCGATTTTGGTACAACCCAGTGCTGATAGATCTTGGGGCCTAAGCCTTTCATATCTGTGTAGTCCCATGCAAAAACATTTGTAAACTCCTTTAAAAGAGTCAAAAGGTCACACTGAAAGATAGTATCTAGGCTGGCTTTTATTTTGGCAAGTCGTGGATTGGTTTCGTCTCCTAGATGCAAGTCACAATTTGATCTTCCGATACATAAAATTGTCGTGCGGTGGTAGGGTCACTCTCAGACTGAAAGGGTTGCTTAAAATCCATGGAGTCTACTAGTTCCTCAGCTCCATTTATAGATTAATCTACAAGGGGTTGTATCGTACAGGTTGTCGGAGACCATTGGTCTAGCACCTATTCTAAATCATAGTCCCAAGGGAAACTAAGTCATAGTTAGCGATCAGAAAAGCTTCTTCTTCATGATTTGACATGCCATTCAACATGTGGAGAAGCTCAACTACATAGAGACGTGCATGAATTTCACATGGTTTGATATCATCTAATAGGAAAATGTATTTACGATGATTGCATTAAAAAATGAGTTCATGAGACGACCAATCTTGGAGGACTTTGGCCTGCTTGAGCCAAGGTCGACCAAACAAAAGATTATATTCGAGACTCGATTCGAGAAGATCCATGACTACGAAGTTCATATTAAACATTGCTCCTTGCAATGTAATAGGGATATCATGTACCAAACCCATCAAAAGAACCTTGAATTGGTCGGTCATTCGAACAAAGAAATTAACTAGTCAATATGATTCCATCCTAACTTTTTACATAAGGATGTACTAGCAATATTGACATCGAAGCCTCCATCAATGAGGACCTTTGTTCTTTTATGATTTTTAAACCATATTGTAATTAATGGAACTGCATGATCGACTATAGAATTGGATTTAGGATGAATGGTGATAGTAGCTGGTGCTTGACTTGAGCTTGGTTTGACTTGCTGCTGAAATTATTGTCGAATACCAGGGACCAGGGTCAATAACTATTCTAATGGGAGAGTGATTGGTGCCTTTGCCAAAATATCACATGCCATGTTGGAGTTGGTCAATTATGATGTAGTGTCTAGTAAGGCCACTACCTCTAATGCCACCAATTCTGGTACAGGTTTCTCTGGCTTCTCAACCTTTTGATGGGTAATTGGTATAGGGTCAAGAAAGATCAAGGCATTCTCCATGAACCCACTTTGATGCTTTAGTGAATGTACGTTGTTGTTCCTTAAAGCTTGGTTCAAATACTTCTGCCACTGATGGAATATTTTGTGGGATCATGTTTGGACGGCTACTGTCTGGGTTCGTCATACTCCCAAGCATGCTTGCAGTGTTGATGAATGTGTCCTAATTCTCCAAAAAAATGATAGTGTGGTTGAGGTACTATGGTACTACTACTAGCTTGGCCCTGGTTCCACCGAGATTGATTGTAGTTCCCTATTCGTGGTGTTTGGTAATTGGTATAGTTGGGATAGGATGTGTTTCACAAGTGATGAGGTACATAGCTTACCGCTGGTTCACCTTGTTCGTGAAGCACTACGTTGATAGCCAATCGGTTTTGTGTTTTAGCATTGTATGGACAAGATTGTGGAATGACTTGCCGTGTCGCAAATGGCATAGTGGATTTGATTTAGCGTGCAATTACCTACCACATGATCGGGATTTTTGCATTTGGTGCATAACATCTGCTTCAATGGATCGTCACTCCTGTTTTTGTCATATTTCAATCATTCAAGGTCTTCTATAATACCACCTACCTTATGTTCTGATTGTAGTGCCATTGCAATGATAACATCTAGGGTCATGACATCGATGCAACGAATAATCATGACCTATCACAATTATGGATTGAGGCCATTAATGAACCATTAGGTGATGACATCGTTAGGTAAATTTGCATTTGCTTGGAGTAACTACCATAGATGCGTGCGAAAGAGGGTGGAATAGTCCTCCACACTCTAGTTCACCTTTTGTTTATTATTTTGCAAAAAATCAAATATTTCGGCAACATTCTTCTTTAATCAGAAGCGCTACAAAAATGCATTCTTAACATCCTAATATCACCGAAAATGATTTAGATTGAATTTGATGAGCTATCTTACTGCTTCGTTGACTAATGTAGACTGGGATACAATGGCCTTGTATTTTGGATCTTCTAGGTTGTTTAATACCATGTAGTTGATTTCAAAAGTGCAAACATGCACATTCTGGCCATCACTTGGGAATCCCCCAAATTTAGCATAAGTCATTCCCACAGTCCGTTGTCTTCGGTAATGTTGTATAATTCATGGGTTCATAAGGTTAAATATATGGATGCTAAAGGTTAGAATATGATGTATGTTTGCCTTGGTTTAGCCCTTGAATTACCCTTGGAACATGCCTTGAACCTTTGGGTTGAACCCTTGGTTTTAACCCTTGGGGTATTTAGTCATATGAGCTCCCAATTGAATGGTTGGAACCTTAGGCATGATTTATCCTAAGGTGTGGGAACCTTAGACTTGGGAGAAGCTTCTGTAGGAGCGACCTTGTGTGTACGTGAGAGAAGAATCCTCATTTGATTTAGAAAGCATGTGATAGGCCTTGGGAAATTAGAAGGCATGTGATCACCCTTGGGAAAGTGTCCACATGAGGGACGCTTGGCTAGACACTTGGACAATCTCAAGGACATGCACCTCCTTGGGCTAGAGGTATATATGTGGGTGGAGTTGGATGGGTGGATATGTGCTCTCTCTTAGGATTGTGGTCTTGAGAGAAGAATCCTCATTTGATTTAGAAAGCATGTGATAGGCCTTGGGAAATTAGAAGGCATGTGATCACCCTTGGGAAAGTATCCACATGAGGGACACTTGGCTAGACACTTGGACAATCTCAAGGACATGCACCTCCTTGGGCTAGAGGTATATATGTGGGTGGAGTTGGATGGGTGGATATGTGCTCTCTCTTAGGATTGTGGTCTTGGCACTTAGATTTACAATAGTGATGGTAGTTATACACATTGGTACCATGAGCTAGGTAATGTCCTCTTCATTCGGTGAAGTTTCTGATAGACGACTCCGTGAGGGTCCTTGAGAGGACTTCATGATCTTCTAACCCCTACAGTGTCACAGAACTTCTACAATCTTCTTTTAGAGAAAAAGAAGTTTTCATGAGACCCCCTACTTAGAGGGGCTAGTGCACACCCAAATCATTGGGTGATTAGACCCAACAGGTCATGCCATATGAGACAAGGCGCTACGCACAACTGTGTGTGAATGTGAAACAGAGTAGAGTCCATTAGCGGCATGATGGCCCTCACGCATGTGCGTGAGCAAAACTCTCTCTCATTACATATCGTTGCGCTCTACCTCTTATAGGCACAAACATCGAGTTTTACCTACTATGTGGGATTATTCGTTCCCTTCGCAACCACCATCCGCTTCAAGGATCATCTTCACCTCGTCCTTACATATAATAGCACCATAGCGAGCTTCTACCTAGGCACCAAGAGAGTGACAAGCTTTGTTCCTCATTCTCTCTGCCTTAAAACTCTACCTGTTTGCATGCAAAAGAAGCATTACGTAAGTATGTGATGGATACCCATGCACGTTCAAGACCATTATGGAGGACAAGGAGGATGAAATGAATGGTAAGAGGAAGCATGGAACTTCAAGACAACATGTGTGGCTTCATCAATTTCAATTTCCATGGAGGAGAACCTACAAAGCTAAGTATTTTAATTTTTCTTTAATTTCATGATAAATCATGAAATAAAAAGAATGCATGTGTCATAGTACATATCGTACTTTTGTAAGATCAAGTAATCCCTAAATAAGAGCTAAAGTTTTTCTTCACTAAGGTGAGATTGTAAACCGGATGGTATGGGACATCTAGGTTTACAATATCACTTAGGTGGGTTCAATGGTATGGGACACTGAACTTAAGGATAATGGAGGCTTAAGCTCAAGGATATTTGAGAGCTTTTTCAATCAAGGTTTGAGCATAAATGAACCTCCAATTTGGATAGGAAAATAAAATGAACATCAATTTCCTACAGTTTTTGAGGACGAAAATGCTTTAAAGGGCGGAAGAAAGGTATCATTAATATGATAATTCTAAGAAAAAGATGCATTCCTTGACCCTTTCATAGAAAAGTTAAGGAGTACATTTGTTATCAGATACCTCCATGTGTTTGAATTAAATATCAAACAAAGTAAGAACTAGATATGCAAGAAGGAAATTCATTGAAGAATTCCAATTTGGCAAGTAAACTAAGATAAGCTAGCCAAAGACTTGAAGCATATCCAAGATAGGTTACTTGAAAATAGATAAAGATGAATCCAAAGTTTGGATCAATAAGCATGACAACTTGCTTAAGTCAAAGGAGAATTTTCTCTAATGGCCAGAGAGAAAAGATACTCAAGATCCAATAGACGACATCAAGATAGGCTTTAGAGGTAAGAACATTAAGATTTAGGTCTTAGGTTCATTACGAGATATAGAAATGTATCCGTAGAACCAATTAAATACACTCGGTTGTATGTCAAAAGGGTAAATGGAATGAACATGACATTTACCCTAGAAAAAAGCTATCCTTTATCCTCTTAAGCACATGCATTCTTCTTAATAGAATACATAGCCAATTTTATATGATACAATAAAATAAGTAAGAGGAAGTTTACCAAGTTAAACTCCAAAAGCAAAGAGCTTGTTTAAAGTCAATCCTATTCAAGTATAATAACCTTAAATGAAAGAATGATCTGTAAAAGATTTTCCTTTGAATCTTTGGTGAGAACAAGTGATTCAAGAATATTCATCAAGCTCTTAACAAGATCTAAGATATGATGCCTAGAAAGAGGTATCTTTATGGCAAGATCTTGGAACCAAAAGCAAAACTTGTATCATTTAACTCCATCGAATAGATAGAAGATGTAGAAAGTATCTTGATGGCTTAATAAAATATCATTCCTCAATTTTGAGGATTTGAAGGAATTGGATTATAAAGATTCGTTTCTCTTTGCAAAGCTTTGGTGACCTTGTATACATAACTATCTCGAGTATGAACCAGAGTTGGTTCAAGATAGTTAGTACTGGTTCTCCTTGGAAAGAACCAAGTAACAAAGAACGGGGTAGAGACCCAAGAGAATCGCTTACCAGATAAATTCAATTCCTAAAGACATCTTTGAATCTAAGTCTTGAATGTCAAAGATTTTCCAAAAGGATTAACCTCTACTCTGAGACTTAATCTAGGGAAAAAATCAAAGATGATCAAGATAGGGATCCACTTGTAGAAATGAACTTTCAAAATTGAATATATTGTCATTCGGAATAATTGAACCTTATGTTTCAAGAAAACCTGGATGATTGAAATAAGTCCACCTAAGTTGCCAAGGAATGAGAATATAGCATTTCTCCTCATTTTATTGAGCATGTTTTGGCTAGGACTCACGAGACCCACTTTGCTAAGTTCATGGGCAAGCAATAGAGGAAGGTGTTTCCATAAGAAAGCAAGAGCATGGCAAGCTATCCTCTAGAGTTGGTGCATGCTGGCTTGTGCATAAAAATGCCCACATAGGCCATGGGCGGATCTTCCTACTTCACATTACTCATCAACGACTATAACACAAAGACATGGGTGTACTTCCTTCTTGATAAGGCTCAAGCTTTGGTAAGTTTAAAGAATGGCTTCTGTGAACAAAACCATGTTGTAGAACATCAGAATTAAACCCTCTTGGAGATGGCAAGGTGCATGCTAAAGGGAAAGGTTTTGCCAAATCAATTTTAGGCAGAGGGTTCTGCCTACATCTTGAATCAAAGTTACATCAAGGCACTTGATGGAAAGACTCCACAAGAGGCTTACACTGGTAAAAAGCCATCTCTTTCCTATTTCAAAGTATATCAAAGTGAATGTGATCTACATGTTCTAGATAGCAAGAAAACAAACTTCAACCAAAAAGCATCAAATGTGTCTTCTTAGGGTACAATGAGGATGAAAAGGCTTATACGCTTTATGAACCTAAGGCTAAGAAGTCCATGGTCAGTGGCGATGTGGTGAACTTTCATCCCCTTCATGGGGGATCCATTTCTTTTCAAACTTATGTCCTTGTATTACGAAAATCATCCTGTATCTAAAGGTGGGGGTACTTTTATAGTTCTTGGGTGGCTTTCCTAAAAGGATGAGGGACTTATCTAAGGAATCCTTAAGGGGTTACCAAGGTTTATCCCAAATATCTCCTTCCATATCTTTTATAAAGCCTCACATCTAGTCCCATTCCACAAGACCACTAAGCAAATAATCACTTCCCTTAGGACAACTTGCTACCAAGAGATATGCAAGCTCAACTTGAGAATGTTTTGCAAGAAAGTACAACTCTTTTGCTCTTGAACATGCATAAAAGAGATGACCAATGTCTTTCACCTTGGGGTGACATCTCTTCCATCCAAGAGTATAATCAATCAGCTTGTGAACTTTAGCATTGGTTCAAATCCCTCCATGGAAAGTTTGCCAAAGCAAAACAGGTTTTTTTATGACAATGGTGAGTGCATTCTAAAACGAATTAAAATGAAATAGGAAAAGACAACAAAACTTATCGATGAAAGTCCTCAAGTGAAAATGAATTGGCAAGGTGTACGACTCCAACATACCTTACAAGTTTATATAGAGCTTGAAATATTGGCTAGCCGAGATTTCGAACGCGACGATGATAGCGCCCAGTTTATCCGCTCACTATGCTTCCACACTCGCTCTCTGTCGAGCTCGTCACCACCAACCTGCTCTCCATCATGGTGATGGCTGGCGCACCTCCGTTTCAGTACGTCCCACTTGTTTCTCATCATATGCATCGGCCATGTCTCAGGCTTCTTGCATAGCGACCTCACGCCTGGATGCTTTCAAGACTTGGCTGACGGAGCAAGGCGTTTTGAGTAGTAATATTCCCGTTATCCCTCAGCAAGTGGAGAATCAGGGCCTTGGCATCGTAGCAAAGGGGCGTTCAGTAGCTCAAAATGAAGATGTCTTGAGCGTACCTCAAGAACTTTGGATGAGTGTCGCGGTTGCGAGGTTGCATCCCACCATTGGTCCTTTCTGCCAAAATCTTCGCCCGTGGGTTGCACTGGCATTGTTACTTCTTTATGAAAAGGCAATGCCCTCTTCTTTTTGGCGTCCTTACATCGACATCCTTCCTGATACTCTTGATTCTCCTCTGTTCTGGTAAAAGATATCACGGCTACTCAAATATAATTATATATTCTGCACAATTTGCATTTGACATGGCTTATGTAAACTTTGAAACATAATTAATCTTTATTCATTTGTTTGTCCTTTTTAAAGTAATCTTTTCTTCTCGAGATGAAAACAGTCTGAGCATATTGGCTGCTTCTAACTTCCTAGTTGAGGTATCATTATTTACCATAGTGCGAGGAGTCTGATGCTCATGCTTGGACGTTCTTTGTGTGTGTGTGTGTGTGTGTTTTTCCCCCTCAAGAAGGCTTTATCAAGACAACAAAGTGCACAATGGAACACATATAGGCCTAAAATCTTGCACAGATGTATTTGAGTGCCAAAAGATTTTCAAAGGCTATAGAGCTCGAACATTTACTAATTCTACTATTGCTTAATTTGTTAGTAGTATTAAGAAGTAAGGTTTATCGAATTAGGATATGAGTGGAATCACATATCCTTTTGAAAGGCTTTCCATTATTGTGCATATGATATTGTACGGAATGAAATGCAAGTTCTAGCTGTTTGCTTTGTTGTGTTACCTCTGTTATAGCAAGGGTGAAGGGGCATCAACATCTTACAGGCTCCACTCACAATCTCATCAGTTTTCGCTTGTCAAATGTCTGCATCTAGATACTGTGCAATTCAATTACACATACATGCGAGAGCTAGCCCATGGGAAGGGAACTGAGACATGGGATCAGGGAGTAGTCAGTCTATCCATTCAGATCCATTCCTACAAGTAAATTCAAGAAATATTTGGAATCATTGATTGATGAAGTACTAGACAAGCTCTTCAAGGCAAGGAAAAGAGAGGGGGGACAATAGTGAATCAAGGAACATGCACAAGAGCAAGCTAGAGAAGGAACAAAGAAAAACATGAAGATGAACATCTAAAAGCTTAAGAGAAATGAATCAACCGAAATTATGATCAGATATGGTGAAGAAGCTCCTATATGGAAGAAAACATTAATTGACTCAAGGTCAATAGGAAATGTGATGTATTTGTCACTAGCGGTAGAAAATAACCATACTTAGATCAAATGCCTACATAAAAAATGTCAATGGAGAATCAATGCCATGTGTAGGAGAAGTAGATTTAATGTTCCACTTTTTGGAGGATAAGTAATATAGGAAAGTTTCTTAGTATGTAAGGATGAGGATCTTCTTGAGCCATTATATCTAAGACATGATGGTTAAATAGATATTAGGTGCCTATGAATTTTACCAATGCTAGTTTGATTGTTTGTGGGGATGCATGTAGTACATTTGTTTTGTTTTGCATATTGCATCCACACAATGAATTTAGATGTGCATTTAGAAAGCACAATGATTATTCAACCTCCTTGCCTCATTGAATACAATATCCAAGCTGTATACAATCTTCGTAAGTTGAGGTAACCATATCTTAAAGCCTTCCATAACCCACGAAGGTGCTTTGATGGACTTTGCATCTAGCTTACTTCTCAACTTAGGCCTTATACTTACAGAGGCATCACAATCAAAGATGCATAAATACTAGGTAGTCATGTGAAGCAAGTTTGTGAGCCAAGCCCCCTAAGCCCTTAGAGATGTGCTTTTTTAAAGACGTGTGTGTCATGGACAGAAAGGAAATCATCTTGGATCTCAGATTCCATGTGACTTTCTATATCTAATTATTAGTTCAGTATTTGGGGAAACTAACGCTACCATCCTGTCCGATATGTGTCAAAGCCTGAAGATCGACTGTCAACTTGCTTGAATTAGACATCTTGAGGTGCTGCTACGGATTGGTGACATCATCGATGACATCATCAATTCATAGCAGCCCTTGAACACTGCCCTTGGACACCTATACAAGGACAGCTTTGCCACATACATCCTTAGTATTGCCAATGCCAGTCTTGGGAGCTCAAGGAGTGCGATCTCCAATCAGAGGGCACAATCTAGTCCTCCCTTGACATTTTGGCAAGACTAGCTTCTATCCAAGAACATGCATCGCGGGGAACACAACTGAACAGATTGTGGCATCCCTTTAGATTTTCGAGCAACAAGTTGAGGACTTAACTCATCGATAGACACAAGTCGAGATGGGAAATCCCATGCATGTAGGCGCACTCATCCAAGAATTACAAAAACGAATTGGGACTCTTCTAGTTAAATTGTACATCCATATGGAGCCTGATAGATACCCTGATGAGGCATCCAAGGCTGGCTTTATTGGAACTCTGCGCTGTGGTCGTGTGTTATCATGGTTCGTCCCAATATTGGAGAAGAAAATGGAAGTACTTCATGACTATGAGGGGTTTCTTTGAGAGCTCATCGCCATATTTGGAGATGCATACATGAGTCAAGTGACAGAAACAAAACTCCGGAAGCTACATCAAGGTAATGGCCCTACCTCTACCCACAGTTGCATGTCCACAAGAATTTAGGCAACTGATATGTGATCTCACATGGCATGAGAATTATTTCATATGCCAATTTAGATGGGGTGTAAGAGATGATGTGAAGAACCTTCTACTCATGATGCCAAAGGTAAGACATTGAATGAATACATCACCCAAGCCATTCAATGTGATAATCGTCTTTTTGAAAGAAAACAAGAAAAACGAGTAGAAGGAAGAGTTCGCCAATGGAAACCCTTCCAACCCACTCTTAGAGAAGACCCTATGCTTGAATCTATGCAGATAGACATAACCAGGTTCTAGCCGGTGACCATACAAGAGAAACAAAGAGGGAGAGATACAAGTTATGTCTCTATTGTTGAAACCCTTGCCATATTGTAGTTAATTGTCCCAACAAGAGAACAAACTCTAGAGTCGCAGTCACCCTTGGGCAACATGGAAACTAAGAAGTCTAGTTGTAAAGGAGACCGAACAATCGGACCATGATATAAGAAAGGTCTCAAATTCCGACAACACGCATAGAAAGATGTCTTGCCCTTGTCAAGTTGATCATGCCTAAGAAGACCTTTGGGCCTTTCCCTTATGGTTCTAGTCGATTGAGGGGCCTTCTCATGTTTCATTGATGAAGGATTGGTTAAGAAACACAGGATTCAAGTACTTCAGAAGAACAAACCAATAGTGGCTGAAGTAGTAGATGGAGGACCTCTAGCATCATGGAATATTACCAAGGAAAGCACACCATTAAAAGCACACCATTAAAAGCACACCTTGGTGATCATGATTCCCACATGTTTCAATGTAATATCAAGTCTGATAAATCCTCTTATCATTGGAATGCCTTGGCTAAAGAAACAGAATTAGACATTGATTGGGAAAAGAATATAACCGCTCATGGAGATATTGAGAAGAAAAGCCTTCATTCATGCAATAAAGAAGGAACTGTCATATATGATCTATGCCATTCCAACTCAAGAGTCCAAGAAAGATGATCTAGTGAAGCTATCTAGCGAGTACCAAGATTCTTCAAGATGTTTTTGAGAAGAAGAATGCAAATATCCTCCCAGAGCATAGAGCTTATGATTGTGCCATAGAATGTCAAGAGGGAGCACAACCACACTTGGACCAATCTATAGGCTATCTGTAGAGGAACTTACAAAATTACGTAGGAATGTTGATGAGAATCTAGCCAAGGGGTTTATTAGACACTCAAAGTTTAATGCAAGAGCCCCTATTCTATTTGTAAAGAAGAAAAATGGGACTCTTCAAATCTGTGTAGACTATCGTGGATTGAATAAAGTCACTGTAAAAAAACAAGTACCCTCTACCACTTACATTGGAGCTCTTGGAATGCCTTGGAAAAGCAAAGTTCTTCACAAAGATTGACCTTCGAGGAGCTTACAACCTTGTAACCAAAGAAGGGGACAAATGGAAGATATCATTTTGAATAAGGTACAAACATTTTGAATATGTAGTTATGCCATTCGGTCTTACAAATGCTCTAGTCGTCTTTCAACATTTGATGAATGATATCTTTCGAGAATATTTAGATGATTTTGTGGTAATATACCTATATGATATCTCGATATTCTCTAAAAATCTAGAGGAGCACGAACTTCATGTAAAGATAGTTCTAGAGAAACGAAGTCAAAAAGGTTTATATGCAAAATTGGAGAAGTGCTCTTTCCATCATACAAAAGTGGAATTTCTAGGGTACATTGTCTCATAGAAAGGAATCTTCATGGACCTCAAGAAGATCGAGACAATCCTTGATTGGCATACATCTTCATAGGTTCGAGATGTACAATGCTTTCTAGGGTTTGCAGTTGCGAGGAACCCTTTGTTCCATGCTCGCACTAAGCACATTGAGATGCACTATCATTATGTCAGGGAGAGGTTCTCTGTTGGAGAGGTCAGTTTGGCATGTGTGCCCACGCAGGAGAACATTGCAAACCTAATCACAAAGGCTCTGCCTAGGGAGAAGTTTGAAGCTTTCCCCAAAGCTTTGGGCTTACTTCCTTTTGTGGATTGATTCCACATATCTTGGCACTTCTTTATCCATGAGTGGGAGCTCCTTGTTCACCACATCACTCCTAAGGGGGATTTGTTGATATATTTAGGTAGTGATGTGTGTGAAGGCACTAGGATCGCCGGGGCACTTTTTTCCCTCTTTAGGAGGTTTTTTTCCCCCGGCTTGTATATGCACCTTTAACCCTAACGGGTCACTTATTTTTGTACATTCTAGGGGTAATACATTCACTATTGTGTGTTCTGCTCCAAGCTTCCTCTTCTTCCTTGTGTTGTTCACGTGCTTCCGCAAACCTCAAACTCCAATATAAACTCGATTTTTGTAATGATTGTCAATATGGAAAACAAGTGAGAAATTCTTATTACTCTGGTGTGTCTCGTAAACAAAATCTTCTTGACCTTTAGGCTTTTACATTCTGATGTGTGTAGCATGCCCGTCAAGTCTATGGGGGGTGCCTTGTATTTTGTTTATTTTGTTGATGATTGCTCTAGGAAATTGTGGGTTTATTTGTTGAAAAGAAAGTAATGACAATGGAGGTGAGTTTACAAGTGCTGAATTTCAGAATTTTTGTGAAAAAAACAGGTAGAAAGAGGGAGCTAACTGTCCATTACATCCCCTCGTCCAATGGTGTGGCTGAAAGGTATAATAGAACATTGTGTGAAAGGATATGTTGCATGCTGTCCACATCTAATCTCCCACAAGAGTTTTGGGGAGAGGCTTTGAAAACCATGGTTCATGTTTGCAATCGTTCCACGCACACAACATTAAAAGGTGGCATCCGTGAAGAGGTTTGGTCTGGCAAACCTGCTTCATATGACCATTTATGCATCTTTGGCTGCGATGCTTTTGTTCAGGTAAGGCATGGCTTAAGAAACAAGCTTGATGCTAAGTCCATTAAAGGTATCTTCAAGGGCTATGGTGATGAAGGTGAAATGGGCTATTGCATATGGTTACCTCAATTCAAAAAGATAGTACGCAGCCGAGATGTTGTTTTTAATGAAGCAAAGTTACTTCAGAGTAATGATGCTTCTAAAGCTGACCATAAAAGGGTCAAATTTCAGCATGTGCAGCCACCCATTAGTGCTGAAAATAAATGTGAGGATGCACCACTAAGGTGGAAATAATAATGAGCCTGTAGTAATTGATCCAGATGATGATGGACAGCCGATTCATGCTCCTGATGATAATGTACAACTTAGAAATCATGCTGAAAGTAGGGCTGTAAATAATGAACAGCAGCCCCAAAATGATGATAATATTCACATACCTCCTGATGTAGATCCATTGCCAGAGAATATAAATCATTGGGTATGAAGATCTACACGAGCGAGGAGGATGTATAGAGATATGACTCCTCTTTGCATTATGTAATGCTATCAGATGAGGGTGAACCTCTTACTTTGAAAGAGGCAAAAGCTTGTGAGCACAAGAGCAAGTGGGAGTTGGCAATGCAAGAAGATATTAAAGCTTTGCATGCAAATAATACTTGGGAGGTTGTATTGCCCAGAGGTAGGAAGCGATTCCTAACAAGTAGGTATACAAAATCAACACCGTTGATGATAAACCCAAGTATAAAGCCAGATTAGTGGCCAAAGGTTATGCACAGACAGAAAGCATTGATTTTCAAGAGGTGTTTTCTCCTTTAGTAAAATTGACCATGCTACGTACTCTCTTTGCTCTCACTGTTGCTCCTGACTTGGAATTGTATCAAATGGATGTAAAAACAGCATTTGTGCATGGTGATTTGGATGAGGAATTGGTCATGAAACAACTTGAAGGGTTTGCTATTCCTGGTAAGGAACATCTTGTATGAGATCTCAAGAAGAGCCTCTATGGGCTGAAGCAAGCCCCTAGACAATGGTACAAAATGTTTGACTCATTTATGCTTGCACATGGGTTCAAACGCAGTCATGCAGATCATTGTTTATACACCAAAAGGGATAATGATGGAAGCCCCAGTATTCTTGTGCTTTATGTAGATGATATGTTACTTGCTGGGGAGACTAAGAGTACATTAAATGCTCTTAAAGATCAGCTGAAATCTGTTTTTGTCATGAAAGACCTTGGCAGGCTGAACATATTCTGGGCATGCGGATTAAAAGAGATAGACAGCAGCATATGCTCTTTTTATCACAAGAAAAGTACATTGAAAAAGTGCTGGACAGATTTAATGTGGCTGATGCCAAGCCTCTTGGAGTGCCATTGCAGTCACATCTTAAGCTCTCCAAGGACGACTGTCCCAAAGATGATGATGCAGCCAACTACATGACAAGTGTTCCACATGCATCAGCTTGTGGTTCACTTATGTATGCTATGGTTGCCACTCGGCCAGACATTGCTGATGCAATGGGAGTTAGCAGATTCATGGCTAATCTTGGCAAAGCACATTGGGATGCGGTCAAGTCCATTATGAGGTATTTGAAGGGGACCAAAGATAAATGCTTGTGTTATGGGAAGGGTCCATTAGAACTCGAGGGATTCTGTGATTTTGACATGGCAAGCGATGTGGATACCCATAAATCCACAAGTGGCTATGTATTTACTCTTGGAGGAGGCTCATGATGCTCTTGGAGGAGGTGCTATCTCATGGTGCTCTAGAATTCAGAGGATAGTTGCACTATCGACTACTAAAGCTGAATACATATAAGCTACAGAGTCTTCCAAGGAAGCAATATGGTTAGCACACTATGCAATGAGTTTGGTTTGCCTAACAAAGCACCTGTACTAGGCTGTGATAGCCAAAGTGCCATATGTTTGGCAAAGAATGCCATGTTCCATGCACGCACAAAGCATATAGATGTGCGGTATCACTTCATCAGAGAAGTGCTTGAGGATGGCCTGATCATCTTGATCAAGGTCAATACATCAGAGAACCTGGCAAAGGCTCTTATTAAGTGTCTAGCAAAGGCACAACATCGGCTATGTGTATAGATGGTGGGAGTTACTTAGCTTAAAGGAGCCTCCTTGGCCCTTTCAGTGGGAGGTTGTTGGGAATAAAGGCTCCAAGGACTCCCCTTTGTACAACGATACCCTTCCAGATGGTAGCTTTCATTGAAAGCTACCTACATATATCTTTTATCATTTTTTCGGCTCTCCAAGGGGGGCTCTATAGGCATTTATATTATTTTTAAATTCTTTGGCCATTAGGCAATGCGAACATGCCCAAATGACCAAGAGTTCATATAAATAATAAAATTAGGTCTCCTCATCATTATGAGATTATGGAACTTATGTTAGATTTATTTAGATCTCCATGGCCTACCATTGGTCTACCTACATTTGGTCGAGGACCCTAGTTGGGTCAAGGACCAGAGCTCGGGGGAGTCGAGGCTTTAGCACGAGTCTTCGAGGTTATTCATGATCCATCTCCTTAGAGTGGCCATATGAGGAGTGTTTGGACCTTACAGAAGACTCTAGAGGGCAAGGGTTATTTAAGGTTGGGAGGAGAGTGGCAGGTAGCTAATTGGGATCTTTCATTTGGTATCAGAGCTTGAGTGAGAGAGGGGAAGGTTGTTGAGAAGAAGCCATCTCATCATCTTTTTGAGAAGATCGTGGAGGAAAAGAACTCATGGATTTTCGAGAGAAGCTCACATGGAGTTTTAGAGGAGAGAGTCGACGATTGTGACGGCCTCGAGAACTGTGTAACCGAGGAAAGAGCTTCGTTGAAAAAGAACGGCTCCCAACCGACATCACGCACCCCACGTGTATGGTTTTATGCTCTATTAGCCTTGAAGAGAGGGGCTTCCCGATAGCTATATCTCCGCCCACTCATGGGAGGAGAGGGGTGAGAGCTTATTGAGCTCTCCCTTCTCTTGAGGCGAAAGCGTATAACTTCTTTAATGCTTTATATAGGCCTAAAATCTCGAAAATTTGTCACATGTGGGACTATTTCCCAGTCGTGCACACGCTCATGGGGGAGAGGAGCCCAAGAGGACACCATTTCGGATTTTTGCAGGCATAGCAAACTAGCAAAATTCAAATGGCCAAAGCGTGCATGCCAAAGCATTGCATTTGACATAGCCTGAGAATCTTGAACTGCGCATGCTGAATCATTCACAGATTTGAGCTCTCCCTCCTCTTGAGGCGAAAGCATATAACTTCTTTAACGCTTTATATAGGCCTAAAATCTCGAAAATTTGTCACATGTGGGACTATTTCCGAGTCGTGCACATGCTCACGGGGGAGAGGAGCCCAAGAGGACACCATTTCAGATTTTTGCAGGCATAGGAAACTATCAAAATTCAAATGACCAAAGCGTGCATCTTTGCATTTGACATAGCCTGAGAATCAGGTGAGATTTCATCAGTAGAAATCAGGTGGTCCTTGAAATCTTTGATCTTTGTCAAACAACTATCCATGGAATCTCCTTCATTCATGTGCTCACTCTCCAACTGTTTTTAGAGATAAGCAACGCGAGCCTCATTCCTTGCCTGGTATAAACTAGTTAGTATATCCCAAGCATCCTTTGCTGACTTGTAAGAGAGAAGGTGGGGAATAATGGCACATTTGACAGACAAGGCTATTAATGCATGTGCTTGAGCATCTCTACCATCCCTTCGAAGTTGCTCTGCAGTAGGTGCAGCAGGAACCATAGCAGGAACAGGAACTTGAAGAATATCACCATCTTCAACACCATGTGGATCACCTTCAACAACTATGTTTGCATGTGAAATAGGATGTTTTTCAATACCTTGCACAATATTCCACTGTCCTTTTGCAACGAATACATGACGCATCATATAAGCCCATAATGGGTAATTGGTACCATCCAACTTATGCTCAACAACTAACATACGAAATACATCACTGCTTTCAGCGATGGCCATTGACTAAAATACCCAGATGCAAAAAAATGATTGTATCTCAAAAACTTGAACATAACTATTGTGTCAAGTTCTACTAAACCTGTAGCAGACTTCGACACGCGTATATTGGCGAATCAAAACCTGTATATATCTTTGGCACAAAAAGACAAAATTGCCTATACAGGCGCTTCATAGTGCGTTCGGAGGGTGAAACGAGCTCAAATCGCGATTTCAACATGACGAAGCAAAGCCATTTTGAACTCCTGATTGCCCTGAGTATGCTCACCAAATTTCGTGCGATTCTGAGATTGTGATTGAAGGGGTGTCAACGATGCCCTAGATGAAACGACGACATGCTCTGATACCAATTGGTGGAGTTTGAGGTTTGCGGAAGCATGCAAACATCACAAGGAAGAAGAAGAATCTTGGAGCACAAACACAATACTGAATGTATTACCAAGAGAATGTACAAAGATAAGTTACCTATTAGGGTTATAGACGAATATACAATCCGAGGGGGGAAAAACCTCCTAAAGAGGGAAAAAAGTGCCCCGACGGTCCTAGTGTGTTCACATACATCACTATCTAAACATATCAACAAGATGTGGGACTATTCCTAATCATGCGCACGTTCACAGAGGAGAGGAGCCTTTGGACGGGTGGACTCACACACCAGTACTGGTAGCGCCATCTAACGTCCTGGGCCCATCCGTGGGAAGTTCTTTGACGTCACGGGAGTTCTTTCACCCTCCCTCCCTCCCTTTCAAGCAAGGACCACCCCCTTGCACCTCCCCCCCCCCCCCCCACCCCACCCCAAGCAAGGCACCCCCTTGCCACCCCCCCCCCCCCCCAAAAGCAAGGCATCCCCTTGCCCCCTCCCCCCCTCTTCTCCTCCTCCCTCCCCTCCTCCTCCCTCCCCTCCTTCCCCCCCCCCCCCCCCCCCCCCCCCCCCCCCCCCCCCGCCCCTCAAGGCAAGCGCTCGCCCCACCTCCCGTCGTTGCACCGCCACCAACCTGCCTTCCGCCTCCGCGCCGCCAAACCCCACTAACTCCGCACACACCCCACCCCTCGTTCCTCGGGTTGCTGCCGTCGGGCTCTCGGTCCCAATGGTCGACGAATATGACTATGCCATAGCCAGTCACACCTCGGGTGCCGATCGTGATGACAACGTAACCGAGCGAAGGAGATGCATCCGGGTTCACCGAAAGGCCCTCGAAGACGAGATCAACCGGCTCCTACTCGATAACACCGATCTCCATGAACGACTCCAAGAGGTCGAGCTCGCGGCTCGCCACCTATCCAAGCAACCAACCAACACCCACCGACCAAACCGAAGTAACGAACGACATCACCCACTTAGAGGATGCTCTCTCCCGCTTAGCTCATCTATTGGAGGGCCACCTCTTCTCCTCCAATCAAACCAATTTGCAGCCGGACACACAACCGACTCCTCAACATCAACCGACATCGATCAGCCTGTCACCGATCAACCAAATCCAACCGTCGGACATGGATGACCCGGATTCCCTCTGCCTTTTCAAACCTAACCCACCTGACAAATACCTTGGCGGTCGCAATTCCATTGTCGTCAACCGGTGGATCGACTCCATGGAGAGTTACCTCCATATGCTCCGCGTTGGCTATAACAATTGGACCCGCATTGCTTGTCAGTTCCTCCAAGACGAAGCCTCGGCGTGGCACATGGAGGACCAGAAGAAACAAGCATGGAGCACTTGGGATGAGTTCAAGGCTGCTCTCATCGACTACTTCGTCCCTTGCAACGAGGCCTTCTTGTTGGAAAACAATGTCACATTAGTCCAAATCCCTATTAGGGCAGAAACCCTAATTTTGGTACTTAGTCATTTTTGGCACAAAATTTGGGTAAAATTTTTATGATCCTATCTTGTAGAGCTTGATGAGAGCTATCTAATGGTATAGGACATTCAGTCATCAGACATCAGATTTGGGAGAAAACCGTAACCAAAGTTACTCAAAATTAGCTATTAAAAGAAGCTAAAAATAGCAATAGTAAAAAGCTACGCTAAAAATTTAGCGATAAAAAATAAAGCAGGGATCCAACTTTTTTAGTAGTTTTTCGCATGGATTAAAATTCGATATAAGGAGGTCATATCACCACTTGTTGAGATATCCTCTACCATCTAAGGATCAGCCGTTAGGCTGATATTTTGAAGGTCTTGCTGATGCACACATGGGGCAGCCATGGTGTATGTATGGAGCAGCTATGGAGCAACCTTGAAGAAGATAAGGAGCAGTTTCAAACTGATCTTTCCTCTTTCAGTCACTCGTATTCACTCTTCTACAACCTATCAAGTCCTACACCGCATACATATTCAGATTTCTGTCCCTACATCTGAATATTCTTGTAAATTTTGTACATACACTCTTCCATCTATTTTTGTTCACACAGAGTGGTTGAGGTTTTGACTCCCACATTGTAAATTGACATTTGTATATATGATGGTGTGAGTAAGCAGTGGCTTACGTAACACTTTGTACATGTTGTCTAATCTCTCTCTATCTTTGTCTCAGCATTGTATAATTAAGTGATGTATGCTCATGTCTGTCAATGTTGGAAGATCCTGGAATCTGTGTTTGTAGTTATGGGGCTACCTAATTTCCAACACTTCCAAGCAAGGGATGAGTGGCGGAACCTTCGTCAAGAAAAATTCATCGCACCATACATCTCTCAGTATAGAAAACTTATGCTCCGCATTTCAGATATGACAGAGCTAGACCTCCTACATGGGTTCCTCTACGGTTGCTCACCATAATATCGAAAGGAGGTTGAAAAGCTAAACCCTCAATCATGGGAAGAAGCGGCCAGCATAGCCGAACGCTTGAACGATGCCTACTTGAACTGGCAATCCAAACCCTCTGACCAAGGGCAAGGAAGCAGACGTGGCACGAACACCCAGTCCAATCAAAAACTAGACGCAACGAAGGCAGATCGAATACCTGCAGGGCCAAGGCCAAAACCAGAATACAAGACAGTGTGCCCTAACTGCACCTCAGGACAACCGAAGGAATTTGCCCACCTGAAATGAACAAAACCGGAGAGATCGAAGGCCAGTGTGCCTATTCTGTCGAGGAAACCACCCGTTTCACCTTTGCCGCAGACAACCACAGGACACCCGTGTCAATTCCATAAGAGGCCCTTCCCATGAAGAAGCGTCCATGTCGGGACCTAGAATCACAGAGGTCGAAAGCAGTGAATACGATGAGCCCGAATCACCACAATGTGCATCCTACAAAGGCAAGGCAAAATGCAACCCGATCGCACTACTGATCGTTCGTCAAACGTTCGTCATGGGCAAGATCCGAGGACTTGACATCCCCATGCTAGTTGATACAGGTGCAAGGCACAACTTCATGACCCCGGATTTATCCCGTCGCCTCAGGCTCGAATTGAGCAAGCCTCTTTGAATGTCAGTGGTTTTCGCTTAGGGCCACAACAACCATGTCCGCCATGCCAAAGGCGTCCCCGTCTACCTGGGACAATGGTTGGCATTTGGACTTCCTCATGCTGCCAATGGAATCCTTCGAAGCCATCTTCGGGCTCTCATTCATGGACGAGCACACGATCACATACCTTGGGAAAGGGGTAGACAAACTTATCCTTGACCAAAATGGCCAATCCATCGTGGTCGATTGTCATCGGGCCCAATCCGCCTGGGAGGACTCTTTCATCGAGAGGGTGCCTAAACATAAGCAAGAACAAAGCGGCTCACACCCACGCCACCGGAATCAATCCAAGCGACAACCTACGGCTCAAGCACGGGCCTCCTAATCCCACCATGCCCCTAACATGCTCTCACACAAGCAGTTTAGTAAAGTAGTTTACCAAGGCGGGATCGCATACTTATGCCTCCTGTGCCCGGTCAAAATGGACAGAGATCTGGCCCCAATCGATGTATCCAAGATCGGCCACCCAAGCTTCATGTTTCTCCTGGAGGAATATACAGACGTTCTTACAGATACGCTTCCACCGGGTCTCCCACCGGCACACAATGTCCAACACCGGATTGACACCCTCCTTGATCTACCGGCCTCGCCATGGGCCCCCTACAAGATGAATGAGACAGACCTGAAGGAGCTTAAGCGCCAACTCTATGAATTAGAAGAGCAAGGTTACATCCAATCGAGCAACTCACCATATGGAGCGCCGATCCTTTTTGTGAAGAAGAAGGATGGCTCGCTACGCCTATGCATTGACTACTGGGCCCTTAACAAGATCACCATCAAAAGCAAGTATCCGTCCCGGTCATGGAGGAACTTCTTGATCGCCTCGGCAAGGCCAAATACTTCACACTCATTGACTTCCGTTCGGGATACCATTAGATTTGGGTCGCACACGAACATATCGAGAAGACGGCTTTCTGCACGCACTATGGAAGCTATGAATGGCTCGTTATGCTGTTCGGTCTCACAGCCCCCCCCCCCCCCCCAACCACTTTTTGCCGCGAGATTAATGATGGCTTTCAGGGCATGCTTGACCTCTTGGTCATCATATACAAAGATGACCCGCTAATCTATAGTCGCACTTTAGAAGAGCACTACAAACACGTGAAGGCCGTTCTGCGACGCCTACGAGAACGTCTTTTTGCTAAGCCAAGCAAATGCGAATTCACCATGAAGAAGGTCGAATTTTTGGGATTCATTGTCTCAGAACTTGGGCTTCATATCGATCCCAAGAAGGTAGAAGCAGTACTCAACTGGGCGCCTCCAACCACGGTCAAAGCGGTCCTAGAATTCATTGGATTTTGTCAGTTTCTGTGCTGCTTCATTTGGGACTTTAACAAGATCGCGGCACCACTTCTAGAGCTCATCAAAGAGAAGGAAGACTTCAAGTGGGACAAAGCTGAGGAGGAGGCATTCGAAGCACTCAAGGTCCCCATGTGTAACGCCCCCTTCTCAAGCTCCTAGAGTTCGATAAACCATTCGAGATTCACGCGGATGCATTCGACACCGCAATCGGTGGCATCCGGATGGAAGAGGGACATCTCGTAGCCTACGAATCAAACAAGTTCACCGAAGTAGAGCTAAGGTGGAGTACACATGAGAAAGAAATGCTTGCGATCGTCCGTTGCCTCCGTAAATGGTGACACTACGACGAGGGCAAGCACACCAAAGTGCTCACAGACAACATCTCATTAAAGTATTTCTCCTCCCAACCAAAGCTAAGTCCGAAGCAAGCAAGATGGCAGGATTTCCTTGCAGAATTCGACATCGAGATCATTCATAAGCCAGGGAACAGAACATCATGCCCGATGCACTAAGTAGAAGACCGGAAATTCAAGCTTTGTCCACAATCTCCTCCGATCTAAGGGGAAGGATTAAGCAAGCTCAAGAACGGGACACCCGAGTCCAAGAGATCATGCATGAGGTTCGAAACTCCTCATACTCAGGCAGACACGTAGTAGAAGAAGGCATCCTTCATCGAAAAGGTCGGATGTATATCCCCAATGACTTCGAGCTACGCAAGGAGTTACTCTGGGAAGCGCATGATTGCAAAGTCGCAAGACATGGAGGCCAAAACCGTAGCTAGGAGCTTTGACATATTGGCCGGGTATGAAAGCTCAAGTCCAAGAGTATGTTGAGACGTGTCCGACATGCCAACTTGTCAGGAAGGACAGAATAAAACCGGTGGGCCTCTTACAACCTTTACCCATACCAAACAGATCCTGGGACATGATTAGTATGGACTTCATAACCGAGCTCCCACCATCCTAAGGGTATTCAATCATACTCGTTGTGGTCGACTACTTCACCAAACAAGCCCATTTCATTCCGGCCAAGCCTCCCTTGAACGCAAAGGTAGTGGCTCAACTATTCTTCGCACACATTATCAAGTATCACGGCTTGCCCCTTGCCATCGGGTCAGACCAAGATGGCCGTTTTCTGAGTCGTTTCTGGACTGAACTCTTTCGCCTACTCGGCACACAACTCAAATTTTCTAGTGCATATCATCCCCAAACCGAGAGACAAACCGAACGGGTCAACCAAACAATTGAGGACTACATCTGCAACTATGTGCACAGGGACCAACGAGATTGGACCAAAGCTCGCAACCGGGAAAGAGGTCATAACCCCGCTCGCCCTCACACAAGACTCTACTTTGGCCACCAACGATTCCGACTGTGGAGCATTTCTTGATCAATGGAAGACAAAGCTGGAGCAAGCCAAGTTGAGCTTATAGAAAAGCAAGGAACGCATGGCAAGGTACGCGAATAAAAAACGAAGACCCGGCATATATACGTTGTGTTATAAAAATAAAACTCTCTTGGAAGGGATAAAAATCTCAGTTTTTATTTTGAGTTTGAATGACTTAGATGGTCAAGTCTTGATTTAAATATCATGAAACAAGTCTCTCATTCGTCCTATGCACACAGGGCTAGACCGATAGCATCACAAACTGGTCTAGTCTTCATGGAGATATACTCCTCACAAGGTCAGACACAGCCACATAAGAGCCGTCACTCCTGGCTCATCAAGAAAAGATGGGAAGATATGTGGATGAAATTTAGGAAATGAGGAGCCCTAAATTTTCAATCAATTTCTTTACTATAGACTCTAGAGTTTAAGGGGGCTGGACATTACCTGTCTGTAATAAGAGTTCTTCCTGGAAAGTGCATGTTCATGAATATTTTTGGCTTTAAAGTCTAAGCTATTAGACATTACCTGTCTGCAATAAGAGATCTTCCTAAAGTGCATGTTCATAAATATTTTTGGCTTTTTGTCTAAGCTGTTAAAGTCTTCATGAAGTTTAATTGCAAGTTTTTTTTAGCTCGTCAATTGTATTGCAGCCATTGTTAAAAAAAAAATCATTTTTTAAAATAATAAATACTCTTTTCTTTTTTGTGATTCTGGCTTCTTAGGTCCAATGAAGAACTGATGCAACTGGAAGGTATGTCAAAGTTTACCTGTACATGTATCTGAACTCATCGTATCCTAACATGGATGGAAACACAGGTACACAGTTACTTGGATCCATTTCTGGCTATCTGCAACATGTTGACAGTGAATATACAACATTGTTTCAAGAAGTTATTGAACCCAATCCAGGCATATTTAACACGTCTCTTTTCAGTCGTGACTTGTTCCTGTGGGCATTCGGTATTCTACGATCACGGACCTTTCCTCCCTTAACAGGAGATGAGTTAGCATTGGTGCCTTTTGCAGATCTTGTAAATGTTCCAATTATCATCTATTTGCATAAACTTACTGCATTATATATAGTTTTTATTTTTCTGACTTCCATAATAACTATTTTTCTGGGTCGTTTGCTTCCAGATTGATGTGGTCTTGTTGGTTTTCACAAGGTGAATCATGGGATGGTTCTAAATATGGATGGACCCAGCTGGGAGAAGAAGAGCTCTGGCTTTTTCGATAGACGCGAATATCTGACATTGCGTGCTCCTATCTCTGTTAAAGAGGGAGAGCAGGTTCCTTTATGTGTTTATTTACGTGTGTGTGCGCTTTTTCTCCTGTGTCTTGCTTTTTTCAGAATAGAAGCATGACTTCAACAGCTGAGTTTGAAGATTCACATTTGAAGTACTGTATGTAATTTGGCTATCTTCATGTTTGTGTAGATTGTAATGCAATATGGGAAGGTAAAGAGTAATGGGAAGCTTGCCGTGGATTACGGCTTTGTTGAATGTGGCCCCAAAACTACTGCGATCAGGGACAGTTTCACTCTAACCCTCGAGATAGCCGAGTCAGACAGATTCTTTGATGATAAGATAGATATTGCAGAGCTTAATGGGCTTAGTGCAATTGTGTATTTTGATCTTGTCTATGAGCAAGGACTACCAGACAACATGCTTCCATTTCTGAGATTGATAGCATTAAGTGGAACTGATGCTTTCTTACTTGAGGCACTATTTCGTAATAGTGTCTGGGATCATTTGCAACTTCCTGTAAGCAGAGTCAATGAAGAGGCTGTGTGTAAAGCTATCGTAGATGGTTGTCACGTTGCTTTAACTTCATATCCAAGTACAATAGATGAGGTTTGTTTTCTTTCTATTTTTAACCTTACCATCTTGTAATCCTAGAATAGTAATCGTTGAAATCCAACTCATGGTTTGATGTGGAGCAGGATTTGAATTTGTTGCAAGATATAGAGTTGAGTCCAAGATTAAAGATTGCAGCTGCAATCAGGCTTGGAGAGAAGCGAGTCCTTCAGGAACTGCAGTTATTATTTGAAACAAGACTCCAGGAGCTTCATAAGCTTGAGTATTATGCAGAGAGGCGGCTGCGAAATTTAGGTCTCATGGATGACAAAGGCGATTTAACTCCCTGGGTAAGCAGCCAGAGACTGTTGCTTGGTTTATTTAAAACTGTTTCTCTTGAACTGTTTACAATTAAAGGCTTGCATTGTGGACTAGTGGCTGTTTCCAAACTGCTTTTGCATGAACATATCAATAGATGTGTATGGTTTTATGCCAGTATGCATTTCTTATACGGAAGCTTCTGGTGTAATTTACTCACTGTGATACTAATATATCTTTCCTTTCTCCTGCAGGTATTTGAGGGCTGAGGCACATTTGAAATACCTTTCCAGGCTTAGAGATTCAGTTGTTCTACCATCTAAAGGCATGTAGAATTGAATCTATAGCTAGAAATTGTTATCCTGCTCTGTAGCTCAATCAGTGCACTGAAGAGCTGTGGTCATCTGAACAAGTTGGGTGTTAAATTAAAATGATGCACGCTATCTGGCATGCTGAGTATAACTCCAGGACCTTATATTGCCTTTATTCACAAAAAGGCTTTTGTTGAACTTATCCCCATGGATATGATTCTGAAGTCTGCAAAGACAACGTGTGAAGAACCTCATGATGTGACTCAAGAAAATAAGTCAGCAATTCTAAACTGTGTCTCAGTTGAAGACGTAGAACTTGGAAGTGTATTGGTGGGTAAAAAGGTATGAAAAGGTTGGACACAATTTAATTCGTTCATGCTTAAAAAAGCAAAGGGCTATGAAGGTATCCAATACATAAGCAGAATCCGTTCTAGGTCTTTTTTCGCCCTTATGTTCAGGAAAACCGATGTTCATTAGGCTTGCATTGTGGTTTTTTGGTTTAGATTTCTAGTGGCTGTTTAAAATCTGCTTTTGCATGATTATATCGATGAATGTCTATGGTTTTATGGTAGTATATGCTTCTTTTAAGGAAGCTTCTGGTGTAACATATTTGGTTCCTAGCTGTTCGACAAGAGGGGAGTTCACGTTTGTGATACTAATGTACCTCTCCTTTCACTGCAGGTATTGGAGTGCTGAAGTATATTGAAAACGCTTTTGCAGGCTTGGATATTCAGTTATTCACTACCTTATATTCTTGAATCCATAGCTAGAAATCTATACCTTGTTCTGTAGCTCAATGAGGGCACTGGAGCTGTGGTCATCTAAACAAGTAGCGAGTTAAATTAAAATGATGCACATTAGTTGACATCCTGGATATAAATCCCGGAGCTGTTATTGCCTTTGTATAAAAAAACGCTTTAATTGATATAATTACCATTTATATGTTTCTGAAGTCTGCATAAAACTTGTGCAAAGAATGTCATGGTGTGACTCAAGAGAATAACTTGGCAATTTTCAATTGTGGGTCAGTCCAAGACTTAATTTTCAACTGTGTCAGTTCAAGACATAAAGAACTTGAGACATGCGTCAGTGGAAAAAAAAGGTATGAAAAGGTTGGACACAGTTCAATTCGATCACTTATCAGAAAGCAAATAGCTGTGAGGGTCTTGTGTGCAGGAAAACCAACCTTCACTAAATTGCATGCTTGTTCTTGAAGACCGTTTTAGGTGGTTCACATTCTGAGGGCCATTACAAGTAGTTACTATATTGGTTTCTTTTGAAAACAGTACGAATTTCATGGATCTGAACCCATCTTTAAGTGTTTCCAGAGCAAGGCATGTTGCAGATATTATATAGTTTAATAATCATAGCAGTTTCTTTTTGCAAGTGATTATTGGATTCATATGGATCAGAATAGGGAACACGAGAAATAATAACAAAATGCGAATGAAAATCAGAAGCCACCAAACCACACATGTACACATATCTTGGACATTTTAGCTGATGGCTTGGACATGAGGATTGATGTTACAAAATCTAAGCAACTGTCCAAGATTTTTGATGCCTTACCATGGAGTGGATAGCATATTTGCAAATACATTTTTTGGCCATGTTAGATATTCCATGGGAATGAATGTTATACTTGGATAACTTACTCTTTAGATATGCTCAATGTGACAGCCTCATGAAGCACCACCAATGTTCCACAATACTCATCTTGTAAGGCCCCCATCACGAGGAGAATCCATGTGAGAGTATTGGATGTTGGTAGGTTATTGACTATGCGATTAGGTGAGGTAGAGAGTGATTACATGGTCTTGATCATCTTTGTGAGTCAAACTTACTTGTTAGGTAGGGCATGAACTTCATGATTGTTGGATAGTTTTTTGAGGCTAAGAAAGTGGCCTTGTAATGACACCCTAAGATCTTCTTTTAATGGGGGAGGGGGGGGGGAGGGGAGGGGCAATGACTAGACCCTAGAGAGGTGGATAGGAGGTCCTTTGACCCCTAGGGGCCAATGGTAAGGTGTTCCGACGTCTCCAAAGCTGATCAAAATACATTTGACCAAACACATGAAAAAGTACACAATCAAGATTGTACAATCCACCCTAAGTAGGGGGTTAGAGGGTCGTTTGGCCCTCCCACCAGTAATGATGGTAAGGGCTTTCGACGACCCTAAAGTCAATTGGGATACATCTAACCAAACACATGAAAAAGTACACAAAATGAACATTGTTTGCATCAGTGGACCTCACATTATGGAAGTTTAAGCTCACAACAATCTTATTCTTATGAGCTTTTGGAGACAGTTTTGAGGATTGATCTTGAATCAAAGAGAACCATGGATCCCAACAACCTTGGCAATGCAATTCCTCCAAATACCGATCTCCTATGGGCATGGAAACACAAACATGTAGATGCACTTTGTGCATTGATTAGTAGTTGTACTAATAGTGTTCTCATTCTGATTAAAATACTTCTAAAGCTTTTAGAGGCATGGGACATACTAAGGAATGAATATGCATTACAAAATAAGACAAGGATATTAAAACTTGGAGAACCAACACGTAGAGAGTTTTTTTTTCCTTTTTTGTGAAACGAGCTTTAAATTATAAACAAAAAAGTTTACAAGAAAGTAAGGGAGAATTATAAATAAGGTTGATAACATTTTCGCCCTCTTTGTGGGAGACCCACTTGTTTTTCAACTTGTTGTTTTCTAAAATGAACACCCTATGGTGCCTAAAAGGGGGAGACCTCTTACAATCATGAATCCTCCTACCTAAACACGAGGGGCTTCTCAATAGACTACTCTTTGGGTTGTTTGCCAAAGTTGAATGCAACATCTTTCCTTCCAGATCTTCCATAGTGCTTCACCCCTAATGGCATTCCACAAAGGTGACGAGCACCCAACACTTCCTCAAGTAGAGCTTGCCCCTAGTTGAATTGATTTGACATTAAAAGGAGCTTGCTAAGGCATCGCCTAGCCTGCATGCTCCTAGGACAAGAGAAGAAAAGGTGTCCCAAGTCTTCCCTACCTCTCATGCATTGCTTACTCCAAGGGAGATCACCACAAATTTTACTAGCTTTGACATTGGTCCATATCCCCTATGCAAAATCCGCTATATTAACATCACATTCTTATTTTCGATAAGTGGGTGCCGCAAATCCTTGAACTTGAATTCCCATTTGATCCATGTCCAATTGACATAACACTTCTTGTTAAGAGAGTAACAAAAATCCAAGTTAAATTCTTGAGGTATCTTCCATCTTGTTGCCACACATCCACCTCAGACCCTCCAAATGGGGGGTTCTTGGTCTAGCATGAGGTGGGATTTAGAGCCATCCTGCATGATGATTTTGTTTCTTAACAAACTCTAGTTTTCTAAGTCAATTGTATGAGTATGATCAATCAAATATGATTCGATTCCTTTTATCTTGGTCCCAGATATGCTTCCATAAATGAAATTCTTTATTCCATAGACTCTAAGCTCTTTGAAGGTTCTCAAACTCCACAATCATGATACTTGTAATTGAGAACCAAATAGAGTTGTTCTGCTTGATCCTAGTAGCCCACTTCAAACCATTGCTGATGGTCTAGAAAGAACCATTTGGCTCCATCCTTTCCACAAGAAGCACACAAGATCCGAGCCCTTAGGGAAAACTTGAATTGAGAAGAATGAGAGAGTAATTAAATCAAGCCCATTCCATGTGAGAATCGCAGCAAGAGAAAGGCTATTAGTGTTTTTGAAAATCAGCTTGGACCAAGAAGTATCACTGTTATTCCAAGCTTTAATCATCCATTTAACCACCATCTTGTTGGCCATGGCTTCCACATCCAGAATGCCTAGACCACTCGCATCCTTAGGGCTATGACAAATTTCCCATTTAATTTTTGAAGATCCTCTTCTATTGGAATCCCTTATCCAAAAGAAGTTTTTGTAGATCCTTTCGGATTTCAAGATCTACTTGTTGCACGATCTCCAACACATTAGGAAGTATATGGCAGAGGAGATAAGGAATGTACAAAAGCATTCATTATGCAGATCAAGAATCTAGATGACCAGATGGTTGGAGCTAGGTTGCCCATTACAACACATCACGTCGATGTCATCGGATATGTCCACCAAATTTTAATGGATTGGTTACTACCCTAAACGCTCAAGTAAGGATAAAACCCTTGACATTTGAAGATTTTGTGCTTTACTTCTTGAGGAGGATCTTAGGCTCAAGGCTCAAGAGGAAGCATGTGGTAGCAATGTTGCATTTTCAACCAATGTTAGAAGTAAAGGCAATGAGAAGAAGAACAAGGACAAAAAGAAGGGCAAGAAGAATTTCCAAGGAGAGTGCTTCCATTATCATAACATAGGTCACATAGTTATTGGATGTCATAAAAAGAAGGCAGATGAGAAGAAAGGAAGGAAGGGAGACAACAAACTTCGCTGAAACTGAGTTTAAGTTATTCTTAACGAATTTCCAAGATGTTGGTTCTTCTAATTCTTTGGTGCTCAATGATGCACTAGTGCGATTGAGGAAATATGTCAATTTTGTCATCATATATATGGCACATAATTGAACTTGTCTAGAATAGAGGTTAAATTTATAGATAGTTCTAGAAATGTTATAGGTAAAGGAAGGAGGAACAACCTGTATGAGCTCAATGCTCTAACAACCCATTGGAAGTACATGCACAAGTCAACTTCGGCATGAGAGATTCAGAGATATTGGATATGCAATACTCAAGGAGATGTATAACAAAGGCATGATTGCTTACCTTCGTGCTATCATTGAATTGAAGGAACTATCCAAAGCTTGTATGATGGGTAAGCGATAACAAAAGGCATTACCACAAGAAATCAATAATTTGGCAAAGTCTTCTCTAGAGTTGGTACATACAAACTTGTGCAGTAGGACGTACTAAAGCCTTGGGGGCATCTTTCTACTTCATCTTAATATTTGAGAATTTAATAGAAGAATGTGGGTATATTCCCTTCATGATAAGGTTCAAGCTTTTGGAAAATTAAAAGAATGGCTATATGTTGTGTAAACTGAGATAGAGAAGGTGAAGAAGCTTCACATAGATGACGTGGCAAATTTATTTTAAAAGTCTTTGGATATTTTTGCAAGGAAAAGGGAATAGTGCACCGACTTACTACATCACATACACCACAATAGAGTGATGTTGTTGAAAGACAAAATCGAATCTTTTCTAGATGTATGGTGAAGGGAGAAGGATTGCCTAAGTACTTATGGGTAGAGGCAATAAATACTATAGTCTACATCTTATTTGAAGCTACACTAAAGCACTCAGTTGAAAGACACCATTGGAGGATTATTATGGTAAGAATCCCTCACTTTCTCATTTAAGAACATATGGATATGGATTTTATGAAACAGTTATATTGGTTATATGATGTAGAGGTAAGGAAGGTACTGATGAGCCATGATGTGATGTTCAAAGAGAAGCCACATACAATGGAGGATGAGAAAGGGATCTCAACTTATCATCAAATGCAGAGGAGTTAGTCTCTATTCTGTTGCAGGAAGACTAGTCTAGGTAGAACAGGTCCATTATGCATGTTGCAGATCAAGCTTTCCTACCTAGTCAGAAGGGCAAAGGTAAATGGATCTCACCTATTAGTAAGCAAAAATTTGCTAATTCTACACAATCAAAGAAAGATGTCAGAGATGAGAAGAAAACAAAAAAGCAAAAATTGTTTTGCAAATATTGTAAAGGAAATAATCATGTCATAAGGAGCTGTCAAAAATTGACTGCAAAAGAGGCAAAGAAGAAGGAGGCTAGAATGGTTGTTGCAGAGGCCTCTACACCCAAAATAGAGTCTGCTAATCTTGTGCAAAATGAAGAATGGGCATTTACCACTGTTTGCAGGTATAACCCATCTTCTCATGAACAGTGTATGTCTGCAATCGAATGAGATGTTTGGTACTTTGATAGTCGGGCAACCAAACACATTACCTTGTAGTGCAATTTCTTCACTTCACTTGAGCCTGCTCATATAGGGAATACTATCACATATGCCAAAAACTTCTCTTATCCTGTTATGGGAATTGGTAAGATCGTTCTGAATATTGCTGATGGTATTTCTTTTTCATTGTCGGATGCTTAATTTGTGCTAGGGATCAAGAAAAATCTGTTATCAATTTCAATAGTAGCCAAGATTAGCTTGGTTGTGAAATTTGTTGACAACAAATGTACAGTTCATGATCTATCAAATGGAAATTTCATTGTTGCTTCTAGCATTTTATGTCGTGGGCTGTATAAGCTCATAGACTATGAAAAATATGTGAATGATTCAACATGTGCGATGCATGATTCTCAGGCTATCAGATGCAAAGCTTTGACATGCATGCTTTGATCATTTGAATTTTGCTAGTTTGCTATGCTTGTAGAAATTTGAAATGGTTTCCTCTCTACCCAAACTTGAGGTACCTGGTAAACATGTTTGTGAAGGCTGTATTTTGGGAAAAATCTAGTATTCCTCCTTCCGAAGAGATGGTTCAGTTTGAGCTACTCAGAAATTGCAGCTTGTTCAGAGTGATGTCTATTATCCTATACAGACACCTTCTTTTGGGAACGACCTTTACGTCGTGACTTTGATTGATGATTTTACCAGGCATGCTTATACGTGAGTGCTAGCTCCTCATTTACCGCATCACTCCTAGGGGGGATCTATAGATATATTTAGGTAGTGATTTGTGTGAACATAGTAGGACCATCGGGACACTTTTTCCCTCTTTAGGAGGTTTTTTCCCCCGGCTTGTATATACACCTATAACCCTAATGAGTCATATATCTCCGTACATTCTCTTAGTAATACATTAAATATTGTGCATTGTGCTCCAAGCTTCTTCTTCCTGCTTGTGCTATTCGCATGCTTCCGCAGACCTCAAAATCCAACAAGCTAGACTTGAGAGGCATCACTCATGTGAAATATACTTGTTTTTAAAGATTTTAGTATATTTCCTATAAATAAAAAGCTAATTCTATTATAATTTGATCTACTTTGTAAAGGCCAAGGAATTATTGAGCCTTTCAAGCATTAACCTAACCTCCCATAAATTGTCGGGATTTTATAGAGCCTAAATCGGATTGTAAATTAGGACTAGTTTTTAAGTTTTTAGGAAAAATAAGCGCGAACAAAGTCAATCTTTAAATTATAAAAGATTAGTTTTTATTGTTAGTGGATTCATAAATAAATCATTCAATCTCAATAAAAGTTTTGAATCTTACCTCTAAGTTGTCTACAAGAAGTCATGTACAGGTGCCAAATTTCAAGTTGTGAAGGATCTCGGTAGTTTTTTTTTTGTAGCAATTGTTTATGTGAGCTATGAAAATCAAATTGGTACATGTAGAAGTTAATTTGAAATGTGTATGTACAACATATTAGGCTTAATATCTTTTCCATTTTAGAGGAAGAAAGATTTCAAGTGACTGTGCTAGCCTAGTTTAAATCTTGGGAGAGGTCTATTGGCTTAGGATTGTGCTTAGGATTTGAAATAATCATCAATGGCATCAGAGACATATTGGACATTTGAGTAAATACTGAAGGATCTCCAACAATTTGAGAAAATCTTGGATTGAAGGAAGGAAGCTGGTTCAAGATAGTGAATAAAAGGGGAAGCAAGGGAGAAAATCAAATGTACATAAAAAGGAGGTTTCTATAACATATAAGATTGCTTGAAAGGTAACATCAATGACCTATTATCATTCAATTGGACCAATGACAATTTTATGAAGTCTAAAAAAGGTTATGGAGAAATAATGGCTAATTATAACACACAAATTGAGAAATTAGAGAAAGGAAACTACCAATCTTAGAAGTATAGGGTTAGCCATTTCTTGATGGCCAAAGGTTTATGGTGCTTAGTAAGTGTTTTGAAGGCTAATACATACATAGATCTCATGAACCCAACATAAAATTAAAGGAGGAAATTCGGATAATGGGAAAGAAAGAGATATAAGGGTAATATTTATAGTTTCACAACATGTGGGTAACTCCATGATTGGACATACTCAATATTTAGATACCTCTAAGATGGTTTGTGAGCGCTTTAAAATGTTATATTCAACCTTAAACAAGGCTAGAAAGATTCAAATCAAGAATGAATTGAATAAACTCAAGAAAATGATGAGTCAAAACATAAATGTTTATGTATTGAAGGTAAAGGAGCTATCAAATGCACTTGCTCAATTGGATGTGCCATAGATGATGATGATTTATTAGCATGCATATTGAATGCGCTTAGAGAGGATAAAAAATAGAAGGCACTTTGAAGCTTAGTGTATGCTAGTTATGCTCTTCTTGATTTTAGACAAATAATCACTCTTGTAGAGGGCTCAAGATAAGAGAGAGAAGAAAGTAGACAAAAGAAGAGAAGAAAAGCACGCCCACAAATTTTCATGAATTTACCCATTTTTTGTTCTTAAAAAAACATCATAGAGCATTAAGAAACCTTGTAAATGTAGTAGAGGAGTCCTCTAGATGCATAATCCTTGAACATTGTAACTTATCTTTGTACAATAGTGGAAATTTAGAGATCTTCAGACGAAGTGCCAATCTCTTGTGTGAAAGTTTAGGGCACATGTATATAAGTCACTTGTGACTCAATTGTAAAGACTTTTTGCCATAATCAAGAGATAATTCTAAAGCTTTGAATTTGCTTCTTCTTGCTTGTGTACCTCTTCTTTGTGAGCTTTTGTGTGCTCTTAATGCATGAAATGTGGGTCTAGAGGCATTGTCTACCTCTTTCCCATCTCTTTTCACTGCTATTGAGTGTGTGTGTGTGAAGTGTAGGAAGTCTTGAAGTGAGAGTAGGTGATTCCACCACTTTGTTTTTTGGCCATAACTTGAAGTATAGAGATCCAATGAGACTAAAAATACACCATTGGATGCATCTCGTTGAGAGCTTTGAAAGAAAACCCACCATTCACTATATTCAAATAATGGAGCTAGGAGATATCACCTAACTTATGTCTTTTGCTACACCAACTATCACGATACACACTTTGGTGTAAGAGGTGTCGTGTGAGGTGGATGTTTCCTGTATGCATTCATTACTTGTTCGTTTCCCTCATTAACCATCATTCAAGGACATGTTTCCATGCACTTGATTGGGTTAGGCTTTTGGCTTGATAATTTAATGTGTGTATCAAACCACCACTATATGCATTTGCTGAACGATTGAGGTATAGTCTCTTTTGTTGAAAATCCCTAACACCTTATGAGTCTAGGTACACACATTTTTGGCACTATTGGCAGGGATAAGGGCCTAAGTCAAGGTGTCTATGTAGTGGTTAAAACGTCATTGTGAAGATAGTGATCCTGAGGAAGTAAAATTTAGTAGCTTGGCAAGTCCCAATTCACTTGCACTTGTTGCTTCATATAGCTAGTGTGTGTGTGAAAAGTTTTTAGGATTAGATTGGGAGTGGAAAGTTAGGTTTATGAGGTAGGTAAGAGATCTTGGAAGTAGGATAGGCCAATCAGCATATCGAAAACCAATTTTTTGTTTTCCATCTTTTCTTGAGTTCACTAGCTTTGATGAGAGACAAAAACCCAAAAATCACCACATTCAAATTCACTTGTTAATGCATATATCATGGAGAGCCCCCTGAACAATCGATATCACTAGAGCTTGTATTGATGAGAACTCAGAGTATAGCTAGAGTATAGTGCTGAAAAATTTAGGAAAATACTCATTGAGGTGAACCCTTCACTCTAGACACATCATTTTCATGATTGATCATTCACATGGGAAGAAATAACACCACCCAAGCATTGTGAGGTATGTTTTGGATGAAATTGAAGGAATTTTCAATAGACATGCACATAGGGTGTTAACGAGAGCACAAGTAACACAAAAGCACAAAAAATCTTAATTTGGACTTATAAAATTTCCAGTATTACGATTGATAGAGTTTGGTATCATGATACTGAATTTGCGTGTGTTGCCTATTCTTGGTAGGTATCATGTATCACTGATACCTCACTCCTAGGGTGTATCACATTACTTTGGTATCATGTATCGCCTAGTTGAGTAGCGTCATCCCAAGTATCATGTATCACTGATACCTCAAGTGTCGTGTGTCACCGATCTTGGATGTGTATCACATATCGTCGATCATGAGAAGCAAGTATTGTATCATGTCATGCGAATATCATGTATCGTTTGATATGGACTATCGTGTATCATCAAGTGTTCTATATTGTGTATTGTTGAGACTCAGATATAGTCTTGTGGAGGGCCTAGTATTGTGTATCATGGAAACTCCAAGTATTGTGTATCGTGAAAATCCCATGAGTAACCAGGTATCATATCATCAAGATTAGTATCATGTATCATGAAAATTGATGAATAAACCCTAACTATTTCAAAATTGAAATTTTGGAAATTCCATTGATCAAGCACCAATTAAAAATCTTCCCTAAATCGAGAAAACACTCAAAGGTAAAGATAGAGGTTTTTGGTTTACAAACACTTGAAAACGCTAATAGAATTTGAATGCACCTACAATTTGGACGTGTCCTAGGGAGTTGAAAAAGCATGATATCCTTAGCAAGGAGTGTAACTCAAAGAAGTATTCATTCCACTTACTCAAAAAATTCTAGTGACTCTGAAGGTGAATTAATCATGGCCTCAAAAAACATGCATAGCTCTATTCATTCGGCATAGCTCATGTCTTTGATAGAAGGTGAGTACAAGAATTCACTATAGTATGTATCTACATACTTGCATGGAGTTTTGATATGCTTGGATAGCATTAATAGATCAGTGGAAAGACTTAGGAATTCAACTGACTTTGAAGTTTTGCAAAGACTAGATGTGAAATTTGAGGGAAGATTTTACATGGGTAAAGAGGATAATTATACCTAGTGACAAAGCATCTTGATAGGAGTCATGAAAGAGGAGAAAGTGGGGAACCAAATAATCCAAATCGAACTAGCAATAGGGAAGCTATGACCACCCCAAGAGGATGATCAGTAGTAGAGAACATTTGGAGAGGAGATAGAATCCCTCAAGCGAATGACTCATGGATTTTTATCTAATAGTTGGAATCGATAAATTGTTGCAAGCCACTTCACCCATAATGGGAAGTAGCATTAACCGTGCATAATCCTAAAGACTCTTCTAGAGTCACCTATCTGAATCAAAACGAACAAAGATATTGGAAAGTTATTGACTCAGAGAGATCCAAGCTGCAATACATGGGTTTGCTAGTACTTCCCCTAAGGGATCAGACAACCACTTCCCAAAAACCTAAAGGCCAGTAACAAAGCTAGGAAAATCCCTTCATAGGACACATTAGTTAGCAAAGTGTTCCGTTCAGGCCAATACCAGTACAATTCCTAATACCAGTACAATTCCTAATACCCATTTGAGAAGTGAGACAATGAACCAACCACCCTATTCTTTAAGACCTCAACGAGGAAAAGGACTAGGAGTGCATCCTATGGTTCAAGTTATTCCTCAATCTCCATAAGTGGGTAGATGAGTAAGATCTTACTAGGTGGGAAAGTGCATAAGAAACCATTATGATGGGTCTAGAGATCTATACAATCACATGGATGAGTTCAAACAAGTAGTGTGGATAACATGTAGATGACTTCTTTATTCAATATGAATCTCTTGGAGTTACATTAAATGGAACATATTTAACGTGGTCCCAACCCTTGGATCCCAACCGATTTGCTAATATAGGGAAACTGTTAGATGATTTCATTAGTGAGTTCACAAAGAGAGGAATTAAACATAATACCTCATTGATTCATAGCTTCAGGCAGACACTCAATGAATCTATAAGGCTAGCAGCTAGGAGATTTGATCAATATTTGAACCGATGTCCTATGGCTGAGAGACCCACCCAACAAAGATGATATCATTATTCCTAGATGGCTTAACTAATGGAAACATGAGAACCTTGGTGTATGTGAGACACTTACAAACACAGGATGAATATCTACGAGAGTGAATAGACTTGGAAGATAACTTAGTAGATGACTTGAAGATTCCATAGATTCCAACCAAGTCTGATGATACATCTAGTAATGTGTCTTCCCAATCTAACAATGTTGAGGGATTGGTAGTTTTGGTGGACAAAAAACTAGGAGTTCAAAACTAGCAAGGCCAAAAACCCTATCAAGGTCCACCTATACAAATGGCCATGTTAAGAAGATGCATACATTGTGGAGGAGACCATCCATCTCATGCTTGTGCAAGAGGAGGCCTTGCCTCTCCCCCCCCCCCCCCCCATAGCCATATAAAAATAATAGGCCATCATTGTAGGGACCAAACCTCTATTGTCATATGAAGCAAAGATACACTAATCACATTTTTGATAATTGTCCATATAATAGAAAATCTAGACCATTCCAACCACCATAAAATAGGACTCATGGACAACAACCTAGAGAGCAAGCTAAGGAGGCTCCAAGATATATTCCATATCAAGGACCACCCATAGCACAAAGGCCATACGATTATCAAGGATACACTCAACCAAAACCAATGCTAGGACAACAGCCCCACACCCTCAAAATGTAGTTCCTGTGAAGTATACACAAACAGAAGAGAACGCAGAAAGAGCGGTAGTACTTGTGAATCCAATAGTCAGCCCAAAAAACCTAAATCAAGGCTATGAATAGATCTATGGAGATTCTTATGGTGATGAACACAATCTCATAGAGTATGAATCCTCTTAAGAACAACAATATTATGAACATAATGGCTACAAAAGTTCTTACGGGTCGAAATAGACCAATCTAATGTATGAAGCACCTAGAGCTCACGCTCCAGGTAGACCTACAACCAAACCACTTGTACCTAGAGGACCGTGTTATAGATGCAGCGGAGACCACTTCATTAGAGAATGCACAATGCCCTATCATTCACCACCTCAAAATTTATGAGAGGGGTATTATCGTGATTTTGGAAAGGAACATTTGTTCATGGATTGTCCCAAGAATCCCTCTAAAGCATATTCCACTGCTCAGATTAACATGATTGAAGTAATGGAGTCCACAGTACCATTAAAGGCCATCACGAGAGCCAAAGCTAAAGAGAAATTGAAAAAATCAATGACCTAATAGTCCTAGGAGTGAGAAGGAAGCATAATCCTTACCTCAAGAAGTAGGAGATTTAGAAGGTCCATTTGAGATCTCACAAAAAAGAAATCTCAAAGATGGAAAACGAGATGGGATAAAATAAAAAATAAGCGGATTAAGAAGATGACTAAAGAAAAAGAAAAATCTTTACAAAACATTGAATCTAATCAAAATAGTCTAGCTAAAAAAAAACATGAATGTGGTGAAGGAAGAGGAGATGTTGAGAAACATAATCACACTTACCCAAGAGGAGATGTTGAGAAGGGAAGGTTAGAAATAGGAAAGAAATTGATCAAAATTGCTTAGATTATGGTAGAAGAATCAACACCAAACCTCTCTGAGATGAGAATTCTAGAAGTGACATTCCATGGATGTTTAGATAACTCTAATTCAAAGAAAAAGAAATAAGAACCCATTGAGGATATTGAAGAAAACTAAGGGTTGGAAACCATAGAAATAGACTCCGTGATCCCTGAAGTGGAAGCCATCTGGCCATATGAAGCAGGGGACAAAGTTCAAGAAGAGAGGTGGAAAAAAAAAACTGAAGATGAGATCCGTCCCTTCAAAGAACAAAATGCTTATATGAAACAACCCATGATGGAGCAGGAAGTAAATTCTGAGGACCTATCCTACCAAGATAAAAAGAGAGATGAAGCTATCATCTTGTCTATACTTCCAAACTATATGGGTGAATATGAACAAAAATCAAATCTCTTTTGTGCCCCTACAATAAGATATAAGGAAAAGAGAACTTTAGAGGAAGTGTCAGCCACTCTACAGGAGTTGGAAAAAGCTGAAGTCCATTGTTTTTTAACCTTAGATGATCTTTTGCAAGTAAAGACCCATCTATGGAATAAATTAGACAATCAGTTGAATTTGAAGGAACATAGTATATCAGCCCAAGAAAAGAAGGTGGAAGAAGCCCCTAACTACCAAAACACCCATGGATAAGGTTGGAGACTTTAGTGAACATTATGAAGAACTTAATAATCTATAATCATAAAAATTCTCACAAGAAATGGCTCTTCGTACATGAAATTATGAATAGAACAACATGCAATAGTACCATTTCATGTTTGAAAAAATAAGTTCAATGTATTTTGGTGATTCTTTCTATACATTTAAACTACTTTTTGCCTATAGTTAAAACATTTTGATGGATTTTTATGCATAAATATATGAATTCAATAGTAATGAAGGCATGCCTTGCAATAATTCATCAATCAAAAGGATGTTTTTAGCGAAATAAAGTCATGCATGACTTCCACTAATGTCAAGTCATGCATAAAAGAAAGTAGATGATTGACTCAATGAGCTAATGATTTTGAATATGATTTAATTTTTGATGCATATTCTTTAATGATTTTATTTTCCTTTCATGCCCAAACATTAGTTAATTCTTATCAATGCATATATTCATTTATTATCTTGTAATCAACGATTTATAAGGCTATGGGTATCATCTAGTCTCTATAAACATATCTTTGAAGAGAAACTATTGATTAATGCATAATTTAATTTCCATGTGCAAATATACGCATAAACATTCATTTATTTAATCTATAAAGAAATCCTTCGAATGAAAGAAATAAAAGAAAGAATTATAAGTCTAATCTACCATAATAGACTAGTAACTAATAACATCTTTTTCCTTTTTTTCTTTTAATTCATTTTTTATGAGAGTTTTAGGTATAAATTTCTCTTCATGAATATAAATCAAGTAAACTTTAAGGTAAATTATATCCTATGAGATGCAAAACATCCCCATGAGCATCTATGAGAAGATAATAACACAACTCAAGTATCAAGAATTTCCCACAATCCTACTCAGTCCACTTGCAAGCCTTGTATAGGTTGTCATATCTAACCAAAGAATTTATTATTCCGAATTTTTTTTGAATTAAGGAATCCATAGGATTTCAAATTTCTTGATTTGGACACTCGTAGCTCAAGATGTGCTCTTTTTAGCGCACCTAGGTAGGTATTTCAAGGGTCCAAATCAGAAGACATGCTCCCTCGTCTCTCTCTCTCTCTCACTCTCTCTATCTCCCTCCTCCCCTCTGTGAGTGCACGTGGTTGGGAATATTCCCACATGGGGAAAATTTTAAGGATTTTGGGCCTATATAAGGCATTGAAGAAGTTATAAGTTTTCATCTCAAGTGGAGGGAGAGCTCAATAAGCTCTCACCCCTCTCCTCCTATGAGTGGGTGGAGATATAGCCATTGGGAAACCCCTCTCTTCAAGGCTAATAGAACATAAAAGCATATGTGTGGGGTGTTCCATGCTGGTTGGGAGCCCGTTTTTTGGAAAAATCTCTTTCCTTAGTTACACAGTTCTTGAGGCCGTCACACTTGTCGACTCTCTCGTCTAAAACTCCATGCGAGATGCTCTCAAAAATCCATGAGCTCTTTTCCTCCATGATCTTCTCAAGAAGATGATGAGATGGCTTCTTCTCAACAAGTTTCCCCTCTCTCAATCAAGCTCTGATACCAAATGAAAGGTCCCAATTAGCTACCTGCCACTCTCCTCCCAACCTTAAATAGCCCTTGCCCTTGGCATAACTAATGTCTTCTTAAGGTCCACACACTCCTCATATGGCCACTCTGAGGAGATGGAATATTCTCAAAGACTCGTGCTAGAGCCTTGCCTCCCCGAGATCTGGTCCTTGACCCAACTAGCGTCCTTGATCAAATGCAGGTAGAGGTCTAAATAAATCTAGAAAAATCTCCACATTCCACTAACCAAGTATTCCTTGGTTTGTTATCCATAAAATTGGACTAAGTTCTATTGGAAAGTGCAAACTCTAACATTTTCTCTTCCCTTTCGCTTTACAAATGAATGCAAAAAGCATTACCTTTGAGATTTAGATAATCCCTAAGTACCCATTCTCCTAATTGATGTTCAATCATCATCCTCATGATGAAACACCAAGAGTTTGGTAATTACCCAATAGGTTAAATCTATCCCTATCTCCTAGAAACCCTAAAGAGAGTTGTCATTACTCTACTCCCAATATCACTAATGTCAATAACTAGATCATCTCATCTAGTCAAGGACCCTCACTAGAAATAAACATGACTATCTCTCTCTAGGATCTCCATGTGGGACTCAATTTAGACATTGATTTTCTCATATCCCACTTGTGTTTGTTAGAAGAATGCCACTTCTATCTAGACAATCAAAATGAGAAAGTGAAACACACACACACACACACACACTTTCTCTCTCTCTCTCTAATCTCACCTAAGGAAAATATCTCTCGTAGTGGAATCTATTCCACTTTCTCTTTCCATTTGAAAGAGAGTTAGTTGAATCTAATTGCTCTACTCATCCATAACTGAGAACATATATATAAGTTCTCCATGTTTTTTCCTTCAAATAGCATAGGGCTTGGAAATCCCATGGCATACAAGCCATATAGTCATATATGAACTCCATAACTTGCAAGAACATAAAATTCTAGCAACAAGATCTTTGTTGCATAACCTTGTATTTCTTGCAATCATCTTTCCTCCAAACCATCAAAAAGATAAATTCCAAGAAATTTGAGCCATGCTTTGGACTTAGAACAATGAACACCTTTGATGTATGCATTCCAATAATATATCCATGCATGAATATACAAAACATGTCAAAACATAAACCATAATGTTCAAGAATATAAGCCATACATCCTTGAATGGTTTTTGATGTTGGAATTACATGCATGCTAATTTTCTCCCCAAAAGAGGCATAAATCAAGATTTTTAACCTTTTGCAAAAAGATAAATGGGAGATTTAACAAGCATCTAATTCTTTCCTAATATGTTTTTTTCTTGGATTTTCTAATTCCCTATGGTAACACACACACACACACATACATACATACATACATATATATATATATATATATATATATATATATATATATATATATATATATATATATATATATATATATATATATATATATATATATATATATATATATATATATATATATATATATATATATATATATATATATATATGTGTGTGTGTGTGTGTGTGTGTGTGTGTGCGTATATGTATATATATATATATATATACACATATATACACACACACACACACACACACACACACACACACATATATATATATATATATATATATATATATATATATATATATATATATATATATATATATATATATATATATATATGTATATATATCATACTTCTTGTAGGTATACATTATTCCATGGGAATCCTCTTAAATTATCTCTTTTCTTGCTCTCAAAAGTGGAGATTTGCTAAAATTAGGACCTAAAATTGTCAGACATTGGTCTACAGAGACCACTCGATGTGTGTGTGGGACCTTGGCTATGGCTGGCCCTTGTCCCACACACACAAGGAGTGGTCTCTATAGACCAATCTACAAAGACTACTCCATGTGTGTTTGGGACAAGGGTCAGCCATAGCCAAGGTCACAAGCTCAGGGGATATCCTAAGGTATTCAATGGTAATGGGAATGAGTGTTGCATGATGGTCACATGGTGGTACTAGACCATTCCAGATCATTACTATTTTGAATGCAATGGGATATATTGGATGGGAGGAGAGTGACTCACACATCATTCACAAGCCTTCATGTTCTAAGCTTCAGGAGAGTTTTTAGCTTTTACAAATTTTTTTCCAAAAAGTGTGGAAAGAAGGTGTTTGAGGATGCAAAATTTCTTTTTTTCATGAATCTAATGATTCCATAAGGAATTCCATATGATTACTTTCAGTATGTTTACTTTTTCCCATCCATCTATACCTAATGCACCTCTTTTTCCCTCCCCCAAAATGGGAATTTCTTAAATTTAGGTGCTTGAACTTTTTCTCAAACAATGATGGAAGGGGGTTCTTTGGAGCCTCAAAGTCCCATCTTTATTGGACCAATATTGGACTTCTTGATCCAAAATGGAATCCCATGCACTGTACTATATGTATGCATTAATTGTCTCACCAATATGTGAAAAATCCCTCTTCATTTCTCTTTCCCAAAATGTCTACTTATCAAAATAGCCCCTAAAAATTATGTAAAAATCATGGAAGAGGGATATTTTGGAGTTTCCTAAAGCTTATGCTTTCTTGCATTTTTGAGAGAAACCTTGAATCCAGATGAGACTATATATCTCATACTCTCCAACATATGATTTCCCTCAAAGGGCTTGGCCTGCAAACTCTTTATTTATCTTCTCCAATATTGAGGTTCATCTAGATTTATACCTTAAAAAAAAAAAAAACTTCATACTTTTGTTTTGAGATGGTATCTTCCCTTCTCAATAAATTCTATGCAAATGAGCTCATGAATCCCTCCACATGGATATAACTACACTTGTCGATCCAAGAGATCCTCTCAATCATTGGACATGCTGGAAGTTCCTCCTAATTGTAGGGTGGGATCTCTTCCTCTTTCTCTCGTGGCTCCAAGTAGAGGAGGACAACACATCAATGATACTTCCATAATCTTGACACCCCACAAGTACTCCACGTCCTTGCCCATTGACTTTTGTTGTGAATTCTCTTGAAGCTTTCATTTATGTGGGACCTCCTCATGAAGAAAGTCTCAGTCATATGCTACTTTTTGCTCTCTATCAACTAAATGGATCAAAATGGTTTGACGAAGATAAATACACGTAACTTTTCCATCCTCATTGATAGATCATGAAGCCCTTGGCTGAGAGGTCATTGGGAGGTTTGAGGTACATTGGATTCCTTACATGATGATGAGAGGAGTAGATATGTTTTGTAGGCTTATAGAGTCCTTATCTCTCTCCAAATGGCTTGACATTCATCAAACAAGCTTGTTTGTAGCCATATCCTCATGGAGAAGCACCTTGGCCTAATGGATAAATTGTGCACCTTTATATGGATAGGATATAGCTTCAAAACCCTATGGTATCTTTGATACTTGCTCCGATTCTTGCTCTGATACCAACGTCCTGAGCCATCACAAACCTTTCCCTTCCTATCGTATCGCTTCAAAGAAACACATAGATGACTTGTTCAAACCTCCGGACTTCCAAGCGCCTCTCCTGAGTCACATTCGACTCTCCAACTATAAGGAAAAATGCACTACTAAAGTGCCATGTGGCAACTCATCCAAGATGAATTCCTACCATGAATATAATGTGGCATTGTGCTTTTGCTTTTTCTTGTGCTTGTGGTTGTGCTTCTGTTTGTGCTTGTAGTTTTGGATGTGGTTGTGGTTATGGCTATGGATGTGGCTATGAGTGTGGCTATGGCTACAGTTGTGGCTATGGTTGTGGTTGTGGTTGACATTGGGGTTGGGGTTATGGTTGTGGTTGTGGTTGCGGTTATGGTTTTGGTTATGGTTGTGGTTCTAGTTGTAGTTTTGGTTTTGGCTTTGGTTCTGGTCCTAGTTTTGGTTCCCATTCTCATTTTGGTTTTGGTTCTAGTTCTGGTTTGAGGTTTGGGTCTAGTTCTTGTTCTCATTACGATCATGGTTTTGCTTGTGGTTCTAATTATGATTATGGTTTTTCTTTTAGTTCTGGTTCTAGTTGCAGTTTGGGTTCTAATTATGGTTCTGGTTTCGGTTATAGTTATGATTATGGTTATAGATATGGTCATGGTCATGACCATGGTCATGTTCATCATGGTTTATGGTTATGGTTATGGTAAAAGTTGATGGAATATTTCAATTCCTCATCACAATTGAAAGTCAGTAGACTTCTCCTAAGATCAAAAGCTAAGACCACCACCATCACTTGAAATCTTTGTTTCTCTCAAATGGAATCGTTATTGAGCCCAAAAGTTTGCTAAAACTTAGAAGACTATATTTCTTTCAAATGAGATACAATCTCCAACAATTTGGTTTTTTTAGCTCATGTGAACAAGTGTTGGATTGCGTAGTACCTAGATCCTTCACAATTAAAATAGGGCATCTATAAAAAATTTTACTATTTCTTACAGACTGAGAGATAAGACCAAAAACTATTATGAAGCTTATGTGATGTATTAACAAGTCTAACCACAATACAAAAAGAATAGAATGAATGCTAAAGCTTTCCTAAATAATCATATTAAAACAAGCTACTTTGTGGAAGTATCAACTAGAGTAGGGGTAGAGATATAGATCTCTAAACTATATGTGAGTAAGCAACTAGGAGATGAGCTTAGTAGAAGTGAGATTCCTAATGAGTGTAATGGCACTCTAAACAAAATTCCTTGCTTCAAGTTTGATGATCATTGAGAATCCACCCTCGACTCCATATTTGAATCAATGCTTCATTTGTTGAGATCTAACTAGTTGAATCACACCAAACAATTTTCCTAATTTATTTCTAGTAATTTTGGTAGTTGAAATTAGTTTATTATGACATTGAGTTGCATATCCTTTAACTCCATTTGACGAATGGATGATTTGGCAAAATATTCTTAAAGATCTTACTTTAATACTTGATCTTGCACTTAATTTCTGACACTCCCCCTCAAGAACAAGTCATTGAGTTGCTCCATCCCATATCCTCTAGAATCATATCTTCCATGATCTTTATAAGCTTTGATCCATCAAGGGATTTAATTTTCATATCTCCAAGTTGATCCTTTGTTCCAATGTGCTTGATTTCTACCTCTTTTTCTAAAACCTTTTCTCTAACAAAAATGATAAATAAGCTTCTATATTCTTGATTTGAGCATCAACATAGGATTGTTGGTTGGTCATATGCTTGAGATGTTTTCTCCATAGAGTGGAAACTCATTGAAATTCACATCCAAAACCTTGATGATCTTTTTGGCCACATAATCTCACAAGTGGATAGTGTTGACCCTCTATACTCAGCCTCTATTGATGATAGAGCAAAGGGTTGCTTCTTAGACTTCCAAGATATTGCTTTGCTTCCAAGTAGGAATATAGCTAGATGTACTTATTCGATCCTACATCACTGAATCCTTTGACATCTAAAGGATGATCATGATTCACTCTCACATCCACTCATACCAATTCTATACAACACATCTAATAGATACTTTTTTTGTATGATCTATAATCAATCCTAAATATGTATAACTCTGATTCCTAGAAAATGCTTTAAGATCCCAATTTATGAGATTTTGAGCTCCTTACCAAGCTTTTCCTTGATGTATTTTCTACATGCATCATCGTCCTTGATGATTTTAAGGGTTATCCACATAGATGCATATGTACAATACCTTGCCATCTTGCTTCTTTATACATAGTTGTTACACACTACTTTTGGAAAGGCCTCCATTGAAACTCAACAACCAATGAGCTCATGAATACACGTAGAGAAAAGTTCCTTTTTCAAACCTCCCAACCACATATGAGTAATTACTCAATACACGAGATTTCCCAAAATCTCTCTCACTCTTTAACTCCTACCTTCCCATTAAGAGAATGTATCTACATGATGCCATGTGGCAAAGGATGCCACCTCATGTAAGAGGTGTTCCCATGCGACACCCATGATGTGACATTTACTTACTCTTGAAAACATTTTCATACTAAAAAATGATAAAATGTCCATAACGGTAGAAGAAAGTGCTCATACAGCCTTGGACCCCATGAACTATAAGTACATGGTCATCCCTATGTGTTGTTTCCCTATATCCTTCCCCTAAAGATGTATCACATAAGAACAACTCAAAGATGGAAAACCATAAATGCCTATTATCTCCCATATACAACTAGCTTCCAATTATCACTCCCATAAAAAGAAAATCATCCAAATGATCTCAATTCATATAATGTATCCTAAAAATCATGTGAAACATAGAACAAAGTCCCATAAAAAAAGGGCTCCAAACCAATCTAGAGATAAAATGATAGACTTACCCTCATGCCACTCTAGATCTTCCTAAACTTGAGTGTACTCACAAGTAATAAGTTGATCTAAAATAGCTTGTGATCTATGCAAATCCATCATCCTATTTCACATGTAAGTAGTAAAATCAAATCTCTACATTCCACTAACCAAGTAGTCCTTTGTTTGTCATCCATAACCTTTAAGATAAGTTCTAATGGAAGATCATAAGTGGCACTAGTGCAAACTCTATTATTTTCTCTTCCCTATATTTTTTCCATATGAATGAAAATCCTTCCTTCTTAAGATTTAGATAATACGTAATTATCAATTCTCCTAATTGATGCTCAATCATCTTCCTCATGGTAAAGCACCAGCTAAGAGTTTGGTAACCAAATTGGTCAGGTCTATTCGTATCTCCTAAAAGCCCTAAAGTGAGAATTCATCACTTCATCCATAGTCTCTCTAATTCCAACAACTAGAATTCATTGTCTAGTCGAAGACGAGTAATGGTACTAATAACTCCTCTCCTAGAGTCATCAGGTGAGACTCAACCTAACCACCATGATTAATTGATATCCCTCTTGTCTTTGATAGAAGCGTGCCACTCCTATCTAAAAAATCTATAAATGAGAATGTAAACACACACACTCTCTCTCTCTCTCTCTTATATCTCATGTAAGAAAAAGATCTCTAATAGTGGAATCTATTCCACTTTCCCTTTCCATTTGAAAGAGATTCTCTTGAATCCAATTGCTCTACTCATCCATAAAGGGGAACATGTACATAGTTTCTCCATGTTTTTTTTTCCTTTCAAAATAGTGGAGAATCAAACTATCATATGAAGAAAACTACACTAGAAATAGAGTAAATGAATTCCTTTTAAAGTATAGACTAAGTGATGTTTTTTCAATACGTCTTCTCTCTAGTTGAAAACATACTTTATTCTTCTCCTATGAAGGAATCATATTTTCCTTTCCTTTCTCTCTTTCAAGGAATAGGAGCTAACATGAGATCTATGAACTAAAGTGAGATCTCTCCCCGATCCGTGAGCTAAAATCCACTTTCTCCTATCCCTAAAAGAGATGTTTATGAATTCATTTGCTCCTCCCTTCCATAAACCAATGCATAATCCCCCATGATATAAATTTGTATGAGGGTTAAGAATGAATCTCCCATAAATAATGAAGGATTATGTGGTGAAGAGTGGAGAAAATAAATTCCTTGTTAGGGTCAAAGCCCTCTTTTGAAATAGATGACAATGATATGATAAATTTGTATCCATACTAAGGGTACTATCTCTACCAATATCCTCTATGTGTGGATCTATATGATCCATCCACACTAATGGAATCATCCTTCTTGGAAACTATAAATGAAGTATGTGATATCAATGGAGATAAAATTGCCCATCACTGACTCCATCTGATGAATAAATCTTCGATAAACTATGAAGGATAACTTGCAATTCTAGGGAGATGTCTACTAAGAGCTCTCCTCTCATCTAGTGAGACATGCCCGCATGAATGATGAGTCCTTTTATCCTTGGAATAGAAGAAGAGCGCTCAAGGAAGTCATTTCCAGTGTTCCATAATAGTGGAAGCTTCTTCCAATTCATGGTGTCATACCTACACTAAACCTAATGTTATTCCATATACATACATACATACATAAATAAATACATACATACATACATACATACATACATACATACATACATACATACATACATACATACACACACATACATACACACACACACACACACACACACACACACACACACACACACACATATATATATATATATATATATATATATATATATATATATATATATATATATATATATATATATATATATATATATATATATATATATATATATATATATATATATATGTGTGTGTATGTATATATATATAAATGTATATATATATGTGTGTGTGTGAGTGTATATATATATATATATATATATATATATATATATATATATATATATATATATATATATATATATATATATATATATACATACATACATACATATGGAATATGTAGGTGAACTCTAATGAACCACATGTCCTCAAACAAGTGTATTTGGTTCTGTTCAACATATGATAGTGAATATCTCTTTCTATTCCAAACTAACCAGTTCCTAGGTATCGATAATATGTCTAAGTACCTTCTATATATCTCGGTATATATATATATATATATATATATATATATATATATATATATATATATATATATATATATATATATATATATATATATATATATATATATATATATATATATATATATATATATATATATATATATATATATATATTGGGTATCCCAAATATTCCTCACCCATGGATCTATTCTCTAAATCATAGAGCCATTTCCATGACTATGACCTTCCTAATCATCACTCAAATCATATTTAGCACCCATCAATGTTCTCTCATGAAAATCAGCTCTATGATCCCTTTCACTTGGTTTCCTTAGTAGTTTAGCATAGAATGCTTCAATATTTTACTCAAATGATGTGCAATAGTGAAACTAATCACTATTTGGGCATACCTCATGATACAATATAGTCTCCTAATCATATCATGAGACTATTTTGAAGGTAAATGAACCTCTTGTACATGGGAAATAATCATAAATATATCTTTCCTAATCCTCTATGCAACTTCCTAAAACCTATATGGTTTCTTGTGCACATTCCTAATGAAGGTGTATCTCCTTCCCCTTAGCAATCCTATGGAGTGAACCCATAAGGATTATTTCTTGGGATCCATTATCTTTGATACTTTGATGATGATAAGTCCATAAGATTCATGCTTACAAGCATGATTACACCTTATTGATGTTTGTAGTGGATGCATGTTACCATGCCATAAAGTTCTACCTAACGATAAGTGTGTATTGTTGGAGCAGAACAATCAACAATTAGTGATTAAATAAAGGTTAGAAGTAAAGAGATGAAGAAAAGATTGAAGATCAACTTCATGGAATGAAGAGAAGATTCAGATAACAAAGTTCTTTAAATCATATGTACATTAGTTCTGTATATACTTCAATGTACTTGAAGTAATGATGAATTAGGACTTGTATGTATATATAAGTACATGCTTATAGTCATATTATAAGCATAAGAGAGCATGAGATGAAATATAGATGAGTAGATGATGAACATTGTATGTATCATCCATCAGATGTATGAAGAGTTAAGATAAGAGAAAGTTTTCAGAGAATTGCGTGTCGATCTTTTCTCTAATTCTCCTTCTGTGCTTAATCTTATGAGAAATCCTTTTGTACACATCTAAGTCCATAGTTAATCCATCTATGGCTAAAGTTTGAGAGTCCAATTGCAAACAAGCTGAGAGAATTTTGAATAGGAACATTCATATGTGAAAAGTTCTGAGTGTCTTCTGAAACAGGCGCAGATTTCATGGTTAAAGAAATGGTCAGTACTCAGCACACAGTGTAAAGTTTTACACAAATGAGGATTAAAAATTTAAGTTGAGAAGTAAGCCATCTATGGCAAAAAGCATTTGATTAAACAGGCTATAGTTTGGGAGAACCATAGCTTAGAAGTTACAGGTGTCAAAGTCGTCATTACAGAGAGGCAGTTTCAAACATAGGTAAAGTGTTTGAGTTATTTCTCACATTCTACTCAAGAATTTGAAGTGATTTAACTTGGAGAAGGTGCGCAACCTCTAGACAGCACATTCTACAAAGTTTCATAAAAAACTTTACACAAATGATTAGTCAATGAGTGATTAATCTGCAGTATACTTTTTCTGAGAAGTAATTTTTTCACAGTTGATCAATTTCTTGATAGTTTGATAATTGTTTTTCAAAATTAAGTGGAGTCTGAAGTTATTCTTGATATAGAGGTTGTCTAACATCAAGGATAGCTTGTTCTTTTGGAGATTAACATTCTCCATCAGTGGTATTAGAGCAGGTTGTATCAAAATTGAGGAAAGGAAGACTCCGACTGCTGCCGACAGACAAATGTTACATCTCGAAGGATCAAAAGGATAAAGTGTGAAGAAAGATTGAAGGAAGACACATTAAGGTTGTCAAAAGGATCAGAAGGAGTAACATTCGAAGCCAAGGTACATTCATTCCTTATAAGGATTAAAGATTTGATAGTACAAGTGAAGAAAGGATGGGAGATAGTCTCCAAATTGAGAAGTTGGATAGAGAGAACTATCCAACTTGGTCAATGAGAATGGAAGCTCATCTTATGAGCAAAGATCTGATGGGATACATCACAAGAGAGGAAGAAAAGCCAGAATTCAGAGATCCTAGTGTTCCAACTAGGGAGGAGCTTGCAGATATAAAGATTTGGATGAAGAAGGATGCTCAAGCAAGGAGCATAATCTACATGGCAGTGAATGATTATTTGCTTCCTTATTAGAGGACTTGAAAGTGCAAGTGACATTTGGAATGCTTTGGAAGAGCATTTTCATAACACAACCAAATCAAGGAAAGCTTCATTATGGGCAGAGTTTACTACTTTCAAGAAGAAGGCTTCACAATCAATATCGGATTATGTGACAAAGATGAAGGACATTGCAGATTCTTTAGGTGCAGTGGATGAGGATATTGAAGAAGACAAATTGGTAAGACAAATTCTCACAGGGCTAAGAGGAGATGAGAAGTGGAAGCCTTTTATTTTGTCTACAGAACTTTCATTAGATCATTTCACTCCTGATTTGAATCAATTGTTAGGACATATGCTAACTTTTGAGAATGATATCAAAGGAGATGTTGACAAGAGTGCAGGTCATGCAATGTACTATAAAGACAAGAAGAAAGCTAACAAAGGAAAGCAACAATTAGGTGAAGATGAAGGTACTTCAAGCCAAGCAAACTTCCTAAGAGGAAGAGGAAATGGTAGAAGTAGAGGAAGAGGCAGAAATAACAAAGATAATGTCAGAGCTTGTTGGATATGTGGTAAGACCAATCATCTATCTATTGATTGTTGGCATAATAATCAAAGCAATGGTATTTTTAGTCAGAACTTTAATCAAAGAGCAAGAGGTGGTAGGTTTCAGAGAGGAAACTTTAGAGGTAGAGGTGGTAGGAATTCTTTTGGAAGAGGTGGAGGAAGAAACTTCCAAAGTCAATCCTATAATAACACCTACTACAATTATGCATCAGATCAGAAAGAAGATTCGACTCTTATTATGAATGCAACCTATGAAGCCTCACATGAAGACATGAGAGTATTTTACATTGACTCAAGATGTAGCAACCATCTGAGTGGAAACATTGCCTTGATGACTGATCTAGATTATAATGCAATTAATCATACAGTCCAAACAGGTGATAATACAAAGCACAAGGTAAAGTCAGTTGGTTCAGTCAAAGCCAAAGATGGAAGAACTCTCTTGAGTAAGGTTCTGTATGTTCCTACAATTTCAAAGAATTTGATCAGTGTAGGTCAAATTGTGGAAAAAGGATATGAGGTAAGGTTCACTAATGATGGAGTTTATGTTGAAGACCCTAGTCAAGGGTATAAACAGATTGTTATAGGAAAGAAGGAAGGAAGACTCTTCACATTAAAGGTACAAGGAAATATTGGACATGCTATGTTTACATATGGAGAGTAGAAGGTATCTGAATTGGATCTTTGGCACAAAAGACTTGGACATTTTAATGAGAGAGGTATCAAATAAATGATAAACAATGGTTCGGTACTTGGATTGCCTAACATTGCAGGTCAACACATGACATATAGATGTGAAGCATGTCAGTTAGGTAAGGCTCATAAGCAATCATACAATAAGCATGGTTTTATGTATTCAGAAAGACTTGAATTGGTACATACAGATGTGTGGGGTCCTTCAAAGGACTTTAGTATAAATGGTTCAAGATATTATGTTATATATGTTGATGATGCTACCAGGTGGATCACAATCTATGTGATCAAAGACAAATCAGAAGTGTTTAATACATTTAAACACTATCATGCATATGCAGAGAGAATTACAGGTCAAAAATTGAAGAGGTTAAGGTCAGATGGAGGGGGAGAGTATTTCTCTAATGAGTTGAATGATTACTTGTGGAATGCAGGTATAAAGAGAGAAGTTACTTGCAGGTACTCTCCTCAACAAAATGGGGTAGCAGAAAGAAGAAACAGGACACTTGTTGAATTTGCAAGATCCATGATGAAAGAGAAGAATTGCCCAAATTATTTGTGGGCTGAGGCTGTAAACACAGCCACATATTTGGTTAATAGATTGCCTTGTAAAGCTTTGCAGGGTATGACACCATATGAAGCTTGGTGGGGTAAGAGACCTACCTTGGATCATTGTAAAATATTTGGATGCCTGGCATATGCATATGTGCCATCTCAATTGAGGCATAAATTGGAGCCTAAAGCAAAGAAGTATGTATTCATTGGTTATGATGACAAGCAGATGGGTTATAAGTTGTGGAGTCCATCTACAAAACAATTCCTTGTATCCAAGGATGTTACATTTGATGAGCAAAGTACTTGGTATGCAGGTACATCTAATGTGTATGCAAAAGTTGAAGAAATTATGAATCAAAAGAAAGGTAAAACAAAGGTTCACATATTTGATGAAGAAGAGAAAAATGAAATACAGGTTGAAGGTGAAGAAGTGCCAAGGTTTGATCCAGAGTGTGATGAACCAGAAACCTCAAGGAGTGGAGAACTCAGGAGGTCTACAAGGCACAAATGGCAGCCTACAAGGTATAGCTATGATAATTCATTCTTGACTACTAAGGATTATGCTTACATGATAAAAGCAGATGAAGATCCATCTACATATGATGAAGCCAAAGGGAAGAAGAATTGGGAAGAAGTTATGCAAGAGGAGTATGATGCATTGATGGAAAATGAGACATGGGATTTGGTTCCTAAACCTAATAGCCAGAAAATCATTGGATGTAAGTGGGTTTACAAAACAAAAAGGTTTGCAGATGGAAGTGTGTCTAGGTACAAAGCCAGACTTGTTGTGAAGGGATATGCACAGACATATGGAGTGGACTATGATGAGACTTATAGTCCTGTGGCAAAAATGACAACCATCAGAACACTCATAGCAATTGCTGCTTGCAAAGGTTGGAAATTATCTCAATTAGATGTTAAAAATGCTTTTTTGAATGGTTACATTTCAGATGAAGTCTACATGGAACAACCAGATGGTTTCAAAGATCAAGTGTATCCAAATTATGTATGTAAGCTCAAGAGAGCTTTGTATGGATTGAAGCAGGCCCCAAGGGCATGGAATTATAGGCTTGTAAAGTTCTTGAAGGAACTTGGATTTCAAGCATCAAAGGCAGATAGTAGCTTGCTAGCCAAAGCAAGTGAAGATGGATTTATTTATGTTTGTATTTATGTTGATGACATAATACTTACAGGAACAGATGATAAAGGCATACAAATGATTAAGAAACAGATGGAGAAAGAGTTCAAAATCAATGACTTGATAAATTTGTCATTCTTCTTGGGAATGGAGATTTCATATACTCAACATGGAGTATATGTAACTCAAGAAAGCATTTTTGACTGAACGTGGGATAAAACATCAATGTATAGTGCCATGTACACCTCAATAGAATGGAGTTGCTGAACGAAAGAACATGTCGCTCATGGAGATGGTGAGATGTATGGACAAGAGTCAAGCTTTACCACATAGTTTCTGGCTTGAGGCTATTATGTGTGTATTGAAGGCATATGTGGTTGAGAGATAAACATATAGTAGAGTTTGCTTATAACAATAGACCTCATAAAGTGACAGGAATGTCTCCTTTTGAGATGAGTATGGCATGAATCCCATTGCTCTCAGTACAATAGGAATGCCAAAGAAATATCCTAGTGCTTCAGAGTTCTTAGCAAACTCCAAGAAAATCTAGAAATAGCTAAAGCTAAGATGCTGCAAGCAGCTGATAGGGCAAAAAAATATGTTGACAGGAAGAGATCTCTTAGAATCTTTGAAGAAGAAGATAGAGTTTTTCTTCAAGTGCCAGCTAGATCTACTTCACTATCCATAAGGAAGTGTACTAAGCTTTCACCAAGGTTTTGTGGACCTTGGAAGATAGTTGAAAATCTTAGTGATGTTCCACACTAATTAGAGATTCCTCTTGATTGCATCATCCATAAAGTGTTTCATGTTAGTAAACTTAGAAAGTATATTTCCAATGAGGATAATCTAATACAGGGTATTGTTTCTTTGTAGGAAATGATAGCACAGGTCATTCCTCAAATACGATACTAGATTGGAGACAAAAGTGGTTGAGAAACTGTGTCATCCAAGAGTATCTAGTACTCTCGAGATGACTACTGCTTACAAACTCTACTTGGGAATCAAAAACTCTGATTCACAAGTACTTTCCCTCATTGATCATAAAGGAAAATGATCTTTAGTGTTGATATATTTAGGTAGTGATATGTGTGAATACACTAGGATGATCGGAGCACTTTTTTCCCTCTTTAGGAGTTTTTTTCCCCGGCTTGTATATATGTCTATAACCCTAACATGTCACTTATCTCTGTACATTCTCTTGGTAATACATTCAGTATTATGTGTTGTGCTCCAAGATTCTTCTTCTTCCTTGTGCTATTTGTATGCTACCGTAGACCTCAAACTCCAACAATTGGTATCAAAGCAAGTCGTCGCTTCATCCAGGGTGACATTGACACCCCTCCGATCATAGTCTCAGAATTAGAAATTGCCATTTGAGCTCGTTTTTGTCTTTGAACGCATTCTTGTAGTGCTTATGTAGGCAATTTCATATTTTTTGTGAGCAGACTTAGGGTGATTAGAAGTTCAAAACAGCGTCGTTATGTGGGTTGAAATCGTAATTTGAGCTCATTTTGGTCTTTGAACACACTTTTGTAGTGCTTATGTAGGCTTTTTGTGCCAAATATATATACCAGTTTCAATTTGCCAATATAAGCACCTCAAAGTCTAGGATTAGTAGAACTCGACACATTAGTTCTGTTTTTTTTTGAGATACAATCATTTTCCTGCATTAGGGTATTTTAGGCAATGGCCATGGCTAAAAATTCTGTATGTTGGTTATTGAGGATAAGTTGGATGGTACCAATTACCCATTATGGGATTATATGATGCATCATCTATTGGTTGCAAAAGGAATTGTGCAGGGTGCTGAAAAACATCCTCTTACACCTACAAACACAGTTGCTAAAGGTGATGTAGACAACATTGAAGATGGTGATATTCTTCAGGTTCTTGTTTTTTCTGTGGTTCTTGTTGCACCTACTATAGAGCAACTTCATTGGGATGGTAGAGATGCTCAGACACATGCATTGATAGCCTTATCTATCAAACATGCCATTATTCCTCACATTCGCCAGTGTAGAGTAGCAAAGGATGCTTGGGATACATGTACCACTTTATACCAGGCAAGGAATGAGGCTCGTGTTGCTTTCCTCCAAAAATAGTTGGAGAGTGAGCACATGAATGAAGGAGATTCCATGGACAATTTTCTGACAAAGATCAAAGATTTGAAGGAACAATTGATTTCTGCTGATGAAGTCCAACCTTAACAATTGATTTTCAGAGTTTTGCTTCTACTCTTCATTTGATGATGAAAGACAATCCAAATGCCTTAACATTTGAGGGGTTAGTCTCTGTTCTATTGCAAGAAGGTCAGTCTAGACAGAATAGGTCCATTATGCATGTTGTAGATAGATCTTTCCTGGCTAGTTAGATGGGCAAAGGTAAATGGGGCTCTTCTACTAGTAACCATAAATTTGCTAATTCTACACAATCAAAGAAGGATGCCAAAGATGAGAAGAAAATAGAAAAACAGAAATTGTTTTGCAAATACTATAAAGGAAATGATCATGTCATAAAGAGTTATCCAAAACTAGTTGCTAAAGGGGCAAGGAAGAAAGAGGCTGAGATGGTTGTTGTAGAGGCCTCTACACCCAAAATAGAGTCTGCTAATCTTGTACAGAATGAAGAATGGGCATTTACTACTATTTGCAGTTATGACCCATCTTCTCATGAACAATGTATATCTACAGTAGACTCAGATGTTTGGTACTTTGATAGTAGGTCAACCAAACATATTACCTCATACCACAACTTTTGCACTTTAGTTGAGCCTTCCCCTATAGGGAATACTGTCATATGTGCCAACAACTCCAGTTAATAAGATCATTTTGACTACTACTAATGGTAGTTCTTTTACATTGTTAGATGCTTTATTTGTGCTAGGGATCACCAAAAATTTGTTATCAATTTTAGCATAATCCAAGATCGACTTGGTTGCAAAATTTGTTGATGATAGATGTACATTTCATGATATATCAAATGATGATATCATTATTGCTTCTAGAATTTTATGTCGTGGGCTGTATAAGCTCATAGACTATTACAAATCTGTGAGTGATTCAACATATGTAGTACATGATTCTTAGGCTATGTTAGATGCAAAACTTTGGCATGCATGTTTTGGTCATTTGAATATTGCTAGTTTGCTAGGCTTGCAAAAATATGAAATGCTATCCTCTCTACCCAAACTTGAGGCACTTGGTAAACATGTCTATGAAGGCTATATTTTGGGCAAAATGCAGCTTTCCTCCTTCCCAAAAGATGGTTCAGTTCAAGCTACTAAGAAATTGCAGCTTGTTCATATTGATGTCTCTAGTCCTATGCAGATGCCTTCTTTTGGGAAGTACCTTTACTTCGTGACTTTCATTGATGATTTTTCTAGGCATGCATGGGTGTATCCACTGAGAGAAAAGTCCGAAGTATTTATGTGCTTCAAAAAGTTTTTGGTTTTGGCTGAAAATCTATCAATATGTAAAGTGGTCACCGTCCATTCTGATCGAGGGAGGAAATATATGTCTTCTGACTTTAATGCATTTCTGGTTGAACATGGGATAAAACATCACTATATAGTGCCATATGCACTTCAATAAAATGGAGTTGCTGAAAGGAAGAAAAGATCACTCATGGAGATGGTGAGGTGTATGGTCAAGAGTCAGGCTTTACCACATAATTTCTGGCTTGAGGCTGTTATGTGTGTAGCATATATACTTAATAGGTGTCCCACTAAAGCATTGCAGTCTATCACTCCGTATGAGGCTTGGCATGGTTGCAAGCCATCTATTGCTCACCAGCGTGTCTTTTGTTGTCTCACATATGCATTAGTCCCTAAACAACAACATAGGAAATTGGATGATAAAGTAGTGAAATGTATTTTCATTGGTTACAAATCTAAAAGCAAAGGCTATCGTCTATATCATCCACAAACTAAATGCATTCTGATTAGTTGTGATGTTGTTTTTATGGAAGATGCTATTCAACCATTACTTTCATGTACTAAGGAGACATTTGTTAGCTCCAAAGATATGTATGATACTTTGCTGCCTCTTTTTACACGTGGATAGTCTAGTGCTAGTCCAAATGAGGTAATCTCTTAGCATTTATAGGTTTCATGTGATGATGTAGATCATTCCATTTTCGATGTAGATTTACATGATGCACTTGTCGATGAGAAAGCTCACATTGAGGAGGCAAAAACTATGCCAAAATTGCTGCTATAGACTTTGCGTGATGGAAAGTTAGATGCACTCTATCATATTGTACTTGTTCAAGCTCTCATAGTACTTCTTTTGCATCAAATTGATATGCTATGGCTACCTCTAGTCTCTCTAATGAGAATGAACCTGTTTCGTTTAATGAAGCACAAAATTCAAAACATTGGATGGCTGCTATGCAAGAATGGTACTTGGTACTTATGTGAAGAATGGTACTTGGTCTTTATGTGACTTGCCTCCTAGCAAGAAGGCCATTGGTACTAAGTGGGTATACAAGCTCAAGCATAAGCGTGATGGATCAGTTGATAGGTAAAAGGCTAGGCTTGTTGCAAAGGGTTATACTCAAGAAAGAGGCATTGATTTTGATGAGACCTTTGCTCCTACATGCCAAATGACTACTGTTTGTAGCATCTATGCACTTACAACTCATCATGGTTGGAATGTACATCAGTTGGAAATTAAAACTGCATTTTTGAATGATGACTTGCATGAAGAAGTGTATGTTTTTCAGCCGCGTGGCTTAGTGCAGAAAGGGCATGAAAACAAATTATGCAGGTTGAGGAAGGTATTATATGGTTTAAAGCAAGCACCACATGCTTAGTATGAAAAGATACATGCATATCTGATTGGACATGGTTTTGAGAACAACCCAACTAAAAGTACCTTATATGTTAAGCATGCAAAAGATGTGCTTCTGATCATTGTTATCTATGTTGATGACATGCTGCTCATTGGTCCTCATGAGAATCATATTGCTGAATTTAAGGCTGATTTGCATGCCTCATTTGAGATGCCAGATTTGGGGCATTTGAATAATTATTTGGGCATCAACTTATTGCATGTTGATGGCAGAATAGCTTTGTGTCAAACAAAATATATTGACACATTATTGCACCATTTTGGCCTTGAAGTCTACAAACCTATTGCCACTCCTATGGAGAAATGTTTATGATTGAGTCTTCATGATGTTGGAGATGCATTTGATGATGTTCTCTATGAGCAAGCTATTGGATGCTTGATTTACTTATGCATTACTTGGCCGTATATTCAATTTTCTATCTCACAGATGAGGAGGTTTATGCACTGCCTAGGTGATTTACATGCTTTTTCTAACTCTGATTGGGCTGGTTGCTATGACACCTTGTGTGTCCACTAGTGGTTTTTGCTTCATGCTTAGTAGCTCATGCATATCTTGGTTGAGCAAGAAGTAGCCTACCCTGGACACTTCTAGTTGTGAGGCTGAGTATAGGGCAGCTTTTACAGTGATTGTTGAGTGTGTGTGGCTCAGATGCCTTATGGTTGATTTGGGTGTTGGTTACTCTTCTGCCACCATCATCTTCACTGACAGTCAAAGTGCATTGGTAGTTATGAGGAACCCTGTGTTCCATGCTCGGACTAAGCACATTGAGATGCACTATCATTATATGAGGGAGAGGTTCTCTATTGGAGAGATTAGCTTGGCATATGTGCCCATGCAAGAGAACATTGCAGACCTTTTCACAAAGGCTGTGCCTAGGAAGAAGTTTAAAGCTTTTTGCAAAGCTTTGGGCTTACTTCCTTTTGTGGATTGATTCTACATAGCTTGGCACTTCCTTATACATGAGTGCCAGCTCCTTGTTCACTACATCACTCCCAGGGCGGCTTTGTTGATATATTTAGGTAGTGATGTGTGTGAACATACTAAGACCATCGGGGTACTTTTTTCCCTCTTTAGGAGGTTTTTTCCCCCAGCTTGTATATATGCCTATAACTGTAACATGTCACTTATCACTATATATTCTTTTGGTAATACATTCAGTATTGTGTGTTGTGCTCCAAGCTTCTTCTTCTTCTTTGTGCTCTTCATATGCTACCGCAAACCTGAAACTCCAACATTTAGAAGGGGGAGAGAGTGTCAGACATTGGTCTACAAAGACCACTCCATGTGTGTGTGGGACAAGGGCTAGCCATAGCCAAGGTCCCAAGATCCGGGGATATAGTAAGGTATTCAATGGTAATTGGGATGAGTGTTGCATGATGGCCACATGACGACACTAAAAAGTTCCAAATTATTAGTATTTTGGATGCAAGAGGATATATTGGATGGGAGGAGAGTGGCACACACATCATTCACAAGTCTTTAGACTTCTATTTCTCACATAATATATAAATAGTTCCATCCTCCCAAATTCGTGCATACCTAACTTTATTGCATGGGGCTAGAAAAAAATATTGTTTTTGTCTCTATAGGTATGAAGAAATAGTTGTGCAACAAAGTAGATGTTTTCCAAATGCATTGTGTGTCTTGTTCAAGATATGTTCCTCTCAAAGCAGTGGTAAAGGTTCAATCCCAATGGCTTGACACCTATGTAAGTTGTCTTTACCCACTCTGATACCAATGTTACACACTACTTTTGGACAAGCTTCCATAGGAACTCAATGACCGATGAGCTCATGAATACATACAAAGAAAATTTTCTTTTTAGAACCTCCCAACCACATCCAATTAATTAATCAATATGTGAGATTTTCTAAAATGTCTCTCACCCTCTATATCCTACCTTCCCATTAAGGTGATGCATCTACATGATGCCGTATGGCAAAGCATTGTTGAGAAGATGATGCACTGTTGGTGGATCAGTTCAACTGCCAAGTCTAATGGTGTAGACAAGGTGCTTCATGCAAGCTCAGATGGTGGAATGTAGACTTAAAGAGATAATAAAAACTCAAGAAAAAGATTGATCAGTTAACTTACAAGATACACCATCTTATGGGAAAAAGAAATTAATTCATAAGAAGTTGTTGGGTTAGAGGGTATGCACACATCCTCGATGGTGCATAGGAACCCTCCTTAGACCATGGGAATAAAATTTTTGTATATATTTGAGTGTCACATGAGAACAATCTCCAAAAATCACTTTTTGATATTTCCTTATACCATAGTGTAGGTGACCTTGGGTATTTTTCCTTTCTTGCTCTCCTAAAGGAAATCCCAAGTAGAAATCCCACGCATGCTTTTATGGGGATTTGTTTGTTAGGAAAGGATCTCTAGGAGATATGTTAGTTAGAGAGAGGATCACCTTTTTGACGTTTCAAAAGAGCACATGGGGAATAGAGCTTAGCTTATAAATAGAAGCTCATTTTGTAAAGAAGAGAGCTGTTGGTCGACGTGCTCTCATGTAATTTCTCTTATCAATGGAAGATGCTCTCATTTACTCCAAGAAGACTATTTACATTTACATGTATTGTGTCCTTGTGAGTGTGTGAGAGTGGTGTGTGTGCCTATGCATGTCTCTCCTTTGTGTGAGTAGAGTAGTTGCATTTGCTTGTATTTTCCTCATGGATTAGGATCCTTGACTCCCTATTCTCCTTGTTTTCAAGCATGTGGCATAGCATGGGGCTGATGCCAATGGCTTGAACATGTGGGAGATAGGGGTGATGAGAGGAGAGTTACTCTTGAGCTTTCCTTCTTGCTTACATGCAAGGTGGTGAGGGTTTTGGTCTTTCCTTGCTACAACCTCAACACTTTTTGGCACCGTTGCCGGGGATGGTTGGCCTTTCATCACTTGGAGAGCTCAAGAACATGTGGTAAAGTATTGTGTTGCAATTTTTTTTGCTCAATTACATAGGATTTGAGTTTGTGCATGGCACTTTCACCCTTCCTTTGGGCCAATTGCTCCCCACTTTCTTGCTTTGGTAATGTCGTTTTTGGTTCATTATGTTTGTTGCACAAAAACATCCCCCAACCCCCTTCTCTCCCTTTCTCTCTCACATACATAGAGACTTCCACTCGTTCATTCAGACATTACCCTCCATCTTTGTGAATTCTTGTTTTCCATGGTAGCCTTGGACAGAGGGATGGAAAGCACCTTCTCTCTAGCCCTTCCCTCTTTTCAATTCAAAAAAAGATGGTGCATTGTTGGTGGATCAGTTCAACTGCCAAGTCTAATGGTGTAGAGAAGGTGCTTCATGCAAGCTTAGATGGTGGAATGGAGACTTAAAGAGATAATAAAAACTCAAGAAAAAGGTTGATCAGTTAACTTACAAGATACACCATCTTATGGGAAAAAGAAATTAATTCATAAGAAGTTGGGTTAGAGGGTATGCACACATCCTCAATGGTGCATAGGAACCCTTCTTAGACCATGGGAATAACCTTTTCGTATATATTTGAGTGTCACATGTGAACACTCTCCAAAAATCACTTTTTGATATTTCCTTATACCATAGTGTAGGTGACCTTGGGTATTTTTCCTTTCTTGCTCTCCTAAAGGAAATCCCATGTAGAAATCTCACGCATGCTTTTATGGGGATTTGTTTGTTAGGAAAGGATCTCTAGGAGATATTTTATTTAGAGAGAGGATCACCTTTTTGACTTTTCAAAAGAGCACATGGGGAATAGAGCTTAGCTTATAAATAGAAGCTCATTTTTGTAAAGACGACGTGCTCTCATGTAATATCTCTTATCAATGGAAGATGCTCTCATTTACTCCAAGAAGACTATTTACATTTACATGTATTGTGTCTTTGTGAGTGTGTGAGAGTGGTGTGTGTGCCTATGCATGTCTCTCCTTTGTGTGAGTAGAGTAGTTGCATTTGATTGTATTTTCCTCATGGACTAGGATCCTTGACTCCCTATTCTCCTTGTTTTCAAGCATGTGGCATAGCATGGGGCTGATGCCAATGGCTTGAACATGTGGGAGATAGGGGTGGATGAGAGGAGAGACACTCTTGAGCTTACCTTCTTGCTTCCATGCAAGGTGGTGAGGGTTTTTGTCTTTCCTTGCTACAACCTCAACACCTTTTGGCGCTGTTGCCGGGGATGGTCGGCCTTTCATCACTTGGAGAGCTCAAGAACATGTGGTAAAGTATTGTGTTTCAAATTTTTTTGCTCAATTACGTAGGATTTGAGTTTGTGCATGGCACCTTCACCCTTCCTTTGGGCCAATTGCTCCCCACTTTCTTGCTTTGGTAATGTAGTTTTTGGTACATTATGTTTGTTGCACAAAAACATCCCCCAACCCCCTTCTCTCTCTTTCTCTCTCACATACACATAGACTTCCACTCGTTCATTCAGACATTACCCTCCATCTCTGTGAATTCTTGTTTTCCATGGTAGCCTTGGACAGAGGGATGGGAAAGTACTTCTCTCTAGCCTTTCCCTCTTTTCAATTTGAAAAAAGAAAAAAGAAAAAGAAAAAAAAAACTCCCACGCCCCTAGTTGTTGATCGAGTTTGAATGCCCATTGGATACTTCTGTTGTAGGAGACAAGTTGCAGGTACTCTGACTTACGGACTCCTCACTATTATGCATGAATCTCGGAGGATGGGCTTGGATGAATTGCCCTTCACATTTGTCACTTGAAATCTTCTTTATGGCATCGAGGTGGGTTGGGATGCAGTTGCTCCCGTCCTTTCTCCATTATGAGGGTAGGAGAGGTCTATTGATTGCGGTGATATGGGGTGCATTAACCTAGTTGTGCTTAACATTTTACTTCTATTTTCTTGCGTGTTGAGATCCCTGACGTTCCCTTTGCATGTTGAGCTACGCTCCATGCCGAGCTACGCTTGTGTTCTCTCAGCAATTGCATCCCGGTGGCATCTACTGTTGGACGGAGCTCTGATGGCAGTAGAGTGCCCCATATCACTCCTATCACTCTATTGAAGACAATCTCCTCGTGCTGTTGACAGGCTCTGAATATTATACACCATTTTGTAGAGCTTTCCCTTGCAATTGCAAGGGCGAAGGAGTTTTATGGCGGGTCACTCCACGCTTCCTCCTCCTTAGGTCGCGTAGGACTCGAGGTATCAGTTTTCTACACCCCATTTTTGTGGGGTTGAGACCTTGTGTCTCCCCCTGTGTTTTGGGTGTCGAAGGAAGTAGAGGCATGGCTCCTCCCCATACCTATCTCTGTTGACAACAAGGGTGTTGCCTACTCCTTTGTCAAGACACAGATGAGCGTGTTCGAGTCCTTGCATGGTGTATCTCAAGCGTGTCTGATGTTTGCTGAGGTTCTCCTGGGTGTCCAAAGATTTCTCTCATGTATGGTATGCTTGACTGGATTTTCTAGCACTATGCCTGGCACACGATTGGGGTTTGAGATCCACCTTGATCTTAGTGTTTGTGCACCATCCTCGCTGGAATAACATGCCTGGAGGTACTCTATTTGGTTGTGCACCATCCACTCTCCCTTCACATTTTGACTTGACTCTTGGCAAGGGAAGACTGAGTCTGGTTCCCTTCCATTGTCTAGTTGTGCATAACCACTCCATGCTCCTTATTTGGTTTGCCTCCGTGGTTATTTCCCCACAAAAGATTCGTGTTAGCTAAATAGTTGCTCCTTAGCACGCTTCTTTACTGTTGGATTTGGGCAAATGTTTTGGCCCTTTTATCGTCTGCTATGAGGGATGGATTCTGGTGGCATTCTTTCAGAGTGCTTCATAGTAGTAGAATTGATACTGGATATGGTGTTGGTCTCTGTGCTTTTTGGGTCCTTCTCTATACTACATGATACCTCGGGTTGGCGTGTTTTTGTATTTCCTGCTTGGAGGGGTCACTATGCTGAGGACGAGTTCCCATAAACTTCCCCTCACGGTACTTCTGCTCTGGCTCCCCCTGTAGTCTTTGCTAGACTCCAACTAAGAACATGTTGCTCTGATGCTTGCCTATCGCTCTGCAACTGATTTCACGCGATGGAACAATACCTGCCCTGCTGCTATGCCTTTGTGTTTTGATGTGAGCTATTGCCCTGTTGTGGTAATTGAAGCTCCTAGTTACGAGCATTCCGGTGGCCTTTTACTGATGGGTTGTGCTCAGCTGAGTCACAGGTCTTCTGTAACGTGCTATGGAGTGAGTTTCTCTGCACGATGTTGTTACATACTCCTCGATAGCTCATATTCCTGGAGTTAGGGTTCTACTGGTGCATTCCAACCCTTGTGGCTCATGATTGTTGCATTATTATGGGATCCAACTCCTATTGGCTTCCTCTTTCATCCAAAATCTACTGTATGTGGGGTTGTGCCCTCTCCAACTGCCCTGTGACTACTGTTTCGACTGTGTGAGGGCCTAGAGATGCATAGCTGCTCTTCATTCATCCTTGCTTTCAGTGTAACTTTGAGATCATGCTCCAGTGTTTGTCATATGTGGCCTTCCTCCATAGGTTGGTCAGGTGCTCCCTCTACTCAAAATGCCTTGGGATCAGTTTTTGAGGATACTGTCACGATCACAGAAGCTTTGTCACAAGAAAAGAATCTTGGTCCTCAATGAGTATTACATACTCACTCCCTCTATGCCTAGTCTCATGTTGTCGCCTGGGTTAATGAAACTCTCCTCACCATACTTTTTGATCAAGGGCTAAATTGCGCTTATTCCCATTGTTGATACTACTTTAATGTATGATGTCTCACTGTGTAAAATTGACAGATGCGCTGTAAATCTCAATGTTAGTATGGTACGGTGTTATTTGTTGTAGAGGAATATTCTCGAGATCTTCTGAGCTTGTTGAAGTATTAGCCTTAGATTTGATGTCTGCTCTGCATAAATGCTTCACTCGGGCTGCTATCCTTATCATGTATGATTAATTAAATTAAAAATGAAGGTGTACAAGTCTAAAATTTGCACAAAGCAATTTTGTATATGCCCGAAAGCTCGAAGTCTATTCATTTATGATTCATAAGAGTTTTTGTTGAGGTTTTAATTGTTGTAATGCTTGGGATTATCTTATCACAACGGTCTTCAAGAATATGTGAGAGTTTTATTATTTTCAGTGTTATCATATTCTAGATTGAGGGCTATGAAGTTCATTTAAGGAATATAACCACCTGGGGAGGGGGGCTTTGCAGGATTTTCTTTTGTTACATTGTTTCAAAGATGTCCTTATTTATGTCTAATTGTATCTTTGTCCATTTCTATCCCTTTTTGGCTGACCAAGGAATACGGTAGTGTATCTTAAAGGCATTATAAGTGATGGGGAGTGTGATGGCCCACTTCGGGGTTTGTGTCCGAATTACCTACTAAGAAACATCTTACCTATGATTGATAGATGAATGGATGTTAGAAATGCTTGCGATTTTGGACCCTGTGGGAGCTATGGTTTACAGGTTGATGATGCTCGGAGGACTAGCTATGAAGGAAGTGATCCAAAACTCAACATCAAAATAGATAGGCTTACCACACAAGTTGAAGGAAGTTCTACATGAAGGCAACTGGCTCTCCCCAATAGAATTGGAAGGATGGCTGAGCTTGGCTCATCTATACATGATAAGTAATTTTTGTATATTTTTTATCAGGGAGGTATCTGTTTGTTGCTCCCTGCAGGGTGGGAACACTTGAGGTGCTTCGAAATGACTAGTGCCACTTGAAACAACAAATTGTTTGGAATATAGGTCACTATGCCCTTGGGAATTTTGAATTCCTTGTCTACCCTTTCAGAATGGTCCAAGGAAGCTTTGGATTTAACACTTTATGAACTTGGGTTAAACCTTCTCATCTATATACTTGTGAAATGTACAAACTTTTTCATACTCAAACATACACATATTGTGACATATACATCAAAAAATTAAGAACAAATGATATGACATCAGGCATTCAAGGAACCACACATTGATACACGCAAACACACTTATATTTTCCAAACATTTATGTGCTTTGACTTAGCACCCTTGATATGATCATTAGCGAAGTATAAGGCTGCAAGGATCTAAGGACTATTGTCTATTGGAGGCCTAACAGTTCTTGAGTATAGCTCTTTGAAGTTGGCTTGTCATGCATTCTACTTGAACAAAATGGAGGGCTGACTAGGTCTGCCACACTTTGAAGGAGTGACTACCTTTGAAGATGGTACATGAAGAACCCCTCAAAAATGTTGAACTCTGTCTTTTCTGGTTTATTTTTCATGACTACAAAGGTTGAGACAGGGAAATCAATATTGGAAGTTCTTGATATCACCACCCACTATACTGTTTGTTTGCTTCTAACACTAATTCCTCAACAATGTTTTCTGATCTTTGCAATCATAGTGCAACAGATATCAAGCTTGGATCTATTGATATTGAGGGTCGCAATCATGCTTGCTCCTATGGTCTAGTTTTGCAAATGTGCAACATGGGAAGTATGTCTTGGTCAAGGTTCAGTTACTGCCCTTGGCAGAATGGTGTTCAAAACTCCCTTAGAGTGGAAACTCAAGTTGGCATCCATGTTTATTGATTTAGAAAATTAATCTATATTCTGTGATGCTTCTAATATATATATATATATATATATATATATATATATATATATATATATATATATATATATATATATATATATATATATATATATATATATATATATATATATATATATATATATATATATATATATATATATATATATATATATATATATATATATATATATATATATATATATATATATATATATATATATATATGATCTCAGGTTTTCTAGTTGCTCTCATCTCTGAACCAGTGTGTTTTCAAAGATACATTTCTATAATAGCACTGCTATACTTCTTGACATTCCATTGCTAGCCAGCTTCAAGAATTGATCTATGATGCAGGTTTACGTCCTATTAGTACCCATCCTGTCTCACATCAAACATCACTTGTTTGAGTGCAACTTGGGCTCTGAAGGGAAAGATTCATGACTCTCGAAGATTTATAATTTGCAAAGCATGGTGACAAATTCTCTAATGCTGATTTCATTCTGTGGCTCTAGATTCGTTCTAGTTTGGAGCATGCTTCCATAAATAATTGTCTTGATGTGCCAGAATGTTTCGAAGTTTTGCTCCCTTGACTGTGTACTATTGTTCGACAATGTTTGCTGAAGCTATCAATTAATTCTATCCTCTATAGTTGTAGCTTCTGGTAAAGTAGTGATGTTTAATATGCTTTGGGGGGGAAAAGTTGACCAAAACAACACCTAGAAGAAATTCTAAATTTTTCACAATCAATTGCATTTCATGAATAATGAGGATCTCTGTTAAGGACTTGACTGTCTTTTGTTTTACACACTGCCTGCTCAATTTTATCTGGAGAATGTCTGGAGAATATCTTGTTCCAATAAAGCTGGAAACACTATCACGAAGGTCCGAATGCTTGTTTTTTGCCAGGGAAGAAATTCTCTCATTTTACAATGTTCACTTAATGCAGTGTAGGCCAACACATACAGAATTTAGCATTAATCCCTTTTGACTCCTATAGATGCTCTCTTGTGAATGATGTGTTTCTTTAATACTCACAGGTTTGATGATCATTTTGAAATCTTGTGATTGAACCTTGTGGGATTGGTGTGTAATTACTCTCTATACTGGGTTTGGGAGAAACTTGGTATGATTAGTGGCATATGACTGACAATGCTTCTTCTGTTGTTACATTGCCTACATGTTTATTCAATTATGAAATGATTCACTTTGTGATGCACTCACCTGATCTTACAAGCTAATCTTGATTACTCATTGCATCTCTTTTTACAATGAAATGGCTTGCATATAACTAACATTCCAGGCACTAAAAACATCGGTGTGTCCGACATAGTCATCATTAGTCTTGTGACTAGTAATTGATAGATTAAATCAAATGAGTTTTTCATTACAGGCTTGAACCTATTGAACTTCTGCAAAACCATTCTTACCCTAGTTAGATGATGTGACACTATGATTTACAGAAATTGCTCTTGATGACTTGAAATTTTTTTACCCTTGCCCAAGCATGTCTACTTAGCAAAGAATACACATGGCTTAGTCACTGAATGTTGTGTTCAGCTCTCATCCATGCTCACCTTCTGCTCATTGGTTGTCATATAACTAAACGATTATGATTTAAGTGTTGGTGACATGGTAAAAATATAAGTCATATGGACTGCTACTTGGGTTCTTAGCCTTTGGTGCTTTAATTTACAGATTGCAGGAATACTAGCTCTCCATGTGGACGTATCTCTAGACAAGCCAGTCCTATAAAACTTAATGTCCCCTGAAGTGGAAACTAAATTTGAAGTGAATGTTTATCTCATTACTAGATGCAGTCTACTGGCTTTTTTTATGTCATCTCAGGTTTGGGAGCTTCTAGAGAAGACATTTCCAACCTTACTAAAGACTGCATAGTGGGATGCATGCTGGGCTGACTGCCCCCCAAGGGGATTGTGTCACCCAGCTTTGAAGATTGAAGATTCGCAGATTGAAGTAAAGATTGAAGACTTGCAGCCTGAAGCCTTGTAAACTGAAGAATTGCAGATTTTGAAGACCTGAAGATTTCCAAATGTGAAAGACTCTAACTTGGAACAATTCAGCTATGTATGATCCTCTTCTCTTAGCTTTGTCGAGGACGACAAAGTCTAGGGGGGAAAGAGTGTTGGGTTAGAGGGTATGCACACATCCTCAATGGTGCAAGGAACCCTCCTTAGACCATGGGAATAACCTTTTTGTATATATTTGAGTGTCACATGTGAACACTCTCCAAAAATCACTTTTTGATATTTCCTTATACCATAGTGTAGGTGACCTTGGGTATTTTTCCTTTCTTGCTCTCCTAAAGGAAATCCCACATAGAAATCCCACGCATGCTTTTATGGGGATTCGTTTGTTAGGAAAGGATCTCTAGGAGATATGTTAGTTAGAGAGATGATCACCTTTTTGACTTTTCAAAAGAGCACATGGGGAATAGAGCTTAGCTTATAAATAGAAGCTCATTTTTGTAAAGAAGGGAGCTTTTGGTCGACGTGCTCTCATGTAATATCTCTTATCAATGGAAGATGCTCTCATTTACTCCAAGAAGACTATTTACATTTACAGGTATTGTGTCTTAGTGAGTGTGTGAGATTGGTGTGTGTGCCTATGCATGTCTCTCCTTTGTGTGAGTAGATTAGTTGGATTTTCTTGTATTTTCCTCATGGACTAGGATCCTTGACTCCCTATTCTCCTTGTTTTCAAGCATGTGGCATAGCATGGCGCTGATGCCAATGGCTTGAACATGTGGGAGATAGGGGTGGATGAGAGGAGAGACACTCTTGAGCTTTCCTTCTTGCTTCCATGCAAAGTGGTGAGAGTTTTGGTGTTTCCTTGCTACAACCTCAACATAAGTGTTTATACATTTCTAATTGAAAATAATGAAAAAGACACAAGTTACCAATTCATGATAGATCATAGAATGGTTCATAATGTTGATTCGTAATGTCCATCAATCCTTCATCATGTGTGTAGAGCTACCTCCATCACCTAGATGTGCGTAGATATCTCCACCACTTAGCAAGTGTAGAGCTCTTCACTTCATAATGTGTATAGCCTCCATTTTCAAGTCCTCCATGTCTTCATCTCTTCTAATCTTCCAATGCAAGAGCTCATCCTCCTTCCCTCCAACCATGGGTGATAATCCTTGAGATCCTTGAAAAGATCTTGAGAAGATGAGCCCTTGCTTCTTTATAGAGCTTCCTTGATCCTTCCACATTGTTTCTTTTTAAATAAAGCAAAAGCTATGCCAAAAATACCTATCACATGCATGAAAAGCATAATTTTACGCATAGCTTTTAGTGAAAAGCATCTAATGCATAAAATTAGGGTTTGACTTCTGAGGTTCATTTTGGAACCAAATGGTACAATGTAATATATCATTGGAAATCTCTTGATGAGTACTTTTCAATGGTGCAAAAAAATGTTTTCTCATATGGGACCAAATTTTGACTATTTTTTATCCTTGATTTTGATCATGGTTGACTTTGTCTAAAACACTCAAAAACTGAAACAATAAGTATAATTTTATCATTGTCCATTTTTTACTAGAATTTGACCAATTTTGATCAATAATGATCTTTACCTTTTGAGTTGGAAGTCTTTCTTAGAAGTTTGGAGATGGATGGTTCAAACTCTAAGTATGTAGAGATGTAAACCTCTACGACAACATGCCACCTCATCTAAGAGGTGTTCCCATGCAACACCCATGATGTGACAATAGTAATGGATCTTAATAACATACATTGTATTCACAATTATATAATTAATCAATCAACTCTTTTTCTAAGCTCTAGGAGCTTTGTTTAGCCCATACAAGGCCTTTTCCAACCTACAAAAATAAATTCGATGTTGTTTGTCTCAAACCCTAATGGTTGTGTCATATACACAAACTCTTGCAAGTCACCATTTAGAAATACATTCTTTATATCTAATTGAGATATGATCCTTCTCTTTTATGTATCAACATCTATTAGTGCCATAATGGTTGTCATTTTGGATATTGAACTAAAACTCTATTCATAGTCAATCCCATTGGATTGAGCTAATACCTTTTCTATCAATTTGGCTTTGTATCTTGCTATACTTTAATCTACACTCCTTTTAAATTTTATAGACCCATTTATTTATGATGACTTTCATACCTTCTTTATTGGATACGAATGTCAATGTCTTGTTGTATCTCGATGCCTTTACCTCATCTTCCATAGCTTCCTCTTCTCTAGCCTCTTTAAATGATGTCAACTCTGTTGAGATATCAAGCTCAACATGTGATGATCCAGGATGAAACATATCACTTTTTAATTTTTCTGACATGTATAGTGGTCACACTGATGTATGTCAGGGATAATTCATTGAGCTTTACTAGATTTATCTACCGAGAGTGATGGCTATTGGAGATAGACATCTGCGGAAGCACGCGAACAACACAAGGAAGGAGAAGAAGCTTGGAGCACAACACACAATACTGAATGTATTACTAGAGAATGTAAAAATATAAGTAGCCCTTTAGGGCAATAGGCATATATACAAGCCGGGGGAAAAAAACCTCCTAAAGAGGGAAAAAAGTGCCCCGGTGGTCCTAGAGTGTTCACACACATCACTACCTAAATATATCAACAAATCCTCCCTGGGAGTGATGCGGTGAACAAGGAGCTGGCACTCATGTATAAGGAAGTGCCAAGCTATGTGGAAATCACTCCACAAAAGGAAGTAAGCCCAAAGCTTTGCGGAAAGCTTCAAACTTCTCCCTAGGTAGAGCCTTCATGAAAAGGTCTGCAATGTTCTCCTGCGTGGGCACATATGCGAAGCTGATCTCCCCAGCAGAGAACCTCTCCCTGACATAATGATAATGCACCTCAATGTGCTTAGTGCGAGCATGGAACACAGGGTTCATCATAACTGCCAATGCGCTCTGATTGTGAGTGAAGATGGTGGTGGCAAAAGACTGAGCAACACCCAAATCAGCCATAAGGCGTTTGAGCCACACACACTCAACAGTCATTGTGAAAACTGCTCAGCTTCATAACTGGAAGTGGCCACAGTAGGCTGCTTCTTGCTCAACCAAGATATACATGAGCTACCAAGCATGAAGCAAAAGCCACTACTGGACACACGAGTGTCATAGCAACCAACCCAATCATTGTCAGAAAAATCATGCAAGTCTGGCGGAAGTGATCCCCCCTTGGGATAAAACAACCCAAGTAGCCGAGTACCACTCAAGTAGCGAAAGATATGCTTAACCGCCTGCCAATGCTTGAATCCTGGGCAATGCATAAACTTGCTCATCTGTGAGACAACAAACTGAATATCTGGCCAAGTAATGCATAAGTAAATCAAGCATCCAACAGCCTGCTGATAGAGAACAACATCAAATGCATCTCCAGCATCATGAAGACTCAATCGTAAACCTCTCTCCATAGGACTAGCAATAGGCTTACAGTCTTCAAGGCCAAAATGCTGCAATAATGTGTCAATATATTTCGTTTGACACAAAGCCATTCCACCATCAACGTGCATAAACTGAATGCCCAAATAATGATGCAAGTGCCCCAAATCAGACATCTCAAATGAGGCATGCAAATCAGCCTTAAAATCAGCAATATGCCTCTCATGAGGACCAGTGAGCAGCATGTCATCAACATAAACCACAATGGTCAGAAATACATCATTAGCACACTTAACATATAAGGTGCTTTCAGTTGGAATGTTCTCAAAACCATGTGCAATCAGATAGGCATATCTTTTCATACCAAGCACGTGGTGCTTGCTTTAAACCATATAATGCCTTCTTTAACTTGCACACCTGGTTCTCATGCCCTTTCTACACAAAGCCACGGGGCTGAAAAACATACACTTCTTCATGCAAGTCACCATTCAGAAATGGAGTTTTAATGTCCAACTGATGTTCCAACCATGATGGGCTGCAAGTGCACAGATGCTCCGAACAGTAGTCATACGACATGTAGGTGCAAAGGTCTCATCAAAATCAATGCCTCTTTCCTATGCATAACCCTTTTCAACAAGCCTAGCCTTATACCTGTCAACTGTACCATCAGGTTTACGCTTCAGCTTGTATACCCACTTAGTGCCAATGGACTTCTTGCCAGGAGGCAAGTCACATAAAGACCAAGTACCATTCTTCATTATTGCATCATATTCAGATTGCATAGCAGCCATCCAATTTTTTGAATTTTGTGCTTCATCAAATGAAACAGGCTCAATCTCATCACAGAGACTAGATGCAGCCATAACATAGCAAACTGATGCAAAAGAGGCACTATGAGAGCCTGATCGAGTACGATATGACAGAGGTGCATCTAATTTGTTGTCACACAAAGTCTGCACCAACCATTTGGGCATAGTTCTTGCCTGCTCAATATCAACTCTCTCATCAATAAGTGCATCATGTAAATCTGCATCAAAAATGGAATGATCTGCATCATCACATGAAACCTGCAAAGGCTGAGATGTTGCCTCACTAGGACCAGCACTAGATTGTCCACGTGTTAAAAGAGGCAACAAAGTATCATACATGTCTTTGGAGCTAATAGATGTCTCCTTAGTACATGAAAGCAATGGCTGAATAGCATCCTCCATAAAAACAATATCACGGCTAACCAGAATGCGTTTAGTCTGTGGATGATACAACCGATAGCCTTTACTTTCAGAACTGTACACAACAAAAAATACATTTTATTACTTTATCATCCAATTTTCTGCGATGTTGTTCAGGCACTAATGCATATGCCAAACAATAAAAAACACGAAGATGAGCAACAGATGGCTTGCGGTGATGCCAAGCCTCATATGGAGTGATAGACTACAGTGCTTTAGTGGGACACCTGTTCAGTACATATGCTGCACACATGACAGCCTCAAGCCAGAAACTATGTGGTAAAGCCTGACTCTTGACCATACACCTCGCCATCTCCATGAGTGACCTGTTCTTTCGTTCAGCAACTCCATTCTGCTGAGGTGTATACGGCACTGTACACTGGTGTTTTATCCCACGTTCAGCCAGAAATGCATTAAAATCAGAAGACATATACTCCCCCCCTCGATCAGAACGGAGGGTGCCCATTTTACATGCTGACAGATTTTCAGCAAAAACCAAAAACTGTTTGAATCACATGAACACTTCGGACTTTGCCTTCAATGGATATACCCATGCATGCCTGGAAAAATCATCGATGAAAGTCATGAAGTAAAGATAATTCCCAAAAGAAGGTGTCTACATAGGACCACAGACATCACTATGTACAAGTTGCAATTTTTGAGTAGCCCGAACTGAACCATCTTTTGGAAAGGATGAACGCTGCATTTTGCCCAAAATACAACCTTCACAAACATGTTTTCCAGGTGCCTCAAGTTTGGGCAAAGAGAACACCATTTCATATTTCTGCAAGCGTAGCAAACTAGCAAAATTCAGATGACCAAAGCGTGCATGCCAAAGCTTTGCATCTGACATAGCCTCAGAATCATTTAGTGCACATGCCAAATCATTTACAGATCTTTCATAGTCTATGAGCTTATACAGCCTATGACATAAAATGCCAGAAGCAATAATCACATTGTCATTTGACAGATCATGAACTGTACACCTGTCATCAACAAATTTCACAACCAAGCCAATCTTGGCTAATGCAGAAACTGATAACAGGTTCTTTTTGATCCTTGGCACAAATAAAGCATCTGACAAAGTGAAAGAACTACCATTAGCAGTAGTCAAAATGATCGTACCAACTCCCATAACAAGATAAGAGGAGTTGTTGGCGCATGTAACAGTATTCCCTGTAGGGGCAGGCTCGAGTGAAGAGAAGAAACTCCGCTGCGAGGTAATATGTTTGGTTGCCCCACTTTCAAAATACCAAACATTTGAGTCTACTGCAGACATGCACTGATCATGAGAAGATGGGTCAAAACTGCGGACAATAGTAAACGCCCATTCCTCTTCCTGCACAAGATTTGCAGACTCTATCTTTGGTGTAGAGGCCTCTGCAATAACCATTCCAGCCTCTTTCTTCTTTGCCTCTTTAGCAGCTAGTTTTGGAGAGTTCTTTATGATATGATCATTCCCTTTATAGTACTTACAAAACAATTTCTGCTTTTCTGATTTTTTCTCATCTTTGTCTTGGTTCTTTGAATGTGCAGCATTTGCAGATTTTTGCTTACTAGTAGAAGAGCTCCATTTTCCTTTGCCCTTCTGACTAGCCAAGAAAGCTTGATCTGCAACTTGCATAATGGACCTGTTCTGCCTGGACTAATCTTCCTGCAACAGAACAGAGACTAACTCCTCAAATGATAAGGCATTCGGATTGCCTTTCATCATCAACCGAAGAGTAGAAGCAAAACTCTGATATGAGTCAGGAAGACCATTCAGAACGGTCTGCACAAGTGAGCTATCTGGTATAACCTCATCAACAGAAATCAACTATTCCTTCAAATCTTTGATCTTCGTTAGGAAACTATCCATAGAATCACCTTCATTCATGTGCTCACTCTCCAACTGTTTTCGGAGGTAAGCAGCACGAGCCTCATTTCTAGCTTGGTACAATGTGGTAAGTGTATCCCAAGCATCCTTAGCTATTCTGCAAGAGTGAATGTGAGGAATAATGGCACATTTGACAGACAAAGCTATCAATGCATATGCCTGGGCATCTCTGCCATCCCAACGAATCTACTTTGCAGTAGGTGCAGCAGAAACTGCAGCACGAACAGGAATATGCAGAATATCATCATCTTCGACACCTTCTGCATCAGCTTCAGTACCTATAGTTGTAACAGTTGCAGGTGTGATAGGACGTTTTTCGACACCCTGTACAATGTTCCACAGTCCTTTTGCAACCAACACATGTCGCATCATATAAGCCCATAACGGGTAGTTGGTACCATCCAACTTATCCTCAACAGCCAACATACAGAATACATCACTGTTTTCAGCCATAGCCGGTGACTAAAAATACCTTGATGCAAAAAATTGACTGTATCTCAAAAAGTTGAACAAAACTGCCCAGATGAATTCTGCTAGACCTGTAGCAGACTTTGAGACGCTTAAACTGGCGAACAGAAACTGGTATATACCTTTGGCACAAAAAGACAAAATAGCCTGCACAAGCACTGCGATAGTGCATTCGGAGGCCGAAACGAGCTTAGATCACGATTTCGGCACCACAAAGCGAAGCCATTTTGATCTCTGAAATAGCGTGAGTATGCTCACCAAATTTTGTGTGAATCTGAGATTGCAAACGGAGGAGTGTCGATGGCGCCCTAGATGAAGCGACGACCTGCTCTGATACCAATTGTTGGAGATAGACGTCTGCGGAAGCATGCAAACAACATAAGGAAGGAGAAGAAGCTTGGAGCACAACACACAATATTGAATGTATTACTAGAGAATGTACAAAGATAAGTAGCCCTTTAGGGCAATAGGCGTATATACAAGCCGGGGGAAAAAACCTCCTAAAAAGGGAAAAAAGTGCCCCGATGGTCCTAGAGTGTTCACACACATAACTACCTAAATATATCAACAATGGCACATTTGTTTTCTTGCTAGCTCACTCATTCATGGACATTAGGATTTTCCTTATGTATCTTTCTTTATATAGTGCACTGGTTGTATTGTTGTTTTAGCTCATTCTTGTACATTCCTTTTTATGTAATAAAAGAAGAAGAAGAAGATCATTCTTCCTTGCCTCAATCTATGTGTGTGTTCCTCTTTGAGTGTGAGAGTGTGTGTGAGCTCTATTCCTTATCTCCTTCCTCGCGACATGGTATCAGAGCTAGTGTGGCTGTATAGAGCTCGTGGAGAAGGCTGACGGTGAATAGTACGTGAGAAGGCATAGAGAAAGTGTGATTCACAAAAGACCTCACATTGCTACAAAAATTGGCGTGAAGGTAGAAGGCCTTAAATTATTTTCAAGAGTTATCCCTTTCAGGTCACTTGTTTTTGTTAGTTTTTTGTTTCGAAGCCATCTCAACCTTTGTTTTGAGCCCAAAAGGTGGGGTACCAAATTTCAAAGTTGTAGAAATGCAAAAGGTATATGCAACACGTCAATTCGGTAAAGATTCAAGAGCATCATTTTCACATGATAAGCATGTTAGTGAGAATGTACTAGAAATAGTACATATAGATGTTTGGGGTCCTGCAAAGACCACATCTATGGGTGGTTTCAGGTTTTATGTTACTTTCATTGATGACCATACACGGAAGGTATGGGTATATTTCATGAAAGAGAAGAGTGAGGTGTTCACTCACTTCCATAATTTTAAGGATATGGTGGAAAAATAGATAGGAAAGTATATTAAGATACTAAGGTTTGATGGAGGAGGTGAATACATGTCAAATGAGTTCAGTAACTTTCTTAAAAGTCATGGAAATCGACATTCGTTTTCATGTAGGTACACACCACAATAGAATGGCATTATTGAATGCAAAAATAGACATATTGCAGAAATAGCAAGAGCCTTGATGGATAAGAAGAATATGCCTCATTGTTATTGGGCAGAAGTTGTGCATGCTGCTGCATACATCATGAACATAACTCTGACTACTGTTGTACATCAAGTTCCACCTGAAGAGAAGTTTACAAGTAAAAAGCCAAACTTATCACATATGACAGTATTTGGCTGTATTGCATATGTACATGTTCCAGATGAGGTGAGGATGAAGCTTGATCCAAAAGCAAAAAAATGTATCTTCATTGGATACTCCCTTGAGGCAAAAGGAGTATAAATGTTATAAACCACTCGCATGGTAGGTGAAGGTAAGCAAAGATGTGGTGTTTGATGAAATGTCAAGCTTCTATGTAGATGCCAAAGATGGACTTGATCTTGAACCAAATGACAAAGAAAATGATGAAAAATCAAGTGCAGAATCTCAAGTTTTGAGTGGACTCGATGCATCACCAAGAAATAGTTCCAACTCAAATCCATGGAGTGGAAGATTGCATGGAAATTTCAGTCCAGCAAATTCATCAACTACATCAAAGAAAGGTAAAGAAAAGCTTTCTGCTAGTAGTAAAACATCTACAGGTTTTGAAGACATTGATGGAGATTCAAGCAATTCAGAAAAGATCCTTGATGAGGAACTTGGATTGCTCTTGGTGAAGAATCCAAGAGTTAGAAAGGCACATGTAGATGATACAAAGAGAAGTGACCGAGGATCAAGAATATCTTGGAGGATGTGGAATTCAATGCAACAATTGATGTATGATAGTTATATGGCTCACCATTGTGCCTACATGACCAAGGTAATACAAGATCTTGAACCTTCTTGTTTTGAAGATGCAATTGGAAATGCAGATTGGGAAAAAGCTATGAATGAGGGGATGGGTACACTTTATGGAAACAATACATGGAAGATGGTTTCGTTATCGCAAGGAAAGGAATCCATAGGCTGCAAGTGGGTTTACAAGGTAAAGCATAATGCTGATGGTAGCATAAGCAATTACAAAGCATGATTAATAGCAAAAGGATATGCACAGACATATGAAGATTCAAAGCACCCATAATATGTTTGCATGTTGCAAAAGGCTTTGTATGGGCTTAAACAAGCTCCTCTTGCATGGCATGCAAGGATTGCTGATTACTTAACCACCATTGGATTTTCTATGTGTGATGCAAATCATTCACTATATGCAAGGAAGGGTGATGATGGCATCACGATTGTGGCTATTTATGTTGATGACTTGATTGTAGGTGGTGATAATGAAGAAAGCATTAAAGAGGTAAAGAAACTTCTTATGTAGGAATTTGACATGAAAGATCTTGGTGTGCTATGCTAATTTTTGGGCATTAAGTTCATACATACAAAAATAGGTATAGGGATGTCACAAAGGCAATATGCTTTGAGTATGCTACAAAAGTATGGTATGATTGATTGCAAGCCAATTTCTATGTCACTTGGATTATCTAAAGAATAACAATGTAATAAATCTAAAATAGTACTATTTGTAGCTTCACTTTGCCCATTACTTTTAGGATGAAATGCAGAGCTAAAGTCTATTTTCGAACCTATATTTTTAAATAATGCAACCAAAAAGTGATTTCAAAAACGAACATCTTGATTTGAAAGAATAACTTTTGGAAAATCATGATGCAGAAAAATACATTTTATAAATAACTTAGCAGCTTGAGGTGCACAAAGAATCTTTTTACAAGGAATGAAATACACATGTTTACTAAACCTATCAATAATCATCCGAATTGTATCATTATGAGATGAAGTTGTAGGATGTAATAGGCCTCTTTTCTAGTGAAATAATTCATTTTGAACTTTCTGAATTTCATTGTGGGGATAATGCTTAGAATGAATAATTATGTCATTTTATGCATGTAAGAAAAAATTTGGGATGACAAGTTTTATATTCTCTCTCTAGACGTTATTCGCATCATGTTTTCTAGTTGAAATTTGAAGGTGAAGATGAAAGAATTAAGAAAAACTCTATGTGAGAGAAAGGTAGAGCAAGTATAAGAGAATAAAAGCGTTTGTGTGAAAATTTTGTGAATCATGTTTTAAGTACCTCGTTCAGGGCTGGTAGCGATCAAACTCTGCTATAAGGAGACCTGCATATCAACAAAGGGGACACATAGAAATCAAAGAATTACCTTGTGATTGATAGTGAGAGTGAGAGTGAGAGTGTAATTGAGAGTGCAAGTGTGAATGAGATTGTGATAGCTTGGGGGTGGTTGGGAGGTAGAGGCTTTGTCAAGAAGCTATTTTCCAAAGCCATTGTAACCACTGATTCTCATCTATAATATTAGAATTCCTCTTTCTATGAGTCATATCTTTTCTACTCTTCCATATCAGATTTTCTCTTGTGCAATCTCTATGTTTTTCTCTCCTTATTTATTCTTGAGTGATCGAAAGATTGTGATTGGGGATAGATTGTGATTGAGGAAATGCTACATAGGAAGACCAGTAATATAATCCATAGAAATTTATTCCCATGCTCCATTAGGTATGGGAAGTGGCATTAATAATCCAAATGCTTTACCATGATGTCGTTTCACACGTTGAGACACAATGCAATGGGAAACATACTGTTCAATATCCTTTTCCATATTTGGCCAAAAGAAGAATTCTTTACATGTGGAAATAGTACTTTGTATGCCCCTATGATCCATATATGATGGTTCATGCATCTCTTTCATAACAAATTCTTTAAAAGCTTGTGTGATACATAACCTTAATTGGAAATACAAGAATCCATTATGATAAGTGTAGTGATCCTCACTAAATATTGTAGAATTATTGAACGCATTCCATGTTTGTGAAAAATACAAATCAGATGCATAAGTAGGAATCATGTCATGAAATAAATGAATGTGAACAACATAAATATTATTGTTCGAAACAATATTTGTTCGTGAGGATGGGAAGTGACTAAGGGCATCAACTACAACATTAGCTTTGCCAAGTTGATATTGAATCATAGGCTGAACGTTTTGTATGAATGAAGCCCATTAAATGTGTTTGTTAGAAATCAATGGTTGTTTTAATAAATGTTTATTAGCCTGTTGGTCTATTTTGATTAAGACTTCATAACCAATAAGGTAATGTTTCCAAATTTTAAGAGCATGCATGACAACCAAAAGTTCCTTATCATATGTGCTATAATTCTTTTCAGAAGGTTTAAGTTTCCTAGTTTCAAATGCAATGGGATGACCATTTTGCATCAATACAACACCTATACCTAAAGCACTAGCATTTGTAACTAGATGGAAAGGTTGTACAAAAGTTGGTAATTGTAAAACAAGTGCATGTTTGAGTTTTTCAAAAGATTGTTGTTGTGCTAATCCCCATGTAGATTTTAACTTTCTATTCAATAATAATGTGAGTGGAAGTGCTAAATAAGAAAAACCTTTCACAAACTTTTGATAAAAACTAGCTAACCCTAGAAAAGAGCGTACATCATTCATAGATTGAGATACAGACCATTCTTCAGCTACTTTGATTTTCTTTGGATCTACATGAATGCCTTAACTAGAAACAATATGGCCTAAATACTCTAATTCTTTTTGGAAGAAATAACTCTTTTCAAGATTGGCATAAAATTTGTTTTGGCATAACAAATTAAAGTAGTTGCTAAATGATTTTCATGGTCACTATCATTCTCACTATAGACAAATATATCATCAAACAAAACAAGAACAAAAGCTTGGTAATCAAGAAAAATGTTATTAATCATACGTGCAAATGTAGCAGGTGCATTGGTGAGTCCAAAAGGCATTACCATGAATTCAAAGTGACCAGTTTGAGGTCTAAAAGCAATCTTATAAATATCGTTTTGTGTCATTCATATATGACGATACCCATATTTAAGATCATATTTGCAAAAGACACGTGCTTCATGAAGTTTATCTAGCAAATTATCTATCCTAGGAATATGATATCTATTTTAATTGTGATCTTATTGAGTGCTCTATAGTCAATGCACATCTTATAAGTCTTGTTCTTCTTATCCACTAAGAACTAGGTCTTATAAGGCCTTTGTGGAGAAGAACTAGGTCTTATAAGGCCTTTGTGGAGTAGATTCTTAACTTGATTAGCTATTTCTTTTTTTATGTGAAGGTCCATGCCTATAAGGTGCTTTATGGGGAGGGGAACTACCAGGAATTAAGTCTATACTATGGTAAAGAGATCCCCTAGAAGGTGGTAGTTTAGAAGGAAAATCATCCATAAAGAAATCCCTATAGGAAGTCATAAATGATTTATGTGCATTAGAAAGTGTATGTGTATAATCAACTATGTTGTTGACAAAAATATTACATGAATTGTAGCTAACTTGAGTATGACTAATAAATGGAAATGGTTGGAAATCATGCATTGCAGACAAAGAAATATTTTGATTATTAAACTTAAAATGTGTGTGTGTGTGTGTGTAATAACCAATGCATGGATAGTTGTTTCTTTGATGACCATGATATTAGCTTTGATCCTACAAAAGATAAGTAGCCAGATATGCTCCTCCTATCATCCTTGGAGCCAACCCAATTTGCATTAGAATACATCTTGATATCCAAATTTGAAGTGAATGGATAAAAAAACCCTTCATTTATTGTACCCTTTAAATATTTTAAGATCCTCTTGGCAGCTTACAAGTGAGGCTTTGTTGGTGTCTGCATAAATTGGCTTAATGTACTTACTCCATAACATATGTCCACTCTTGTTAGGGTTTCATAATTGAGACTCCCAACAAGCTTTCGATAGCCTGTAATATCTTCAAGTGGTTCTCTCATGAGAACTAAGCTTGTGATTGAGTTCCATGGGTGTAGCTGCAATTTTAGTATTCTCCATCTTGAATTTAACTAACATATCATGAATGTACTTCCTGTGAGTAATAAAGACACCAAAATTTGTGTATACAAGTTCTAATCCAAGAAAATATGTTAACAAACCAAGGTCACTCATCTTAAACCTCTTTCATCATCTGAGATTTGATTTTCTTGATGTTATTGGCATCATTACCTGTAATGATAATCTCATCCACATAGACACATAAGTAAATAACATCTGAGCTTGTCTTCTTTATGAACAAAGAAAAATTTGCTTTGCTAGCAACAAATCCTTGATCTTGCAAATATGTGAAAAGTCTATGGTTCCAAGCTCTAGGAGCTTGGTTTAAACCATAAAGTGCTTTCCTTAGTTTGCATACATACTCTGATTTGTCCTTTTATTCATACCCCGGTGGTTGAGCCATGTAAACTTCTTCTAAGATCCATCCATTTAAGAATGCATTTTTAACATCTAACTGATACAAGTTCTAGTTCTTTGAAGCAACAATACTTACTAAAACCCTGATTGTTGGCATCTTAGCCATAGGTGAGAAGGTCTCCTCATAATCCACTCCATGGGTTTGAGCAAACCCCTTTGCTACTATCCTTGCTTTATACCTGTTTATAGAACCATCTGAATTCTTCTTGATTTTGTATATCCAACTGGATCCTATTACCTTCATGCTTGGTTTCTTTGGAACCAAATCCCAACGATTGTTCTCTTGAAGTTCTTCAATTTCTTCTTGCATAGCTTCTCTCCATTCTTTCTTCTTATTGGCTTCTTCAAATGAAGAAGGCTCTTTTGGCATAGAATCTTTATTCATGTATATAGAATGCTTGGTGACTCGTCGGAGCCTATTAATCAAGTATGTGACTATGGAAATAGCCTCTTCCCATAGGTAATTTGGTAGTTTCTTTTCATTCATCATTGATCTTACAACCTCTACTATCAATCTATTCCTCCTCTCTGCTACTTCATTTTGTTTAGGAGTGTATCTTGTTGTGACCTCTCTCTTCATACCTCTATCCCGTAAGAATGAGTCAAATTCATGTGAGAAATACTCACCACCTCCATCAAATCTGATTCTCTTCAAGCTTCTACCTGTTTGGTTCTCAATCAATGCCAAATATTTCTTAAAACAAGTGAACATTTCATCATTATGCTTCACGAAGTAAAGAGTTATCCATCTACTATAATCATCTATGAATGAAACATAGTACCTTGAACTTAAGATTGATGGTTCTCTGCTAGGACCTCACACATTTGTGTGCAAAAGCTCCAAGTAGTCTTCATACATGTATCCTTTTTTGTTGAATGGTTGCCCATGAGATTTTCAAAATTTGCATGCGACACATTTGTAAATCATGTATTGCTTGTACACATTTGGAAGGCCAAGCACACTTTGAATCCTTGAATATTTGTTTTATTGTTCTTTCACCTATATGACCTAGCCTTTTATGCCATATCTCTAGTTTAGATAAGGTTTGATCTTTGTAATTGAGGAGTGCAATGTTTCTAGAATCTTCAACCTCAAATGTAAAGAGTCTACCAGATTTCTCACCTTTTGCAATCCGCTTGAAGCCTTGTTGAGGGTCTTCCACATATGCTCCATGCCTTGTAAATCTAACTTGTAAGTCTTTCTCAACAATCTTCCCAACACTGATTAGGTTTTTTGTTATGGTTGGCACATATAAAACCTTACTTAAAAGGTTCATGTTACCATGAGAAGTCTTGACATTTCCAATCTTTTTAATAGAGTTTCTAGTTTCATCATCTGTTTGCATTTCATGCTTCCCTTTAAGTTCTTCAAGATCAGATAGCAATGCTACATTTCCAACCACATGATTGGAACAACTAGAATCAATATGAAAAAGATGCTCATCATGTTTACCTTGCTTGGATGTCACGTTCATGATCAGTAGAGAGTCCTCTTGGTCTTCTATGTAGTTGTTATAATCTCTTCTACGTCTAAAGCCTCCCTGGTAGTTATTGTTGTTGTAGCCTTGGTTGTAGTTGTGATGGTAATTGCTTCCTCCATTGTTGAACCTGCCTCTGGATTGTCCATAGCTTCCTCTATGGAAGCCTCTTCCTCCCTGATTCCCTATGTTCTTGAAACACTCATTTATGGTGTGATTGGTTAGGCCACATATATTGCAATGTGAAGTGTTGTATGATCTCCCCTTGCCTTTCTTTCCTCATCTTCCCCTTCCTCTAGTACCTCTTCCTCTTCTTGTGAAGTTCACTTGAGAGGTACTAGCCTCTTCTTCATTCTTTTTACCTTTGCCTTTATCTTTACTTGTATTTCTACCTATGTAAAGGGTAGAAGATTGATTACCTCTAGAGTTGTCTCCATTCTTGTTGAGCTTTGTCTCATGTGTGAAGACTTGCCCCATCAACGTGTTGAGGTCAGGTATTTGCATATCCATATATAGGTCCATTGCTATGGTGACGGACTCCCACTTATCATCAACTTTGATGCCATTTATCACCTGCCTTACTATGTGCTCCTCTTATATCTCTTCTCCAATGCTCCCAAGTAGGTCAGCTACATCCTTCATCTTGGTTATATATTCAGCTACACTTTGCTTTGGTTGCTTCATCAAGGTTGTGAACTCCATCCATAGCTAGTTCTTCCTAGCCCTTGTATTTGATGAGAAGTATGAAGAAAGTACTTCCCAAGTCTCTTGGGAGTCTAGGGGAGGGAAAGAGAGAGAGAGCACAGACATCAAAGTGCCTGTGCGCACCACTCTAGTCGAAGATCTACCATGCAATAGGTTATTCTCAGTTGCCATGCTGCAAGGATATTAAGACATGCTGTATGTGTGAGTCGTAGCGTATTATGTGCTTATGTATTTTTGTCCAAATAAGAAACACCAGTAATTAACCTTTGATATGCTGACTCTGAGGATCACTCTTGAAGCGGTGGGGTATCTCTGTGAGTATGTGCATGATCGTCTCTACAAGCTTCTGTACAGAAGTGTTGCAACTTGCATGGACACACATGTGAGTGGTATACAAATAGACAACAAACTATGCTAGGGTTCACAAGGAACATGCCTAATCTAACAGTGTACATAATTACACTACCGCCAGATCATGTGGATCCATCAACTTGAAGAGCAGAAACACAATCAAACAACTGTAAAGTAACTGCAAAAACAAAAGATGGATAGCCCAAATTTGACGAAGGGACATCAGACATAGAGAAGAATAGGGATGAATCGACATTTGGCAAGACCACTAGCTTTAAACACCAACATTTCACACAGGAACATAACTCACTTGTTCACTCCACTGGCATGCATGAGAGATGGCAACTGTTGGGGGTGCGTGTAGGGGGTAGTTTGTGTTGTGTTGAGGACGACCCGACACGAAACGTGTGGAGAGAGAGAGAGAGAGAGAGAGAGAGAGAGAGAGAGAGAGAGAGAGAGAGAGAGAGAGAGAGAGAGAGAGAGAGAGAGAGAGAGAGAGAGAGAGAGAGAGAGAGAGAGAGAGAGAGAGAGAGAGAGAGAGAGAGAGAGAGAGAGAGAGAGAGAGAGAGAGAGAGAGAGAGAGAGAGAGAGAGAGAGAGAGAGAGAGAGAGAGAGAGAGAGAGAGAGAGAGAGGGAGGGAGGGAGGGAGAGAGAGAGGGAGGGAGGGAGGGAGGGAGGGAGGGAGGGAGGGGGGCGGGAGGGAGGGAGGGAGGGAGGGAGTCCAAAGAGCTTTTGCTCACTTTCAATCAATGTTTGGATCTAATCAAACCAAGTTAGCTCATAAATTTTGACTCACCATGCATTGACGTTTAACTCTAAGAATCTTGGGGGTGACCTTCACTTTTTAGGGAGATGAAGATGTGTAGACACAATCACATATAATCACTCATAACTTACAATCTACACATCCAATGTTAATGAAAATTTGTTAGAGTGCTCTCAAGATCCTACCTAAGTGATCTAAGAAAAGGATTGCATATTGATTAGGTACACACTATGAAATGACTCTAAGAAAATGAAAGAGTTTCATAAGGTATTGTAACAGTAGATAAAGGATTCCAAGTCAATAGAAATGAATCATAATGTGTATTGATATTACACATATGATACAAAGGAGTCATGGAGGACTTCTCTCACTTTGAGATAGTACAATGTATACTAAAAAGATCAACTAAAATCATTATGTATTTCTCTACTACCATGCAACTAGAAGTGTAGTGTTCTTTTTTTTTATTTTGATGGTGATTAGCTTGTCTACCTAAAAGCTATTCCTAGTATTTAGGAACAATTTGAATTGAATTCAAAATCAAAGTCGTGGATTTTGGCTCCCTTCAATCACAAGATTCTCTCCATATCTTGCTTTTACCATTTACTAAGATAAACTCAAGGCTTTAGCTTTTGAGATCTTCAAACCATATGTTCGTGCCAAACAATAAGAGAGACATCCTATGAGCATTGAACAAGCTCTAAGCCTTGCTCCTTGCACCAATCATAAATCCACTTAGGACTACCAAGGCAAATTTTTCCCTCCTTAGGAGGTTCTTCCCCCTCAGCATGTATACAAACCTATGATGCTAATGGATGAATTATCCTTGTACATTCACTTGGTCATATATTCAATTTTTTTTTGTGTTCCAAGCTTCTTCTTCTTACTTGTGCTTTTTGTGTGCTTCCACAAACCTTGAACTCCAAAACAACATTTTTTTATATGTCATTTATTTAAGTCCTATGTGATTAATCAAGAATGGAGGAACAAATCAAGTAGTTTAATAGTTGTATAAGAAAAGAAGACATGGTTTCTATTATAATGAAGTAAAATTGATTTCTTAGATAAGTTAAATGATATATTGCTATAGAGCCCCAGAGAAACAAACAATGTTATTTCATGGACTCTTTGTAGCACTTGCTGAAAATCAAGTCTCATGCACAAAGATGGTCTCATCCATGATTTTTTCAAGTGGAAAAATCAAAACATATTAAAAGGTGGTGAATCAAGCTAGGAGACCCACCAAAATCAATAAAATTTGAATCCTTTCAATTACCTCCGAAAAATTGCACCTACACTAACTAGTAGGTGGTTAGTTAATCATATATAGAATAAAACTTCATGTAAGAACCATTTCACCTTTGGTTCATGGATTAAATGAGTCACATGTGTTGCCTCTTAGTTTTTTGATGTAATAAACTCCAGTAAGCAGCCCCCTTCCTCGCTTATCTCATATTCTCATGATTTTGCTCCTATCTAACTAGATGTGTACTTAAAATTTCCCAATTTCTTTGTACTACATTGAAGTGCATTTTTTTCTCTAATTCTACTCATTTGTGCTGAATTCAAGCATAATTTTTTGTCTCATATAGTTGCTCTAAGTTTTCCAAAGTCACAAGTTTTTCTACTGAGTGAATTGTGAGAAATTGCCAAGTTTGTGTACCTTTATCTCTACCCATAGGTAGAGAATGTTGGAGATAGATAGCATGTATTGAAGTGAATGGTTCTAATATTCACAACACCCATTTTTTTAAATTCAAATCTTGTTGGAAAGGCCTTAATTTCTAGTTAAATTTGGTAAATTTTTGTTTTGAGCCTATACATAGTTGCACACAAAAGTCTAGAGTATTAAGCTTATATAATTGGGTGTGGCGTTAGCGGAAGGAAACCATCTTCCATAGGTACATTGGAGTGTTAGAAACTTATTGCACCAATAGAATCCAAACATCTTGGAAGCTTCAAGTCATCATTGGACATCACATTGAAGATTTAAAGTGAAGATAACTTGTAGAAGCACAACGAGGATTTATCAAGTCAAGAAGACATCAAAAGGTGGCTACATTGGTCAAGACCTCAACTAGTCAAAGGCTAATAAGGGAGAAGCTATAAAAATGTGAAGGTCACATTTACACCTTCAAAATAATCATACACATGGAAACAAGCTAGAGGAGCACCTTACAACTCATTATGCCTGATTATAATGCTCAAATATAGAAGTTACAGAAAGGAAACTATGAGCCATGGAAGTTTGGAGTAAGCAACTACCCTTTGGGGATTAGTGAGTGGCACAAAGCTAATGCTTTATGTACATGATCCATAACTTGAAGGACATGTCAAGGCACTTAATGAATGGATAGAAACACATAGAAGGGTCATATTCATTCTATCCCAACACATAAGCAATAGCATGATAGTACATATGCAAGGCTTGGACACATCCAAGAAGTTTTGGGAAACCTTGGAGAGATTGTATTCTTCATCCACTAGAGGAAGAAAGATTTAGCTCAAGAATGAGCCAAATAATCTCAGAAAATCTTCAAGTGCTAATATTAATGATTTTATTTTGAAGTTTAAGGAGCTTGCAAATGGCGAAGGCTCGATTGTGAGCCCAATCAAAGATGATGATATTGTTGTTCGCAGTTCCAACGGCTTAAGAGTGGCTAAAAGGTGGAAGGGATTCCCAAGATCTATATATGCAAGGAATTCCCTACTAGAATTTTATCAATTATTCACATTGATGGTGATTGAGGAGATGAACCAAGGAAGTTCACAATCAAAGGGCAATCAAGCCCAAGTTTTTAATGGAAGTAGAGGAAAATGCAAACGAGGTGGACAAAAATCCCAAGGCAAGGGAAGAGAAAGTCAAAATTAAGCTCAAGCAACCAAGAAGTCTCCAGTACAAGCTAGGGATAAAGAGGAAGAGGAAGGAGTAGAGGAAGAGGATGAAGATCAAAAGGAAGAGAAGCATCCAATGGAAAATGCTACAATTATGGCAAAATAGGCCATTGTGAAAGAGAATGCTAATCCAAAGGAGACACCAATCAAGGGTACGAAAGGAACCAATGTAATTATGCTAGTAACTCAAAAAATTTAGAAGAGGAGAACAAATGCATGATCTATGGTTCAAGTGAAATACTCAATTAAAACTCTACATGGTACATAGAGAGTCATTGTAGCAACCATATGAGGTACAATAAAGATGTTTTCTTTTATTTACGAACACCCACAACAAGGAAATGTAGGGATAGGGGATAACATTGAAAAAAAAATTACACGTGTGAGATGTTCCTTTGAATGTTTCAAAGTGTTGAAGGATGTGTTGCATGTGCCAACCATCACCAAGAACTTTGTTTTAGTGAAAAAAATGGCCTAAAGAAGTTATGCACTAAGGTTCAATGATCAAAGATGTATTTGTGAAGAACCCCTCTAGGACTACATGATCAAAGCAAAAGGAAAGAAGTAAGGAAGACTCTTCACCATCGAGGTAAAGCCAACAACCCCTCACATTGTTTACTTGTCGATTTGGAATACACAGATTACAGAGATTGACTTATGCCATAAAAGAATTTGCCACATATGCTTACACAAGATGAAGGACATGCAAAGTAAGGGCTTGGTGAGTAGTATGCTTGATCTTACATCTCAGACTATGCAACATTTGTGCCATGATTGTCAAATAGGGAAACAAAGTAGATTTTCATTCAAAATGAGGACTTCTCTCACTTTGAGATAGCACAATCTATGCTCAAAGAATCAACTCCAATCATTGTGTAATGCTCTTTGTCCTACAAATAGAAGAATAGTGTTTCTATACACTTTTTGCATAGAAACATGTTTACAATTGAGTCCTCATGATGTTGGAGATGCCTTTTATGTTATTCTCTATTAGCAAGCAGTAAACACTTTTTGCATAGAAACATGTTTACAACTGAGTCCTCATGATGTTGGAGATGCCTTTTATGTTATAAAAATGAACTAAACATTAATGGCATAATCAGTTGTACCAAAAAAAATAGAGTTCTCACCTTATGCCCCTCTATTCTTTACTTGGACTAAGCTAGGTCCTCAAATTCCATAATTAAAAAGTAGGATTTTTCAACTGCATATTCGTTGGAATAATTCTACAAAGGTATCTATCCTATTTTGCATTCCATTCTATGAAACCCCAATTTTCACCTACTAGACCCTCCAATATCCATATTATATCTTTACACACAAACATGTTTGGGGTCTCTAGAAATGTAAATTCTTGAAATATATATAAAAACAACGGATGTTAAAAATTAGTGGAAACCTATAGATTTGGACACTCATGTGAATTTTTGAGAGCAAGGAAGAACCATCTTTGGAATGAGTTCAACTAGATGAAGAAGATTCCAAAACAAACCATCACTGAGTTTGTTACATTGCATAGTTGATTGAAGAAGAGGCCATCATGAGGCAAATTCTCAATGGGATTAGAGGTGACAAGCACTGTCAATGTTTCACCACAACCTATGATCTCATCATGGATGTGCAAACTCCATATTTCAACATCTTTCTTGAAGAAATCTTCAATCAAGGTGCAAGTTATCTATTTTGCATCAACTTGTTCTTGTTGATGTTCCAAAGTACTTATTGCGTTTTATTGCACTAACCACAAGCCTACAAGGTCTACTTTACATATCCCAAGAGCTAGGGCTAGTCCTCTGGTGGTTTTCTAGACCAACTTCACCACTTGACAACTCAACTTTCCAAGCCTCTCCAAGCTTCTCCAACTTCTTTCTGATGTCTCTACGCGTATATCTATCTTTGTGTGTGTGTGTGTGAAAATTATTTATCTATGTATGTGCATGTTCATGTATATGCATATATGTGTGTGTATGCGGTGTATATATATGTGCATATACAAACATATAGAACACATACATGTATGCATGTATATGTGTGTATAGCTATATTATTGTTACAGACCCACAAATATAAAGCCAAGATAGGGTTCACTCGCATCAAATGGCTTGGATAAATGATCAAACTGCCAAACTTAGTAGTGACCTAGCCAAATGAATGCAGACATGAAGTCACACAAATCTTAAGTCCAAAAGAATTTGAGGAAACAAATAACAGGAAACATGCACCAAAGAAGAAGAAACATGCACCAAATGGGTGCCATGATACTATACATGGGTACACAATAGGTTAGGATAGGTATACCATGAGAGAGCTAGAAGCAAAATTGTTGAGTTTCATCCAAAATGAACACAAAAACTAAGTACATTAGAGTCCCATCATCTTGTATACAAAGGCAAATTTCCTTTCCACACTTAAAAAGTAAAAAAAACTTCAAAAAGTGATCCTAAAGATGATTTGTGCTACAAATTAAGTTCTCAAACTAAATAAAAACTATTATGTAGCTAAGGCAAATTGTTGGAGCACGAGGTTTATGGGAGCACAAAAAAATTACAAAGGAAGAAAAAGAAGTTTGGATAGAGAGCACCACAATACTAAATGTATTACCAAGTGAATGTACAAAGATAAGTGACCCATTAGGGTTATAGGTGTATATACAAGAGAGGGAAAAAATCTCCTAAGGAGGGAAAATAATTCCTCGATGGACTATGCGTAATGCAATGAGAAAGAGATTGATTTATAAGGAAGTGGAAAGATATTTTGAAAGGAATCAATCCACAAAAGGAAGTAAGCCCAAAGCTTTGCAAAAAGATTCAAACTTCTCCCTAGGTATAGCACTTGTCAAAAGGTGTGTAACATTATCTTGTGTGGGCACATAGGCCAAATTGATCTCTCCAATAGATAATCTCTCCTTGACATAATGCTAGTGCACCTCAATGCGCTTTGTGTGAGCATGGAACACATAGTTCCTCATAACTACTAGTGTGGTCTAAGTGTTAGTATAAATGGTGGTGGTAGAAGACTGACCAACACTCAAATCATCTCAAAGATGTGTGAGCTACAGACACTCAAGAACCACTATGTAATCTACCCTATACTCAACCTAGCTACTAGAAGTAGCCACAATAGATTGCTTCTTTCTCAAGCAAGATATGAATGAGCTACCAAGCATGTAGCAAAAACCAATGGTAAACACACAAGTCTAAGAAGAAATAGCCCAATTTGAGTAAAGAAAAAGTATGTAAATATGTTGATAATGATCCCTTTTGGGATAAAACAATTTGATTAGCTAGGTAACTCAAGTAGTGACAAGTGCACTTAACTACCGACCAATAATTGAGACCTAGCCAATGCATAAAGCTACTCATGTGAGAGACACAGTATACCATAAAAATTATAAATACATTATTATTTTGCAAAGTACTATGAGAACTCTTGGACTATCAACTCTATGTTCACTAACTTGCAATGTGGTTGTTCATGTTCGTTTTTTCTGAGGATATGCTTTAGTTTGTCTCTTAATGCATACAGCTTATAAATGTTCGGTGTTTTGTGGATTATTTTTATCACAAATACTCATTTTGAAATTTTCACTTTAATTTTCAACGTTAGAAAGTGAGTTTCATCCACTTTAAAAACATGTGTCTACTAAAACCAAGCGTTATGCTCTCATTTCTCAAACTTTCCACACAAGAAGAGCAAGATATTCTCTCACAAATTTAGCACATTAGCTACTATGAATGTTCGCGTGAAATAGCTACATTGATGTTTGCAATTCCTATAAATCCCTCGACAAACTTTCAAGGAATTTTTGGATGGAACGTATTATGAATGTTGAATGGATATGTATCACCTAGTTTATAGAGTCTCACATTTTGAGTGCACATTAACCCTAAATTTTCATTTGTTGAATGAGATCATTAATTACATGGAGTTTTATATTTTTGTGATAATCCATTGATATTGATCCATACAAGTTGAATTTTGAGTCCCCATGTGGCCTTTATTTTATATTTTTCAAGAAGATGAAGCCTTTTCTAAGAATCACAAGCACTTTATGACTATTACTGAGAATGTCGAGAACTTGCTGAATGGCACAATGGTATTAATCAAGTGTTAAAACATGAAGAGAAAGATGAGTAAATGTACTTATCATAAGTTTTCACCACCATCTTTATAATCAATGAAAAACTTAATCCTACCTCTGTCAATGTATCCCATATTGTAATTTTGGTTTTTTTAGATATGAAAAAAGAAAACCACAAACGTAGTCTTTCAACTTCTAGAAGGAGAGTTAAAAAATACCTAATGAACTCCTAGATGGTGCCTTTCTGAACCATATTACTAGAGGAAGAGATGGAAACTTGTTGGTATATTTTCGTTGTAATTTGTCTGAACGCACTTAGGATCTTTCAACACTTCTTTCACTCTCTAGGACATTTTTTTTCCCTCGCCTTATGTATACCCATATTATCCAAATAGCTCACTTGTCTTTTTGCATTCAGTTGGTAATAGAATTGATGTTGTGTTGTTCTCCATATTCATCTTCTTCCTTGTGTGGTTTGTGTGCTTCTATAATCCTCAAATCCAACGAACGGTATCACAATAGGTCATCACTCTCTCCATGGTGTTACCAACACCTTTTTTATCACAATCTCAGAATCACACAAAAATTTGTGAGCATAACTTACATGGTTAGGACTTCAAAATTGATTCACTTTATCGCATTGAAATTTTGATTTGAGATTATTTTGGCCTACATAAACACTATCACACCGATTACATAGGAAACTTTTCCTTTTGTGCCAAACATATATATAGTTTTTGGTTTGGCAGTACAAGCACCTTGAATTTTTTTGTACTTCTAGTGGAGCTTCATTAGGTATTTCTATTCAACTTTTTGAAGTACAAACAACTTTTTGCATCAGGTTATTTAGTCACTAGACATGGTGCAAAGCAATATTTTATTTTGTATGGTGATTATTGAGGATAACTTGGATGGTTCTAATTACCACTATGGGAAAACATTATGTATTGGTAGCAAAAGGCTTGTGGAATAGTGTGTAGGGTGTTGGAAAGCATCCTCCTACACGTGAAAATACAATGGTTGTACGTGATGTGTGGTGTAAAAAATGATGATTTTTTATTCTTGGTCCTAGAGTGGTTCTTATTATAGCTACTTCAGAGAAACTTTCTTGGGACGGTGGAAATTCCCAAACACATGTTGGTACATTTGGCACGCCTTGATGCTTGACCAAATATTAAAGGTTTTCTTCACAACTTGGGTGTGACTATCCATAAGTCATATGTGAACACCTCTTGTAAAATCCATGAGTTTAACTCGATAAATGTAAAAAGAAAAGTTTGAGAGAATCTTGTGACTTTACGAGTTATACTTCATGTCAAATAAGTGGTTGGAATCAAATCAATTAGAATCCTAAAAGTTAGGATCACTTTTAGCGAGCAAGAAGAAGGACACATTGAGCTTCAAGCTTGTGGGTACACTAAGCCCACACATGTATGAGTAAGCCTCCATCATCTCCCTTGTATCATACATTCATAATATTATACATTTGATTCATATTATGCAAGTCATTTGGTATCTACTATTGTCTACTGCTACTTGCTCATTTTAGTGAATTTGTTTTGAGGATTTCTCTGCAAATACTTATTCAATCGATGTGATTCAAACTTGTGATATGTAGCTTAGTTCTCAGCTATCAATTTTCATATCATTTGGTTCAGTACTTTGTGGGATAAGTCCTCGGCAAGTCACCTATGTCTATTCACTGTCATCTTCCTAAAAAGTCAAGATTACACCCCTAATTTCTTAATGTGATTTCTCATCATATACTCTTCCTAAATTAGTGAAATAACTTCCTATAGCAATCTTAGGACTCTACTTAGCTATGTCTAAAATCTCTCACGTCAATTGCAATCAATGAGTGAGCTCTGAGTGAATTACTAAGCATGATCAAGTCCTAAAATAGCAAGCTTTTTAGAAGTCTTCAATCTAGGAAGTAGTCTGTTTTGACATAACTCTTTGAAGGTGATGCTCCAAGGTATATTATGGATCCAAATGCATATTTAGGAAGCTAAAGGTGTCTATTAAGGTAATCTGAAGATACATTGGCAGGTTTAGAGCAGGATTTGTGCAGCACCACCTCATTTCTACAGTATATCCAACCATCTCCTCACAATGGCATCAGAGCCATCATCAACTCAACATGGGAGATGGATTCCCATCATCAATTGACAAATTGGATCGAGGTAATTACTCTGCTTGGTCTATTAGAATGGAAGCATATCTAGAAGGTAGAAATCTATATGGTTACATATCTAGAGATGAGTTAATGCCAATACTTAGAAGCAAAGGGCAACCTACTCAAGAAGAATAGGATTATCAACATGGTGCTCAAAGGATGCTTTGGCCAGGTCAAGTCAGTTTCTGATTTCTTGCTTCCACACATTAGGAACTGTAAGACATCACAAGAAACCTAGAATGCACTTGAAGCATTCTTTTCTTCAAGCACTAGAGCAAGAAAGATTATCTCACATAGGAGAAAGGAGTTTGAAGAAAATATGCACGGATCAGAGTGTGCTTGGGTTTCCAAACATATCCAAGCAACACATGATATATAAGTGCAGTGCATGTCAATTTGGGAAGTCTCATAGACAACCCTTTATAAAGAAAGGTTACATCCATGGTGATCTATTGGAGCTAGTCGACACAGATGTTTGGGGACCTAGCAAAGACCCTTCAATTTTAGGATCCAGGTGCTATGTATCATTCATTGATGATTGTAGCAGATGGACTATACTTTATTTTATGAAGCACAAGGATGAAGTGTTCAATTGTTTCAAAAAATATCTTGCTCTTGTTGAAAACCAAATAGGGAAAACCTTGAAAAGGCTAAGGTCAAATGGAAGGGGAGAATACTTCTCACATGAGTTGGATGCATATCTCCAAGATAGAGGCATCAAAAGAGATATCACTACCAGGTATACTCTAGAAGTAGCAGAAAGGAGGAATAGGACCATTGTAGAAGCAGCAAGGTCCATGATCAATGAGAAAAATATACCAAACTATGTATGGGCAGAGTTTGTGTCTATAGACACTTATCTCATAAATAGGCTCCTATATAAAGCACTAGATGGGATGACACCATATGAAGCTTGGAATGGAAGGAGACCTAGCCTAGATCATTGAAGAATATTTGGGTGCATAGCTTAAGCACATGTTCCATCACAAATCAAAGGTAAAATGGATCCTAAGGCACAGAAATGTGTGTTCATAGGATATGATCTAAATAAAAAAGGGTATAGGTTATATAATCCAAGTACTAAAGGCTTTATTATGAGTAGAGATGTTGTCTTTGATGAAAACAACTCGTGGTTTGAAGATGATTGCAGAAAAGTCAAGCTATCTGATGACCTAGAGAAGGGCTTTCCAACACTTCAAAAGGTAAAAGATCAACAACATGAAGATTCAAGTGGCTCTAATGATGATCAGAAGACACCAAGAAGGAATTTCAAGGTATGGAACAACAAAGGTAAAGATAAAATGCAATATTTGAGGGATATTGCGGAATCCTCTCAACAAACAATAAGGAGATCAACTAGGGAAAAGAAGAAGCCAGAAAGGTATGGATTTGACACTTCTCTGGACACTAAACACTCAATCTATATTGCTCAAGATATTAAGTCAAAGGAGCCATCAACATTTGAAGAAGCAAACCAGAAATTAGATTGGAAAGAGGCAATGGAGGAAACGATACAAGCACTCCAAGAGAATCAGACTTGGGACCTAAGAATCCATGAGGATCATTGAATCTAGGTGGATTTATAAGGTGGAAAGGAATTCTGATGGTTAAATAAATAGGTACAAAGCAAGGCTTGTGGCTAAAGGGTTTGCTTAGACCCAAGGGATCGGTTATGAGGAGACCATCTCTCCTCTCGCAAAGATGCCAATAATTAGAGTTCTCATGAGTATAGCTGCTTCAAGGAATCGGAACATTTATCAGTTGGATGTAAAAAATGCATTCTTAAATGGTTGGATTTCAGAGGAGGTGTACAAGGCACAACCTCTTGGATTTGTTGATAAATCACATCCTAAATATGTGTGCAAACTCAAGAAAGCTCTCTATGGTCTCAAAAAAGCTCCTAGAGCTTGGAACCATAGACTTGCTACATTCTTGCAAGACAAAGGATTCAAATTGAGCAAGGCTGATTCTTCACTCTTCATTGAGAAGAATAACTCTGAAGTTTTATATTTATGTGTGTATGTAGATGATATCATTCTTACAGGTAATGATGCAGATGGAATCAAGAAGATCAAAGCCCAAATGAAGGAAGAATTCAAGATAAGTGACCTTGGATGGCTCACTTACCTTCTTGGATTAGAAGTTGTTTATACAGATGAAGGAATGTTCCTTACACAAAATAAATACATTAAAGATATGATTGCAAAGTTCAAAATGCAAGAGACTAAGTTTGCAGGTAATCCCATGGAGGTCAACCACAAGTTAAGTGCTCATGAAGGAGAACCAATTGAAGAAATTAAAAGCTACCAAAGTCTAGTTGGAAGCTTGAACTATGCCACCCTAACTAGGGTTGATATCTGCTATGGAGTAAGTGTGCTTAGCCAATTCATGCACACTCCTAGGAAACCTCGCATGGATGCAGCCAAAAGGATATTAAAGTATCTAAAGGGAACAATCAATGAGGGGTTATATTACCCTTACACATTTGATTTAAGTGTAAAGCTTTTCACTGATGCAGATTGGGCACGATCAAATGATGAGAGGAGAAGTACATCTAGATATCTATCTTTTGTAGGTACAAAGCTCATTTCTTGGTCTTCCAAGAAACAACCTATTATAGCACTCTCCTCAACCGAAGCTGAATAGAGAGGATTGGCAAACGCAATGCAGGAAGCAATGTGGATCAAGACCCTATATATAGATCTAGGGCTGGATTTTGGCACTCGATATATATTTGGAGACAATATGAGTTCGTTGCATTTAGCTGCCAATCCTATCTTTCATACTAGGACTAAGCATATAAAAGTCCATTATCACTTTGTTAGAGAAAATATTGCAAGAAAAGAGATACAATTGTCTTATGTATCTACACAGATGCGATGTGCAGACATGATGACCAAATCACTTGATGGAAGCAAAGTCGATATGTTTAAATCAATGATTGGTCTACAGGAGATATCTATGGAATGAAGACCCAAGCATCTTATGCTTGAGGAGGAGTTGTTGGTACATTTGGCAAGCCTTGATGCTTGACCAAATATCAAAGGTTTTCTTCACAACTTGGGTGTGACTATCCATAAGTCATATGTGAACAACTCTTGTAAAATCCATGAGTTTAATGGTCCTTTTTAGTGAAATGCTCCACCTTTAAATCCTTTGACATGATCTTCTCTATAATAAATTTGGTACATGAAGCAAGCCTAAGAGCTTGTTCAATGTTCATAGGACTTCTCTTTTATTGTTAGCATAGATTTCTTGAAAAAGTTCAAAGGTTAAAAAGCTTGGAGTTATCCTAGTCAAACTTAGTCCTTGATGTTAGGAATACTTTTAGGTGCAAGATCCAACCATCATGAAGTCTTCTAGGACTAAATGCTACAATAATGTGTGAATTTTTTTTCATACAAATCTATTCCCTTATTAACTTGCGTAAAGTGAATTCCCAAATAACGATGCAAATGCCCTAGATATGAAATCTCAAAATAGGCATGCACATGAGCCTTAAATTTAGCAATATAATTATCATTAGGAATAATGAGAGACATATCCTCAACATATACAATAATGATAAGATAAACATCATCTACAATTAGACTATTCTCAAAACTATGTGCTTGCAAGTAGGCATGTATCTTTTCATAACACGTAGGTGGTTCTTGCTTCAAACCATACATTGCATTTTTCAAGCTACAAAATTTGGTTTGATGACCTCTATGGAAAGAACCAAGGGGCTCAAATACATTCATTCATGTAAATGAAGACTCAAAAAGTGAAATTTTAATTTCCAACTCATGTACATTCCATCGTTGATGAGTTTTAATAGCACAAATTCTACCAATGGTGTCCATTTGACCTTAAATTTAGCAATATGCTTATCATTCAGACTAGTGAGAGATATATACTCAACATATACAACAATGATAAGATAAACATCATCTATATGCTTAACATATAAGCTACTCTCAATTGCACTATTCTCAAAACCATGTGCTAGCAAGTAGGCATGTATCTTTTCCAAGCAAGTGGTTCTTGCTTCAATCCATACAATGCCTTTTTCAACTACAAACTTTGGTTTGATGACGTTTATGGACAAAACTAAGGGGCACAAATAGGTACATTCGTCGATGTAATTGACGACTCAAAAAGTGAAATTTTAATTTCCAACTCATCTACATTCCATCCTTGATGATTTCTAACAACACAAATGCTACCAATGGTGTTCGTTTGGCACGTGGGAGTAAAGGTCTCATAAAAAAATGCCTCTCACTTGAGCATAACATTTGTCAAAAAACCTAGCCTTATACCTGTCAATTGTTCCATCCAGCTTATGTTTCAACTTGTAAAACCATTTAGTGTCAATGAATTTTTTTCATTGTGGAAAATCACATAAAGACCAAGTAACATTATTCATATATCATCATATTTTGATTGCATAATAGCCATTCAATTTTCCAAATTTGTGCTTCATCAAAATAAATGGCTCATTCTCATCACAAAGAAAAAACAAACATTGCATAAAAATCTTATGCAAAGGAAGAACCGTGAGAGCTTTAACAACTATGGTATCACAAAAGTGCATCTAGTTTTCTATCTCTCAAAGTATACACTAACCATTTAGGCATAGTTCTTTCCTCTTCTATATCAGTCCTCTCATGAATCAATGTATCATGTAGATTTGTGTTAGAAATGGATGATCTACATCATCATTAGAAACCTTTAAAGGCTAAGAAATTTCCTCATTTAGACCACCACTTCACTATCTACTTGTAAAAAGAGGTAGAAAAGTGTCATACATATCCTTTGAGCTAACTTATGTCTCCGTGTTTCATGAAAGTATGGGTTGAATTGCATCATCCACAGAAACAACATCACGATAAACCAAAAATTAATTCAGCTTGTGGATGATAGAGATGATATCCTTTGCTATAAAAATTGTATTGAATAAAAATAAATTTGATTGCTTTATCATCACATTTTTTATGTTGTTGCTTAGGAACCCACACATATGCCCAATAACAAAGAAAACATAGATGAGCAACAGATGGCTAGCAACCATGCTAATCCTCATATGGATTAATAGATTGCACTATGTTGGGGGGCATTCGTAAGTAAATTTGGTGCACACATGACAACCTAAGACAATCATTTATATAGTAAATCCTAAATTTTGACCATACACTTTGCCATTTCCATGAGAGACATGTTCCTTCTTTCAAAAACTACATTTTTCTGAGGTATATACTACAATGTACACTAATATTTTATCCCATGCTCAGCTAGAAACGAATTAGACTCAAAAGGCAAATATTCTCCCTTGATCTCAATGGAGATTTTCCATTTCGCACGCTCATAGATGTTCAATCATTACCAAGAACTTTTTAAAGCACATAAATACCTTAGACTTTTCTTTTGATGAATTAGACCATGTATGTCTTGAAAATTCATAAATCAAAGTCACAAAGTAAGATAATTACAAAAGGAAGATGTATCTATAGGACCATAAGCATCACTATAAAGAAGCTACAATTTATATGCAGTTCTAACTGAACCATCTTTTGGGAAGGAGGAACATTGCATTTTTCTCAAAATAAAGTGTTTAAACACATGTCTAGAAGGTACCTCAAGTTTTGGATGAGAGCACACCGTTTCTAGTTTCTACAAGCAAAGCCAACTAGCAATTTTTAGATGGTCAAAGTGTGTATGCCAAATATTTGCATCGAAAATAACATGAGAATCATGCACTCCACAAGCTCATTCACTCAAATATTTTGAATAATTTGTGAGCTTATAGTGACCACAACATAAAATTCTAGAAGCACTAATAACATCACCATTCAGGAGATTATGAACTATATATCTATCATCTCTAAATTTGACAACCAAGCCCAATTTTGGCTAGTTCTGAAATTGATAACAATTTTTCTTGATCCATGGCACATATAAGGCATCTAACAATGTGACGTGAACTACCATTAGTAGTAGTCACAATTACCTTTCCAACTCCCATCACAAGATAAAAGGAGTTTTTAGCACATGTGAAAATATTCCATATAAGAGCGAGCTCAAGTGAAGGGAAGAAATTGTGCTACTATCTAATATGTTTGATTGCACTGAGAGCAAAAAAACCGAACATCCAACTCTAATACAAACATACATTTTGGGGATTCACTCACTAATTAGGCATAACGACATAAAGACGAAGAGAAGCAAAAACAAAGCATTCAGAAAATCAAAGCCTTAGTGAAGGGACAAATTCACGCCTGTAGTATACATCGTAGAAACTTCTAGAATTACGAGTTTTGAATCTCGGATCAAAGTGTATATAAGAGAGTTCATAGGACTGGAATAGAAGAGCGCATATAGAAACTGAGGGTAGTGATATAGAAGACACCAGAGATTGCGTATGTAGAGATGAATAATAGAACCTAAACTGTCGAGTATTCATCTAAGAGAGATGGTAAGTAATAACTACTCAGAGTAGGAGAATTTTCCATAGCTATGAGCAAAGTGAGGCCAAGCTATTTTTGTATACATCTTCTCTAATAGAAAACACATGTTCATGTGGAAGTTTGAGTGCATTCTTTGTATGTGAAGAAATCCGATTAATTTCATGTTACTGTGAAAGTTAGTTAAAAGTTACAGTTTTCTCAGTAAATGTTTTCCGGTACTTCTGTAAGTCAGATCTCACAACACAGTGTAAAGTTTTTCATGAGAGATAGCTCATCTTGAAGCCAGTAGTCTCAACTACAAACTGATAAAAGAATTTTGTGAAACGGGACATGTACACATGGTACAATGTCTGACCATAAAAGGCATCCTAAACTGGTGAAGTTTTTCCTCAAACTTCAGATAGAGTTCATTCATTGAAGGAAGCTCAGGTATTACTTCCTTACTTCATTAACAATCATTTGAAGTAATTACAAACAGAATTGCAGTTGATTTTGATAAGATTCCGGTGCAATTACGGTGACAGTCCGGTAACAGTCCGGTGAAGTTCCGGTGATATTCCGGTGAATTTAAAACACAGTTATAAAGTTTCTAGTTTCAAGAAGTTTTCTAAGCTACTGATGATTATAGAGGTGTTCTAATATCACTCTAGCTTAGTTCTTGTGGTGTGGTGAATTCCGTAGTTGAGCTTTAGCTAGTTAAGCTCACTCGCCGCATCAACAAGTAGTACAAGAGCTCAACAGTTGATGATAAGCTGTTAGACGTCAACAAGTAGTTAGAGCTGAACAAGTGGTATCAGAGCAGAAAGATTCTGAAGAGCAGAAAGATCCTCAAGAGTAAAGGAAAGTGAAGATACAAGAGAATTCGAAGAACTTTCACAAGAAAGGTGAAAGCTGAGATGATCAACAACAAACTGCGTAAAGAAGTGTTCCGAAGTCATTCTCAAGGGTAAAGGTTTGTAAAAGGTAAAAGCTTTTAACATTACACTCACCGAAAGTAACAGAAACAAGAAGATTATGGCAGATCATATCTCTATTGACAAATTGGACAGAGATAATTATCCTGCATGGGTAATGCACATGGAAGCCTTACTTATGAGTAAGGAATTAATGATATATGTGACAGGAGAAGAAAAGAAGCCGACTTTCGAAGACGACAGTCAACCAAAGAAAGAAGAGTTAGAAGCCTTGAAGCTGTGGCAAAAGAAAGATGCAATGGCAAGAGCTTATATCTACAATACCATTACAGATCATCTACTACCGCACATTAGAGGTCTGGAGAAAGCAGAAGACATATGGAGTGCATTGGAAGATCATTTCCAAAATACGACGAAAGCTAGGAAGGCTAGCTTATGGTCAGAGTTTACAACATTCAAGAAAAAGCAAAGTCAAAGCATTAGTGATTATGTCACTAAAATGAAAGACTTGGCGGACAGTCTTGGATCTATTGATGAAGATATCAAAGATCACAGGTTGATAGCACAAGTGCTTGTCGGACTGAGAGGAGATGAAAGGTGGAACCTTTCGTACTCTCAACTCAACTTTCTTTAAATCGTTTTGTACCAGATTTAAATTAGTTGCTTGGACTAATGTTAACGTTTGAGCAAGATTTAAAGACATACGGAGATAAAGGACATAGTTCGGCTATGTACGGAAAGAATAAGAAGAAAGGTGATAAAGGTAAAGAAAAAGATGAAGAAGAGATGTTTACTCAAGCAAATTTTGCAAGAGGAAGAGGTAACATAAGAAGTAAAAGTAGAGGTAAAGGAAGAGGTAATTAAACTAACAACAAGAAGACTTGTTGGATCTGTGGATTAAGCAATCATTTGGCTCATGATTGCTGGCATACTTCTCAAGGATCAAGTCAGAATCAGAACAATAACAGTAGAGGCAGAAGCGGAAGATATCAAAGAGGAAGACAAAGCCAAAAAGGAATGATTATCTCTTTTGATACCTACATAACACAAAACATAATGTAAGGTCAATTGGAAAAGTAAAGTGTAAGAATGGAGCTGACCTACTAACAAATGTTTTGTATGTTCCAACAATCCCGAAGAATCTGATTCGTGTGGGACAGATAGTAGAAAAAGGTTTTCAAGTCAGGTTTACAAATGAAGGAGTATTTGTTGAAGATCCAGAGAATGGATACAATCAAATTGTCCATGGTAAAAAGGAAGGTAGAATTTTTACTCTTAAAGTGCAAGGGAATGTTGGTCAAGCTTTAATCACACATGGTGATAAACCATTTACAGAATTAGACCTCTGGCATAAGAGGTTAGGACATTTTAATGAAACAGGAATCAAAACTATGGTGGAAAAACAATCCGTGAGAGGATTACCAAATATGAAGAATCAACACATGATTCACAAGTGTGAAGCCTGTCAGATGGGAAAAGCCCACAGTTTAGCATTTCGGAAGAATGGTTACAAACATGATGGTTTGCTAGAATTCATATATACAGATGTATGGGGCCGACAAAAGAAGGATCTATCAGTGGATCAAAGTATTACGTTCTTTTTATTGATGATGCAACAAGATGGATAACTCTTTATACATTATGTTTTGTGTTATGATTATCTATGGAATGCAGGTATCAAAAGAGAACTAACTTGCAGGTATACACCACAACAAAATGGAGTAGCAAAAAGGAGAAACCGAACTCTAGTTGAGTTTGCAAGAGCAATGTTAAAGGAAAAGAATTGTCCAAACTATCTTTGGGCTGAGGCTGTAAATACAACCACATATCTTGTAAACAGATTACCATGTACGGCTTTAAATGGGATGACCCCTTATGAAGCTTGGTGGGGTAAGACGCCAACACTTGATCACTGCAAAGTGTTTGGATCAATGGCTTATGCTTATGTACCATCACAACTTAGACATAAGCTTGAACCAAAAGCTGAAAAATACGTGTTCATCAGATATGATGAAAAGCACATGGGTTATAGGTTATGGAGTCCTTTAACCAAACAGCTTATTGTTTCTAGAGATGTAACATTTGATGAAGGAAAAAGTTGGTATACAGACATAGAGTATAATGAAGAAACAATTGAAGAAGAGATTAAGAAGGAAAGAAAAAGGAAAATCACATATGCAGGTGAATGAAGATGAAGATCATGGCAAGTACATCCAGGATCGGATCAAGTATGAGAAACAAAGATGGACCAAGATTTGATGAAGATGTGTATTCAGATACACATGAAGAATATGAGCTAAGAAGGTCAAACAGAGTAAGGAAACAACCAACAAGGTATTCCTATGACACTTCTTATTTGACTCAAAAAAACTATGCTTACTTAGTAAAGGATGATGAAGAACCTCAGAATTACGGTGAACCAAAAGGTAAGAAACAATGGGAAGAAGCAATGAAGGAGGAGTTCAATGCTCTTGAAGAGAACAAGACTTGGGAACTTGTTCCAAAACCAAATGGTAAGAAAGTGATTGGAAATAAATCGGTTTACAAAGTTAAGAAACTTGCAAATGGAAGAATAGCCAGATACAAAGCTAGACTGGTAGTCAAACATATACACACACATACACTCACATGCATACATACACACACATGCATACACACATACACATATACACACACATAAACTCACATACACACACATACACACACATGCATACAAACACATATACATACACATACATAGACACACACACATACACATGCATATACATGCATACATACATCCATGCATATGCATACATACTCACATCCATATGCATACATACATTCACACATGCATATGCATACATACATATGCACATGCATATGCATACATACATACACACATGCATATGCATACATACATACACACATGCATACACACACATACAAATATACAAACACATATACATTCACATACACACATATAAATACACATGCATAAACACACATACACATACACATACCCATAGATGCACACATACACATATAAACACATATACATATACACACATAGACATGCAAATACACATATACATACAAATATGGACACACACACATAAACATACACACACACATATAGAATCACATGCATACAAAATGCATGTATACACATAAATATGCACATATACATACAAACATGCATACACACATATATATACACATCCATGCACGCATACATACACATACACACACATAAAATCACATACACATATACATACAAATGCATACACACACATACACATATACAAACACACATACAATCACATACACATGCATACAAACAGAGACACATACATAGACATAGACATACACACATACACATACACATACACATGCACACATACACATACACACACATGTACATATACACACACACACACATACACATACACATACATGTACATACCGATAGATAGACACACACACATACACATATAAACACACACACATACACATATAAACACACATACATATAGTCACATGCATACATACACACACATGCATACACAATTATATGCATACATACATACACATGTACATACACATGTACATACACACATATACACATAACACACACATATACATACACACACATACACATATTTACGCACATAAAGTCACATACACACATATATATATACATGCATACACACACATA